>CM060173.1:21892531-23092531 GCA_030549775.1 Tamarix chinensis | reverse complement strand
GTAGATTAATCAAGATGATGAAGTAGATCCTTCCATCTAAGTTGAGAGCCTACTGAAAAATGACGATAAACAAAACGTAGAAGAAGAAAAAGATGAAGATCCTCCAACTGATCAATTAGAGGATGAAGTGAGAAGGGATGCTCCTAGATCATATAGATATGCTTATTAGAATCCTTAAGAGCTCATCATTGTTGATCCTACAAGTGGAGTTGTAAAAAAATCCTCAATACGTAAATTTTCAATCATTTAGCATATCTATCTCAAATGGAAGCTAAGTCTCCCTTGAAATCCACGAATGATAAAAATTGGATCATGGAAATGCAAGATGGTCTTAACTGATTTGAAATAAATCAAGTTTAAGAATCATTCCCTTTGACTCCAAATAAGCCCATCATTGAGACTAAATAGGTATTTAGAAACAAGCTAGATGAAGATGTGATTGGAAATAAAGCCTACTTGGTTTCCCAAGGATACAACCAAGAGGAAGGCATTGATTTTGAGGAAACTTTTTCCCCCATAGCTAGCTTTGAGGCTATACATATTCCTCTTGCATTTTCATCATCCATGTGATTTACATTATATCAGGTGGATGTAAAAAGTGCTTTCCTTCATGTTTTTATTGAATAAGAGGTATATGTTAAGCAACCACCTTAATTTAAAAATTACTTAAAACCTAACCATGCTTACAAAGCTAACAAGGTACTCTATGGTTTAAAACAAGCTTCCTTAGCTTGGTATGAACGGTTGAGTAAATTTATTTTCGAAAAAGGGTTTTGAAAGAGGTATAATTTATAAAACTCTCTTCATAGAGAAAACTAAAAAGTATTTATTGCTTATACAAATATATGTTGATGACATAATATTTGGTGCTACTAATAAGTGTATGTTGTAACACCCCAAAATTCACTATTTTTTTAAAAGCTGAAGTAAATAAAATAGAAACTCTTAAATTAAAACCCGTGAATTCTGAGGATGTTACCACCTAAGGCTAAGAGAAACAACTCATAACATTATTAAATCATCCAAAGTTCATAAATACAAAAATCAGAGTACATATAAGTCTTTACATAATTCGAAATACTAGCTATTGTTTTTCAAAGAAGAAAAATAGCAATAACAATAAAATTGTTTCTAAAGGTTCAATCATAATTAAAAGAGAACAAAGATAATAATATCATGATGGAAAAATGGCCACACCACTCTAGGAACCGATCCAGCCAAAATCATCACTCAGCCCCACCTAACGTCTTATAGACATCAATAGCATCAAAATAAGCATCTCCTACTTGTAACAGGTCAGATGAGCCTTCTACTCTTGGGAATGAGAAGCACCCATAAAAGGGGTGATCAGTACGCTACGTATTGAGTAAGGTAACAGATGCACTAAGGCCAACACATAAAATCACATAAATCATGTAGAAGAATAAAAGAGCATAATCATGATAGCATAAATACATATGACCATCCAGGTAAAAGTACAAAGGTCCAATTATAAACCTAATTAATTATTTAATTAATCTCTAATCAGAAATCTTTTCACACCATACTCTTTATCAAGTCCATACGAGTGCGGGAACTCCACTATTTTTGTTGGCGGATCTGTCTCCAAGGTACTTTGGCTCCTGGCCACTATTCTAGCCGGTGGATTGGTCACTTAGGGACATGCCCTACCACTATTATATGCCAGAGGATAAGTTTGGCCCCTTTTCTCGCAGGGTGTTCCACTGTAAGTAATTAGTGTCTTCCCATATCTTAGCAAAATATAGGGTTTGGTTTATTGAGCTTGGGATCCCCCACTATTTTAGCCGGTGGATCGGTCACTAGGGTAATATACCCTACCACTATTATATGCCGGTGGATCGGTCTGTAGCATACTGTAGTCCCTGACCACTATTATGCCGGTGGATCGGTCTAGGCCCGGCTCAACATCTTCCACTTTATGTTATTAATGGTTTAAGTATCTTATTCAGGAACCCATACCAAGACATGTAAGTCTGACTCCTACCATGCTTACCCTTCAACTCTTATTAATCACTCCAACCCTAGTTAACCACCACCACCAAAGTTAATCATGGCATACCCTAACACCTATGCAAACCCTAGCTCCCATGCAAACCCTAGTTTCACATAAACCCTACTTCCATGTAAACCCTAACTCCCATACAATCATAAACCCCCCATGCAAAACCCTAGCTCCACCATGAAAACCCTAATACCACCATGCAACCATTAATACCACTATGCCAAACTCTAATACCACCATGCAAATATTAATACCACCATGCAACCATATAATGCTTAGACCACTCCCACATTAATTCATACCATAACACCATATCCCACGACCTACATGCATGTATTATGGGCCGCATCAATTCATATTAAGAGCACAACTTATACATATCATATGCATGCCATAAATATCATATAAACATACCTCAACCCCATGTCATACTACATATACAATAAATATAAGATACACTTAAAAACATATTATATTTGCATGTGACATGGTAAGTAAGCCATGTAAAACATACTACACATAACGGCCTTAGATGCACCCTTACCTAAAATGTCACCGATCTTGAAGCATGCTCCTATACCTCTTGTGGGCTTTGACTGGGCTCACCTATTATGAGGGAAAAACTAGAATTAGGTTCCCTCCTAAAAAAAATACTATGATTTACTAACTTATCATAAGACTTAGTTTTTAATTAAAACAATACTATACTAATAATAACTATACAAAACACTACTAAAATACTAATAATGATATCAATGTAATTTAAAGTGGATGGTGATATAAGGGTTTCTACCCTTCACCCAAATAATGCTAATAATGGTAATAGTAATAATAATAATATTAATAAAAATGAAATATTAGTAGTAGTAGTAGTAGTAGTAGTAGTAGTAGTAGTAGTAGTAGTAGTAGTAGTAATAATAATAATAATAATAATAATAATAATAATAATAATAATAATAATAATAATAACATAAGCCTAAACAAAACAAGGTAGGATTTTCGACCCTGCCTCCAAATAATGAAAGTACTATTTAATAATAGTAATAATAATATGAATAACATATAATACTTATAATAATATTAAAAATAATAAAGATAATAATAATAATAATAATAATAGTAAAAATAGTAATATTAATATTCGAACAGGAGTATGTGAACCTAATTATAAATTAAGGTCTCGACCCTCCTTAGATAATTAATAATAATAATAAAATAATAATACTAATAATAATAATGATGATGATGATGATAAAACTTATAATAATACAAATAAATGCCTAAAATTCGAAACTAACAACTTAATTAACTTAAGACTACTCTCGATCCTACCAAGAAAATTTAGTATTAATATTACATCCAATAATAATAATAATAATAATAATAATAATAATGATAATAATAATAATTATTATAATAATTATAATCGAATAAATATTGAAAATTGGAATAAAAATAGAATAAATTTAAATAAATAGGGGAGAAGGACTGAGAGGGTCTAGGGTTTCACCTTGAGTCGGCGGAGAGGGGTACCATCGGCGGTGGTGCACAGTGGCGGCAACGGTGGACGGAAAAGAGGATTAAAAGGGGAAAAGTTGAGGTTTGAGAAGAAAGGGTGGATAATGAGGGTGGAGGTTGAGGTGCTGGTGGTAGCCTAGGCTGAGAGGAGTAAAGTGAGGGTGGTGGCGCGGCAAATGGCGGCGGTGCACGGCGACAGAGGTGGTGGCCGAAAGGAAGAGATGAAGAAAAAGAGGGGAGGAGAAGGAGAAAGGAGAAAAGAAGGTTATGGTTAGGTGGAGGAGGATTAGTAGCAACTTTTGGGTGGTGCAGAAGGTAGTAGAAGCGGCGGATGTGGTGGCGGACGGTGGCTCGAATAGCTGCAGGGGTAAAATTTTAGTTTGATGGGCAAGGAACTTCACACGGTTGTGGTGGCTCGTGCGAGAAGAATCGAGGGAGATGGGTGGCTTAGTTAGTTAGAGGGCGGTGCAAGGATGACTTTGGGAGGCAAAGGTGGCAATGTAGTTGGTTGATGGTGGAAGAAAGGTTGTCTAAGGTTGTGGTGGCGCGAAGGTTTTTTTTTTTTTTTTTTTTTTTTTTTTTGAATTCAAGTCAAAAACTTGACTAAAGGCTGCTATGGGGGGCATTTATAGATGAAAGGGGAAGTTAGGGTCGAAGGGAAGGTGGGAGAGTGGTAGGTAGGAGTGGGCACCGGTCGACGATGGCAGTCGGCGCACTCCCTATCCGTGGCCTGCGAGTGACTAGGGGAGAGGGCAATTGTGCGAGGGAAGAGGGGAAGTGGGCAGACAGGTGTGGTCGACGAGTCATCGTGGAAGAGAGGGGGAGAAAGGTGGGTAACGATTGTGCGTAGTTGTCGATGAAATTTTCGGCCGGCAGGTAGTTGCAGGTTGACGACGGGGGAGGGGGAGGAGGAAGGAAGAAGAAGAAAGAGGTGGCAGCTGGACCGGCGATCCAGGATGAAAAGAAGAAAAAGGAAGGAAGGTGGACCGGGCGAAAACATTTAAAGAGATGGGACGAAACACAACGTCCATGGGGATAAATAGATAAAACGCAGCGTGGGGAGGGATGGAATAAGGACGATAGCTGCGCGGGCTGGGCCGTGCCGAAGGAAAGGAAGGAGGGAGAGGGAATTGGGCCGCTGGGCTGGCCTAGGTTGAGGAGGAGAAAAAGAAAAGAAGAAGAAAGAAAAAGAAAGAAAAAAGAAAGAAAAAGGAAGAAAGAAAAGGAAAAAGGAAAAGGGAAAAAAATAATTTATTAGGTTAATTAAATTAATTAGGGTATTTAGGATATTTAAAAATAATAATATTTAAATAAAATAATATTTTAATCCCTTTTTATGCCAAATTTGGATTTTTAAAAGGTTTTCCATAAATTTTATTTTAATTAACAAAACACCCTAAATTTAATAAATTAAATTATTTATAAAATTCCTATTAACTTGAAACTACTTTCTCCTTCTTATTTTAAATAAAATAATTTATTTAATTAATTTTTAAAATAAAATCCTTAATTAGCTAAAATACCAAAATTTCTCCTAATTAAAATACATTTAAATCTCTTCTTGACTTGTCCTAATTAATTCCCTTTTTATTTTTAATAAAAATATTTTATTTAATTAATTTTGCAAATAAAAACTTATTTAACTATAATTTTTAAAATTAGAAATTTTGGGGCATTTCATATGTGGAATGACTTTTCTGCCTTGGTGTTTAGTATGTTTGAAATTAACATGATAGGTGAGCTAACCTACTTCCTCATAATTCAAATCAAGAAAAAATGAAGGAATTTTTATCAATCAAGAAAAATACATGAAGGAACTACCCAAGAAGTTCATCAGGAACGAAAGCAAGCCTTATAGCTTCCCATAGCCACTACCACAAAGATTGGCATGGATGAAGGAGGCAAACAAGTTAATAAAAAGCTATATCAAGGTTTGATTGAATCATTTCCTTACCTTATTACTTCTAGACCTGATATTATGTTTAGTGTATGCATATGTACTAAGTGTCAATGTAATCCCAAAGAATCTTATAGGATTGTTGTTAAGACAATCCTTAGGTATCTAAATGCCACACATAACTTAGTATTGTTTTATGCTGGTGATACCCTTCTAGACCTTGTAGGTTATTCCTTCCAAAGCTAAATTATCAAGATATAAGGTTGATGCAAATATTACTTTGGGTATGTACCAATTTCTTAGAGAATCCCTAGTTAATTGAAATAGCAAGAAATAATATAGTGTCGTATTATCTATAGTTGAATCATAACATATAGTAGTTGGTGCTTATTATGCACAATTAATCTAGGAAAAACACTTGAGTGATTATAGACTAAAACATGAGAAAATTCCAATTAGGTGTAACAACGCTCATGCTATATGCCTAAATAAGAATCCCATTAAACGCACTAAGTCTAAACATATTGAAGTAAGACATAAACTCATGAGGCATCATATTGAAAAAGGGCATGTTATTGTAGAATTTCTAGACACATTGCATCAATGGGGAGACAACTTCAATAAGCTATTAAATGATGAAAGATTCACAACCATTAATATAGAAATGGTAATGACATTTCTATAATCTACATTATATCTCTCTCAACCTTATAAAATTTTTGGAAAACATGATGATAACTTAAATCAATAAAAATCATGGTAACTTGGCCTAAGATTTCGTGGTTATAATTCTAAACATTAGCCTATATAATTGTTTATTACTGTGATAAACCTAAGATAAATATTATGTAATGATTCTTTAACTTAAGAGATTTGAAAACTAGAAAATATGATCTAACTTACCAAACCTGTTGATTGGTCAAAAAATTAGTAGATGGGTTAAGAGGTCTACAGACTAGCGCATGTAAAACTAGGGGATAAGTCATTGATGCTTGATTTTTGGCCAAGGTGATGCCGGTTGATGAAATGATCAATATCAGTCGACTGGTTATATGAATATTCAACTAAAGTTCCAAAACCACTTGACTGGTTTGTTGGGTATATAAATAGGACCTCACACATTCAACTAAACCCTTTATCCTATTTTTTTTATAAATAAGTCAACTCCTCCTCTCATGCTCTCCTCTCTCTCTCTCACTCCAATCAGTCAAATCCTCATAAAATCTCACAAAATGGAACTTTATAGGATTAAATTGATGGCTCATAATAGATTCTTGATAGCAATAAACATCAATTTATTCATCACTCTTTTGAATTTGGGAAAGATCACGCAAACCGTGACTCTCCCATTTACCAATATTATTTAATTTTGACTTAATCTAAGGTTTAATTAGGACTCTATTCATACATCATTAGATAATTAATAGCTAAAAGTGTATTGTTCTATAATGTTTTCATCATTTTTGAAAAAATTTTCATCTCAAATCCTTCCACATTTTCTCTGATTTCAAACTTAAATCCCTATTTTACCATGACTAAATGAAAAAATACTACTTTAAGCACCATTCAAAAGGGCATTGCTCCTGTACTTACCAAATGGGCCCATACCCAACTATGTTGTCAGCTGAGATGACCATTTGGATTGAGGAGCCTTATACTTCACCCTAATCCTATCCATCCCAATCATTCTCCTCCTCTTATTATTCTTCTTCTTTGGAAGAGGATAGGTGTCCATCTCCACCTCCCTCTAGACCCACATCCATAGGGTCACCCATTCTCTCTTCACTTGATTAGTGAGACCATAAATCCATGCCTACACTCTATATATTTCTTTCGTACCATGGATGACAAGAAACACTAGGTAGAATTATTCCATAAGAAGAAAGTACTCCAAGGGAAGTGCACTAACACTGTATCATGCACTGAGCAGTTTAAAAATCCTTTTATATATTCTCTTTCTAATCTTCATTTTCTCCCTCTATTCATTCTTCATGATCTAGTCTACTATGACTTGGTTCAACTCTTCTATGAAATCCTTATGGTTTTTGTTATGGGATCCACATCACCACTCGTAAATAAGGCACACTTATAGTGGTAGATGAGGCCAGACTAGATAGGGTATTGTGAATTGAGCATAATATAGCCATTAGCATAAAATACGCAAAGTGAATGCGGACTCGACTTTCCAACTCTATTCTCTTTGATATGCATCATAGCTACTTTATATATGGTGGCACTACCAGCCTTATTGTATACTACCCTTTAAAAGGGTGTGTCATTATTTGGTAAGGTCCATTTTTTCCCCATGGGTTGGCTTAGGGATGGAAATGACCCTAAAGGATTGGTATGGGGTTGATCATATTCTATCCTCGATTCCCATATGCATTGGGGTTGACATCTTCCACCATATGTCCTATACGGAGGGCCATATCTAGGTAGATCGTAGCTATGGCTCATTGACTATGAGGATTCTTCACCTTTAGAGTTGAAATTGGGGATTTTTTGGCCACCCTACTTCACCTAACAAATAAGCTCAACATTTTGGATGCTATCATATTCAAAAGCATGAGGTATAAGATGAGCATTGATGGACAGAATCTTAAGCTTATCCTAAGGTTCGTGTCTCTCCTCTATATAGTGGTCACACCTCTATTTCATCCAGACCACAAACTCCACCAAATGATGGAGATCACCTACCACCCCCTCTGATGATCCTATAAATTTAGTTGACATTCCTTTCACATTTGTAGGAGCTTCCACATCCATTGCAACACCCCTGCCTCTGGTGCACCTCCCAAGTTTACTATTTTAGGTTTTATGACACTTGCTAGTGTCTATGATCTACTTCTTAGAGTGGCTATAATGTTAACCACCATGGAGAGATGCTAGGGATATTGGAGATAGAGTTTAGCGCACTTCATTCATAGATACAACCATACTTTAGGATGACATGGACATACACCTAGATGTCAATTTTGTCCCTAAAACCCATGTACCTACTCCCACATCTACCAATCAGGGTGATGTTGTTCCACCCCTTTTTGATCTAGTCATCAATGAGTTCCTTGTTGAGGCTACTTAGATTGGTCATGCAACAATTGAGACTAATGACTTTGAGGATACTAAGAGTGAGGGATTACAAACAATATCTATACCATCAATCACTACTTTAGTTGCACCACCCTGCCCACCCACCTCTAATCTGCCTTGAGCCTGTGATATCTTTTCTATATGTACTATATATCTTGCCTTGATGCACGTTTATGGTTAGTGAGTTATTTGAGTTTTTGTTATACATCTTGTGTAAAACTTCTATTTGTGTATTCTAGCTCTTGTTCACTAATTTATTCTCTTCACCAATCAAATACAAGATTGTTCCCTATGCATTGCTTTGGGGGGGTGCTTCCTATCTTTACCTAATAGATATATTTTCATTAACACTTATATGCACCTATTTAAGGGGAGATTTCCCTCAGGATCTTAAGATTATTATCTCCTTTGCTTATAGGTTGCTCTTCCTTCTCTCCTTTTTTTGATGATAAGAAACAGGTCTTAAGAACTAATGTGGTTACTTAATTGTGCCTTTGCTATGATTGACAAACAAAGAGATATAAACACACTTACTTAAATCCTTTATCTAATGTGCAACTTGAAAGAGCAATCAAGTTTTGAAGCATAAGAGAAGATCATATGAAGATAACTAAGACTAAAGGTTTATGTAACACCCCCAAAATTTACTATTAAAAATTTTCATTTTAATGAAAAGGTTTAACAAAAGTGAAATAATAAAACCGTAAATTCTGGGGATATTACCGCCACACTTAGTACCAGACCGGTTCACTCCTACCGTTCTAGTACTAAGTGCTAAGGCTAAATAGGGTTAACATCAAATACAAGTTATTAATAAAACAATGAGAGTTCATGAGAGGACTCCCTCATAGTCATACATAAATCAGAGTTCGATTTAAGATTACAACCCAAAGAGTAAGTAACTGAAATTTTCCAAAAACGTAAAATACCGTACGACATGACATAACTAGAATAAGAATGAAATATGGTAAAATAAGAGGAAGAAAAAATAGAGTCCGACCGAGTCACTCTCGATCCCTAAGTCAGGTTTAGTCTCAACGCTCAGCCCTGCCCGATGCCTCATAGGTGTCGTAGGCATCAAAGACGACATCCCCTACTTGCACAAACTCATACTGGTCTTCTGCTCATGGGAATGAGCAGCACCCATAAAATGGGTGATTAGTACACTACGTACTGAGTAAGGTAACCATGCGCTAAGGCTAAACATGCAAAGCATACAACATAACATGATCATATAAGTAACATACATAAATACAGATAATGTAGGCTAGCTATGGTCCAATAAACTTATTCTTTAAATCTATGATAAATATAATCGTTTCACATCATAATCTTTATCAATCCATGCAAGTGTAGGAACCCCACTATTATAGCCGGTGGACCAGAATACATACAGGGTAGAACACACCAAACCACTATTATTCGCCGGTGGACCGGTCATGCAGGGCAAAATGCTCCTGGCCACTATTATTCACCGGTGGACCGGTCTGGCCCTGACTCACATGGTGTTTCACTGTAATTACTTCGTATATTTTCCATGTCTTATCATCATTACGTTTGGTTTGTTGAGCACAGAAACCCCCTCTATTATAGCAGGTGGACCGATCATGTAGGGCAAAACGAGCTTGGCCACTATTATTTGCCGGTGGACCGGTCATGCAGGGCACCCCGACTCTTGGCCACTATTATTAGTCGGTGGACCAGTCTAGGCTCGATTCAACAATCTTTCTCTTTAAATGGACAATATCTTATTCATGTCTTATTCGATAAACATTTCACCCATGACATGCATGTCACCAACCTTTTACTTCTATCCTCTCAAGGGGGCCCATCCCATATCTTGAGACTCCTGCACCCCTTATCATGCCCCGACATCATTTCCCCCTTACACTTACACATAATGAAAACCCAACTCTTAAGGGTGGGTTAAGGTCCATCACCTCATGTCATCAATCTCCACCTACTATAACCCTCTAGGGTTTTCCCTTGAAAACCCTAATTGAACCTATATGGCCCAACTTCCTCTCACTTACACTACCCTTATTTCATTTATCGCCCCGCATCTTATCTCATTTAGATTCATTCCCAAATCATATCACTTTACTCCTCGATTTCACATGTGACCGGAAAACCCTAGTTTGCAACTTCAAACCCTAGTACCTTTCTTCCCCAACAAGTAACCTTTCTATTTTTCACCTAATATCTCTTCTCTCCCATGACACCCATACTCACCCCTCATATAATAAATTCCCACTCTTAATCTGTACTCTACTCTCCCTTAATTGTTTTTCCGTCCACATTTTCTTTTCCAGATTAGTGCTTCTTCCCAACACCCTAATCAGGTCCCCTATATACCCTTACACCAACCTACATACTATTTTTTGTCCCAAATCTCCATGTAAAGATCATCCCCATGTAAGTTTCATCCATCCTATGCAAAATCTCGAAGTCCCCATACAAACCCTAGAATTCCCATGCATGGTTCCTATCTCTCATTCATTTTGGTCATCTCCTCCTCTTTATTTTCCTCTCATGGATCATGAGGTAGTTTGGTCAACCTCATATCCCCCTTAGTGAACTCACTTTCCATTTTCTTTCTTTTTATCCTTTCATTCCCATATCATATTATCAATCATCCTAGCATGCATGTCCTAGAGGGTCATATCATATCACATCATAATCACCATATATACGTATCATACTCATGCCATAACAAAACACATAAACATACCTCAAATCCAAGTTGCGCTACACATAAGACAAGTTAATGACAATCATACGATACACGACATAACATGATGTATAGCATCAAGGCATACAAGTCATACAACACACATGGGCCTTAGCTACATCCTTACCTAAAACGACGCCGGGCTTGGAGCACGCTCCTACGCTTCCTTAGGGTTTTGACTTGATTCACCTATAAGGGAAAAATACTATGGTTAATCTCCCTCTTACCAAATATTACCATTATTTCTATCCTACTCTTATCATATTCTACTATTAGGGCTAATAATGATAATAGTGGTTTTATAATTAAAACTGGGGTTATTATTCTCAAAATAATTAATCTAGCCACTACCAACCAAAATAAGTCTTAGTAGCCATCATGGTTTATGTTAATTTAGTCATAGTGATATTCATAGTATTAAAGGTAGTAGCTTTAATATCACTAATAATAATAATATTATTAGTTTTAGTGATATTGATAATATCAACCCAAACCCTAGTAGTAGTAGTAGTAGTAGTAGTAGTAGCAGCAGTAGTAGTAATAATAATAACAATAATAATAATAATAATAATAATAATAATAATAATAATAATAATAATAATCATAGTATTATTAGTAGTATAGAAGTAGTGACCATAATGATTATATTAATAATGCTAGTAGTGATAATAGGTTAGTGAATATAAAATATTGACAAAATACAAGTTAACAATAATAATATTTATAGTAGTATTAAATAATAATAATAATAATAACAATAACAATAATAGTAATAGTGATAATATTAATAATAGTTCTCATCTTAAGGATAATACTAATGAAGGTCCTAGAAATCATCATAGTAGTAGTCTTAGTGATAATGTGGTCAAGTATAATAATAATAATAATAATAATAATAATAATAATAATAATAATAATAATAATAATAGTCGTAATGATAGTAGTAGTAATAATAATAATGTTAAAAATAATAAGGATAATAATCGAAAAGGGTAATAGAAATATAAGATTCCCAACATTTACACCAATAATAAAAGTGATAATGGCTAAGTTAGTATTAATAGTGTTAGTAAGAAAATAATAATAATAATAATAATAATAGTAGTAGTAGTAGTAGTAGTAGTAGTAATAATAATAAAGATAACTATATTAATACTAAAGTTGTAGCTTTCTAAACAATAATACCATAGTTATAAATATTTTTGAAGTTAGGTTAGGTAATCAGAGTGATACATGATAATAATATTAATAATGATTATAATAATAATAATAACATAACATTAGTAATAATAATAATTATTATAATAATAATAATAATAATAATAATAATCGTAAGGGTAATACTATTAATATTACTAAAAATTATTAACACTTATAGAAAAAGAGTTTTAAGGGTTGGGGAAATTAGAAGACCACCTAGGGTTGGTGGCGGAACCGGTGGCAGTGGCAGCGGCGGTGGAGGAGGAAAAGAGGTGGAGAGATGGGGTTATAGGCTAAAGGAGAGGGAACAAGGGGGTTTTTGAGGTGGTGGAAGGTGTCTCAGGTAGAGAGGGGTGGAATGGAGGTGGTGGTGCAGCCGAAAGTGGCGGCGCACAGCGGTCGGTGTTGTGGCCAAAGGTGGTGGAAGATGGAGAAGGTAGAAGGAGAGGGAGGCAGGGAAATATGGAGGTATGGGAAGGTAGGTTGAAGTCCCCTGATTGTTTTGGAGGGTGGAGGAGGTGCTGGTTACGGTGGAATTGGCAGGGAACCGCGGCGCGAGGGGTGGTGAGAGGACGAAGTGGCTGGTCAGGATGGAGATTTTGCACGGCCAAGGTGGCTCATGCAGGGCAAGATAAGGGAGGAGGGTGGATAATTTCTATAGAGGGCGGTGTGGGGAAGGTTTTGGTGGGCGGCATTTGTGGCGGCGATCGTTGATGGCAATGGAATAGGGAGTTGTTTGGATGGTGGCGCAAAAATTAGGGTTTCTGGGCTACAAAAATAAAGACCCAATTATGGTTGCTTATGGGGGTATTTATGGGCTAATTTGAGGGGGAAAAAGGAAGGAAGAAGAGGAAAACCGGGGGCAGGTGAGGAAGGTCGCCGATTAGTGGTGGCAGGCGGCGCATGCTTTACAAAATTGTAGGGTACGTTTGGTTGGGTGAGGAAAAAAAAGGAATGGCAGGCATACGGGAGGGTGAAGGATGGATTGGTTGGGTTGAAATTGGAAATAAAACAATGAAGGAGGCAGGGAAGGACGGCCGGACGGTGCAGGACTGTAGGTTGGGGTTGCAGTTGCGTGGGGAAGAAGAAGGAAAGGGAAAGGGGTGGATCGGCAGTCCAATGGAAAGAAAAGAAAAAGAAAAAGAGGCGGCTCGGCCGGGCAACTGGCCAGGGATGACGAGGGCTTTGGGCCACGTGAAGGGAGAAGGGAGAAGAAGGGTCCGGGCTGCGCAGGCTGGCCCCGTCGGGGGGAATGGGGAAAGGAAGAAGAAAGGAGAAGGAGAGAAATAATGAAAAAGGAAAAGAAAGAAGAAAAAGGAAAAAGGAAAAAGGGAAAAGGAAAAAGGAGAAAATGGATGGGTTGGGGTATTTGGTATTTTATTATTATTATTATTTATATTTAAAATTAATAATATTTATTATCATAATAATAATAAGTAAATTCCTTTTTAGATTAATTTTGCTATTTTGGACAAATTCTCCTTAACTTCCATGTTAATTAGTAATGTCCAAATTTTTCCTAAATAATTTATTTATTATTTTCTCCTTCTTTTGCCTTAATTAATTCCCCCTTTATTTTAATAAAATAATTTATTTGCTTAAATTTTCTAATAATTCCTTGTTTCGCCATAATTCCCCAAATTAGAGTTTCGGGGTATTTCGGTTTGAGAATCATATTTCTAAAGTCTTAGTTTTTTTTGTAAAAGTTTAGTTGGGAAATTTAACATTTTGTTCAAAACTCTTTAAAAAGGTTTTAAAACATTTGATTTGAATGCACTTCATAAGAATTCATGGTTGATCTTGATTTATAAATCTTTCAAAGTGTTTTAAACTTATTGTTTGGTTCAAGTATGAACTATTCGACAAGTCTCAAGACCGATCAACTATTTTAGTTTAATTAAGAGCATAACAAGTGTTAAACTCAAATGGACTGATTGGTGTAGCAAACCGATTAACTGGTTTTTCCAATGTAATCAATTGGTTTGGAGACTAATTGTCTGGTTTGGCCAACATGTCCACGGATTTTACCCTTATGGAAGCCCAATTGTCATTAATTAAACTCATTTACTAGTTTCGCCAAACCAATCAAATGGTTTGAGGAAACTAATCTATTAGTTTGATCAACTAGTCCATGAGTTTCAGTTCTGCATAAACTCATCTGTCTATGTTTAAACCCATCAACTGATTTTACCAAATCAATTGAGTGGTTTGAGGAAATCGATTGACTTATTTGACTAACTAGTTTATGGGTTTAAGAAAACTAATTTTTCTCTATTTAAACTCAACAAAAAGTTTAGCTAAACCAATTAATTATTTTTTAACCAGTTAATTTATTTGAATGAACCGATTGAGTGGTTGTATGAACACATCGACTAGCTTACTAAACCATGACACCATTCATATATGTTTATAAGACTAATGAAGTATTGCATATAACTGATTGATTGGTTTTAATAAATTGATCAATTGTTTTGTGTAATAGTAAATTTCCATTTTAGAACTAAACATAATCATTTGACTAGTTTGAACAACCGATTAAGTGGTCGTACCATTGATCGAGTGGTTTACCTAGATCGACTGACTTATGAGCCTTAAATGTTGATTTTATACCCGTTCGGCGACACACATATTTGGGGATTTTGTATCTACTAGCTACATGAGGCAGGTGAGACTTAATAAGCTCCTTCATTATTTATTACAACAAATTTTTAACAAAAATTATTGTGCAATTAGATATATACTCTTAAATCATTTAATTATTCATTTAAACTCTCTCAACTTTCAAATTTAGAGTTTTTATGGAAACATGTTCATTCCTCACTTTTGTAAGCTAAAATTGCTCTTGAATTATAATATCTTTTATTAAATAAAGATAGATTACATTGCATTTCTATACTTTCATATCTTAATTTCTTTGTGTGAATCAATTGTAATTACAACCACCTTACAAAATTCATTACAAAGAAGGTTAGTTAGTGTTTGCCTATCATTCTTAAAATATTATTACTGAGAGTGTAGAGAAGATAAATATGTCAAGTTGTAAGTAATCTCTTAGAGGATTATTAATATTGTAAGGCTCATATCTTGAGAGAAGAGTGATCATCAATAAAATATATCACTATTTAAATTCAAAAGTTAGAACCTTTTGGTAGTTGATGTAGACAGTAATTTTCTCTTAAACCACTTATTATTTGTAAATTTTATTTTTTATTTACATTCCATTAAACCCTAATCACCCCATATAGGTTTTTTTCACACTTTAAGTGGTACTATTTTATTAAATCATTAATCAACACTAAACACATAATAATACATCACTTGATTTACTTAATGTCATTAGACTTCCACTTTTATTATCATTGTCTTACCATGAGAAAGATGCTTATCACTTCTTACAAGGCTATCCAATAATCATGAATTTCTTCCAACAATTTTATTTACTTAAAGTGCTTAGAATTGTATCAACATTAATAGGATAAAACATGTTATAAGCACATGGTGATATTACACAAGGGAAAAATACCATAATGCCCTCCTTAAAACTCTAATTTCATATGTACCCCACAACTCCATTCATAAGGCTATCCAACTCATCAAATTATCACACTAATCCAAAGTTTTATTAAGAACATTATATCAAAAATTATACATTAACTATAAGTTTTCATACTTAAAATATTGATACTACCATTTGTTTATTATTCTTAATTTAATCATTTTATCATAAAATTAGACCTTACGTGTAATACCACTTTTTTAAAATCCTTAATTATAAATTAATAATCGTATGATTAGTTATAATTATTATTTTAGGAGGTTTATTATTAAAAATGTTATTATTATTCGTATTATTACGACGATTTAGATATAAATTTAATCAGGTTAAAATTTGATAGAAATTGGGTTGTTAAATTTAATCATAGTTTATATCCGTAAATTTTATTCTAAATTATTTTACTAATAATATTTTGTTCAGTAACTCAAAAATAATTTTTTTAAATTTATCCCCAATTATTTTACTCTTTCCGACCATTTTTAAACCTATCCTCATTTAGATTATTTTTTTCCTAATTATTTTCCTACCCGGTACCCTAATCTACCCAAACTAAATCTAAAATAAAAATAATTTATATATTTACTCTATCCTACCTCTACCATCTACTTTTCCTGTTTCCCTTTACCTCCCTCAACCTATCTATATACACACAATCATACCCTCAGCTACACTCAACCCGTCACCATCAGGAACCATCGCCCCTCAACCAAACAACTCCTTCCCCCTCTGTTCTTATTCGACTAATAACATTCCTCAGCAGCCCTCCTTTGCATATATAACACACGCATACACACCACACCACCGAGCCCTAGCCACCTTCTCCACTTTTGTGCCACCCAACCAACCCCAACACTCCAGCCCATCTTCACCACCTCGGCACTCTAGCCCCCCTCTCCCCTCTATTTTCGTCCTCTTACCTATGCACCACAATGCAAACCAACTCCAAAAACCCTCCACTACCTAAGTCCCTCTCTTTATTTTGTTCAGATTTCCCAGCCCCGACCAACCTTCCCAACCCACCGTGCATCACCTCTAGCCCACCACAACCCCCTACTTTTAGCCTTCGCACAACCAGCCATCACCACCTTGCATCACACACCCCTGGCCATCACCATCCACTACACCCTTTGCAAAACCACTTTACAGCACCACCCTAGCAACCAACCATCTTGCACCTCCCTTCAAGCCACTACCAAGTCATCCCACCGTCACCACCAAGTGGCACCACAACCAGCCATGCCACCACAACCCCATTTTTTCTCCTCTCTTTGAGTCACCACCGAACCCAGTCCATCCACTCCACCGCCACTTCATAGCCCCCACAGCTTGCCAACCACAACTGGCACCCTTCAGTCGAGCCACCCTGTGGCCAGAACCATCCAGCACCACCTCTTTACCACCATCTTCTTCTCTTCCCTTCCAACTGCCAGCCATTAGCTCACCACCACGGTACCCCATTGACCGCCAACCAACATCATCACCACTTATCTCCTCTACCCCAACTATCACCTACAGTCTTACAAGCCAACTCAAGCTTCCTGTAGCAGAACCTTCCCCCATTTTGCATGAGGCTCACGTCAACATGATAAATGTTTGGGTTTTATAAATTTTGGTACCCATATTAAATGTAAAGGTATTTTGGTAATTTATGAAAAATAAATATTTTATTATTATAATTATTATTTTACCTAATATATATTAATTTGGTGATTGTAATATTATTTTAGGTACGAAAGGTTTATAAGTGAGATCCGATAACTTTAGTAAGATACCGCTATTTTTATATTTTTACTAAAATTCAGGCAATCATTATACTTTATTAAAATGATAAATATTGTGTGATAACATATTAGGATTTTTATGTGTAAAATGTGTTAAGTGTGATTCGTATATAATTATGTATTATTAATTGTTATCATAAAAATCAGAAAAATGAGCATGTTATCTGATATAAAATATATCAAGTACGAATGTGTGATCAAAATGATTATTATGTCTATAAAATATTTCGTATAATAGGTATGCATAAAATAATAAGTTGAGCATCCTTGAACACAATTCTGGAATAATTAATATGGATAAGTGCCTTTGGGTTAATTTGGCCATTTTGAGCGTGTTATAATTTTTATCCTAAAAAGCCTATTTCATATGCACCATATGTTGTTGAGTATGCGAGCATGTGTTTTGAATGGATTAAAAGTGAATACTAGGATTTTATGTGTAGAATTATGTATAAGGGTAAAATGGTCATTTGGCATATTTGATAATTTAAATCGCGTAATGAATAATTTAACTATGGTGTTTTATCCTTTTCATGACAAATAAATACATAAAATGGAATTAGTATTTAAATAGATGATAATATGGGAATTGTGGTCTCAAGGGTATTTTGGTCATTTTCAGCCTAAAGTGTCCATATGTGAATAATTGAGCCTACGATGACCTTAGTATATTTTAATGTTAGCCTCAATATTGACCTTGATTATGGTTGTCTCGTATGATTGGAAATAAGAAAAAACAAGTTAAGTATGGAAATTTGATTTATTTGTATTGTTTGTGATTTTATGGTTACCTTAATAAAATACTAAAAGTGAAAGATCTCAAGATCAGAAATGGTGGCTCCTTAGGGATCGCTACCCTAAGGATGTGGTTTATCCCATGGTTGATATTATGGATGTTTGCTAGTGTGCCTTAGTGTCCCAGCTAGGCCCTACATCTTACTATTTTCTATTTTGCAGACTAATAGGGGGTATACATACTTATGTATTAGGTGTTCTTGTTGGTAGGGTACTATGTTACCTTCGTGTACCAATGCGACCTGAGTACCTTTGCATCCTTAGATTGATAGTTAGTAGGATACTATGTTGCCTTGGTGCACTAGTATGACTATAGTACATTTGTGTCTCTAAGTTGCTTGATCTCTCCCTTGAGAAGTTAAATAAAAATAAAAATGATATGATTTCATTGAAATAATGATTATCAGATTTTTAGACTATTTGGTAGTAGCCTTTATGCCTAACTGTGGTTTTTATAGTAACATATGTGCCTACTTGTGGTTTCGGTAACAACCTTTGTGCCTACCTGTGGTCTTGGTAGCAGCCTTTATGCCTACCTGTGTTGGTATTATGTCTGTGAGCATACTTGTGATGTCATGTATTTTATTATGCTGTACTTGTGAGCATACTTGTGATGTCATAGCTTTTATTATGATGTGCCTGTAAGTATACCTATGATGTCATGGATTTTATTATGTTGTACTTGTAAGTATACCTGTGATGTCATAGATTTTATTATGTTATACCTTTAAGTATACCTGTGATGTCATGGATTTTATTATGTCGTGCTTGTAAATATGCCTATGATGTTATGGATTTTATTATACTATACCTATAAGTATACCTCTGATGTCATGGATTTTATTATATTTTACCTGTAAGTATACTTGGGATGATATATATCTTAGTATATTATACTTGTGAACATACCTGTGATGCATGTAATTGGTTGGGATTGATGCTGAGACATGAATTATGCGGTGGAGGTTAAAATTGTGGTGTAGAGTTGGGTTTTAATTATTGCTTCAGAGAGTATCTCTAGGATGTTTATTAGTAAGTTCAGTCATTTTAGATGAATGAATATGAATATTATATGACCTTGATGGAATTTGATTACCTAAATGATTATTGTATCTCAATTCTCATATGTGTATATATAGGTCTTATACCATGTTAGGTTTATGCCTTGCATGTGTTTTATGCTATCTTATCATATTAGTTTGGTATAAAGGATTGTTCGGTGTCATAGTACTGAAGGGTTCATTCTTGTGGCCCCTACCTATTTAATGGGCAGTGGAATTCGCAGGTCGACCTCTGAGTTCAATTAAATGCTGGTAGTTTGGATTTGAGAGTGTAGGAATATCCGGTGTCTTTGTTGCTATCTTGTTTCCGGTTGTATTTGGACCCTTAAGTCCTCTTGTAATTTCTTTCTTGAGTTTTGTAAAATGCTAATGTTGTTTTTAATTAGTACGATATTTATCTAATGATCTCTCTATTTTATGTAATCATGTTATTAATTTAAGTAGAGTAATGATTTCAGCCTTAGCACTTGGTAAGAGAATGGTAGAGGAAACCATACTTGTACCAAGTTTAGCGGTAACACCCTTTGTTATTATTATTTTAGCTTTCGCGCTTAACTCTACAGACGAAACTTTTTAGTAGTAAATTTTTAGGTGTTTTATTACACTATTCATAATTTATCAACATAACCCACCCATCATAATGATTATGTTTTGGTTCTATAATAATTAAAAGGACCAAAGTGATGCTATTTGACTAAACATCTCTAATTTTAATATTTTCATAAGTTATCGTTGTCCAAAACTTAAATATTATATATCAAATTTAATATAAATATCTCAAGGAACACAATGTCATACTTATTTTCTTCAAACACTTACAAAAATACCATTTTATCCTCAAGGAAGAGACTCCCCCTAAAATTTACAAAAATTCTATAAGCCTCCGAATTTTACCTATTTTATACACAATAATTATTACATTATTACTATCTCAAAAATAATTTTTTTCTAAAATTTAAAAAAAAAATCCATAACATCTCAAAGTACACATGATCAAGAACATTCTAAGGCTTAAAATCACCAAATTTTGAATTTTTGAAGATTTTATATCAACCACCATACTGAGACATAAATTAATTTTCTCATCCATAAACTTAAAAACATAATATAATATACTATCGTGCTTAGAATTTTATGGTAAAGCCTAGTAAGGCACAACATATAGCAACTACTTATAAAAATCACAAATCTTATAAAATCATGTAGTTTGCAGTGTGATGCTCAAACATGAATTTAAAATAAAGCATAACATGATTTATTGCATAAGACACATGAAATCATATAAATTAAAAAAAAAATCCCTCATTTAAAGACATGTATCCTTACCAACTGCTATACCAATCTCTTCTCCTAGATACCTTCTTTCACACTTTGATCCCCTACAACAAAAATATAAGAATTAGATAAATGATTTATGATAAGGGTTAGAATAAAAGAGAAAAAAAAAGTTAAAGGGAGGAGAATAAACCCTCTAGGTAAAAAATGGAGGCTTGAGAACAAGCTTGGGAAACATTCAACAATCTATAGCATTAACTCCCTTTTTCTTGAAAACAAGCATCAAAAAGTCAAAATATTGATTGTAAAAGCATAAATATGGGAGAAAATGAAGAGAAGAAGAGGATAGGGATAACATAAGGGAAATACTAGGAATGAAAATCCTCAAGAGCAAGAAGAATAAGAAAGAAGGGTAAAGTTGAAATATAGGATATTTGATTAAGCCTAGAATGACCAAACAAAGAGAATAAACCACTTATGGTTGTTGAAAGGGAAAGAGAGAGAGAAGGAGATAAGACGTGAGGTTGCTTAAAAGCAAGAGGGGTGAATGGAGGGTAATATAGTGTAAGAGAATTGGTGGAAGGTGGTTGAGATCATTATAGTTAATATTTTTCTTGGGTAAGCAATACCAACATGGGATAAAATTATGGAGTATAAAAGGGTCATATTTTTAAAGTTAACCATCCTAAGGATGTCAATGAGGATTAAAAATGGTTTAGATAAGATAGAAAGTTAAATAAATGGTTCATAATGGGGAAAATTATCAAATAATTCCCCTAAATTAATAAAAATTAGGAAAATATGAGGAATTATTTTAGAAACCAAAAAATATGAAAATATTGAATATTTTAATTAGTTTTATTTAACAAATTTAATAAAAGTAAGAATGGTAAAAATCCTCAACTTTGGTTAACTAGAAGAAGTTGTCAGTTGACCACCTAATACCCTTCATGATAAGGTTTGGAGTGTTACTAGCTGGTTGACTGAATGTATGGCTCGATCAATCATTATTAAGCTAAAATAAAAGATAGGGTTTTGATAGGCAGGAAGAAAAAAATGAGGAATTGATAGGTATAAGTAAGGTGTTCAAATAAATTTTAAGGGTTAAGGGAGGGATTATGAGACTAGTTACCCAAGAATTAATATTATGAAAATTGTAGGTATAAAATAGCTATAAAGCCACTTTGGTTCCAACTGAACAAGGATAAATGACATATAACTCCTTCTAGCACATGATGCTCCTAGGGAGCACTATTATTTTTGTTGGAATGGATAATTTTTTTTTAATTATGACTTATGTGATATTTTTCTTTTATATTAATTTTTTTTTTCAATAGAAATCATCTAAACACTTAACACCAAGGGATCAAATTTTCTTAACACTTATCATCATTACTATCCATTTAAAAATTATGTAAATTCATACCAATAATTGTGTTTCATTCATAAAATTAATAATTTAGGTCTAGGGCTGTAAACAAGCCGAGCCGAGCCGAATACCCCTGGGCTCAAGCTCGGCTTGCTTAACTAAACGAATGAGCCAAGTCGAGTCGAGCTCATAAGCCAAAGCCAAAAAATGAATATAGCCGAGATTTTTCAAGCTCGGGCTCGGCTCATTTAACTAAAGAAACGAGCCGAACCGAGCTTTTAACGAGCCGAGCTAAGCCAAGCCAAGCCAAATACCGAACTAGCTCAACTCATTTATACCCCTACTCAAGTCTGTTGAAAGAACATTCCACATAAAATAACACATGAGAGATCTTAAGAGCACTAAACTAAAACTTAATGATACCTAAAATAAGCCAAACAAGTAACTTAACTC
This sequence comes from Tamarix chinensis, assembly GCA_030549775.1. NCBI lineage: Eukaryota > Viridiplantae > Streptophyta > Magnoliopsida > Caryophyllales > Tamaricaceae > Tamarix > Tamarix chinensis. The sequence continues at coordinate 23,069,782 of CM060173.1, read as the reverse complement.
AAGTTTTTCCATAAGAATACCCTTAAGGTTATCCTAAACACAAATATAGCCTAAAAAGATCATAATAAAGGTGAAAATATCAAAAAGTTCCTTATTAACTATAATTATTTATTTATGCCATTTAACCGCCAATTAAACTCATTATATTAACAAATTTAAGAAAATAGTTGTACATTTCATATTAAAAATGATTATGGAAGTTATAATCAAAATTAAGTACATAAAGAAACAACATTATCCCTAAGGTGATTTATACTCTTTTTAGCTTTTTTACCATAAAAGCACAACTTATACTAACCATTATTATCTAATTAATATATTTTATACTCAACTAATTTTTTCCTTATAGTATTCATTTCAAACCCCAAATTTCAAATTAATGTATGATGAATAAACTACCCTTAATTACACTAATTACTTGCAAAAATTTACTAAGTTTAATTTAGCTCTAAAGTCTCCTAAATTCACAACTAAGCTTATACACCCTAATATAATTTTAACCACATACTCAAATGAAATTAAAATAAACCAAACCCATATAAAATAAGGAAGGGAAAAAATACAATATAGTTTGAAAACTAGACATTTAACATCTAAAATTCATGAAACATGGTTATGCACTCAAGCATATGGTTTTATATAATACAAAATCTTAGAAAAGTTAATTCAACAAAGCACCATTGATTAGCTTATGTTCAAAGGCTAAATTACTCAAGCTGATGCACATTTATTAAAGTTTGATTTTACATTCATCTAGGGCCTACATTATGCTCATCAATTATTAACAACATATTCATCTAAGTTTTAGCAAACATGAAATCATATCAAATCATTCCCTCATCTAATTTTCATGATTATATTTAAAATAATGATAGGTATAGATACACTAGATATATCATGTTATCATTGAATTTAAATTAACACAACAAAAATAGCATACATCTATATCTAGAAAATTAATCATATTACCTAATAGCAAATGTTCAAGTAATAAGATAATACTCCTAAATTATTACTATAATGAAAAAAGTTATAAAAAATTACTAAATATTATTAAAGGATATGTATAGAATTAGATGAAAGATTAATAAGAAAACTAAGGTACTCCTTGATTATGTAAGGAGCTCATACTCCCTCCATTGAGCAACACAAGGAGCTGATGCATCCATTTTCAATTTTCATAAGTGTCTCATGTAGTTATGTTGTGATTGAGAAACATTGAACTTTAGTAGGGTTGAGAGAGTTAGATTGAAGAGGGGAAAAGATATAGTGGCCAAATACTACAAAAAAAAAGTGAGGGAATTTTCCTTGTTATGTGGTAAACTAATCAAAAAGATTTTTATGGAATTTTATAGTGGAATCTATAATGCTAGCTTAGTGTGTGTTAGAATTTTAAAATATGGCAAGAGAAGCTAATTTTTTATACTTTTCTCCTTTTATTGTGTCAAAATAGAAAAACCGATTAATGCCTTATTAAAATCCATTTTTTTTGTTTCCTTGGTGCATCATGTACGTATGACATCGTAACATATAAAATACCTACAAGAATTACTTAAGAAACCATTATTAGAATTAGTATTCTCAAGAATGATTTGTTCCATCTCCAAGCACTCTAACTCTTGAAATTCATTATTAGAAAATTGATATGCTTTCAAATCATTATAATCTGGGAAGAAAACTGGGTGATTGCTTTATAGATGCATGGTAGATAGGTTGAATAAGTCTCATCAATGATCAAAGAGTTGAAACCATCATCATCAATCAAACAAAAATATTAAAGCTTCAAGGAAACTTAAAGATCATACTTGTGTATGTTCAAGTTACTAATGACATCCACATCATTTATGGTATCAAATATAGGTTGGCTTTTCACCTAATAATCGCCAACAATTGGATAAATTTTCTCCCTCCACATTGAAGACAAAAACACACCCAACCAACCACTACAAACTAGGTTCTTGTTGGTTCTTGATGGTGTTCACTGAGTTCTTAACATTATTACTTGGAATCTTACATGTATAATTGTATCCAAGATTTGGATTGTTGTTAGGAGATAGGATTTTAAGTATTAAACCTATAAGGATTTTGAATATTTGCATGATAACTAATCAAATCTAAATGGATATATAAATGTATGTATGGAAATGGTGGGATGAATCTAGCATGTAAAGTTGGTTTTTTTATCTTTCTTTTTTCAAATATGTTCCATTGTGATTTCATATGTGATTAATCATAAAAATTTCATGATAATTATCTACCATATGGTCACACATTAGGAGAGTTGGAACTGGTTATCCATGGCCTCATAATTGTAACGCGATCATTTCTATAATATTAACTACTTGTGTTGAATGTGTGCCTTTAATTTTGTTACCTCTTAATTCCCGATTAACTCAAAGTTTGGATAGGTTAATCCTTTAAATAAATATGTGTAGTTTCATGAATAATTAAGTGATATTACATTTGGCATATTACTTATTATGTGATGGAAATTATGCATGATTAATACATTCTTGCACCGAGCAACCTCAATTTATTTTGTTGATTTCTATCTCAAGAACTTAATAAGAAACTTGTTTTTTTTGTCATATAATTAGTGCTACTGATTTTTTTTTATAACATTGTGGATAGCTTGTCATAGTTGAAATATCTAGTAAGAATCAACTACAGACTAGGAGGTTAGCAAGTGTGGTTTAGGTTTTTAACCAAAACCTTAAAGACACTAATTACTTGTTTGAGAGTGTTTTGTGTTAATTTGATGCCAATGGAGGAGGAAAATAATTTTCAAGCCTTGTTCAAGGCAATTCTGAAGCTTTAAACAAATCTAGATGCAACCAATGTTCAATTAAAACAACTCCCTACCATGCAAACTCAATTGCAAATGATGGAGTCCTGATTTGTTGAGCAAGATTTGGTCCATAATGTGCAAGAACAAGGAGGGTTTCATGGAGACTGAATGGGAACTGTGGCAAGACAAACTACTTCAGCAAGAGGGGGGCATATAAAATCACGTGTGGACTATGAAGAGGAATCTCAAGGAAGTGGGTGTCAACAAGCATTTTATAATCGTTAACTGACCCATCATGATATAGAAGATAAAGGTATAAAACTTGATCTCCCTAATTTTGATGCTAAACTTGATATTGAATTATTTCTTGAGTGGTTACATAAATTACAGGTTATATTTGAATTCAGGGATTATCATGATGAGCAAAAATATAAGTTAGCTACTCTTGATTTAAGCATTTTGCTGAAATATGGTATGATAACTTAAATAAGACTAAAGAATGAGAAGGAAAATGAAAAATAAATAAATAGAGTCTTGAAAAAGCTTAAGAAGCATTTTAGGAAGAAATTTGTACTTAATGAGTATGTACAAGGCAATCATATCATATTAATTACTCTTAGGTAAGGAATTATAAGTCTTGAGGAATTTGTTAGGGAATATTGAGAAATTAGCACTTATATGAGATATTCAGGAGAAAATGGAAAAAATGTGTGCTAGATTCCTAGGTGTCCATAATATGATGATTAGAGATAAAGATAAAACTTTTCATTATAACTTTCTTGATGATATGATTAAGCTATCTTTGAAATTTCAAAAGCAAATCAACTCCGCTAAACTTCATGCCAAGCAAATTACTTCAAATTTCAAAAGCAAATCAACTCCGCTAAACTTCATGCCAAGCAAATTACTTCTTCTACAAAGTACTACTCAAATATATAAGATAAAAACTATAGGTCGAGTACCTCAAGTAATATATGTTGATAGAAATACTACTTGAGAGGAGAAAAGGAAAGCCAATTTTAATAAAGTATCTACAAAGAAATTCTTTAAATGCTGAGGACATGGATACTTTGCTAGAGAATGTTCAAACCAAATAGTGTTGTTCATAAAATAGATTATAACTATGGAGACTTGTGATGAAGACCTTGAGTTTGAGAAAAGTGAAGTAATTTCAAGTGAATCCAAGGATGAGGGAAATTCTTGTTATGTGTTGTAAATAGTCCTTCAAATTCAAGCTAATGAGAAACCCAAATAACGAGAGAAAATATTCAAGATCAAAGGAAGAGTAGGAGACATAGTTTGTTGAGTTATCATTAATAGTGGGTCTTGTAAAAACATTGCCCATTAGAGGATGGTGAAGGAGATGGGATTATATACAACACCACAACAAAAATCATATTCTCTTCAATAGGTCAACAAAGAAAAAGGAGTAAAGGTAACTGAACAAATGCTAATATCATTTCATATTGGTAATCATTATGATAATGTGCTATGTGATATCTTACCTATGAATGCATGTAGAACCTTATTAGATAAACAATGGCAATATGATAGATTTTCTATTCATAATGGTATTACTAATGAATATCTCATTGAAAAAGATAAAAAAAATATAAAATTAAACCTTCTAGGTGTGATAATCTTAGCATGGTCGAAAATAAGAAGAGCTTGTAATTATATGAAAAGGCTATGATAGAATGTATTAAAGAAGAATTTAGTTGTTACACTTTGATTATGAAGGAATCCATAGAAGGGTAGAAAAATAATTAGCACTCCTCAATTAAATGAGCTTCTTGTTGAGTATAATAATATATTTCTTGATGACTTACCACCTATATTACCACCTAAAAGACACTGATTCGTTTGGGATCCTTTTGATTTCTATATAAAGGTATATCATTTTCATATTTTGTTATGCCCTTTAAGATTTAAAAAACCTTAATGCGTTTTCGAAATGCATCATTCTCATTTATTGACCTTTCTTGAAGTTATGGTTCTTATAAGTCTTTTAAGTCACTTATGGCTATTGAAATACTCTAAGACTATTATAATTTATTCATATATAAATTCATTTTCTTTTTCTAAGCCTCTTAGTCATGTTCAAAACAATAATAAGAGATTATGATTAAAAAGTACTATTTACATTCTATTTCACAATATTCATGTTTTAAGCACCAATTTAAGCTTTTGCTTATCAAAAAATTATGGAACTTTGGAGTTCAATATATTTTCACGTTTTTGTACTAAAAAGAATTTAAAATACTTTACTGTTAATTATTATGATTATTAGAATTATTAGGCATTTTTTGGTATAATCTTTTATTAAACCTCATTTTTTTTAGTTTGATCTTATCTAATCCTTGTGAAACATAATCTAAGACATTCATTTATATCAAGATCTAAACTTAGCCATTGATTTGGCCCAATATACTCCCATGCTACTTGTTTATGGCACATGTGGTATTAATGAATATTCCTTATCCTTACTTCCTTAGTATCAGTCTAACATTTGTAACTTATGATAAATGGTCACCCTTTATCTTCTACTTTACCAAATACCACCTATTCCTATTCACCTTGATCTTATGCTCATGTATACGCCTCTATAAACACAAACTTGCTTGATATTTGTCATGTAAATATTCCTTCAATAATTGCAACATCATTATTAACTTACTTCACCTTGAAACACTAGAAACTCTACCCTTTGGTCCCTTACTTAGCCATGCCACTCACCCTCTCCCTATTTTCTTTATTCTTGTGAGTTTTGGCTCCATACACGCCACCATTAGCAAGAGTTTATCTTGAAAATATTCCTTCCATTATGACATATACTCCTTTATAATTTCTCCTAACCTATCACTAGCTACCATGTAACATACACTCCCTTTAGTATTCTTTTTCTTGTTCGATTATATAGCCCCTTCATTACCTCAATGTTACATGTGTGTTTCATTTTTGAGACTCCATTATTTAGACACAAATTAGTCATAAAACAAGTTTAGGTGCATAAATTATTACCTTCACTTACACTTATGCATGTGTTTTGTGGCCTCCAACCCATCCACTTCTCATTCTCTCTTCTCTTGTATGCCTCCTTCATCATCTTCTTCTGTCATTCAACATCTTTCCTCCATTGTTTATGAAGCTTCAATAACTTCAAATATGACTTCAGTTTAGCTCCTTAGTGTCCTAATTAGACAAAAAGAAGATATTACTGATTTGGGTGAAGTTCTCCTAGCATATCCTCATATTTTTTAATATCATAAGTGGATCTCTAATCCTTATTAAGGGAATAAATAATTTTATCTTTTCCTTTTTCTCTTATTATCTTTGGTTTGAGTTTATTTAAACATGATTATTACTTAAGTTTTGTGATGTTTTTTTTCAAGGTGGTTTTGTGTGGTGGAGTTGGGGTAATCTCCTCTCCTCTTTTAGGTCATTTTTTTTTTACCTTTTTACAAAAGGTAAAAAATCTATTTTACTTATGATAAAAACATGTATTTGCTTATTATTGCATGTGTTTTAATGATTATTGGTGAATTATGCTTGATTTGGCGTATCAAGCATGATATGTTTGTAAATGAGTTATATCATGTTTTATGAATTTGTTAAGATTTTTATATAATTATATTAATTTATTATAAGCATGAGAATAAATGAGTGTTGTTGTTTTAAGATTTTGAAAAAAAAAATGGATTAGAAAAGCATGAAAATAGGTGATTTTGAGACTACCAAATTTTTGAATTTTGTCGTGAAAACCTATACTGATTGGTTAAGATATATGATGCAAATAAGGTACCATATGAAATATTATGATATATATTTTTCCACAAATTCTACATTTCACAAAATAAAAAGTTTGTAAACAATTAGGACTAAAACTATGAGAAGGTTTTAAATTGTCAAATTTGCCATTTTTTTTAAGGCTTGACCTTTTGTATTTGTAAAAGTTATAAAAATAGAAATTTATTTAATTATTGGTATTTTACGTGAAATTGTCTTTTGGACTAGTATAAATTAAAATATAAAGGATTAAAGTTTAGTGAAGTATAGGATGAATTGTCTTCATATTTTTCATAATATTAAGTAGGGTTAGTAAAGAATTAATCATGTTGTTAGGGTTCATTAAACACTAATCATGAATTTATGATATATTAATTTAGTGTTACATGGATTTAAGTGCTTAATTTAGTTTAAGAATCAAAGGTGTTGATTTTGACTATTCAATTTAAATTTAGCATTAATTGTTGACGTTAACTTTGTCTTCTCTAGTGAATAGTAATTTTTCATGATCAAATGTTAATAGTTTTGAGTTTTAAACTTCGTGATATAGAATAACATTTTTTTTATCAATTATAAATAGTGTTTTGTATTAATTTTTTAGAAGTTATAATTAACCATATTTGTAAGTGTTTTACCCCAATATATATATGATATTTTCACTTGTTACCCCTCATGTAGACTTTTGGAATTAAAGTAGTTTTCTCTAATATTTTAATAAGTGCGCTTACATGATAAGTTGTGCTATTAAAAAAAACTCTTATGTGTTTTGTGATCTAGATTTCATGTTATCTTTGAGCACTCATCTTGAATGTGATTTTAAAACACCGTGTTAGTATGTGTAATCGTGCAGAAAAAAAAACTTATATAAATTAGGTTTTAGTATGATATAAAAAACCTATATCATTATGTGTAATCAATGAGGACTAGAGTTTGCACACTTCATTTTTGGTAATAGCTAAAATTGAGGGAATTACTAGTAGATGTATGGGTATCTTATCCACTATATGTTTAGCTCTTGTTTTGGGATTGGCTTGGTCAATAAAGAGGAAATAAGGCCTCATGTATCTATATGTATACATGCATGTTGACTTATACATGGAGAACGATTGAATCAAGTGAAATCAAGTTTAAGAATTTTTGATATGCTTCCTTCTTCTTCAAGTGAGTTTATCTATAGAGTTTAGGTATTGTTCTCTACAGAAACTATGTGATTTCTCTTTATGATTGAGTTGATCTTGGTGAAGATCAAGCACAAAACTATGGAGCTTGTTAAAGACTACCTCCATATTCGAACATTACATCATCTTTGAGCATCATTTCTACTTCAAGAAAAAAAGAAAAAAGATCCATCATTGTGAAAGAATATTTCCTCTATTATCTTCTAAATTAATTTTGGTATCAAAGCCAGGTTTTGTATCAATAAATCTTGGAGGAGAACCCATCTTCAAAGTTGAGATAAACAAACACACCACCGTCGGCTTTAGGTTGAGGTTCTTGATCATTCTTTCTATAATTATTTGAATCTTGATTGTCTTTGTTGGAATCTTTTATGCACGTTTGTGATCTTAAGTGAACATGTGTGGAGATAGGTAATGTGGCATATCAATATTGAAATAAATCTTGAGAGTTGCTTGCAAAGAAACGAACCAAAAATAGGTGAATTCATGTTATAATTTCTAATGATTTAGAAAGGAAATCGTGCATGTGTAGAAATTACGTTTTGTTTATCTTGATGAAATTTTTTCTACATGATGTTTCACATGATTAGGTTAGGTTTTCATGCTTAATAATTACATTTGATTATTTATTTAATTACATGAAAAATGATTATTCATTTACCCTAATCGCAACTTGATTTGCTTTAAAAAAATTATGTCAATTGTGTGATCTATATTTCTTAAAATATAAGTCATATGTAGCCCATAATTTGGACAGATTGTTTTTAAGTAGCATACACGTAAAACATTTAGATTTTTTTTTTCAACTTCACTTTAGGTGCATTGCATGATAGCACAGAGAAAACAAGACAATTGTTTGAAGTGCATCGAATGACTTAGCAATTATTTTGTTGAATTCTATATCAAGAACTTAACAAGAAATGTGTAAGGAGTGATAATTAACTTTTTTTGTGGTATAATTGATTATTAAACTTGTGTTTGATTCATTAGAGTTGAAATTTTCTACAATAAACCACCAAGAGCCAAGGAGGGGCATTATTTGATTATGGTTTCTAATTGAAACCCTAGGAATTACTAGCTCTTTTCTTGAGTGTGTTAGAAAGTCGATTACAATGGAAGGGGAGCCAAACTTCCAATAAATTTTGGAGGTAATTTAGAATCTCTAAACTAACCTAGATGTAACCAATGCTCTAAAAAACTTCCTGTAATGCAAACTCAATTGCAAAGGATGGAATCTCAATTTGATGAACAAAATTTGGTCTAAGATGCACAAGAGAAAAGGGAATTCTATGGAGACTGAATGGGGAGTGTAGCAAAATAAACCAATCAAGCAAGAGAAAAATATCTAAAGTCACATGTAGACTATAGAGAAGATTCACAAGAGCGTGGAAGTAATCAAACGTTCTATGACCATCAATAGAGACACCAACATAGAGAAGATAAAGGTATAAAACTTGATCTTCCCAATTTTGATGGTAAACATGATGTTGAATTATTTTTTGAATGGTTACATGAGGTGGAGGCTATATTTGAATTCAAGGATTATCATGATGAGAAAATATATAAACTATCTACTCTCAAGTTTAAGAAGTTTGCTAGAATATGGTATGATAACTTGAAAATGACTAGAAAAAGAGAAGGTAAATCTAAATAAATTCTTAGGACAAGCTTAAGAATAATTTCAGGAATAAATTTGTACCTAAGGAGTATGAGTAATATAATTACATTAGATTTACTACTCTTATATAATCACATCCAAGTATTGAAGAATATGTTAGGGAATTTCAAAAGTTGGCACTTATATGTTATATTTATGAGAGAAAAGAGAAAACATGTGTTAGATTTCTAAGAAGCCTTAACATGATGATTTGAGATAAAGTTGAAATTTGTTTATATAATTCTCTTGATGATATGATTAGGATATTTTTGAAGTTTGAAAAGCAAATAAAATCCACTAAGGCTCATTCCAAGCAAAGTGCTTCTTCTACAAAGTACTACTCGAATGCACAAGATACAAAGTATAGGATGGGCACCTCATATACTAAAAATGTTGACAAGAATTAAGGACCTATCCGAGAGGATAAAGGCAAGACCAATTTCTATGAGGTCTCTAAAAGGCAAAATTTTAAATGCCGAGGATATGGACACTTTGCTAGAGAATTTCCTAATTAAAGAGTTTTTCCATACAAGAAATTGAAGTTATGAAGACTTGTGATGAGGACCCTGAGTTTCAGCTAAGTGAAGTAATTTCAAGTGAGTCTAAGGATGAGGACAATTCTTGTTATGTGAAACAAATAATTCTTAAAATTTAAGATAATATGCAGCCAAATCAACGTGAGAATATATTTAAGACTAAAGGAAAAGTGGGATACACGGTTTTTTGACTTATCAATGATAGTGGATTGTGTACAAATGTAGATAATGAGAGGATGATGAAGGATTTGGTCTTGGAGACAACACAACATCCAAAGTATTATTCTCTTTAATATCTCAACAAGGAAAGAGGAGGCAAGGTAACCAAGCAAATACTCCTCTTATTTCTAATTGGTAATTATCATGATGATGTGCTATGTGATGTTTTACCTATGGTTGCATGTGGAATATTATTTGGTAGATGATGGCAAATGATAGATGTACTATTCATAATGGTATTACTAATGAGTATATCATTGAGGAAGATAAGAAAAAGCCTAAACTTAAAGCTTCTAAGTGTGATAATGATAGCATATTCGAAAATAAAAGAGCTTATTTTTACATGAATAGACTATGATAGAATGTATTAAAGAAGAAGGTAGTGGTTATTATTTGATTATCAAAGAATCCTTACAAGGGAAGAAAAATAAAAGTAATCATAAATTAAATGCGCTTATTGATGAATATAATGATGTATTTCCTGATGACTTACCACCTAGATTACAACCTAAAAGAAAAATATAACATGTTATAGAGTTAATGCCTAGTATATCTTTACCTAATCTGTGTGCCTATAGATATGATTCAAAAGAGGCAATGGAATAACATAGACAAATTTATGTGGAAGATTATCAACAAACAATCTTCTACAAATAGTATCTTTTAATTTTAGGATTATAAGTAAAAAAAACATTCCAGGCGATTATCTTCTTCAACTTGATTCTAATGATACTCAAAATGCTTTTGTAGGGTGGCATAGATATATACCAAGATCTAATGCTTTCTAATGAGAAATCTATTATTTCTCAATAGAACACTCTTGCTAATCTCCAATACACTAAATTGAAGAAGGAGAAGAGAAGAATAAGAAGAAGAAGAAGAATACACTCTCTCATGTAAATTCTCTCTTTTATTATTTCATTCTTATATGACTTATGTTGTCGTACTGAGATTAATGAAGTACAAGGGTTTATATATGCATGAACCCATGCAGGCCCTTTCATTAATAGGACCACCAAGCATACCTTATTAATGAAACCAACCTCTAATGCATGGTAGAATACATATTCAAAAAGTTACAGTGATAATTTACAAGTATTACAAAGTATACACCAAAATAAGAAAGCTACACAACTTTAATAATGTAATACATAGATATAATCATATGTAATTCAACTTTGTGTCTTGTATCCTTGTTCTTCCTTACAATTTGTATTCTTTGCAATCCATTTTCATTGCCTGGAGCATTAAATATGTTCAATAGCATGAAATTCTTGTAAACATGTACAATACCAACAAAAATTACTTGACAAAACATTAGAAGCATAAGAATTTTCAAGCACAATGGGTTCTATCTCCAAGCATGCTAATTCTTCTTATTCTTCATGATTCGAAGAATAATATATTCTCCTACATCACAAATACAAGAGCTTATGGGAAAAGGATATGTGAGAGAGATCATAACTCCATGTTGTATACCTTCATTACTTGTTCCAAAAAAAGATGGTATGTGGCGCATGTGTATTGACTCTAGAATTGCAAACAATATGACTATTAAATATTGATTTCAAATACCTAGTTCTATGACATATTAGATGAATTTTTTGGAGCACAATTATTCTCTAAAATTGATCTAAGGAGTGGGGTATCTTCAAATGAAAATAAGAGAAGGGGATGAATGGAAAACTACTTTTAAAATGAAATATGGTCATTATGAATAGACTATGATGGATTTTGGTTTATGTAACACATCTAGTTCCTTTATGAGACTAACGAATGAATTTATTTTTCCTTTATTTGGAAAATTCATTGTGGTATATTTAAATGATATACTTGTGTATAGGAAAAATATACATGATCATCTTATCTATTTGAGGAAACTATTTGATAAACTAAGGGAAGCTAAGCTTTATGGGAAAATGAAAAAATGTTACTTTATGCTTTCAAGTATTTTAAGTGAAAAAGGTATAAAAGTGGATCCCATGAACATTCAATCTATTCAAGATTGGCCTATATCCGAAGATATTCATGAGGCGAGGAGTTTCTACAAGCTATCAAGTTTTTATAGAAGATTCATCAAGGACTTCTCAAATATTGTCATGCCAATTACACATCAAATGAAGAAAGGATAATTCAAATGGGGAAATTATGCTTTACATAACTTTGATAAATTTTCTAAAGTTACATGTTATACTAGTGGGGTAGGGATAAGAGGTTTACTCTCACATGAAAAGTGGATCATTGCATCTTTTAGTGAAAATATAAATGGGGCCAAATTAAATTACTCCACATATGATACATAGTTCTATTCCATCATAAGAAACTTAGAAACATGGAGCCATTATTTGAGACCTAAACCATTTGTTTTGCATTCAGATCATGAAAGTTTAAAATATTTGCATGTGTAAAAGAAAATTAGTCATGGGCATGTAAAATGGGTTAGCTTCTTATAATCATTCATGTTTTCTTTCAAAAAAAATTGATGGTATAGAAAATGTGGTAGTAGATGCATTATCAAGGAGATGTTTGATACTTGTCATGTTTGATGCTAAGTTATTAAGTTTTGAAATGTTGAAAGAATTATATGAAAAATACGAAGATTTCTTTGAGATTTATGATGCATGTAAAAAGAATCATAGTCACAGTAATTATGTGCTTCAAGATGACTTTATTTTCAATATTAATAAGTAATGTATACCTTATTCTAGTGTGCATGATTTACTTTTTAAATAAGTACATGAGGGGGTATACCTGGTCATTTTGGTGTTTATAACACTATGGAACTATTATAAGAGCATTTCGATTGGCCGTGAATGATAAAACTGGTACAAGTTATTATTGGGAAATGTGTGATTTGTCATAATAACAAGAGTTTCTTCTATAAGGGTTTGTATACTTCTGTGCAAATTCCTAGTTAATCATGGGAAGGGGTTGGAATGGACTTTATGCTTGGTAAACAAGGGCACAAAAGGGAAAGCATTCTATTATAGTAGGTGATAGTTTTTCTAAAATGGCACATTTTATTCCTTATAATAAAACTAATGATGTAAATCATGTGGTGGATTTATATTTCAAAGAGGTAGTAAGGTTACATAGTATCCCAAAAGTATATTGTCGGATAGAGATATAAAATTTTGAGTTACTTTTAGAAGGCGCTTTGGAATATGTTAGGTACTAAGTTGTTGCTTAGTACATCTCATTATCCACAAATGGATGGTCAAACCAATGTGACTAATAAAACCTTAGAAACTTTATTACGAGGATTACTCAACAAAACTACAAAAGATTAGGATATAAAACTTGCACATGCTGAATTTGCATATAATATGAGTCATTCTAGGGTAAATCATTCGAGTCCATTCAAAGTTATCTATGGAGTTAATCCTTATTTGCCTATTGATATTTTTCCATTAAAGAAATGTGATATTAAGAACTATGATGATAAAGATATAGTTGAGTTCTTTAAGAAACTTAATGAGCAAATTAAGAACAACATTGATAAATTTAATGCTAAATACCAAAATCAATAAAAAAAAATCAAATAACACAAGTGTTTTCACCAAGATATTTGGTTTTGGTTACACTTAAGAAAAGAAGTATCTCCAAAATTAAGAAAAATAAATTAATTCCAAGAGCCAATGGACCATTTAAAATATTAAAAAAAATTGGAAATAATGCTTATGATTTGGAACTAGTTGAATCCTATGGGGGAGTTTCTAGGATTTTCAACAATGGTGATTTATCTCCTTACTATAATGATGCTAATTTGAGGAAAAATTACTTTTTACAAGTGGATAATGATGCAGAAGCATCTCAATTGCACTTTTCTATTATTGAAGGTTAAGAATTAGCCTATTTGGATATGGTACCAATTCTTCTTGAAAATCCTAATGATAACCCTAATGCTACTAATATTTTATTAAGGGATTCTTCACGGTATTATATATGTTTTCAAGAAGAAGAATTCACCAAATACATCTAGTGTAAAAGAAAATGACAAGGAAAGTATTTCAAAGTTGCATAAATAACAAAGCTATAAGACTCAAAGCTTGATTACTTGATTATTTAATGTATTACATGAGTAAGGTTTTGTTTAGCTTCGATATATTATGTAAAATTTGTAATGTCTCATAACTTTTAATTGTAGTTCATTATGTGTATAATATAGGTTTGTAGTCCATTAAATTATCTCTTTATTTATCTAGCCAGACTAGTTGGCTGGGCTTGGTTAATAAAGAGGAGTTAAGGCCTCGTGTATCTATATTTATACATGTATGTTGACTTGTACATGGAGAATGAGAAAATCAAGTGAAATCAAGTTTAAGAACTTTCAAAATTCTTCCTTCCTCTTTAAGTGAGTTTATCTTTAAAGTTTATTTATATCTCTATAGATAAAACTTTGTGATTTCTCTTTAGAATCAATTTGATTTAGTGAAGATCAAACTCAAAACTGTGGAGCTTGTTGAAGACTACCTCCATATTCGAGCATTACATCATCTTTGAGCATCATTTCTACTTCAAGAAACAAGAAAAAAGATCCTACATTATGAAATAATAATTCCATTATTATCTTCCACATCAAAACCATCGCATTAAAAATGGAGAGAAGTGTAGTCATTCACTTAACTCATGCTCAACAGAAGGCTAAAATATACTAGAGTTTACAACTTTACAATATAACCTTTGAAAACATGAAATGATACTTATTAGCGCCACATATATGTGTATACAAATAAGAGGATGAAATAGGTACTAAGAAACTATCAATGAATTAAAAAAATAGATAGTCTAGGATATCGTCATTCTCCCTAATTAATAGGTTTAACAACTCTAAACATCTTACAAAACCAACACTAACTGCTCCCTTGAATGAGTTGAGATTGATGCAGCACCATGAAGGCATCAGTATGGTGAGGTTCTTAGTAAAAATCTAAATAATATTTTCACCCAAGAACATGTCATATTAGAAAAGGTATACTCATTTCATGATTATTACAATGACTATTATCATGTTGTTTTATAACATTTGAACATACGAAAACTTTAGAGTAACCTGGTGTAGATAATGACATGTAATCTCATATAAGAGTAAACATTATTACACCAATATAAAGAAAAAATTATTGATAACTTATTATTTTCAACTCATTATGTGTATATGTATTAATATAGAGTGGGATTGTAAAGTGATAACACCCGCTACAAAATATGTGACTTATTCCAACACAAATTTAGTCACATATTTTTTTCCTGTTGGTAAAATTCACTAATGCCAACAAATATTTCTTAGTGGGGAATGAAGAAAAGTTTTTCCTACAAAAATTTTTATCTATTGGTAATAGTATGTTATGCTAACAAATCTTTTGTCTACTGTTATATCAATGAGTTGTAGTAGCATTATACTAACAAAATTAATACCCACTCTTTTATTTGTTGGTATTAGTATATAAGAAAGACAATGATTTATACTATCATTATATCTCGTAGCACAACACATTCACTCCTCTTATGCATGAGATACTTCTCTTATTATTATAATTGCTAATTTTTATATTAAATACAAATAATATAATATATAATAATATTTATAATTATCCTTATAATCATTGCTAATATTATTACAACATAACAATGATAACTAAAATAATAATAATAATAATAATAATAATAATAATAATAGTAGTAGTAGTAGTAGTTAGGGCTGTGCAAAAAATCCGGGATCCGAAAATCCGATCCGATATTTAAAAATCCGATCCGACATTTCGGATATCCGAACCGGTTTTATTCTAAAAGGATATCCGACATTCGGATATCCGGTTTTTTTTTGGATTATCCGATCCGACAAAATATCCGATATTTTGTTGATTATTTCAATAATACACCATATTATTGTGTTTTTATAGTTTTAAGTTTTAAAATTTTATTTATTTTTATATTTTAAATATTTATAATAATATTTTAATACTTCTTTTAGATAAAATAAGATATTTATATGAATATAGATATGAATATTAATTGATATATGATCCTTATTTTTAAAAATATTATAGCAAAAGTTATTAAAATTGATAAAATAGTATTTTCATACGGATATTGGATATATCTGAATCCGGTCTATATCCGGTCTATATTTTTCGGATATCCGCATCCCGGATATCCGGTCTAAAAAAATGCGGAGCGGATATCCGAAAAAATATCCGAATGGATACGGATATCCGGTTTTGCACACCCCTAGTAGTAGTAGTAGTAGTAGTAGTAGTAGTAGGTATAGTAAATATAATTATTATAAGAATTATATTAATAAATATTATAATAAAATTAATAATGAGTCAAGTTGTGCTTTGAAAGACCTAAGATGGAGGTTCTCACTATTTGATCAATGTAATTAGGGTTAAAAGACTGTATGGATACCCTAGAGGAGGTGAATAGAGTATTTTGTAACAATCATGCCAACTTAAAATTTTGTGGGAAATAAGTAAAAGAATACAACTTATAGAGGTTCGAGAAATTCTACAAAGTTTTTCTACATCCTCAACCAAAAGGTCTTGCCTTTTGGATTTAAATCTTTCTTTATTTATATTAGGTGTTTCATGATGATCACTCCTCTCATGTTTTATGAGACTAAAATCTTAATGATCTTCTACGAGATGATTTACACATTTCCAATTTATCCTTTCTAAGTTTATGAAACTACAATCTTAATGACTTTTATTAGGAATGCTAGACAATACACAACTGTTCAATTGCCTTTGAGTTTATGAGTTTTAACAAATACAATAAGAATCTTCACTAGTTTTAACGAATATAATAGGAATCTTCATTAGATAGCATATGAAAGTGAGTAATTACCAGTGAAGATTTTTATCTAGCTAGAAAATAATAATTACAAGTGTATAGGCACTCTAGTTAAATATGAAGGCAAATTGAGCATTAGAGAAGTTTGATTTGGATTTGAAAGTGTAAAATAAAAAACTCTCATTGATTCTTGGTAAGATGTGAAAATGATGATTTTAGAAAAATGGTGTAGCTTGATTTATTTTTGTTGAAGTCTAACAAATCTTATTTATAGTGCTAAAAGATGAGAAAATTTGACATTAGCCTTTGGGTATAAAAATTATCTAATAATCAAAATATAATGGGTAAAAAATATTAAAAATTATCAAACCAATTGGTTAGTATTCAAATGAGTTGATTGGTTTTGACATAGTAGACGATTGATGGAATAGGTTTTGATACTACACACCTTTACAAAAAAAAAACATAACTTGAGTTATAGAGCTTGAAATTTAGTGTCATTTATGTCGTTGTAAGTTAGACATCTTAATATTTCCAAATAAATATAATTAAATAAAAAACAATGTCTATATAATTGAAGGTGAATTTTACAATAAGATCATACGCAAAACTACTTAAAATAAAATCAATTTAAGACAACCTATTATACAGATACTTAGATTTTTTTATCCATAAAATCACTTTAAGATATTTGAAAATGATTTGTAAATAGTATTATAAATATCAAGTTATTGAAAAATTTAAGTTCTCAATATGTAAATCATATGTACAGAAACCCTAAGATTGTAATATACTCTTTGAAGCTAAAATCTTGGTTTCTTGAGCACTTGATTATCCCGTCATGGTTTGTGTATAATATATGTGAAATGATGTACTTAAAGATAGTCTTATTTATTCCTCCTTTTTAACCTTTATCTTGTGCTTAGGATATGGTTTTCAAAAATTATCTCCTTAGCACTCCTTAACTTAGTTAAGTATTGACCACTTTAATATTTTCTACGATACACATGCACACTTAACATGATAAGTCAAATTCATAATTAAGTTTATGATCATAAAAATAAAGGTTGATTGACCTATGAGGTCAAAAATATATTTTTTTTATGATGACAAATAAAAAGATGCCAATATCCTAAAAGATGATGTATAGAGATGTGAAAATGAAAATTAATACAATATTATAATCAAATGATCTCCAATCATATTCAATATTATTAATGAATAGCATGAGTGAAACAAATATGATAGATCTCCCCCTTAATTCATGTCTAGGGCTTAATCACAAATGATCAAGAAGTATGCTCTTCCTAAAGGGATGAATAAAGTAATAGTAAGAGCTATATCATAATGAGAATTATCAAGACATTTCTATATCAAAAACATGGGCATTAAAAGTGGAGACAATAATATCAAGATTCGAGAAAATTACTTAGATGTGATAGTGTTAAGGCACATGAAATATTATTGATAAATGTAGCAATTTAGTGCACATTATCAATAAGTTTTAAAGATTTATGCAATAGCTTGGGGACATGAAGATGAAAGGCAAAGTATCAAGAGTCAACTAATCCAATCAATTAGAAAGGTGAGGCAGGTAATGATTATGAGAATATAAGAGAGTGTCCATAAATTTGAACAAAGATTTGAAAATCATGACACAGTACCTTATCACATATTTTCCTTTTATATGGAGGACAAAAACACAAGCAAAATAAGTAATGAGATGAATGATCCATTTAATGAGTAACTTGTTAATAATATGATGAATAAGAGATTAAGACAAGAACATCTATGATCTGAAATAATATCACTCATTTGTACTATGTAATATATTTAAGCATAATAAGGAAATTTATTTTTTATTAACATAATGTAGAGAGATGATAATGATCGCATGCATGAGATATCACATGTGAATCTAGGAATGGAATAATGTCTTCAATCAATTTCAAAGTTGCATTTATCAACCTAGCTAGTAAATAGAAAAGTGTGGGTGTGGCTAAGATATGTACATAATTGTGTAGGTAAATGGTCATATTATAATGATATCAAGAGTGGAAGTTTTAAATCAAGTCATATAGGGGCATAACATCACTCAAGATTTAATAACATAAGGAAACACCAATGCATAGCTCATAGAAGTACATGTCATCAAAGAGTTGTATATAATTAAGTACCATAAATGATGTGAAAAAGAATATCATAGTTGCAAATATATACCCAATTAACCACTGAAAAATTTAGTGTTGCACTTATTTATGCAAAATAAAGAGTAAAAAAAAAGCATATTTAGGTCACATATTATATTTGCACAAGTATACTCAAGCAAGGAAGTGTCTCAACTACCTATTGCACCCATATTGTATTAATTGTTTTCCTTTAGTAGTAATGAATAGACAAGAAGTATAAGGAAAGAGAAAAAGGATAATACATGCACACAAGAGCTAAATTGTAAAGAATATGGTGAATTGGTGAACATAACACTTGTATCGATGTTAGAACATAAATTGTCAACCATATGTATCAAGTATGAGCATTTAGTCATCAAAATGAGACTTATTACATGCATGGATGCAAAGCTAGCAAAATAAACATGTTTGAAGCACTTTCCATTTCATGCAATATCTATGATTCGAATGCAATTTTAGATTATTGTAATAAAGTATTAGTATTCACACTTCAATGGAAATTATATTATAAACAATAATCACACAGACATCCATGAATTGCTTCTCATTGCATAATCGAGAAGGAGAAGGGGAATGGGGAATAATATATATATATATATATATGGTAGGTATACCCGCATAGTATGTATCATAGAATGTATATATATATATCATAAGAGATAATGTAAAGTATTCAAAGATTATACCACACACACATGTGGGTATACCTACTAATAAGGTGGAAACATAGATATATTCAATTGAAAAAGATACCAAACAACCCCTTAAAAGGTATATGACATGTCATTTTAATCTTAAGGAGATAAACTTAAATTAGATATATGATAATATAATGCATGTCAAGTTTTTTGGTTCGAGTTTACAAGATATAAATGACTAATGTGATATAGGTAAAACACTTCTTATACAGTATTTAGAATGTCTCTCATGCTCAAAAATTATGGTGGAATCTCATGAGTGTATCCTTATTAAGATTTGTAGATTCCACTCAATCTATAACCTACACTCAATAGTGGTGGAGAAACTTTCCATTTCTAATGTAGTTAATACGTATCATGACAATTTCATCATAGGAAAGTATAAGTATTATGAATATTAAACTCATTAATAAATGTAACAATTTCTAAAAAATATTAAGAGCATATTTTCAAAATATACTTAAGTGAATCATTGTCTTAATGATATAATATTTCATGCAATTTCTCAAAATGTAATAATGAAAGCATAAATACATGAGATTTATCATTAGATTAGTTAAAACTTATTCATGTGATAGATAAATCATCAAGAAGCATGAAATTGTGGCAGATTAAGCACATTAAGTGCACATCATTGCATATTGTCAATACTCATCAATCTATTAAGGAAGGATAAAATTAAATAAAGTTCATTCAATTAACCAAATATGAGACAAAAAAATTTAGGATCAATTCTTTCTAATATATGAGTACATTAACTTTGAAAAATGTGTTTTATGAAGATATGAAAAAAAAGATCATGCAAGGATAAAAATGAGAGCATGATTACAAGTAAAAAAATATCATAAAAAAAAGTAATACGGCCCACACATTGATATGACCATGGACTATGTAGAGCTATGATTAGTGCCACTGGTGCCTAGATCTTAACTAGAGGTAGATGAAAGGATAGGCTCAAAAGAAGTGGATCTAGGTGGGTAAGGAATAGGATTGAGATAAATCAAAATAAAACCTAGTTTGAGTAAATAGAAGTATGTCACACTATATCCTCGGAATTATTTTCATATGTATCATTTGACTCACTATCAACATCATCTTGAGTGCCTAGTACACACACTGGGTTCTTAATACTGAGTGGAGGTGCACTTTCCTTAGTATTATTAACTTTTATACCTTGATCACCAATAGAAATAATAGAAGAAACCATATAACCCTCAAACATAGTAGATTGTGGAGTTCTATATGTAGCTTGTGCCTGATTCTATGTTTTAGCAACAATAGGAGCATAAAAAATGAGTCTCTAGACGCAATGGATCCTTGACAAAGGTAGTAGGATGCATGAAATGCACAAATATCTCAAGACTATAAAACTTGGTACCATGAATGAGCTTGTGTATAATCTATGCATGTAAATATCTAGTCAATCACCTAAAATCCTTTGATAAGCAAGTATTATAAACCTTGAATTGTATCTCTACTTTAAGGAGTTGATGGAGAAGAGCGGTGATTATGGATAAAGTATATGCATAGCAAGAAGAGTTATGGGATATGCAATGAGTGGATCATGAGTAGTATAAGGGATGTCCAAATCATCTATATCATGAGCATGAGGAGTGTGAGTAGCTGGTATCCTAATAGTGCATGTGAATGAAGCTCTAACCTATGTAGGAGGTTTGAGACTCCAACTATCCTTGCTCAAATCATATCATGTCAGTCATAAATTCAAATTTTTAAAGATACCTAATTCATTTTGTAAATGGAGAGGAGTGGAATTGAATTGTTCTAATGAGACCTAGAAGTCCTCCAAGATCTTTGTGATGAGAGAGCCATATCCTAAAGAATCTTGTGTGTAACTCGCCATGTGTGTAATTTTTTGAGAGATGTCGATCCAGAAGTATATAGTAAGCCTAGATAATATGAAGTCAATCTTGTACCAATTTCTTGCAGTCATATCAACCCCATATGTTGTATAAGGGAACAACATCGTGTGAATAAAATAGTGCGATACTCACTTTTATGATTACAAAAAATAAAAGCTAGCACTGCCTTTAATCACATAATGAAGCCTAGTCACATCATCCATAACCATGTCATGTGTCCTTATTCTTATACAAATATTATATGTAATCCCTAAAAGAGGCCCCCATTTAAATTCCTATAATCCTTACACATCTAGTCTTATCGACCCAAATGGGAACACTTAGAACTCTAGTGGCGATGGTGAAACTATTTGTAGAAACAATCAAATTCTCATAGAAAAGTCTAATAAGATCTAAGTAGATAGGATTACATAATGCAAAGAGTGGAAAAATGTGAAGATCAAAGAGATTCTACTTAAATTGCATCTTGATTATGTTGGAATAAATATTAGAATTAATACACTTTTCCCTTAATTATTTTCTTCCCGTGGAATTCTAATAAGTGTTTCTCAGCCCTTTTATCATAACAAGTAACCTCTAGGGTGATTTTATCGAAGGGTAGGTTGTTCTATAATAGTTTGACTAACTTGTGATAGTTTTGATAACAAAGCAACGTTGATGACTATAATCCAACAACAAGTTAAGTTGTACCACCATTTAATTTTATTTAGTAGCAAATTAGGGTGTGAACACATACTAATTTTGATTTGCATACAAAATCACTTTCTATCATTGAAACAATAGAGCTAGTGGATTTTTCTTATTCTAATGATCAAATTAAGGTGAAGTTTGTATGATTTGGTGGAAAAAATGAATAGAAATTGAGGAGAGGAGTAGATTAAAGAAGTGTGGGTTCAAGCACCCTATTAAAGGAAAGTAAATTAAGGTCAATGTTTTGTTTGAAAAAAAGTACTTATATACCTTAAACATATTAGTTGAATTATTTGACAAATATACCAATTTTTCTTTCCCTATTTTGAAAAAAAAAATCTTAACACCCAATGATCAGTTTAAAGGGAACACATCAACTAGTCCCTTTAATACATGAACTGGATTTACCACTAGTCAGTTTGTCTCTTTAGGTCATATACACTTATTATGAGCATGAAAGATAATTAATTCATGAAAATAAACCTGCATTGTGAACTTTTTTAAGCACAAATCATGGAGGCTAATTCATAATCGAATCAACATTTATCTAGTATATCTAAACATGATGTTATCATAACTTTCATACATTAAATAAAGCCATTTTAAAAGTGAATAATGTTCAATTTTCATAAGTTAGGTTTAGCTAAGACTTGTTAGCAGACATTTTTTTCATCTACTCATGCAATATTTCACATTAAAGCAACGCAATACAAAAAGGGAGAATACTAACTTGGACTTAGCAAAATTCACATGTATTTCCCTTTCTTTTACGAAGAGGTAGAAGTGGCTTTGATCTTGTGATTTTTATTTGATCCTTCAATCTCTTCATCCTCTTCTTCTTCTGTACCCATATCTTTTTAGGTCCATAAGGGTTAGTCCTTAATGAATTATTAATAAAAATAAAATTCATTAGAATCCATATCATTTTTTAAAAAGGAAAATGAAGCCTTATATTGTATTGATGAAATTGTTTCTAAAATTTTTACATTTTTTCAAAAAATGGTTTTTAATCATTTCAAGTTTTGCATCTAATTACATTTTCAATCTTTTGACCATAGATATAAACTCTTCATTTTCATTCTTCAAGCTTGCATGCTTTGAGAATAAGTTGTAAAAAAATTCATATAACTCAAAATTTTAACAATCCATAATCTAAAAATGATTTAAGCTATGATCATGAATATCAAACAAATTAATTTTAAATTTAGGTGAGAAATTGATTACCTCATCCTTTTTACTTCCAATACCATCATTTATAGATATGAAACAAGGATGCAGAATTTCTTCTTCATTGTTACTAACATAAATGATATTCAATGTTTTCCAAATCTATTAGTGGTGGAGAACTCAAGGATATGATCAAATACACTTTCTCCAAGGCTGCAATGAAACATAAAGATTGCTTTTTCATTTAAGTTGGACCTTTTTTTTTAATCAAGCTTTGTATATTCTTCAACAGGTGTGTTAATTAGTCCATTGATGGTGGATTTTTGAATCTTGGTTGGGCCATGTTGAATGATGAACCACAATTCATGATATTATGCAATGAATAAGATTCTAATTTCCATTTTCCATAGCCAAAAAATTTCTCTAATGAATAACTGGAGCCTTTAAAGGTGTTAAGTTATAACCCTTGAAGTTATCCATACTTTGAGGATCTTAAGCTATTGATTGTTAGATCAATTTGATGAAGCCTTAGGCTTTGATACCAATTAAAAGACCATATATATACTTTAAAGGAAGTGAAGAGAATATTTTTTTAGCAATCATGCCAAATCAAAATTTTGTGAGAAATAAGTAGAAGGATGGAAAACAATATACATGTGATTTATAGTGGTTTAAGAAACTCTACAAAGTTTCTCTACATCTACTACCAAAATGTCTTTCATTTTGGATTTAAATCACCCTTTATTTATATTCGGTGTTTGATGATGATCACTCCTCTTTTGATTTATGAGCCTACAATCTCAATGACTCTCTATGAGATGATTTACACTTTGTCTAGTTATCATCTCTAGTTTTATAATACTACAATCTCAATGACTTAAATTAGGAATACTAAACTATACACCATCTTCAAATATCTTTAAGATGATAAGTTTGAAGGAATATAATAAGAATATTCACTAGAGAGCATATAAAAATGAGTAATTACTAGTGAAGACTTTTATCTGGCTAGATAAATAATAATTACAAGTTTATGAGCATTCTAGCTATATATAAAGAATAAATTGAGAACTAGAGAATTTTTATTTGTATTTGAAAATGTAAAATCTAAAGTCTCATTGATTCTTTGTGAGATGTGAAAATGATGAGTTTAGAAGAGTTGTAGCTTGATTTATGTTTATTTAAATCTAACAACTCTTATTTATAGCTCTAAATTATGAGAAAAATTGACACTAGCTATTGGGTGTAAAAAGTAATCCATTGGTCGAATTCCAAAAAAAAAAGAAAAAATCATAAGTGCTCAGGCTAGTTGACTGGTATTCAAAATTGTCGGGTGGTTTTGACAGACCATTCAACTGGTTTTAACTAACTAGTTGATTGGTGGAAGAGTTTTTGACACTACACACCTTTATCATGGTTGAATTAAGCCCATATTAACCTTAATCCAAAGCATTATATCATTGGTTAAATGATACTAAGGATTAATATTACAAAGCTATACAATTGACTAAGATACATACATGAAATTATAATAATACCCTAACTTACATAAAATACACTTAGGGTTAGGGTTTACAACAAGTTAATACAAATAATGAATATCATCACTATATATTCTTGTTGTAAACTATCATCCCATGTATGCCATAGTCTTGTATGCTTTGAATACTTGTACACATTAAAGTGTATTAACATCTTCTTCTTACAAATATGTGACATACGTACAATAAAAACTTGAATGGTTTTCAATATCAAGCATATAAGAATTATCAAGAATATTTAACATGATAGGCTCCAACATTAAGAAAGCTAAATCTTCCTTACCTTGAGGATTAATATGAACATGACAATAATTAGGTTCATTAGATGCTCCTGCATTATAGTGGTTCATGTACCAATGTTGATAGTGAGGCAATGGCTAAGAAACTTGGTTTAGAAACTACTAATCATCCTAAATCCTATTATTTACAATGGCTAAATAAGGATAAAGGAGCTAAAGTAAAAAAAAGAGCTTTAATCACATTTTCTATTATAGACTACCATGATGAAGTTCTATGTGATGTCTTACCTATGGATTCTTGTGGATTGCTTTTGGGTAGACCATGTCAATATGATAGAAAAGAAACTCATGATGGGATAACTAATGAATATGTGGTGAAAAAAGAAAAGCAATTGTATAGGCTCACACCTTCTTTATGTGATCATATGCCTTTAAGTGATGACAAAAAGAGATTATTTTTACATGAAAAGACTATGGAGAGATGCATAAAAGAAGAAGGAATTTGTTATGCTTTAGTTTCTAAAGATTCTAAACCTGAAAAACAAAAAAATTGAAAATCCTAATCTAATTAAGTTGCTTGATGAGTATAATGATGTATTTCTTGATGACTTACCTCCTGGATTACCACCTAAAAGAGGTATAGAACATGCCATTGATCTTGTTCCTAGTATGCCTATTCCTAATAAACTAGTTTATAGATGTAACCCAGAAGAAGCTAAGGAATTACAAAAACAAATACAAAAGCTTATGGATAAATGATTTGTAAGAGAAAGTATGAGTCCTTGTAGTGTTCCTGCTTTACTAGTGCCTGAAAAGGATAGTACTTGGCGTATGTGTATAGATTCTAGGGTATTGAATAATATTACTATCAAATATCGATTTCCTATGCCTAGATTAGATGATATTCTTGATGAAATTTGTGGTGCACAAGTATTTTCCAAAATTTATTTGAGAAGTGGATATCATCAATTAAGGATTAGAGATGGAGATGAATGGAAAACCGCTTTTAAAACAAAATATGGTCTCTATGAATGGATGGTTATGCCTTTTGGGTTATATAATGCACATAGCTCATTTATGAAACTTATGAATGAAGCTTTCCGACCTTTCCTTGGTGATTTCATTGTTGTATACTTGGATGATATTCTTGTGTATAGCAAAAATAGTTATGATCATCTAGTGCATTTGAAGAAATTATTTGATAAGCTAAGGAAAGCTAAACTATATGGAAAACTTGAGAAATGTGATTTTATGCTTCCAAGTGTAGTTTTCCTAGGCTATATTATTAGTGGAGAAGGTATTAAAGTAGATCCTAACAAGATTAGGGCTATAAAAGAATGGCCTATCCCTAAGAATGTTCATGATGTGATAAGTTTTCATGGATTAGCTAGTTTCTATAGAAGATTCATTAAGGATTTTTCTACTATAGCTACACCTATTACTCAACTCATGAAAAAAGGTAAATTTTATTGGGGACAAGAAGCTACTCAAGCCTTTGAAACCCTCAAAGATAAACTTTGTCATGCCCCTTTTCTATCCTTACCCAACTTTAACCTTCTTTTTGAAGTGACTTATGATGCTAGTGGAGTTGGAATAGGAGGAGTACTTTCCCAGAGAAAGAAACCTATAGCATTTTTCTCTAAAAAGTTGAATGGAACCAAACTTAACTATTCAACTTATGACAAGGAATTCTTTTCCATCATACAGAGTTTAGAGACATGGAGTCATTATCTATGACCAAAACCCTTTGTGTTATATTCGGATCATAAAAGTTTAAAATACTTACATAGTCAAAAGAAAGTTAATCCGAGACATAAAAAATAGGTAAATTTCTTAAAATCCTTTGTGTTCTCTGTCAAACATTTAGATGGTAAAGAAAATGTAGTCATTGATGCTCTTTCTCATAGATCTACATTACTTGTTATGATGGATGCAAAAATCTTAGGTTTTGAAATGATAAAAGACTTATATCCTAAGGATGAAGATTTTAAGGATATGTTTAGTGCATGTAAAGAAAATGGATACCATGGAAATTATGACATACAAGATGGATTTTTTCTTAAACTAAGTAAACTTTGTATTCCTAGATCTAGTTTTCAAGACTTGTTAATCAAGGAAATGCATGAATGTAGCATTGCGGGACATTTTGGTATATATAAAACTATGGAATTATTACAAGAAAATTTCTATTGGCCAAGAATGGTTAAACATGTACAAGCCATGATAAGTAGATGTTCTATTTGTCAAAAAAGTAAAAGTTAATTTCATAAAGGCTTATACAAACCTTTACCCATTCCTGATAAACCATGGGAAGGAGTTAGTATGGACTTTATCCTAGGGTTACCAAGAACGCATTGTGGTAAAGATTCTATTCTTGTGGTAGTAGATAGATTTTCTAAAATGACTCATTTTATTCCATGTAATAAAACCGATGATGCCACGCATGTTGCTAACTTGTATTTTAGAGAGGTTGTTAAACTTCATGGAATACCTAAAAGCATAGTTTTTGATTGGGATTTCAATTTTATGAGTTATTTTTGGAAAACTTTATGGCATATGC
The DNA here is from genome assembly GCA_030549775.1 of Tamarix chinensis. Classification (NCBI taxonomy): domain Eukaryota; kingdom Viridiplantae; phylum Streptophyta; class Magnoliopsida; order Caryophyllales; family Tamaricaceae; genus Tamarix; species Tamarix chinensis. Next base: position 23,041,859 of record CM060173.1, on the reverse strand, counting down.
TTGGTACTAAATTGTTATTTAGCACTTCGCATCATCCACAAACTGACGGTCAAACTGAAGTAACTAATAGAACTCTTGGTACATTATTAAGAGGTTTAGTTAATAAGAGTACTAAAGATTGGGATGTTAAGTTAGCTCATGCAGAGTTTGCTTATAATCGTAGTCCATCTAGTACTACTCAAACTAGTCCGTTTGAGGTGGTGTATGGTGTGAATCCTCATATGACTATTAACACGATTCCTTTGAAAAAGGTGAATTGCAAAATTATGAAGCTAAAGATAGAGTACAATTTTTTCCACAGCTTCATGAGAAAATAAAAAATAACATTGAAAAAGCCAATGCCAAGTATAAAGCTCAAGCAAATAAGCATAGAAACTCTTATGTGTTTTCTCCTGGTGACCTAGTTTGGTTATATTTGCATAAAGAAAGATTTCCTAATTTATGTAAAAACAAACTAATGCCAAGAGCTGACGTTCCATTTAAAATACTAATAAAGTTTGGAGATAATGCTTATGAACTTGAACTTCCAGATTCTTATGGTGGAATTTCAAGAAATTTTAATGTTTGTGATTTGTCTCCTTATTATTCTGATGAAAATTTGAGGGCAAATTCTTCTCAACTTAGGGAGAATGATGTAGGAGTATCTAATCAATCTAATGATTGTCATGTTCATATTAATTCTCAAGGTAAGGAAGAATTAGCTTTCTTAATGTTGGAGCCTATCATGTTAAATATTCTTGATAATTTGTATATGCTTGATATTGAAAACCGTTCAAGTTGTTCTTGTACATATGTCACATATTTGCAAGAAGAAGATGTTAATACACTTTAATGTGTACAAGTATTCAAAGAATGCAAGACTATGGCATACATGGGATGATACTTTACAACAAGAAGATATGGTGATGATATTCATTAGTTGTATTAACTTGTTGTAAACCCTAACCCTAAGTGTATTTTATGTAAGTTAGGGTTTGATATAATTTCATATATGTATCATCGTTAATTATATAGCTTTGTAATATTAATCCTTAGTATCATTTAACCAATGATATTATGATTAGGATTAATTTTTATATGGGCTTAATTCAACCAAGATTAATGGGCTTGAATTAAGGCTAAGGACCGGCTAGAAGAGCTTCGAACCAGCTGAAACTTCTTCCCTATATATACACTATTGTACACGCAGAAATGATAAGATGAATATACCAAATTTGAATACAACTTTGAGCATAGCTAGTTGGCATCTATCTCTCATTTTGAGTAGTCATTGAGCAAGGAAAGTCTAGGACATTACCTTCCTCCATTGAACTCAAGCTTGACATTTTTGAAACCTGATTCAAATTTGCCGAACACACCTATCTTTGCAACTTGTTTTCTTCAGTTATAATCCTTCTTAAGCCTTCATTTCTTTTGCTTAATTCCGTGGGTGACATCTTCAACACATCAATCTTCGATCCAACCTTCCTCTACTTTGATAAACATATCAAAAAATGTAAATGTTGTTTGTTGTATATAATTTGAATTAACATTCTTATGCATTTTTATTAATTTAATATATATTGGTTGTATGTATAATACAAGTGATGCCTTGATTTTTAATATATGGATGATTGAAAAAAAAAAAGACTACTACTACTTTTACTTGTACTAAGACGTTTGTAAAAGAAAAGGAAGACATCTATTGAGAAGCAAGTTTGTTTGGATTCTTTTGAAATAGGTTACCATTTTATCCAACGTATATTACATGGTCATGATAGGTTATGTCATGATTTATTTAGAATGAAGAATGATGATTTTCTTAGGTTATCAAATTTTTTAAGATCAAAGAGGTTGTTAAGTGATACTTATAATGTGATTGTTGAAGAACAATTGGTATTTTTTATTATGTATAATTGGTCACAATGAAATGAATAGAGTTGTGTAAGATCGATTTCAACACTCTAGAGAGACCATTAGTAGATATTTCAACAAGGTTTTAATTGCTAGATCAAAGATTGCTAGTGAGATTATAAGGCATCATCAAAGCCCTAACGAGGTTCCGCCTAAGATCATAAATGATTCGAGACTTTGGCCTTATTTTAAAGATTGTATAGGAGCGATAGATGAAACATATATCGATGCTTGTATTCCAAAGAATGAAAAAATGCCCTATCGTAATCGTAAAGGATTGTGTTCCCAAAATATTATGGCAGTTTGTTCTTTTGACATATTGTTCACATTTGTGGAAGCTGGATGAGAGGAGTCGGCTCACGATTCTTGAATATTCCAACACTGTATTCGAGATCCCAACGAAAACTTTTCTCATCCTTCTCGAGGTAAATAGAACATTAATTTATATATTAAGTATAAAATATTATAGTTGAATAATATGAACTTACATTTTATGCAAGTAATGGTTGATTCAAGTTATCCCAATATATCTGGTTATCTTGCTACATTCAAGGATACAATGTATCATCTATCCAATTTTCAAAGAGTTGGAGGTCCACAAGGAAAAGAGGAGCTATTCAATTATTTACACTTGTCAGTGCAAAATGTGATTGATCATTACTTTGGTGTTTTGAAGGCTCATTTTTCCATATTAAAGGAGATGTTGAATTATAGTCTGGAACAACAAATGTTCATTGTCATTGCAACAATGACAATCTACAATTTTATTAGGTTGAATGGAATGGATAATATATTATTTGATGATTTTTGTAGCAGAGAAATATATGAAGAAAATAATGGGAATATGGATGTTGGAAAACATGTAGAGGGTAGAACTACTAGAGAAATGTAAATGGTATGGTGTAGGATTGTCGATGATATTTACTATACACGTCATTAAACTATTTGATTTTATGATGTTTAATATGATTGTAAAAATGTTTATTGTATAATATAAAATTTGATCATTGTCACTATTTAAATTTTAGATGTTAATGATTTTTTAAAAATTTGTTTAGTGATTGTTCATAATTTTTTAATTAGTATTTTATAATATCTGTATACTTTATATATATATGCTTTTTAATATTTAATATTACAGAATTTATATAATAATAATTATTACCAAAATATATATATAGGAAGATAAAAATTAAATATGGAAATTAATAAGTAAATTTGTAGAAAAATAAAAACCAAACACTAATAAGGTACAATAAGTAGTTTTTTAGTATTAATCACTTATACAATAAAAGTAAAAATAAATATATATTTTACTTGTCAAATTACTTTTTATAAAATAGATTTTGAAAAATAATTTTTATATAAAAATAATTATTAAAAATACCAAACGAGGGCTATATTGTCTAAGTAAGTGATTATGTTAGTAAAAAAAATATATTTATTTTTGTATTTTGATAGTCTAAATTCTATGTTATAGGCAATTTCTTTTATTAAATCAAAATTTGTATTTTTAATCTCTGGGATATATTTTGCATGATTTGCTCAAATATATAATCAAATTTTCATGGGACTTGAATGTAATAAATAAATGAGAATAATTTGTCAATGTACGTGTAACCGTGACATCGTAATAATTCTGAATTATATATGTGGCCGTTTGATACATGGAAAAAGGGGGGGGGGGGAATAGTGCCTTGTCTGACGCCTCTTTCACGTCCGGTTGCCATTACTCTATTATATATAAGACAATTGTAATAGATCTTATAGAAGAAAGAAAAACTCGTTTCACCGTACGCGCGCTCCTTCTTCAACTTCTTTTCGAGTTTACTTTTTTCCTTCTAAGTTCCTCGCTCTCAGTTCCGACTTCCTAGACTGCGTCCATATCCATCTAAAAGTAATCAACATATAATCAGAAAAGTCGGAATTCAATTGTGTGTGTGAGAGAGAGGGAATGACAGTATCGGTGAGAGGCGTACCATTATTGATACAGCAATTCAATGCTCTATTCCACAAAAACGTTATCCTTTCATGGCGACACAGGAGAGCAACTTTCCTGCAACTATTTTCATCTTTGTTCTTCATATTCTTAATGTTTTGTATTGAAAGAGCTATTCAAGCTCAATATGCATCTACTACATCCTTCAAGGACCTTCGGGATCCTAAAAGTTTAGTTTCGCCTCCTATTCCGCCATGTGAGGATATGTATTTTATTAAGCTTCCTTGTTATGATTTTCTATGGAGTGGAAATTCTAGTACCATTGTTTCTGAAATCGTTAATCGTATTAGGGCTAATAATCCTGGCCGTCCTATTCCTGATGATAAGGTATTGTTATTTCGGATTTAAACTGTTTCATTTGCTGTATATTATTATTCAAAATGTGTTTTTTTTGCTCAATTCAAATACAAACAGACTTTGGATTAATTAATTATTTGATGTAATCGTTGTCTGAGTTTTCATTCGTGTTTTGGGGGAAGATTTTGATTTTTAATATCGTTGACCATCATTTTTCCTGGGAAATTTTTGCTTGTATTCAAATGATGGAGTGGGTAATTTCTCATTTCGATTTATTCAGTTCTATGCCCCCTCCCTTTGTCGACCTTTGCTTGAGGCAAGCATATTGTAGTATCTTTTACAACAAGTAAAGGTTGGATGGAATGTAATCTATATTCCATTATTTATCAATTTAGTTGAAGGTAATAATCATTAAAGAATTCCCTTTGTTGTTGTTGCTGTTGTTGTTGTTATTTTTTTTTTTTTTTTTGGGAATTAGAATCCCCAGTTTGTCGTACAGTATGTACATAGAAATGTAAATATAGCATCTCATACTCTAGGACAATATGCGAGTCCCAACTTAGCTCATTGCCGACCCCCTCCCCGATGTCATTGTTAATTTAATCTCACATGATAATATTATAAAAGTACTTTTAAAATTACTAGTTACATTTTGCAGAACTATTCTCCACGCGGATGTTGACATATGGCTTATCTTTCATTTCTAGATGTGATATATCAATAATCTCAAGGCAATAGTATTAGTTCTTTGCCAATGGCAATGACATCCTTTATCAAGTTGTTATTGTCGATGAAATCTTGGTGGAAGATCAGATAACTGAAATATTATCTACCTTCAGTTAGTGGATTATCTTGTTACTGGATATGTATATAATGGATGACCACTGCCTTTACAGGTCAGGCATTTTGCAACGCAAGAAGAAGTGGATGCATTTCTTTTCAATGATCCTATGCGTTGTGCGGGAGCTTTGCATTTTGCTGTGAAAAGTTCCACGGTCATAAGCTATGGTGTTCAAACTAATTCCACAGACGTTCGCAAGAGAGGGAACCGTGAAGATCACACATTTAAGCTTCAAATTCCACTTCAAATTGCTGCTGAGCGTGAAATCGCCAGGACTCTCATTGGAGGTATGTAATGCAACTTACTTCGTTGTCTCTCAACATCCTCTTAGTTTGAAGATGCCCTTCTTCTCCAGATTCATCTAGGAGTCTTAAAATCGTTCTTGCCTTCCAGATCTTAATTTTGGCTGGACTGTTAATCTCAAGGAATTTGCACATCCTGCAGCAGAGCCCTTCTCTGCGATTGCCACTATAGGACCACCATTTTTTCTTGCAATTGCCATGTTTGCATTTGTTTTCCAGATCAGTTCTTTGGTTATGGAAAAGGAGCTCAAACTCCGTCAGGTATTATTCTGTTTGACCTTTCCTATCTCAAATTCCAAGGATTAATGCTCCTGTGATGAAATGAGAGGCTTGGAGTGAATTCTCAAGTTTTGTCTTTTACAATTTTCAGGCAATGACTATGATGGGTCTCTATGATTCTGCATATTGGCTTTCATGGCTAGCGCGGGAGATCATTCTTACTTTTGTGTCTTCACTTCTAATTGTTCTATTTGGGATGGTTTTTCAGTTTGATTTTTTCCTAAACAACAATTTTGGGATATTGTTCTTTTTGTTCTTTCTTTTCCAACTCAACATGGTAATTTCCTTGTATCCCTCAAGGTTCACATAAAAACTGTTTTTTCTGATCTAGTATTTGATCTTGCTGTTTCTTTATTCCTGTCTCATTTGTTCCCCAATCTCCTTTCTAATGGCAGACTGCTGTGGCCTTCATGTTATCAACTCTTCTTAGCAATTCATCTTCAGCTACAACTCTTGGATTCTTCTTTTTCATTATTGGATTTGTAACTCAGGCAAGATCTTCAAATAGAACTTCAAGAATTCCGGTGCAGAAGACATAATAGTAGTATTTTCCTTTTATTTACATATTTTTCTTCTCTGCAGTTGGTTACACAGTTTGGATTTCCATACAGTAAAGATTTTTCCAGTACTGCTAGATTCATCTGGTCTTTCTACCCTCCTAATTTGCTAGCTCAAGCTCTTCAGTTGCTTACTAGTGCAACAGCTACACATCAAGATCCTGGAGTTAGTTGGAGCGAGCGGATGAAATGCACACCAAATGATACAGAATGTGTGGTGACATTGGTATGTTTAGCCTTAAGCTTCAAAATCTAAAGTCCAAGCAAATCAATTTTTACTCGCTTATAAATGGACCCTTTAGAGTTTAGTAGTTTAGATTATTTTCATTCAAATGTTTCTGCATTACTTGATGGTGACAACATCTCACGTAAGCTGTGTGACAATGGAATGTTTTGACAGAATGACATCTACATATGGCTATTCTCAACATTCTTTTTGTGGTTTGCCCTGGCTCTTTACTTCGATAACATAGTTCCAAACCCATATGGTGTACGAAAATCTATCTTTTACTTTCTAAAGCCTGTGTATTGGACTGGGAGAGGTGGAAACAAGGCAGCAGGTATTAAGTCTGCTATTTTCTGTTTCGCCTTTGTTTCCCTTTTACTATTGAGCTGGCTAATACCATTTTTTTTTCCTATTCTCATGATCCAGAAGGGGGTTTATGTAGCTGCTTTGGTTCTGTTCCACAAGCTGAGCATATTAGTCCGGATGATGAAGATGTTCAGCAAGAGGAAATTCTTGTGAAACAACAGGCAACTGAAGATGTAGTTGATCCAAATGTTGCTGTTCAGATGCGTGGACTTGCTAAGATTTATCCTGGGATGACAAAGCTTGGATGCTGCAAATGCAAGAGGACGACTCCTTATCATGCTCTGAGGGTATAGCAATTTTGCAATTTCTTTTTCTTTCATTTGTTAGCATAGACCTTGTCACCTTGATGAGGAGTCCAATAGACTAAGCTTATATTTGTCTTGTGCTAAATTCAATGGGTGACCTATTTGTGTGAATTGTGTAGGAGATTATTGGTAATAGGTTGTACTTTTTAACTGTCTTCCTGCTTTCCCTCCTCTCTACTTCCCATCGATGAGGACATATTGCTGTGAGATTAAAGTACTCAATTAAGCAAGCCACTTGAGTTTAAGCCTGGAAATGGCATAATGTTCACAGTCGTACCCAGGCCTCAGGAGGGTTTCTGTTTGTGTACAGAAGGATATGCCTCACAGATCTTTACTCTTTTGAGGAAGTGCTGTCATTTTTATTTGGGTTTATTTTTACGATCCTTTCAGGGATTATGGATGAATTTTGCAAAGGATCAATTATTTTGCCTTTTAGGACCCAATGGAGCTGGAAAAACTACTGCAATGAATTGTTTGACAGGCATTATGCCTGTCAGCGGAGGAGACGGTAGTAGCTGCTCTGTTTTAGTGCTTCATTTTTAATTGTAATTTCATTCAAGTACAAGTTAATGACAAAAGGCCTCTTATTCTTGACTTAATATTCACAGCAATTATTTATGGATATTCTATCCGAAGCTCTGTTGGAATGTCAAACATTCGAAGGTTGATAGGCGTGTGTCCTCAGGTGATACTTTGGCTCTTATATACCAATGAATTAATGCTGATTTCTCCAATTTATGCCTTCTATGGAACTATCAAAAGAAGCAACAAAATGTTTCCTTGTTAGAATGCAAACAATTAGTGAAGGAATGGAGGATGTCATTTTGATGATTTGGCATTCTTGATTTATGATGAAATGTGACATTTTTTTTTCTTTTCAGTTTGATATCCTATGGGATGCATTGACTGGCAAGGAACACCTGTATCTCTTTTCTAGGATAAAGGGGCTGTCTCCTGCTTCAATTAAAATGGTATGTACAAAACTAACAGGTTAGCTGAGGGTTGAGCGGCCCTTTGTTTAATTTTGATTCATTTAATAATTTATATTGATGCTCAAACTTAGCTTATTTAATCAAGGAGAAGAGCTGAGTTAGCTTCGATGATCAAAACAAGTCAAGTTGTCTCAATTTATTTAATTAAGAACTCAATTATTAGCTTGACTTATTCATAGGTTTTGTTTTTATTAGACATAATATTATAATAGGAAGGATCCATCTTTTTAACTTGATTATACTTTGGGTTGTTCATGAGATCCTATAACCAACTCACCCTGATTCGAAAAGTTAAGTGACCAATTCAATAAACGAAAGCCGAATAAATTGGATATCATGTCCAACAAATCACACAATATCTTATTTGTATAGTTATGTGTATTTCATATAAATTTATAAATAGTAACCCATTGATGGCCATATAAAATAATAATTTATCATTTATAATTTTAAAATAACTGTATATTTATAATAATTAGTATATAAAATCTTTTGATGGCCTCTACAATTTATACCTTAATTTAGTGGTTAGTTTTCAAAGTTTATTCACTTGTCAGATTCAAATTTCTACAATGATATTTTAACACTCTTTTTGAATAAAAAAAGACAAAGATATGAATATGGTATGGATGTACTCAACTTCCATTCCAGATTTTTAAATATTTTACTATATATTTTTTAATATGCAATAAAATAAAACATTTATATGAAAGTCGGACATTTATGTGATCTGTATTTGTATATATCAAAAAATTTGAATCTCATGTTTAGTGAGCAAGATCTAATTCGATCCTATAGATATTAATATCCATATTTGAACACCCCTTATTAACTTATTTATATAAAACATAACGCTTAGTTAAAACTAATTAAATGAATACATAAACACTACTTATATATACCAAGATATATTTATCAATGAGCATTTAATGAGCGTCTGAACAAGCCTAAAAATGAGACAACTTGTGAACAAATGAGTTGAATCTATTGCGGCTTGAGCCAAAGTCATTTACTAATTAAACGAGCCTCAAAGATGCTTATAGATGAACTGTCTTGTAAACAAACTAGCTGAACATACCATGGCTTGAGCTTGACTTTGTTTAATGGATAGGTCTATACATAAGGCTTGAGCTTGGTTGTTTTAACAAAATTAATGAGTTGAGCCTTCCTCAAGTTTAGCTGAGTCGATTTATCAGTCAATTTGGCTCATTTATAGCTCTACGTTGCTAGGTGTGATTGTACTTCAATGTATGCCATTTGACCCATTGATTTTAATTGATTTTTTATCATGTTTCATGATAGCATTTTGTTTCTGCTTTGTGGAAATACTTTTACTGGTTTCAGGTAGTCGAAAATTCATTGGCAGAGGTCAAACTAACTGATGCAGCCACAATGAGAACTTCAAATTACAGCGGAGGAATGAAACGCCGTCTTAGTGTTGCAATAGCCCTTATTGGTGATCCAAAGTTAATCATCTTAGATGAACCAGTATGTCTATCATGCAATGTTGCTGTTGCTTTGGCTATTTGTATTTTGGTGAAAATGGTATAAGCATTTGCTTTAAACTGCAGACAACCGGTATGGATCCGATAAGCAGGAGGCATGTATGGGACATAATTGAGGAGGCAAAGAAAGGGAGGGCAATAATTCTGACAACTCATTCGATGGAAGAAGCTGACATATTAGGTGACCGCATAGGAATTATGGCGAAAGGGAGACTTCGGTGTATAGGGACCTCAATCAGATTGAAGTCACGTTTTGGCTCTGGTTTTATCACTAACGTGAGCTTTGTTGGCAATACCAATGGAACTCCTACTACAGCAAATGGGGATGCAACGAAGAAAAATGATCATGAACCTGTGAAGCAGTTTTTTAAATCTGTATGTTAGATGCACGAGAGTTTTACATGTTTTTAAGATTTTTGCTTGGCTTCTGACTTTGAGAATGCATTTTCACAGCGCTTGGACATCTTGCCTAAAGAAGTAAACAACGCCTTCCTGACTTACATCATACCAAATGAGAAAGAGGGGCTGTTGACGGTGAGAAACTTTCAAACTCTGCTAATATTTCTTCCGTTTAATATTCTTCCTTCGGGATCGTGCTTTGCTTGCCCTTTTATCTTTCATTTTTCACCTCATGCTTCTACCAGGAATTCTTTCGGGAGCTCCAAGATAGAGAGACAGAGTTTGGCATAGCAGATATCCAACTTGGACTCACAACTCTGGAAGAAGTTTTTCTGGGTATTGCCAGGCAAGCAGAGCTGGAAAGTGCTGCGGCTGAGGGAAGAATGGTACCTTTGATTCTGACGACATCTGGGATATCAGTTGAGGTACACAGAAATGTTACCTTCGAAATCGGATCTAGATTAATCTAGGATAGTTTTGTACTCTAATTTCATGTCCTCTGATCATATAATGTGTAGATACCGGTTGGGGCAAGGATTGTAGGAATTCCAGGAACTGATACTGCAGAGAATCCTAGAGGTATCATGGTAGAAGTGTACTGGGAACAAGATGATTCTGGCAACCTTTGCATTTCAGGTCACTCCAGTGAGGTTCCAATACCTCCCAGTGTGCAGTTGCCGCCAACAACAACTGGCTCTGGAACTGGAATTTTGGGCCAGAGAAGACGAACATACGGGATGGTAATTGATCCTAACCAAGTTGCTGATACAGTCTTCCAACAGTAGGATAATCCGCTTGCCTGAGGAAACATGCATGTGTGTACACTCTGTATATAGTGATAAGCTATAAAACGCGTTGTGTTTACTCATCCAAAGCCCTGTAGTATTTTACTGAGAAAATTACAAGCCTTGGACATGTCCATGTCAATCTGATTACGTATAGGGATCATTCATTGAATGTGAAAGAAAAGTTATAGAAATACGTTTGTGTGCGACAATATATCGGAAGCTGTGTGCTGGTGTAGCGATTGTTTAATTTGGTGTAAGTGGCATACTGGCGTTTCGTATGTCAAGGCATACCAAAATAAATCAATAAAGTAGAAACAGTTAAAGCTATAAAGCGAACCTTCCTACCTAGACCTTGCATGGTAAAAGCACTCATGATCAAAATAAATGGTTGCTACATCCGTATTTTACTTTAAAGAGCTTGTTGATGTAGCAGTCTTGAACACTTCTCTCACTATTGTCGTGGATTTCTTTACATTGGTACTAAAAATAAAGGATCCTTGACCATAGTAATAACTGAGTAAGAGAAGTCACTTTCCCAAAGCTTGAATCCTCCCTTTGATAATATGTATGGATATAATTATAAAAAATAATTATATTAGATAATTATTTTTAATAAACAGATTCAACTAAGATCTAAGCCTCATATCCAACTTTTTTACCTTTGACAATAGCTACATGTATATTTTTCTCACTATTTTATTCTTAATTCTATCTTCTGTGATAAGAATGTACATCCACTAGTCCTATCAACCATCATTATCTTAGTAACTTAAGTGTGCTTAGGCATTGTTTGGTAAATTAAATGCTAAAATATTGTTAGAATGAATCGGTGCAGATTGACATTTTTTGGTATCTACTTGTTGGGCTTTCTAAACAATAATATAACTACGATTACACATTTGATGACTTGTATGTGTAGAATATCTTCACTCCATATTACCTAACGTGTCATGGAACAATATAAGAAACACATTAGGGGATAAGTTAGAGATAGTCAAAGTAAAAGGCAGTCACAGATCCGGCAAAACTTGCAAGAAGCCAAGAGCAGGGAAGAGTCAAATATGAAGATCTTGTATCAAACAAATACAAGGCATCAAATTAAGAAAAGATGCGCTACTTGGCAAGAGTACTGACAAGCCAAATTGAGAATAGAGGGAAGCGGTCAAGAAACATATGACAGACAACGGAGTTGAGACCGGTATAACTAAATTATGTCGGAGGTCGATAGTTTTCCAATAAATCGTTTTCTAGTTTGCAAGGTCATAACTTTATAAATATAAGGCCGTGCAAATTGATTTTGTGTAAAATATCAACGGTTTTTCAAATCAAATTTCCACATGTTTAAAAAATTGAGGAAGTATTTGGAAATTAATTATAAAAAATAATTATTTACTATATAGAAAACATTTACTATTAAAATATCGAAAATATCCTTACCATACTTAACTTATATGAGACGGAAATGAAGCAGAACAGATCTGCTCCTTCTTTCTAGATATCAGCTCTCCTTCTCTTCTTCTCTCATCTCCCTCCTCCTTCCTTCGATTCTTCAAATCTCAGATCCAAAAACTAGCATCAAGAACAACAAAAATATTTATTTTATTTTATTTTATGTAAGGGTTGTGAACAGTGGAGTCACGGGGAAGGCGTTGCCCCATGTTCATCTCTGGTAAGTACTGCCATTATCCCTGCTCCATAGATCTGTAAGTATGGCCGTTGTTCCATCCCACGGATCGATAAGAATGGTTGTTGCCCCTGCTCACGGATTGGTAAGCATGGTCGTTTCCCCTGCGTATGGATCAGTAAGTATGGTCACTATCACGATTCAAATATCTAATATTTTGAATATTGAATTGTCGGATATCCACTTCCTAATGATGCAATAAATGTTATATAACAATTTTCTCTTGCTAGAGGATTACGCGTAAGACTTTCATTTTTCACGATCGAAAATTTTTATTTAAAACAAAACGAAAGCTAAAAATACACTTAAGAAAAATGTGGTATTATCGCCGAACCTAACACGGAATAGAAGTCCACCACCTAGCCCACATCAGATAAACAACGGAGTGCTTGAATATAAATTACATAAACACTTCGAAAGATTATTTATATCGAAGGACCATAATGGTCCCCGACCAAATCATTACAAAATATATTTAGATAAAAGTACAAAGCTAAATTAAAACAAAGTTAAGGTATGTAATCCGCTGAAATTTTTAAAAACCTATAATTTAATAAATAGCTTTTATTTGGGGAAAATTAGCTTTTAAAATTATTTAATTTAATTATTTTATGAATTTTTGAGTATATAAAATTGGGTAGGAATATTTAATAAATTATAATAAATATTTTATAATTTTATCATACTCATTTTATTTAAATAATTTTCCAAACCAATAATTTACTAAAATTATCTTTTTAAACCCATATATTAAATTAAATTAAATTATTAAATAAATTTCATACCCAAAAATATTACACTCAATTATTTTATTAATTAAATTATTATAATTTCCCTATTTTTCCCTTTTTCTTTTCCGTCTCCTTTTTCTTCCTTTCTTTCATTTTCCTTTTTTTTTTCTCCCTTCGAGCTGCCTACACCAGGCATGCCTTCCCCCTTCCTTGCGCGACTGGGTTGTCGGCCCACTTCCCTCCTCTCCTCTCCTCCTCCCGCATGCGTCGCAGCCTAGCTCCCCTCCTCCTTTTCTTTCTTTCCTTCTCCCTTAGACCGGACTAGCCCATCAACCTTTCTCCCCCCTACGTCCGGCCTACACCTCCCCCTTCTTTCTTTCTTCTTCCTTTAGCGTCGTCCACACCCCGAGCACGCCTGACCATCGCCTACAACTACCACCCCAACCACCACCTGCTTCTCCCTCTCTCCCTATCTCTCTCCTCCGTCCTTTCCTTCCCTTTTTGGACCCAAACAAGCCCTGCACCCCAGCCGCATGCCCCTTTTCTTTCCCTCTCCCTACCATCCGACACCTCCCTACCACCCTACGACCTGCCACCGATTGGCTACCTGTCCCCTCTACTCCCTCTTCTTTTTCTTCTTCTTCCCTCCATGCCTCATTCTACCCTATAACGTCGAGCCTCCCTTCCCCTACCCGATTTCTTTCTCTCCTGTTCTTCTCCTTCCATTTCCATCCTTGTTTTGCATCACCGCCTCCCTCTGCCGCTTCCACCGCCGCACCGACCCCCTGCACCACCCCTTTCCACCTCTACCTCATCCCTGCACCACTACAATACCCCTCAAGCCCCTACAACTCCCTCCTTCCTCCCCTCTTCTTTTTCCCTTCTTTTTCTCCCTTCTCGGTAGCCTCCTTGCAACCCCTCCATTCACCGCCTCTGCCAACACTCCGTCCGCCACCTCTGCCACCACCTGGGCCACCAAACCACTCCCCGCAACCTCCTCTACCACCCCCACACTTCCTTTGGTCAAAAATAACCATAGAAGCCCCTCATTTCCCCCCTCCCGTTTTCTTCCTTCTCAGCCACACCCACCTCGGCAACCCCTTCGCAGCCTCGCCATCGTCACCCTTGGCCGCCAACAACCCATCCCCGACCACCACTTACACCGTCTCTTTACCCCTGCACCCTTCCCTTTCCCTAAATCCTCCCCCGTCTACCTTCTTTCCTAGCCCCAAAATCCTAACCCGAACTTGACTCCCTTTTCTTCCCTTTATGCCATTTCGAGCCATTATACCCCTTGTTTTGCATGCAGCTCATGCATGAGTAGCATGAGTTGCTGCATGCCTTGGTATATTTTGGTTAATGATTTTTAAGGTATAATAATATTTAAGTTAATTATTTCATTAATTAAGTGTTATAAAGTCTTATGCTTTAGTTTTCTCATTTCTAATATGATAAGTATTGATATTGTTTTAGGTATTAGTTTTGCTAATCAAAGCTTGAATCTTTAACGGGGATACCGGTAAGGTTCGTTTTAATATGTTATTATGCTTGATATATGTTGTTTAATATAATATATGTAGTTTCTTGTGTTGATTGATAACAAGGAAAGCAAGCTAGTTTATATGCCATGTATGAAAGAAATGCTTAAGGAAGGAGAATTGCTATTTAAGAATATTTTAAGTACTTATCCATACTATATTATGTTATTGTGACAACTAATGCATGATTAGTATTATTGTGAGCCCTAGGGCATTTTAATAATATGTCTTGGACAAGAGTGTGGCCTAATAAGTGTGATTGTTAATGAGTATCATGTTGAAATACAATAGTTGGTGGAGTTGGATGATGAGAGTAGAGTATTAATATTAATATTTGATGTAGTGGTGATAATTTGATAAAGGTGGTGTAATAAAAGAGTATTATGGTAATTTTATAAGTAAAAGGGTTTATGGTAATTTTGAAAGTAAAGGGTAAAATGGTAATTTTATAAGTAAAAGGGTATTATGGTAATTTTGGAGGTAAAGGGTAAAATGGTAATTTTATAAGTAAAAAGATATTATGGTAATTTTCTAAGTCAAAGGGTATCATGGTAATTTTGGAGGAAAAAGGTAAAATAGTAAGTTTATAAGTAAAAGGGTATTATGGCAATTTTGTGTAAGTAAAAGGGTATTATGGTAATTTTATAAGTAAAAGGGTATTATGGTAATTTTGGAGGTAAAGGGTAAAATGGTAATTTTATAAGTAAAAAGATATTATGGTAATTTTCGAAGTCAAAGGGTATCATGGTAATTTTGGAGGAAAAAGGTAAAATAGTAAGTTTATAAGTAAAAGGGTATTATGGCAATTTTGTGTAAGTAAAAGGGTATTATGGTAATTTTATAAGTAAAAGGGTATTATGGTAATTTTGGAAGTAACGGGTAAAATATAATTATGATAATGGAAAAGGGTAAAAAGGTAATTATGATAATAGAGAAGCGTAATATGGTAATTAAGATACTGAAGAAGGGTAAGTTGGTAATTATGATAATGGAGAAGGGTAATTTGGTAATTACGATGAAAGAGAAGGGCAATTTGGTAAATATGATAACGGAAAAGGGTAATTTGGTAATTATGATAATGGAAAAGGGTAATTTGGTAATTATGATAATGGAAAAGGGTAATTTGGTAAATAAGATTATGGAGAAGGGTAATTTGGTAATTATGATAATGGAGAAAGGTTTTGGTAATTTTGATAATAGAGAAAGGTAGTGTGGTAATTTGACCAACCAAAGGGCATTTTGGTAATTATAACAAAGGAGAAGGAAAATTGGCAATCTAACCAACCAAATGAGGAATATGATAAGTGTAACAATTATGAAAGGTGATTGGTGACCTAATATGTATGAGAGATAACTTGATAATTTAAACTGAGTAAGGGTTAATTTGGTAATCATGCAATATGAAGGGTAATATGGTAATTTGGCAAGTAAAGAAGGGATGACTTAATAATCATACAAGCAAGGGGTAAATCAGTAATTCGTGTCTAATATGCTAAGGGGATAATGGAGTTTCGTAATAAGACTCAAGTAACACTGAATAATAAGATAATAGTATTTGATAATTAGTAAAAATTAGAAGAATGAATCCTAAATTGGAATTGGATGAGAGTACGATGGCCTTAATGATTCCTCTATGTTACTTTGGATAACCATATGAATAAGAAATACTTAATGATATCAGAACGATTGAAGGTGAATAAGTTGTAATCCCCCAAAAATTTCAAAACCTATATTTTAATAAATAACTTTGTTTGAAATAAAATCAGCTTGTAAAAATTATTTATTTTAATTATTTTATGGATTTTGGAGTATGTAAATTTGGATAAGAGTATTTAATAAATTAAAAATAAATATTTTTCTATTTATCATATTATTTTATTTAAATAATTTTTCAAACTAGTATTTTACTATAATTATCCTTTTTAAGCCCATATATTTAATTATATTAAATTAAATTATTAAATAAAATTATTATCAAAAATATTACATCCTATTATTTTATAAATTTAATTATTCTCAATTTTTCCATTTTTCCCCAATTTCCTTTTCCTACCTTTTCTTTTCTTTCTCCTTTCCTCTATTTCCTTTTTTTTCCCTCTTTCTGGCTTTGGGTCGCCAGACCGCCCGGCCTGCTTTCCCCCCCTCCTTGCGCGCTGGGCCACAGGCCCGATTCTCCTTCCCTCTCTTCCTCGCACGCCCGCCCAGCATAGCCCATGTCCCTCTTCTTTTTTTCCCTTGGACCGGCAATCTTCCTTCTTTCCTACGCCGGTCTAGCAGCCCGCCAGCCTTCTCCTTTCCCTTTCTCTCTTTTTCCACGCCCGACCACCATTTCTGCCATGGTCGAGCATGCCTGTAACACCCCGAGTCAACACGACCACGCGGGGGCTACCTTGAAGTGCTTTCGGATTGATTGGCTGGCCCCACAGATCAACACGAATCCTTTCGGCATGCTTTGTCCTCACTCACGCACTTTCCGAGAAATTTTTTAGAACTTCCCATAAGGTCACCCATCCTAAAATTACTCCACGGCCAGCACGCTTAATTGTGGAGTTCTTAGGATGGAATCACCAAAAGGATGGTATACCATGTTTATATAAGTACCCAAATCAATCCTTATAACACTCCGCTAAATTTGGGGTATCATAACGCCGCCACTTGCAACTGCCACCGGCCACCACCTACCTCCTTGCCCTCTCTCTCTTCCTCTCTACCCCGTCATTTTCTTTCCCAATTCGAACCAAATCGTCCCTGTACCATAGCCCGCGTACCCCTCTTCTTTTCCCTCTTCTCCCCTTCTCTTTCCCTTGCCAACCGACCACCACCTGCCACCCTTCGTCCTCTCGCCGGCCAGCCCCTGCCCCTCTCTTCTCCCTCTTCTTTTTCTCCATCTCCCCAGCCTTTCATTCCCCTCATTTTTGAGCCTTCTCCTTCCCCCGAGCTCCCTCTTCTCTCCTTCCTTCTCCCCCCCATTTCTTCCCCGGTTTTTGATCGCCACCGCTCGCCGCCGCTTGAACCACCAATCCCAACCCCTGTGCCACCTTCTGCCACCACCTACTACCACCCTGCACCACCACGAGACCCCCAAGCCCCTTCGAGCCCTGCACTTTCCCCTTATCCACCTCTTCCTTTTTCTCCCCAGTTTTCCCCCTTACCGCCGAGCCACCTGCAACTGCCACTTTCGCCGCCGTCCGGCCACCTCTGCCGCCACCCAACCCACCGTTTGACACCCTGCAACCCCCTCTACAACCTCCGTGCATCAGTTAGCCGAAAACAGCCCTTGAACCCCTTCATTTTTCCCTCTCATTTTCCTTCCTTCACAACCCCTCCACCTCGACCCTTCTCGGCAGCCAACTTCGCCGCCTTGCTGCCGCCATCTCCGCCGCCCTATGCCACCGTGAAACCACCCTTAGCCTCCACCTACACCCCCTCTTCACTTCTGCACCATTCCCTTGCTTGAAACCTCCCCCACCTACCCTCTTTTCTAGCCCAAAGACCCCAACCCGAAAATGGCTTATTTTTCTTCCTTCACCCTCTTCGAGCCCTTTTCTCCCCATAATTTTGCATGAGACTCACGCTGTTCATGCAGCGTGACCTCCCCCTTTTGTTTTGGAAATTATTTGGCTAATTTTTAAGGTATAATAGTATTTTATGCTAAGTGTTTTATTAATTAAATTTTATAAAGTTTTATGCTTGGATTCTTATTTCTAACATAAATATGATGGATATTATTTTTAGATGTTGAGTTGCTAATTATGCTTGGTAAGATTTGATATTTTGCGGGATTAAGGTAACCGTTAATCCTCCCTTAAATACATGGAAAAACGTATGCTATCACATTAGGGATTTAGTATGATTTTATGCATGTTTTGTGTGCCTAACATGATATATATAAATGGTTGTTTATATTGATTGAAAGAAAAAGGAAAAGCATGATAGCCTTTGTGCTATGTGTAGGTATGATAATTAAGGAAGATGTTGATTATTGATGGAAATATTAAATGCTTGTTTATGATGTATTATGTTGCTAATGCATGAGTAATATTATTGTCTAAGGGTATTTTAGTAATTATGCTTATGAGGTATGTGACCTAATGTATGTAGTTGCTAATGAGTATTATGTTGAATAATGACAAGTTGGTGGACTTAGATGATAAGAATGAAGTATTAATATCCTTATTTTATGTAGTGTTAGTAAATTCATAAAAATGGTGAATAAAGGGGTTGAGTGGAAATTTTATAAGTGAAAAGGGTATTTCGGTAATTTTATAAGTAAAAGGGTAATTTGGTAATTTAAAAAGAAATGGGTTAAATGATAATTTATAAGTAAAGGATAAAATTGTAAGTTGTGAGAAAGAAGGGTATTATGGTAATTTTTGAGATAAAAGAATAATATGGTAATTTTATGATTAAATGGCCAAATGATAATTTTATAAGTAAAGGGGTATCATGGTAATTTTTGGAGAAAAGGGTAAAGCGGTAATTTTGGAGTCAAGGGGCAATATAGTAATTTTATAAGTAAGTGGTAAGAATGGTAATTTTGGAAGTAGGGGTAAAATAGTAATTTTGGATGAAGGAGGGCATTATGGTAATTTTTCAAGTAAATGGGCATTAGGGCAAATTTTGGAAGTAGAGGGGCAAAATAGTAATTTCATAAGTAAGTGGTAATATGGTAATTGTATAAGTGAATGACGAAATGGTAATTTATAAGTAAAGGGGTAATATGGTAATTTGGAAAGGAAGGGCAAAATGGTAATTTTGTAAAGAAAGATAAAGATGGTAATTTTGGATGCAAAGGGTAAAATAGTAATTTGTAAAGTAAAAGGAGTGTTATGGTAATTTATAAGTGAAAGGGTATTGTGGTAATTTTGTAAATAAAAGGATATTATGGTAATTTGGATGTAAGGGGTAAAATGGTAATTTTTTAAATAAAAGGGTGTTTATGGCAAATTTGGAAGTAAGGGGTAACTTGGTAATAATGATAATGACAAGGGATAAATTGGTAATTAAATTGTGATTAAAAAGGGGTAATTGGATAATTATGTTAATAGAGAGGGTAATTTGGTAAATTAACCAATTAAAGGGCATTATGGTAATTTTAATAATAGAGAAGGGCAATATAATAATTATAAATATGGAGAAGGGTAAAATTATAATTATAAATATGGAGAAGGGTAGAATGGTAATTATGACAATGGAAAGGGTAATTTGGTAATTTAATCAACTAAGGGGCAATTCAGTAATTATGATGATAGAGAAGGGCATATTGGTAATTATTTAACCAACTAAAGGGGAAAAATAGTAATCATTATAATGAAGGAGGGTAATTTGGTAATTTATCCAACTCAAGGGCAATTTAGTAATTATAACAAAGGAGAAGGGCAATTTGGTAATCTAATCAACCAAATGGGACATATGTTAAGTGTAGTAATTATGAGAGGTGAATGGTGATCTAAAAAGTGTAGGAGATAATTTGGTAATCTAAATTGGATAAGGGGTAATCTGGTAATTATGCAACCTAAAGGGTAATATGGTAATTTATCAAGTAAGGAAGGGATGACTTAACAATTATATAAGTAAGGGTAAATGAGTATTTCGTACCTAACATGTCGTTGTGATTGTGGAACATTATAATATGATTCAAATAATGCTGATTAGCCAAGTAAGAGTATTTGATAATTAGTATGGCCTTAGTGGTTTTCTCTGTGATATCCTGGATAATCATCTGAATAAGAAACGATTAATGATATTAGAACGACTGAAAGTGAATAAGTATCTGATTATGTGTTTTTCGTGATCACTTTAATTAAGACACTATTACTTAAAGTGAAAGACCTCGAGATCGGGAATGGTGACTCCTTAGGGGTCGCTACCCTAAGGACGTGGTTTAGTCAACGATTATTCTGGTATTTGCTGGTGTGCCTTTGTGCCCCAGCCAGGCCCTATATCTTACTCTTTCTAGCTTTACGGACCTAGTTAGGGGGTATGCATACTTATGGATTAGGTGTCCTTGTCGGTAGGGTACTGAGTTAGCTTCATGCACCAGTACGACCAGGGTACCTTTGTGTCCTTGGGTTCGTGGTTAAAGGGTACTGAGTAGCTTATATGCACCGCTACTACTTGTGTACCTTTGTGTCCCGGGTTATTGATCTCCCATCCGAGGCAAATAAATATGATTGATGTGCCGATTAACAAAAGAAAAGATACTAATTATGAAAGTGAAATATTAATGAGCCGGGCCCAGTGGATTTGTGATATTGAGTACCGGTCCACCGGTTATAATAGTGGCCAGGATCGTTGTGCCCTGGATGATGATTCTTTATATATCCCGGTCCATCGGTTATAATAGTGGCTAGGAGCATTGTGCCCAGGATGATGCTTCTTTATATATCCCGGTCCACCAGTTATAATAGTGGCCAGTAGCGTTGTGCCCTGGATGATGATTTTATATATATTCCGGTCCACCGGCAATAATAGTGGGGGTCCTGAGCTCAAAAAACCAGTATTGTATGTGAATAAAGTTATGAAAAAAATACTAATCACTTATAGTGGAACACCATGTGAGTCGGGGCCAGACCGGTCCACCGGCAAATAATAGTGGTCAGGTGCGTTCTGCCCTATGTGTTTATTTTCCGGTCCACCGGCAATAATAGTGGTCAGAGGCGTTCTGCCCTGAGTGTATACTTTCTGGTCCACTGGCTATAATATTGGGGTTCTCGCACTCACATGGATATAAAATATGAGATTGATTGAATGATGACGAAATAATGGCTTAAGGCCCGAATATATCGATTTTACACTATGATATGGCTTAAGGCCCAAAAGTATCGATCGTGACTTATAAATTATTATGTATGTTATTGTTATGTATGCACCTCTCATTATTTATGTATGTAGCTTGCATTATGTGCAGTATGCGGGCCTGTTTTTAAGTGTGGTATTAAAGGGTTACTCAGTATCGTAGTACTGAAGGGATTCCCTTTATGGGGCCCCTGCCTATTCAATGGGCAGTGCCCTTGCAGGTATTTTCAGGTACTACTCAAGTGGGCTACGGGAAAGAGAGTAAGGAGTTATCCGGTATCGTTAGGGTTTTCTCTTTCTCTTTTAAACTCCTGGTTTTTAATGCTAATGCTGTTTAAGTAACCATCATTGGTAGATGTTATTCTTGTAAACGATTTGATGCGCTACTCTGATTTATGTATGTTGAATTTATTTCAAATTGTATTTCATTGTTCTTAGCCTTAACACTTGGTACTGGAACGGTATGAGTGAACCGGTCTGGTACTAAGTGTGGCGGTAATACTCCCAAAGTTCACGTTTTATTAATTTGCTTCCGCTAATTTTCTTTTAATTAACGAAATTTTTCAGTAGTGAATTTCTGGGGTGTTACATATGTATCTGATTGTTGTGCCTTTCGTGACCACTTTAATGAAGACACTAATACTTAAAGTGAGAGACCTCGAGATCGGGAATGGTGGCTCTTTAGGGGTTGCTACCCTAAAGACGTAGTTTAGCCCATGATTAATCTGGTATTTTGTTGGTGTGCCTTTGTGCCCCAGCCAAGCCTTATATCTTACTCTATCTAGCTCTCAGGACCTATTTTGGGGGGCATGCATACTTATGGATTAGGTGTCCTTGTCGGTAAGGTACTGAATTAGCTATATACACCAATACGACCAGGGTACCTTTGCGTCCCTGGGTTGATAGTTGAAGGGTACTGAGTAACTTATACGCGCCAATGCGACTGGTGTACATTTGTGTCCCGAGATCTTGATCTCCCTATCGAGGCAAATAAATGGAATTATTGTGATGATTAAAGAGGAAAAACACTAATCGTGAAAGTGAAAGACTAGTGAGTCGGGCCTAGTTGATTATAATTATGAGTACCGGTCCACCGGATATAATAGTAGCCCAGGAGCGTGTTGCCCTGGATGATGTTTATATGTATTCCGGTCCACTAGTGATAATGGTGGGGGATCCTGAGCTCAATAAAACCAATCATGGATGTGAATAATTATGAAAAATACTAATCACTTATAGTAGAACACCACGTGAGTCGAGGACAGACCGGTCCATCGACGAATAATAGTGGCCAGGAGCATTCCGCTCTGAAGATCGGTCTACCGGCAATAATAGTGGTCAAGAGTGTTCTGCCCTGTATGTATTCTGGTCCACCGACTATAATAGTGGGGTTCCCACACTCACATGGATATTGATAATCCGAGATGATTGACTAATGATGGACTAATGGCTTAAGGCCCAGAAGTATTAATTGTACATTATGACCCATTAATACTTGAAGGATTTGTTAAGTATGTGATTGTAGTGTATGCATTTCTTATTATTATATGTATATAGTTATATTTCATGTGTTGCATTGTGGGCTTGCTTTTAAGTGTGTTTTAAAGGGTTACTCAGTACCATAGTACTGAAGGGTTTCATTCATGGGGCCCCCACATATTCAATAGGCAGTGTTTCTTGCAGGTTCATTTTTAGGTGCTACTCAAGTGGGTAACGAGAAAGAGCGTAAGGAATTTATCCGACCTTTAGGGTTTCTCTCTTTCTCTCTTACTCCCTGATTTAAATGTAATCTACATCCTTGTAATTACCACTGGTGGATTTTATTCTTGTAAATGGCTTATTACGCTACTCTGATTTAAGTATGGTTTGTAAATTGTGTTTTATTCTTTAAGCCTTAGCACTTGGTATTGGAACGGTATGATTAAACCGGTCTGGTACTAAGTGTAGCGGTAATATCTCCAAAATTCACAAGTCTTATTATTTCGTTTATGCTAAAACTCTTAATAAAACGAAATTTTTTAGTAGTAAATTTTGGGGGTGTTACACGGTATGACAACAAAATCAAAACCATGGTTTGCCACTAACCCCACAAGATCTTCGCATGCCCACACTCTCATGCTCCGAACCCAAGCTGAGATAGGCCCTTTACTAGACATCCCCAAAACCTACAAATGACCCTTTGCTTGTGAGAATGAGCAGGTGATCAAACAAACGGGCACATCAGTAAGTTACATACATAGTAAGCCAAGCTGCTCCCTTAATGGAACACAAGTATGCAAATTCTATCATATGTAGATATAAATTTTAACATGTGTTCTGCTAATGCCATATGTGTAAAGGTAATAGTACATCAGGATATACTATCATGCATAACTCAGAAAATGTAGAATATATCATGCTTGGTTTCACATCATAATCACGTAGGTATTCACACATGTAATAGCAGATTAAATCTAAGAAACCACTAGAGTTTATTTTCCAATTACTCAATCCTTTATACTATACCATTTCCTTATTCATATGTTAACATAGGTCAACATCTAGCCAATATTTTGAACATTAGCCACTTAGTCATTTATGCCATTATTCAAGTGTACATACCAGCTTTTATCCTTTTTGGTCATTCATACCATTATTTCCATCCTTATCCAATTATTAATCATTCACTTAGTCATCATTCATAATTTATCATCTATATTTTATTATCATCAAGGATGGATTGTGCACCACCCTATGGTCTCACATACCGTGGAATCCAGTCCAAATAAGGGTAATAAAGTCCAGGCTGAAGCTAATTACTAAAGTGGACATAAGTTCAAACCGAATCCAATCACTAAAATAGTCATAAGTCAAGATTGAAGCCAACCAATATGGACATAAGTTTAGACTGAAGCCAACCACTTAAGTAACCAAACCCTTTAGTATCGATAACTCCTAGTACGCCATTAGTGTCTAGAATAAGTAAGGCATCGAGACCTCTCAAGATCCCACTCGAAGGTAAAGCTCGAAAGCACCAAAAACGCCCAAAGGCAGATTAACCCTTGGTAGCTAATCAAGGATCGGATAACCCAAACACATACACAACTTGATTGTCTTTCGGTTTACGTGGTTAGTATATTATTAGTAAGGATAAGTGATCATACAAGGCCCATACAAAAGCAAACAGGGCATTTTTCATATTTATTATATATCAATCATTTTCTTTCCATTTTTCCAACCATCTAGGATTTCCATTTGTCCTTATCCAATATTATTCATATCCATCATATTATTTTATTCAAGTCCAAGATACATTTTATTTCTCTTTCCTCAATACTATCACTTTATCATAAGTGGAATACTTGTTTAGCCTTTACAATACTCATAGAGTATATCATAAATTATGATCCATTTAATATTTTCATTAGGCCATTAATCCATGATAAAATTTGTATTTTATCCCATTAATAATCATAGGATAGTCTCAAACATAGCCTCAAAGAATAACCAAACCGAAAGAAAACAAACCATACAAACCAATTGATCGGTTATACCAACCAATCAATCAGTTTGGGTCGACTAGTTGATTAGTTGGACTCAACTAGGCCATGTTTTTTTCTCAAATCGGTCAATGGTTTTGGGAAAACCATTTGAATATTCATATACCGGTCGATTGGTTCTGCCCAACTAGTCGATGTGTTTAAGTAGAGAGCAAGATCAAGGTCTCTACAAGCTTAACAGTCAATGGGTTTGGTCAACCAATGGACTATTTTAGAAATCAGTCGATTGGTTTGACCTAACTAGTAGATCGGTTTGCCCTATAATAGCACCAAACCATAAATTTCTTATAGATTCATACATATAAATCATCCTTAAATACATTGGAACATGTATCAACATAGTCTAACACATTTTCAACAAAATTCACTTGCATATCTGAACATTAAATCATCATATCCTTTTTTTCCTATAAATTTTCATGATTTTTGCTCAAAGTATACAATATATCCATCCAAATCACTTATGTAGGTTATATAAATTCATGCCTTCATACATAATCAACTTAAAGGAAACTCATATGATGTAGAAATACTCATAAATCATTTTAGAAGTGAGAATCACTTACTTGATACAGACAAGATCCCCCTTAAATTAGAATTTTCAATCTATGAAAGTCTCAAATTAAAAAAGTTAAAAAAATAAGTCCTAAACTCATAAATTCATAAAAAAATATTAATAATTTTGAACTTAAAACAAAAAGGAAAGAAGGAATATACCAGATGAAGGTAAAGTAGGAAATGCTCAGCTGAACCATTCAATCTTTTTTCCAAATCTAATTCATCCTTGATTAACAATTAAAACAAGAGAGAGCTAGAGACATGATTAGAAGAGTGTAAGACATTTAACCATAAGGGTCAAAGTGTAGAAAAGAGGGAAGGTGAAAACACAGACTTAGAGATTTCAATGGCTAAAAGAAAGGTGAATAAAAGGGATGATTGAGGCTATTTATAGCCAAACAATCAAGAGGAATAGGTGAGGGTTTAGGAATAGTTCAAAAACCCTAGAAATTACCATTTGAATTTGAGCTAAATGGATGGATTTTGTCCAAAATATTTTAACCTATTCTCCTAAACTCAAATAGTGTTTCAGGAGAATTCAGGTCAATTAGACCAAAATTAGAATACACAAGAGAGGTAATGGAAGGTCAATGTGGAAGGAATATTCCACCTACTTAGAGTCGTACCTAATATTAAAGCATTGATCTTATAAATGTGCAAAGGACAAGGTGGAAAAAGACAAGGTTGATGTCAGTTCTTCCATTTAATTATCCCAATCGACCTCCAGATTGTCTAAGGAAATATTTTGGCTAAATGCATCATGAAAATGGTTAATAATCTTTTAGGGGCAATTTAGCATGGGTTGGTAAGGTTCCAATTCAGTATAAAAAACTTTTCAAAAAATTGAGTTCGAAAAAATATGCCCAACTCGACAAACCAGTCCATTAGTTTGGGTCTACCAATTGACTATTCTACAAACCATTCGATCGGTTTCCCCAACTAGTCTATCAGTTTAGTCAAGAAAATCCATTTTACGGAAATAAAAAACTAGTCAATCGGTTCGCCTGAAAAACTCATTAAACTTCATTTTCCAATCCTATTTCAAACCAAACTTTTCCTTAAACCAACCCATAACATTAAATCAAAATCAAAGGTTCGAAAATTGGCATAATTCTCATTCAAAATTTTTACAAAAATGAAAGGTATTACACTACGATACGCTAAAAAATATACCCAACAAGATCCGAAAGATGATGCATAACAGTAAGAATATGAAGAAGCTTCCGAATGACCAAGGCGTATTCACCAAGCTCCTACTATTCCAATATTTGCGGACTATGCTATTCGTCCATCATTTATGATGTATATAGGCATTTTGGGGTATAGAGGGTTTTCATTATCTATAAAATATGTAGATTTTCTTACATCACCGACACTAACTTACATAGGTTTATCATCATCCTCATTTCACACAGATTTTGTGGGTGATTTTAGATCATCATTGGATTTACTAGCATCCTTAACTCACATGACTAATCATCCATACTCCTCAACATATGTGCATGATGATGATGATAGGGATGGTGATCATGCTAGTGAATATGAATGGGGTATATAATTGAGTAATGAATGATACTTGCTTGAGCCATGTCTTGAAGCTCCAATGATCCCTAATTTTATCTCAAGCTTTGGTCGTCATGTTACTTTAGACATATGGTTTAGGAAGGTAAGTTTAGCACATTTATAACTCTATTTGTAAAATATCATGTATTAATTATGTTTGTTTCTTTTCTATTTAGAATCATGGTTGTCTTGAAAATCCATACTAAACAGGAGGTGTTGAAAACTTTTCTTAGAAGTGTTAATCAATGGTGATTGCTCTCATTCATGAATCCAAATTCTCATACCTTCCAACCTACACATTTGAGCAAGTTGATATGTCACTTATATTATCTTTAATTGAGAGATAGCAGCTATAAACTAAAAAATTTCATATTCCATGGGGTGAGATGACAATCACCATTTTAGACATACATTATATACCAGGGTTACAAGTTGATGGTGATCCATTACATTTAGAGATGACAATTAATGCATGTGGCCATCTGATAAGTGTAATGGGTGCCCTGTTTGGTACGAAATAGGTGCAAGTCAATGAAGTGACTTGAAAGGGTGAAATCCCATTTAAATAGATTCAAAATGTATGTATATCATACTGATCAGGGGACGAGGAAAAATAAATCAGATATCTATTATGGTTGATTGTTCTATCATTATTTGTTGATAAGTCAGTCGATTAAGTCAATTTGTACTATCTCCTATTTCTCCAACCACGTTGTGTGTGTGTGTGTATATATATATATATACAACTTGGTATGGCATCTAGAGTTGGTGTTGCTCAGATGTTAGGATGTATCACTCTATTATAAGTAATTTATAACTGTCATATATATAGTACATACTTGGATTCATTAGTTATAATTCTAACAAATGACTATTATAACATACTTGGATATAAAACTAATTTTTTAGGGTTCAGAGTAGAATGATCCAATTATGATCCTAACCAACCCCATTGTATGAGGTGGCTTTGTGGAAATAAAATTCGATAATCAATTGAAGATACTCAAGTATTTTTGGGCTAAGATTGATTATATGCATGTGTCAACGCTATGCTTAAATTATCACACTCTTATTATAGTGATATTCGTATTTAGTTTAATTCGTTTGTGACATGTCATTTGGGATTCATACAGAGTAGAAAATCCATATATATATTGTTCCATGGTATTATTTTACGGTTGTTTACACTAATTGGAGAATTTTGAACCATATATTCTAGATCGAGTGATGTGCCAGTTCAAATATGCGTAAGTGATACCTAAGGAGTTTATCAAGTCAACTAGGAACACATACAAAGGTCCTTCTTTCAAGAAATACAAAATTTCATTATGCACACATGCTTACCTAATGGTTATTGAGGTATGAACACATACTGAAACTAGATGTTTTTAACCATAAACTTAATACCTATTGTATGTGGCTCTAAACTATATGGATTGATATGTGGATAGAACTCATAGGTTTGTGTTGGCAACAATAGATGAATATTTGGCTAAACATCCAAATGACAAGCATGAAATTCTATCCAAAGGATATCTTAATGAAGCATGTACAACTCTTTGTCATTTCTATTGGAGAAGTGACCCACCTCCAAATTAACAGCAACTAGTTAGATGCATTGAAAATCTTGTAAATGATTTAGGAGTTACTATAGATGAGAGTGGGCGTGGGGCATATGTGACGGTGTTTGTATAGTAGTTGATTTATTACTATATGGTTGTGTGCTTTAATTAAAATATGTATGTTATTATTATATAATGTATTTTTTTTATTTCATGATTATAAAAATATCATCCAACCCACATTGAATACCGAGATACTTAAGCTCAATAATATGAAAACTAATATGAATACCATAGGTCAGATGCTTAAGCTATTATGGCAAGGTAATAGGGAAATAAACACAAATCAATGAAAATTCATCATGTAGATGTTTCAAAGGTTAGATACAAATAAACTAATAAAAAATTATAACAATTCTAAATAAAAGTTGAGTCTAAAGATAGAGGATAAACACAAATAATTTTTTTTATCATGTAGATGTTTCAAAGGCCAGATAAACTACGAAGAAATTACAACAATTCTAGATAAAATTTTAGTCCAAAAATAGAGGATAAACACACATCAATGAAACTTTATCATACACATGTTTTAAAGTTCAAATACAAATAAAATGAGAAAAAATTACAATAATTCTAGATAAAAGTTGAGTCCAAAGATAGAGGATGAGGTTCCTGCGTATCATCATGTACCAAAGAGTGATATTGTTGGAATATTGAATTCCATGTTGTGCCACTAAAGGTAGGAAAGAACTACACACATTCAACGACTAGTATGTAAATTGTAACACAATGATGGGTAGCCATGACAATATCTGACACTTACATCTAGTGTGTCATTGGAGTTGACCCTTCCTAATGAGCAATATTATTGAGAACTTGATCAACGATAATATATACAAACACATTATTATACAATTTTCATTTAGGTAGTATCTTGTAATATAAGTCAGTACAGATCTAAAACTACCGATCCTCATCTCCTAGTATAATATATGTCAATGCTCTACAACTACAGTTCTCATATCCTAACACATTATATCAGGTACTAATGAACAGAACTATATGTCAATTCATTTGAATCACATATGGAAATTGTAATTCTATGTGGCAATTGGGTTAGGTTATAGTAGGTCAGGTTATATTTGGGTCAAGTTATTTGCAGTCCATAGGAACTTGTCATTAGAGCAAGATTCATTCCTCATATGGATTTTCATCTGTGGAATCTATCATATTTTTCCTTCACAACATAAAATCATGTGCAAATGATGAATGACCAGAGAATTTCTTACACAACTGCTCCACGTTCTTATTTACACAAAACCTATATAAAAAATGTTTTGAAATGGAAAAAAGTATGTTGTATAGCTGAAATAAGAACAAGTTCCCACTCGGTAATAATGGTAGTTGGAAGAATAGATGGATTCGTTAAGGTCTTCAACCTCTTAAGTGCCCACAAATAATTATCTTCATTTTTAGACGATATGTATGCACATACAATGTTGAAATTCAACTATATTGGTATTAATCTAATAATTTCAACTAAGGGCATTCCATATCTATTCGACTTATACGTATAATCCATTTATAAAATAAAAAAAATCATTTATAATATTAACATACACGAGATGTGCAAATAGATGTTTGTTTATTATATTTGATTTTGCCTCACTTTGATGCCACTGAAAATAATAATTTTCAACCAACATACTTATAATATGATATCATATTGTCTGACCATTTGTTTCTTCGAACCTAAGTTTCCTTCCATTATCAATATGCCTTTTATACTTATATTCCCTTCAAAGTATTTATGAAGAAGTGATATAATTTGTTACGGCTTTACGTTACCTGTGATAAATTTAACAAATTTAACTTAATTTTCTGTCAACTTACCTAGAATAACATGTCATTGTTCATAATTTGTGCATTCGTGACTGTGTATTATGTTCTTAACTACCATTTTTAATCTTCCATTATTATTTCCAACTCCAACACTAAAAAAATAGACTATCAATTTTCTTAGAACTTGTTTTACGTATACTTTCATTATCCATAAGTCTAGGACATATATATATGTTATGTCTTTTTCACATATTATAGAGACTATACCTATTCATATACTATTTTCTGTTTTAGATCCTTTTTATGATCAAAATCATCCAATAACTTCAACCCATTTGTTTAACCCAAGTTATAGGTTCTTCACAATTAGAGAATATTTGATCTGTCATAAAAAAATCTCTGTTAATTTTGGGTATTAAAAAATGTATCCATATGTTCAATATCCTATAAAAAGAGTTGAGTATAACAATATAGTAAGGAGAAGTATTAATTTCATCTAACCAAATTTATCAACATAATTTACAATAACAAAGGCAAACATATTTTACTTCTTCGTTCAAGTTGTAATAAATTTTTGTGTAATCCATTTGTATTTCCTTTTTGTATCCTTAACTTATCAGGATTCTTAATCCATCATCCTAGTTTGTCGGGGTTTTGAATCTATCATTGTAGTTTATCGAAGGTTCCAAACTTGTTGTAGCTTATTGGGGCTCTAAATTCGTCGTAGATTGAATGACTTCTTAATTCATTATTTATTGTAAATGTTCTTCTTTAATGTCTGTAGTTTTTTTTTTAATTAGAAGTTATTCTATTGTTGGACGACTAAGGAAAGAAGTTATATTTTTTAAAATTTAAAGCATAAGCTATTCTTTAATGTCTGTATGACTAAGACTAATAATGAAAGGAGTTTATATAAAACTTCAAACCGCACAAATAATAAAGCAGGGTATTATTTGTTTCTGACAAAGCATTGCCTATATTTTAATAAAACTAACGATTATATATATCCATACTCTGTATTTTTTGCACATACATATATATGCCACACATACTCTATATTTATTTGTAGGATAACTCAGATATTTGTCCCATAAAATTTAATTCTCATTAAAGTTTCTATTATATCCAGAGTACCGCTGAATATAATTCGAAAAGAAATGAGGTGGAGGGCGATGATAATAAATGCTGGTGGGGTGCTGGAGCAATGAAAATATTTGCTAGTGGGAGGTGGTGGAAACCACCGTAGTTGCCAATGGAGTGAAGGCAATAAGAATGGAGGCGGAGGCAATAAGGGATAGAAAATGACAATATCGACATTAATTGTCGACCTTGGACGCCATTCAATTTTTTTTTTCATCGAATAAAAATTTATTCTTTGAATATTAAAATCCAATAATTTTTAGTCAAATTTATTTCTCAGACGATTCAACGAGACCCCAAAGCGTGGGTTTTCTCCTTGTACAATAAATACTAGCTATCTTTCTCCCCAAAATTTATTTAGCGGTCGTTTGATACGAGAGTAATAAAAATGAAAAAATTACTTCTATATTTTACATATCTTATATAATATAATTAAAATTTTAAATTTTTTTAATAAATATTTATTTTAAATCTTAAATTAATTTAAAATAAATATTTTATTAAAAATATTTTTTATATTAAATAATTAAAATAAAAAATAAAAAATATAAGATAATTTTTTTCAATTCTATTACCTCCTACCATTTTACCTCACTAGCATGTAAAATTCGCCCCGGATTCTTCTCTTCAAATTATAGACGCTTGCACAAGAAATGGAGAAAAGGATCAATAAAGTTTCCACTCTTGACAAATAGATTCAAACGACGGTGTCCCGATGACACACGATATCCAACTACGTTACCTACCTGGGGAACTATGACAAGCAACTTATTCAACACATACTAGGCCTATGACAAACTCGATGACTTCCTATTCCTAACAGGGCTAATGACAGACAGGTTCCATCACCTGACCTCCATGCCCTGTGATCTAGCTGCTCAAATGGACCGGGGGGGGGGCCTCAATGTGGAGGTAGACAGTGTTTCTTGGACTGAACAAGTAGTGGCCTGATAGGTTGGCCCACCAAAGGGCCTTGCAAGGCCCACCGAGATGAAGGCTTGACCAAGCAAGGCAAATGTGATCTCCACAGCCGCGCTCAACAATGAGCACCTTGCATGATTCAAACAAGCCTTTAGTTGGTTTTTTTTTTTTTTTTTTTTTTTTTCCAACGACATCATTTCCCCCGTTAGAGTCAATGTGGCATTCATGTTGCTTCTATTTTTAAAATATATTATTCATACAGTTGAAGTTTTCAACTAAGGCAATTTTTTAAAAAACTAACCTTTTTTTTTTAATTTAATGATAATGCTTTATTGGAATATCAGTGAGATTTTTTTACTAATAAAATTTCATACTTACCTTGACAGAACTAAACAAAAAAAATTCAAAAACGAATGAAAGAAATGAGATTGATTAAAAATCTATACTAAGTTATAACATACAAATGGTTTGTCTCACATATGTAAAACATTTTTATTAATTAATAATAAATAGTACAGTTGGAATTTTTGTTCGGGACGATCAACAAAAAAGATGGAAAAAAGTTCTCAATTGGTACAAAGGAACCAAACGCATAAATATTGAGCATATACTAGTTCCTATGCTGCTCAAATTGCAGCGAAAGAACTTAATCTCAGAATTTGGTGAGAATTCGCCAAGTAAGATTTTATATTTGGTATAAATTGACGAAAAATATTGTACCGGACGTTTACTCTTGTTCACATTGGATGAAGATTTTTTCCCTCTTCCCAAAACTTCAAGAGCCATAGGGCAGTCCATAAAAAGATTTGGCACTGCTCACTAAATCCTGTGGTAAACGAACTTTGTCAATCTGTGGAAGAAGAGCGTAAAGATCAACAAGCTACTAAGTCACTTCACTCTTCCTCAGAGTCAGACCGATTGATCAAAGGAAGACCCTTTGCCCGACACACTTACCTCTCATTGGGGAAAATCAATGCAATGAACTGACCAAGACCTGAGTTTCTCTGCCGCATTCCCTTCCCTCTCTTATCTTAGATATAGAAGAGTAGTCTATACAGGCACCAAATCACTACTATCAGAACAAGTTATTTTCAAAGAAGATAAATGAAGGAGCGAACAATGACGAAACAAAGAATGGTAGCCATACAAAGATGAACGCCTAACGAAACTATGGGCATTAAAACATCCATCTATGAGTTTTAGATGCCCATGAAAAACTTTTTGGTTCAAACGTAGAAGAGACATTATATTTTGACACACAATGGCAACTCGGTTAACCTACATACCGATGATCGTAATTATATATGTGTTTATTTGGGCAAACAGCTACAATTTGTGATCAAACAATGGTGGCTCAACATAGAAAACCTTCGTCATTTGAACATCTAATGGACAACAACACTTATTAATGGGAGGAAATTA
Organism: Tamarix chinensis; assembly: GCA_030549775.1. NCBI lineage: Eukaryota > Viridiplantae > Streptophyta > Magnoliopsida > Caryophyllales > Tamaricaceae > Tamarix > Tamarix chinensis. The sequence continues at coordinate 23,007,812 of CM060173.1, read as the reverse complement.
TCGTCATAGGTCATCCAAAATAAGTTAATTTCAATCATACGCTGCTACAAAAATACAAATAAACAAACTTATATACAATTTTTGTAAAATGTCATACATAACCTATCTAGTAAAAACTTAAGTAGAGTTAAAAACACGCGGGCACTATAAACCACGATTATAAAATTATAACATTTTTCTATAGTATCTCTTGAAGGGGCAATTCTGAAAGACTACATATAGTAGTTATATCTTTAAAATGTCATCTATAGTCCGGTGAGATTAAAAAAAAAAACAATTGAAGGTATAGACGATGATTATAGTGTAAAATCGTTGTCTATACCCCAATATGTTTTTATCTATTTTCTTCCTTTTAACCTAGAATAATTTTTACTTTCACATATTTACTCAAACACAGAAGAGAGAACTTCTAGGGACGCAAACAACCTTCGCCATTTTTTCCACCTCAAGCCTTCTTCTCCAGCCATCATAATCATCTTTCCCTCTTCCTATTTTCATTTCTATTTTTTCTTTATACTTCAGGTATGCATTTTTTCCTTTATTCTTATTTATTGTACACATAATCCCGCTTTCTCTATGCGTAAATACTTTTATGTCCTTGAAATATGTTCACTTAATTTCACTATTTAATATGTTATATACCCTTTAAAAGTGGGTTTGAGTGTTGCATAGATGTTATTTACTATCCAGTGGATTTGGAGTTTTATAGTTTTTTATTTTCCTTGTTTTGTGGTGTATTTTTTTTACATGCTCTGTTATTAGTAAAGAATTCAACACATTGGATGTTATTAGCTAGTTGGTATTTGGTGATGTCAAACTTGATGATGAACTTTGCACCTATGATGTTGACTCCAAAACAAGCTTTGATATCAAATTTGATATGGAAGATCATGGATGAATAATTTTCTACAATGCAAGACCTTTATTTGGATATCATAAGTTGCAAAACAATTCCCAAAAGAAGTAGATGTTTTGACTTCTATAGGTTGATTTCGTGACTTTGGTCATTTGATATTGATCTAATCTAAGATCAAATCAATTCAATAGACATATCACTTATTTCTCTAAAGAATAATCTACAACTTCTCAACAAGCTCACACTTGAAGAAGAAGAGGCTAGAATTGTTCTCAAATTATCGATTTCATTTATTAGTTAATTAGTTCTCAATGTACAACACCTTACACACACACACACACATGTGGGCCTTAGTTCATTCCTCACTAATCAAGCCTATATAAATGGTCTAATTAATAAAGATTAACTATATGCATATTTATATTATATATATATATATATATAGTGATTAAAATGACAAATTATAGACATTACAAAGCTACACAAAACTCTATGTACGTAGTACATTGAATAATCACATATAATCAAGATTTCTGTCTTGTAGCGTTATCTTCCATGAAAATTTGTAATCGTTGTAATGCCATTGTCTTGTACACTAGGTATCTTTGATAGATTGATCTTCTTGCAAACATATATAATAATTGTAGGAGTTACTTAACGAAGCATTAGATGTCTTAAGATCTTCAAGAACAATTGGTACCATCCCTAATTATGCTAATTCTTATTCTTTATTGTTACAAGAGTAAGATTTAGATGCTTCTTCATCATACAAGTTCAGAGATTAATACAAGAGCAAGCTTTAGATGCTCCTACATTATACAAGTTTGGACATTAACTCTAGGTTACAATAATAAAATACAAATTAAGAGATATTATGGATCAAAGAGTCCAAAACGTATCTGGGTAAAAACATCATCTGAATAACATAAATCTTTTCTAAAACACCCAGATAAAAGGTCACTTATCCTCACAAAATGCATCAAAAGTAGCAAAGTCATCCAACTAGTATTGATATGTAACACCCACACAAATTCCACTCAAGAAAGGTGATGGATGATGATGTTCATGTAGTATGATGGTGGACGAATAAGGGTAGGATAAAATGAAACAAATGTAACACTTAAACAACTCACAAAGATGATGTTTAAATGGATATCAAAGAGAACACACAAAGATGAACCCTTTGATATGAATCAAATGAAGAAAACACAAAGAATCTTCATAGGATTCAAAACCAAAGAAAAGGAACACACAAATAATTCTTAACAATGGCCACTTTCAACTCACATAAAATTTTAATGTTTAAACCCTCTCAAAGGAGATGATTTTTATTCAAACTCAAAAAATCTCCCTTTTACACATGGGAAGACCCTTATTTATAGGCCATAACCTCCATGCCAACTCATACCAAAATTGTAGGATATTTTCCAATCAACCCATATCCTTAATTTACCTCTAACTAACTAACTAATATGACCATCAATTACAGCCCATAAACTCGACTTTCCAACTGTTAATTACAGCTAATTACAACCTTAACAAAGAAAACCCGAGTTTGCATTACTCCACATGTGGTGCTTGTTCCAGCAGCTTCCACATGTCATGATGACATGGCATAACGTCCAACATGTCATCAAAACATAGGTTGACTCATCTCATAGCTTTCATGTCATTAAGGTCTTGTTTGGTTGCTTGAAATTGCATAAAACGCAAATTATATTTTAAAATTCAAGAAAGTATCTTGTTTGACTTTGGCACTTCCAAGAACTCAAAGAAACTCCTCAAACGTGTCTCAAAACCATGTTTGGAAATGAATAAGGCCATGATCTTGCATCAATCACCCTCTCTTGAAGAACTTTTCCTCAAATGCACAACTTTGATGAGGAATAACAAACACCAAAGGACATATTCTTCAACGTGATACCTGTCCTTGAATTCTTTGAATATCTCCTTCACATTAAATTTATCTTTGAAAATCCTCCAATGCCTCTTAAGCCTTGACATTGGATCATCATATGCGCACATCAATGAATATAAACCGAATGCATGGGATGCATTATGGTTCATTTGCTTCTTCACATCACATATGTTTTCATGCACATTATACACCTTTGAACTCAACATGTTTTTTTCTTCAATTTGCTTCAAATGATACAAGGGTTCCATGGTAACATTTGCTCCATAAAAATACAAGGAAACCATGGGATAATAATGCACATCATTCTCCACATAAGCAACGTGATGCATGTACAAACTTTGTTGCCCTTCTTCTAGTTCAATGATAGTAATAGCATGAGTGTCTTCATCATTACATACTCGATTTTCTTCCTCATTCACTCTTTCCTTTTCTTCCCTTTTAATCTCCTCAATTTCTATTAAGGTCATAAATCTTTGATTAGGACACTCTTTAGCATAATGACCATAACCTCTACATTTAAAACATTGTCTACTTTTACTTTCAATCTCCTTAACTTTATACTTCTCCATGTGTGGCTTAAGATCTTTTTCTTCTATGATAATGCTCGAATTTGATGGCATAAAAGTTGAATATGATGTTGCTTCATTAGATAAGGAATATGAAGGTTTGGAGAATACCTTAGGCCTTTTAAGTTGCCTTTCAAATTTTATAGCAAGCTTGATCATATCTTCAAGTGTATTATATAGAGAAACTTCAACTTTATCTCTAATGTTGAAATTCAATCCTCCAAGATATATTGCACAAGTTTGTTCTTTCCTCTCTTGTACATCACATATCAAGGATAACTTTTAAAAGTTCCTTGTATATTCTTCCACACTTGAATTCCCTTGCTTCAATGTCATCATTTTGATGAAGTTGTCTTGCTCAAATTCTCTTGGGATGAATTTTCTCTTCATATGCTTTTTCAATTTCTCCCATGACTTGATCTTTGGCTTGCCATCTCTTTCCGCTGATCTCTTGAGATTATCAAACCAAATTCTTGCAAATTTATGAAGTTTAAGAGTATCCAACTTACATCTCATATGATCATCATATTCTTCAAATTCAAATATGGATTCCATGGTGTACATCCAATCTATGAATGTCTCCGCATCTAACTTTCCATGAAATTTTGGAAAATCAACCTTCAAACCCTTATCTTCACCATGTTGTTGCCTTCTTCTTGTTCGACTATGCGTGCTTGACGATGAACTTGAATCTTCTTCAACATATTCAAGTTTTTTATTCAAATGACCTCCTCATGATTCAATGGCTCGCCTCACCATGCCTTCAACCCTATCATTTTGTTCTTCTATCCTATTCTCCATTTTTACTTCAAGCTTTTCAAATTGAACGTTGATGGTATAAAGGATGGACTTCATAAATTATGAATTTTCCATTGTTGCACACGCTAGGGTTTAACTCAAGGTGATCGAATGAAGTTTTGTAAATTGAGAGAAAACCAAGGAATAAAAAGGAGTATTATATGCTAGGGTCGAGTATGTCACTCAAGGAAAAATGTTTTTATGTGTGTGTAATCTCACAACACTCAAAAGAATAGAAAGTATCAGTGTATATGTGTGGCGTATGGAAGGAGAATAAAAAGAGAAATGACAATCTTCAACTTTAATTGAATCTTAATGATGTTTATCAAGTTCTTGATGAATTTCTTGGTTGAAGATGTACTATAAAGGATGAATATCTTCAAAAAAAGGATGAAGATGTGCTAAGGACTTATGAATGTAGGATCTCAAATGAAATATTGATGGTAGAAGTAGTTATTGGTAGTTTCTTGAATGATTCTTGATGAGTGGAATTCAAAGCCAAGGAAAGTGACTTACCTTAAGGAAGGATGAATCATGAGGCTCTGATACTAATTTGATATGTAACACCCACACAAATTCCACTAAAAAAAGGTGATAGATGATGATGTTCGAGTAGTATGATGGTGGACGAATAAGGGTAGGATAAAATGCAAATGTAACACTTAAACACCTCACAAAGATGATGTTTACATGTATCTCAAAGAGAAATCACAAAGATGAATCCTTTGATATGAATCAAATGAAGAAAACACAAAGAATCTTCATAGGATTCAAAACCAAATAAAAGGAACACACAAAGAATCCTTAACAATGTCCACTTTCAACTCACATAGAATTGGAAGGTTTAAACTCTCTCAAAGGAGATGATTTTTATTCAAACTCAAAAACTCTCCCTTTTATACATGAGAAGACCCTTATTTATAGACCATAACCCCCATGCCAACTTATACCAAAATCTTAGGATATTTTTCAATCAACCCATATCCTAACTTTACCTCTAACTAACTAATTAATAGGACCGTCAAGTACAACCCATAAACTCAATTTTCAAGCTGTTAATTACATCTAATTACAACCTATAATTACACTTAAATGATATGGCAATACATCATATAAAAATCGTTGCCTTATGAGCTATAAAATCACAACCTTAACAAAGAAAACATGAGTTTGCATTACTCCATGTGTGGCGCTTGTTCTAGTAGCTTCTACGTGTCATGATGACATGGAATAACGTCCAACATGTCATCAAAAAATAGGTTGAATCATCCCATATCTTCCATGTCATTAAGGTCTTTTTTGGTTGCTTGAAATTGCATAAAACACAACTTATGCTTTGAAATTCAAAAAAGTGTCTTGTTTGACTTTGGCGCGCCTAAGAACTCAAAGAAGCTCCTCAAACATGTCTCAAAACCATTTTTGGAAATGAATAAGGCCATGCTCTTGCTCAAGTCCTCAAAAACCCGCACAAAATCATCCAGGTCATTTCATAGTGGGAATGAGTAGCACCCATAAAAAGAATTATCAGTATAGCACGTACTAAATAAGGTAACCATACTATTAAGTTAGGGATACAGATAAATACATATATTCATAATAGATGATAAGTACACATATAGTTTACAAAAATATCATAAGGTAAATACTAATCTAGGAATTTTTATTAGATATAACCTTTTTCATTCTTTTATTTACATTGAGTTCAGGAACTCTACTATTTTTAAACTAGTGGAATAGTCTGAAGCAACTTCTCACGGTCAATACATTTGAGCCAATATTATTATCCAGTGAAATAGATATGAAAAAATCACCTTGTCAGAGTAAAATACTCTCAAGCTACTATTCTCATCTAGTGGAACGAATATGAAAACATCACCTTGGTCCTAACTCATGTACTTTTTCACTTTAAATCATTAGTTTTTTTATCTGTTATATTACTCAATTCATATTCTTGTTCACGATTATCATGGACCCCACTATTCTTAATATAATGGATCAGATTGAAGCATCTTCTTAGTGAAAACACACTTGAGTTGCTATTATTATCTAGTGGAATAGATATGAAAACATCACCTTCTGAGGACAAAAAGCTCCCGAGTTATTATTATCATCCAATGGAACGGATATAAAAAACATCATCTTGACTCGACTCACATGATCTTTCACTTTAAATGGTTAATTTCTTATTCATTTTTGGTTTACAGGTACATAAAACATTAAATTAGGTAAGCATATCACGCAGGTCATAAGGCTACTCTCTAAAGTTAAGACACTTGTGTCCCTACAACATTAATTTCACAATTTAGGTATAACTTCTCCCATATCGATCATTTACCCACTAAATTTAGCATGTCTTCCTCAAATATTATTATTATTAACATACCCCAAAATTAAAGGTCTAAATCCCACGTCTTACATATGTGATAATAGTCATATCTCAAAAGTTACTATTTACAAAGCTCCAAAACGCTAGTTTCACAGGTAAGTCATAAATTTTTCCATAAGGCTCTTAAAATTTTTAAATTAAATATAAACCCCTAAAATGCAAATATTAACTTCATATCTGAAATTTATGATCTAACTCTAACGTTTTAAACATTTGATAATAAGATTACAACTTTAAGTTTAATATTCCCAATTTAGGCCAATTTCTCATTTTGGCAAACTTAAGACATTAATGATCACTCTAATAACTCCACATGATATTATTAGCATATTTTAATCCTAATAACATGTTAAAATACTAAAATTATCATATTAGCCCATATTAACCAAAATACTCTTATAGATTGCCGAAAGCCATTATTTTATAAAAAATCTTATATAGTTAGTATCATTATTCCCAAATCCTCCATTTTTCATCATACAAATTAAATATACTCAATTCCACACTTATCATACTCTATTATTCCCACACTACTTTCCACAAATTATGCTCATCCACAAGCATACAACCTAGTGTAATAAAGTCATATTAGCATATCTTGCATTATTCATACTCTCTTTCTATCACATAATCCATATTATTATATCATATCATTAACAACATAAATTTAACCATATCATAAAAATATCATGATAATACACCTAGCCATGCATGCATTTAATACAAAACCCCTAAAACATCAACTAGTATCCTTACAAAAAAGGTTTCGGTCTCTAAGCACGCTTATCCTATCCAGCCTTTTCTAGGACCTTCGGAGTATCACCTAAGAACAATTAAGAAAACATAATTAGAATAAAATGATAAAATTATAGAGGGTTTAACATAATATAAGGGTGAAAGAGTGGGAAAAGCTAAATTGAGGTTCGAAGGAGTTTCGGCCAACTTGTGTAACAAAGGGGGATTAGTTGAAGAGGAGAAATGAGGTAGGTGGAAACTACAAGTTTGGCCTAAAGGGGGTGGTGATTACCTGTGGTTTTATGACAAAGGAGGGCAGTGAGCTAGGCAGGAATGATTGAAAGGTTATGGTGGGTTGCTATGGTTTTTGCCATAGGTAGCATGTGTTTAGCTTGGTGAAAATGACAGAATGGAAATGGGGTAGCAATGACTAGTTTTACCAATTATTGGGGTCAGGTTGTGCTAGTTTTGGCTAGTTCTTTGGGTGAGGTAATGGCAAAGGTGTTCAGTACCAGGGGTAAGGGTATGGAAAATGTTGTAGGGAGTGGCCTTGATGCCTTACTTGGGCAAATCGGTGGGGGTGATCTCTAGCGGTTTTGGCACTAGGACAGGAAAATAAGGAGTGGAAAGCTGTTTTTGGAATGAAATATTTCAACAAAAAATTAGAGGGAGAACCGAGGGGTTAGATGCAGGCATTACATGTGCCTTATAGACACACATGCACGTAGGAAAAGAGAGAGGAGAGGAGAAGTGATTGAGCAACAAAATTCAACCCTGACCTTGGAATTGAGGAAGGGTGATTGATGGTGGTAGAGGTATAAGATTGGTAGGAAATATGTGTATGCAAGAAGAATATAAGAGGAGAAGAATGGTGAGGTCTGATAGAAAAAAAAAATATAAGGAAAGGAGAAGAAAAGGGGAAAAGGGAAATGAAAACATGTGTGTTTAGATATAGGTTTAGGTTAAAATAATTTAGATTAAATGCTAAGTTTAACAACCATAGATTTTATGCTACTAAAAGGAAAACTATCTTGGAGTTAATTCATTTTGATGTTTAACAACCATCGTTTATATTCTTAAAATGTGTAAGATACTTTATATCTTTTATTGCTAACTACTCTAGCTAATAGATGTCAGGTGTATCCTATCAAGAGGAAGGTATATATGTTAGTAAAGCCTATTAATAAGGTTTGCTTAGTGTCGATCCTCTTTTGGCTTAATAGATACATGAGCAACATGGAAGAGAAATTTAAAAAGTGCCTATAAGTGAGAGATATATAGTGGAAATGCCACTTTTGATTACCTCATAAGACTTTAGTTGTTGCATGTAAATGGAAAAATGCTAATGCATGCTTAACCCACTTTTATTTGGATTCCACTTACCTCTTTAGTTGTTGGATAATTATTAGGCTAAATTATGGCAAGCTTATCTTTTAGTTTGAATCTTTGGTTATATCTTAAAATGTCAAAAGTTATGGGTAACCAAAGCTTTTCTAGAAGCAATATCCATAGACTTTTTTGGCTATATATATGCATAGCCATAGTCATGGATTAGTATCCCATTATGAGAGTAAAAATGAGAGATAGAGTAACAATAGTGAGAGATGAGGAAATATTAAATCTATCTTATGTTTTAAATATTTCTATTTTTTTAATATTCTAAGAGAGAAATATTTTTAGGCGTACTCTCCTTAGTCTAGAGATTAATTGTAATCAATTTGTTGGGAAATCCCTCTATACATTTATTTCCTCTATATAAAAATTATTATTCTTATTGTAAATTAATTATCTTACTACCACAACGATCCAATCTAAACACATAAATCATTTGTGTAGTACCTCCATTTTTCAACTAAAAAATTTTTTTTATGTCAAAACATTGCGAAAGCAGGAAAGTACCAAACACCTAGGAAAAATAAAGTGTTATAGCCACACCTAACACAGGATAGACATCTATTGCCTATCCCATGTTAGATACAAGGCTAAAAAACCAAACCAACCAAAAATAAGAGTATAGTGTACAAGAAACATGAAATGTAGATACTAAAAGAAAGCATTTATGTAATACCCCGTATTTTTAAAATCCAGATTTATTAAGGTTAATGATTTTATTAGCGTAATTTGATGTAAACAATTACTTATTTTAATTTCGATTCGTTTTATAGATTTATCGACGGTTTCGAATTCATAATTGAATGTAATTAATCATTGTCGTTGCGAACCATTCTAGACAAATTCGTTTACGACAATGATTCTATTATATTCTTATGAATTTGATTCTCGGTTAAAAATAGGTATTTCCGTTGTTTCTCATATTTTTATTTTTAATATTTTTAGATTTGTTTTCGATTATAACTTCGTCATGTGTTAACGGTGTATTTTGAGGTTATATTTCGTTGACGAAATATATTATTTAAATTATAGAATTTCTACTTAAATAGTTAAATTTATTTTAATAATTTTATCCGTAGAAAATAATTCCGACTTTAAATTTATTCGTTTTCGGTAATCGTTAATATTTTCGGAAAGTTTTAAATTAAAAAGATTTTCAGATTTTATTTATAAAATTCTTTCTGGAGTTAATTCTCTTTCGTTTTATGCTTTTTGGTTTACGGAAAACCGATTTCAGAAATTATTTAAATTAGTCTTGGTTTATTCGAATTTGACTTAAATATTTTATTATATGTTTTTAAATATTATTTCGGGGTCTTATAATGTATTCCCGTAAGTAATATAAATGTTTTACGTTCGTTGGTAAATTCTTTAAAAAAATATTTCCGAAATTCTTTATATAACTATTTTATTAATTTTAAGTCTTCTGATCCGTTCGAAATAAATTTTTGTTTAATAAATTTTAGATAAACTCTTTCAAATAATATTTTTAATATTTAGTATTTATTTCATATGTGCATTTAAATAATAAAAAAAACACACACACCCACACACAGCACTTGTCGGTGAAAAAAAAAAAAAACCCCATGCCCCGACCCCCCTTCCTTTTCTTTTCCCTCTTCTCTCCCTTCCCTTCGGTTTTCCCTATTCCCCGACCCCCTGCGCCTTGCCCTGTCCCGCAACCCTAGCTTGCCACCATCGCCTCCTCCGCTCCGCTCCGGCCAACCTTGCCAGCCACCACGGGCGACGCGACCGCCGGCGACGCAGCAGCAGCCAGCTCGACCGCAGCAGTGGCAGCGACCACCAGCAGCAACGCGAGAGAAGCAGCAGCAGCGCGGGAGCAGTCGCAGCAGCGGCGAGCCGCCGTCCGGTCACCGGCGAGCTCGGGCGATCATCGGCGAGCAATCCTTGGCCTCCGACGAAGCTTCCCCGGCCTTCCTTTGCCCCGATTTATCGATTTTTCGTTTGGTATAATTTCCGAAAAACCCTAACCCTTGTTTTGATTAATTGGGTATGAATTAGCTTATAAAAAGCTAAATTGATTGTTTGATTATGTATATATGTGTTGTAAGATTAATTTGGATAGGTTAATTGCGTGGTTGTGTTGGAATTTTGGAAAAATTGGATTTTTGGCCGGGTTATGCCCGAATTTTTCGGATCTGTCCGTTTTTGCGATTTCGGACAAATTGATTATACAATATGTTTTAAAATGTATCCAATTTCATTTTGGAACCGTCAATTTGAGAAATTTATGCAGGTTTTATCGGAATTTGATTCCTAGGTCAAATTTTGGGTGTAATAAAATCGGGTTGTATAATTGAGCCGTTCCGCTCAATTGATTTTATAATATCGTTTAAAATGTATTTAATTTTATATTGGAAGTGTTGATTTGGAAAAATTGTGCGTAATTTATCGGAATTGAATTTTTAGGTCAAACCTCCCGCGAGTTTAAATTGGATTTTGTAATTGGGTTATTTTATTCAATTGACTATATAAATTATATTAGAATATGTTTAATTACATTTTCGAACCGTCAATTGGTATGTTTTGGCAATAATTGATCGGGTTTGCGTTCCGGACTCAAAAACCCTAATTGTGCTAAATTGGATATTTCTGTTATCGGTTTTGATCAATTGATTAATTCATATGTTATAAAATGTTTTTAATTGTATTTCTAAACATTCAATTTGATTAAATTTATAGAATTTTACTGAATCGTATTTTCGGGCTTAAAACCTTAGATTTTAAGTGAAATTATGAAATTGGTTATTTGTGTAGTTGTTTTGCTAAAATTAAATTTATAAAAGTAGTTGAAATGATCATAATTGTATTTTAATGCCTTTAATTGGAATCAATTGATTTGAATTGACGGAGTTTGTGTTGTAGACTTTAAAACCCTAATTTTAAAAATGGATGGTCTGGAATTGGTTAATCGGAAGATTGTTTTGTTGAAATCGATTATCTGGATTTATCTAAAATTAGTTTAATCTTGTTTTAAAACTATCAATTTGGGGTAATCAAAGTGATTTGGTCGATTCATAGTTAGGCATTTAAGACCCTAATCTTCGGGGATGATTTTGTAGAATTGATTTTGCTATATGTATTTTATTTAATCGGTTTCTATCTTGGGGTTTTAAATAATTTAAATTATGTTTTAACCTAATCGATTTGGATTTGATTCTAAGTAAATTGGTTGGGTTACTTATTCAATTATAAAACCTAATAAATAAGTCATTTTCGATAAATTAACTTATGATCGATTATTCTGTCTCAGGCTTTCCAAATTAATTTGAAATTTCCTAAGTGTATTTGTATTAATCTGTTTGATATATATTTAATCTTAAAACTTAATAGAACTATGATTTTAAGTCCTAAGTTTTGGACACGTTTTCTAAGAAAAAATAGTTTGTGTTTCTTTGTATCGAGTAAATTATAATAATTGAAATTATTGATTGATAGGATAGTTTCTAATTTAGTTTTCGATTCCATCGGATCTAGGAAAGTATTATCGTGGATCCACGAGTTAGTGATCTCTCTCACCCTCTTATGTCACGTAGCTTGCTTCGGATCCAGGTAAGTTCTCTACTTACCTCTACTTATGGGTATTTTGTAAGGATGTGGCTAAGGTCCTTGCGTGTTATGTGACTTGTATACCTTGGATGTTTTGTATAGATATCATGTCTTGTTGTACATCACATGTTTGACCTTAACGTGTTTTATGCGTAGTGAGTTTGGAGTTAAGGTATGTGGTATGTGTTTTCTTACGATATGAATGTGATACCTATATGTGGTGATTATGATGTGTTGTGATATGATGTAACCCTTTAGGGCATGCATGCTAGGGTGATTATTATTATTATGACATGGAGATAAAAGGAAAAAATAAATAAATGGGAAGTGAGTTGCAAAAGGGAGTATAAGGGACCCGATTAGGGTTTTGAGAAGAATTAGTAATATGGAAAAGGCGGAAGTAAAAATGATTAATGGTGAGTGAGGTGCGGGTTGAGAGTGAGAGTTTATGTTATGAGGAATGATTATGGGTGCTTTGGGAGAGAAGAAGTATTGGGTGAAAAGGGGACGTTACTTGTGGGAAAAGAAAGGTACTAGGGTTGAAGTAGCCAATTAGGTTTTCAGAGTCACAGGTGGAATCGATGGGTAGAGCGATGTGATTTGGGGTTGGAATTAAATGAGGTGAGGTGTTGATGATAGATGAATTAATGGTAGTGAAATAAGAGGAAGTTGGGCCACATAGGTCCAATTGGGGTTTCAAGGGAAACCCTAGAGGCTAATGACGGGTGGAGTTGGTCTTTATTATGTGTAAGTATAGAAGGGAAATGGATATCGAGGTGTGATAAGGGGTGCACGAGTTCCAAGATATGGGATGTGCCCTCCTGGGAGGATAAGTGTGGATATAGTTAGCCATGCATGTCAAGGGTAAAACACTTTCAAATAAGATACGTTAAAATACTAATTACTTAAAGAGAAAGATGCTGAGTCGGGGCCCAGACCGGTCCACCGGCGAATAATAGTGGCCAGGAGCCGGGGTGCCCTGGAGACCGTGCCACCGGCGAACAATAGTGGTCAGGAGCGTTTTGCCCTGTATGATTTCTGGTCCACCGGCTATAATAGTGGGGGTTACCGTGCTCAGCAAACCAAACGTAAAATCGATAAGACATGGGAAAAATACTAATCACTTACAGTGGAACACCATGTGAGTCGGGGCCAGACCGGTCCACCGGCAAATAATAGTGGCCAGGAGCGTTCTGCCCTGGAGACCGAGCCACCGGCAAATAATAGTGGCCAGGAGCGTTCTGCCCTGTACATATCTCCGGTCCACCGGCTATAATAGTGGGGTTCCCGCACTCACATGGACTATTAAAGAATATGTGTGGAATGAATATATTATTGATAAGAATAAAGAATGAGTCACAAGCACTTACAGTGAAACACCATACGAGTCGGGGCCAGACCGGTCCACCGGCAAATAATAGTGGTCAGGAGCGTTCTATCCTGGAGACCGAGCCACCGGCAAATAATAGTGGCCAGGAGCGTTCTGCCCTTTACATATCTCCGGTCCACCGGCTATAATAGTGGGGTTCCCGCACTCACGTGGATTAATAAATACTGTGGTGTGAAATGACTACTTTTAATAAAGACTCAAAGGAAATAAGTTTAATTGGAATATGGTCATCTTTTATTATCTGTATTACTACATGCTACTTACGTGAGTATGTCACGCGTTGAGTTTCCAATAAAATAGATTATTCCTACTTGAAACGCATGTGCCACTTTATATTTCGGTTATACCATGCTTATATGTTTTAATGAGATGTACATATGTTCATATGTTACTACAGGTGTAGGACAAGAGTCATGTTGTGGGTTGTGAGTATGTCTGATATTGTATTATAATTTAATATGTACTTGATGTTACAGTTTACGTCTCTCCCATAAGATAGGGTAGTGAGACTTACTCAGTACTGGACCCGTACTGATACTACACTGTTTGAATGGGTCCTGTGATGATCCACCGATGGTGGGGAGCAGACCTTTGATGCAGGTTTTGATCGGTTACTAAGTTGGGGGTGGAAGGCTTGGCTTGAGTGAGTAGGCGATCAGGATATTTATTCCCCGGGATTTGTTTGTTTAATTGTTTCCATCTTTCGAAATTACATGGGTTGTATTTAAATTTTCAAGGATTGTGTAATTGACTTTTAAATTTCTCGCAACACTATTGTGCTTTTAGAATTCGGATTTAAAGGTTGACAGGTTTTAGCCTTACATCTAACATGAGATAGATGGTGGACATTTATCTTGTGTTAGATGTGGCGGTAACACTTCCTAAATTCGCTCCTACCTTCCGCTCTATTCTTTCAAAAAAAAATTTTTCAGGAGTGAAATTTTGGGGTGTTACAATTTACAAAATAATATCTCAATGGGTCCCCAAACTATTCAAATACATGAAAGAAAGATTAAACTGAAAGTACAAAGCTACAATAGATATGAAGGGTATAACCTCAAACCTTGGTCCATTAAGGACCAAATATAATCTTTGGATGTCCACGTTCTCAAGCCTCCAAGACCAAAATGAGGTAGGCTCACTACTATCTATCCTCACAAACCTGCACATGGTCTTCTACTTGTGGAATTGAGCAGGTGACCAAAAAAATGGGCACAATAGTATGCTACATATTAAGTAATCCAAACAACTTCCTCAATGGGAGTCACATGAATAAAAGTCCATGGGCAACAATAAAATTCATATAGAACACATTAGCATATTCACACATCACACTTAAGTGTACATGTATTAATCATATAATGCATTAGGATTTCATTCCATGCAATGAATTAGATAATTTATGGCTCATCATGTGTAGAAATGCAACATAGATATCATGGATAGGAACATATAATCAATAACAACTTAATTCACATCTTAATAGGCTCTCCTACTTTCCACCTATAGGAGTATCCCATTAGGTCCATTTCTAATGAGTATCCCTATCTTTTCGCTTTTCTTTATCAATATCATTATTCTTATTCTTATCGAATGATGGATTATTTACCACCCCATGGTCTCACATACCATAGAAGCCAATCCAAACTAGAGAACATAAAGTTGAGCAGAAGCTAAAAACTGCCTAGGTGACCAGATCCTTTAGTATCAATACTCTCTAGTACATCATTAGTGTTTGAAGTAGGTAAAGCACCGAAAGCTACTAGGATCTCACCCGAAGGCACCAAAAAATACCCAAAGGAAGACAAACCTATGATAGCTAATTGAGGATTAGGTAACCCAGACCCATGCATAACTCAATCATATTTCATTTTAAGTAATTAGTATATTATTGTCCAACATTATATTATCACATAAAGTCCATGTAACATCCAAGTAACACATCAATGTAACATTCCATCTTAACCATTATTACCCTCCAACCATGTGGTGGGATTTCCATTAATGCTTGACCAAGATTAAATCAATCCATCATAATAATTTATTTAAGCCATAAATTTAGATTAAATTATCCTTATGAAGTTATAGCATACTCATTCTAATTTTTCCATTAAGATCTTCCAAAGCACTAAGTGAGTATACTATGAATTATGAACCCGTTAATCCACCAAATAGATTAGTTAATTCATGCCAAGATTTTGTTCTCATCATTAAAGGACCATTTTAGCATTGTACATAGTTGCAGAGCATATCAAGCCCAAAAGAACAAAAAATAGCACACTCTAGCGGAATCGATCAATTAGTTTTAGCTAATTGATCCATCGGTTTATGTTAGTTAAACCCTAAAGTTCCCTCAAACCAGTTGATCAATATGGTCAAACCAATAGACTATTATATGACCAATCAATTGGCTCCAACAAATAGGTCAATGGTTTTAAGCAGAGAGCAACCAACATCACCAAAGACAACCCGGTCGATCGGTTTGGGCTAACTAGTTAACTAATCTAATGACCAATCGATTAGTTTGACTTAACTAGTTGACTGGTTTACCCTCATACAATGTATAATAGATATTTTAACACAATTCACACACAAAATCCTACTACATCAAAACCATAACATTAGTATATCATAAAACCAAGATTTAGCATGCTCCAAAACTGAATCATGCTTCACTTCCGAGCAATCAACCCTATTCCTCATAAATCAAGTCCTTCTTCTTAGAAATCTTAATTGATTCAACATGCATCACTAAAATACCAAATTATCATGCAAGCATATAAATATTAATATTTTATAGAGTATAATAACTCATATGCTTATCCATACCACATTTCTAAGGTAAGAATGACTTACTTTAGCAAAATTTCCACCATAGGGGAAAATTTTTAATTTTAAAGATTTTAACTTCCTAAAACCTTAAAAATAAAAGTTTAAAACTCAAAAATCATCAAATAACCTTTACAAATCAAGATATCAAATTAGGGAAGAAAATGAACTTACCACTCCCAAGAAAAAAACAGGAGAAGAGTCATATGAAAGCAAACTCAAATTCTTTCTAAATCTAACTCTTTTTTGCTTAAGAATAAAATAAGAAGGAGCTAGAAAAAGGATTAGAAGAGTGAATTGAATTTGAATAAGAGCTCAAAGTGGAGGAGAATTTGCATAAGTTTTTGAGAACTTAGGTATTTTGGAGGCTAAAAGAAAGTCAAGAAAAAGAATAATTAGGGTTATTTATAGCTATTGAATAGATTAGAGAAGGAGTGAGGACATACAACAGGTTGAAAACCCCTACTTTTACCATTCAAATATGAGTTTCATGGGCAAATTCATCAAGAATAGGTTGGCTTCTATTTTATATCACAAATGATGATGTTTGTAGAGATTGCAAGTCGAGTTCACCCAGAAAATATCACACACAAGAAGGAGAATGGTAGATTAACGTGAGAAGCAAATCTTCTAGGCGTGTAGTAATAGCTTGTAATCGAAGCATTCATACCAAAGGTGTGCAAAGGAGAGAAGAAGAAGACAAGTGTGAGGTCATCCTCCCCCTCATCTATCAAAATCAAGCCCTCGAACCTGTTTGAGGAAGAAATTAAATCCGGATAAATGATCAAAAGGGTTAAGGATCACTTAGAAACAACTTAGAGTTTGATTATCCAATTTTCATTTTGTTACAAGAAATTTTTTAGAAAATTAAGTTTTGAAAAGCACTCATCTTGACAAACCAATTGATCGATTTTCCTAAACCAGTTGATTAGTTCTATCAAAGAAAAACCAAAGCTTAAATGACGAATCAGTCGATCGTTTCACTAGGAAAACTCACTTTATTCAATTTTTTGTTCCAAATTTCTTATTACATCAAACCCAAACTATAGTTCTAATCAAACTAGAAATCATCCAAATTTCATTAAGCATAATACTTTTTTTTTATTTTTATAAATCTCACAAAATTACGGGGTATTACGGTTTGTGTGAGTGTGCCTATACATTGTCATTTTCTGATGCAATTAATATGTTCATTTCATGGATATGAAAGTTTTGGAGTATAGTTTTGAGATAGTTTAGGAATATAGGCTTCAATGATATACGAATAATATATAATCCTGTATGTGATAGGGCTTCAATGTTATTAATTTGTGCCGCTAAGCATATATCCGACAATGTATAATATTCATTCACAAACAAACAACCATATCATTTTTTTTTTATATATATATTTCAATCTTATAAGCTGTACCAACAAACTTTTCAAACAGGTAAAGGTGAATTTTGCTGCAGCAAATGTTAAAATTAGAAACAGATCAGAAACATCGAGAGATGATAGAATGGTTATTGGCCCAAAACCAAAGGTACATATCAATTGTGACATAACTCTTCTGTAGTTGTCATCATGATCAGCTAGACCAGAAATTTCTTCACTGTTTGCAAATGTTCTTCTTTCCCTTTTTAGCCTTTTTTCTTGCTGGAACTTAAAACTACTTGTTTTCCCTCTCCTATATATATAGATATATAATGCCCACAAATAAACCCGCACCTTCCTATTCAGACTTAACAAACAATAACAACACCTCTCTTGCATGTTGGGTTATATATACATGCTTGGAAGAGGAAATCAGGAGATAAATAATAGTAATCATAAGAATAAATGGCATCAATCAGAGCGTTGTTTTTTCTGTGTTTCGCTGTAATTGTCCAGACCTTAAATGCCAACATCGGCGAGTACGATGATTATTGGAAGGAGAGGGCAAAACAGGCAAGGAGAGAACTCGACGAGGCTTATCACCCGAATCCTTTCAATGTTACCAGCCACTTAAACTACCATGTCCACCGGTAAGTCCTTGCATTTTTATTTTTTTTTCTACATCTATGTACAAAAAACTTAGCTATTCGAAGAACTTAAGACTTGTACTCGATTGACTCTATCTTGTTTACAAATGGATAATGACTGACCCAACACAGTTTTATCATATATATATATATATACACCCACACACGCACGTTTCCAGAAATTCCTCCCAAAAAATAAATAAAGAAATAAATTATGCATTTCGATCCAATGGACCTCGTTTTAGGAAATTATCCACATTATTATTATATCATGTTATAAAACTCAAAAACGTAGAAAAATAAGCTTATTCACAGAACCGATTATTTGCGCAAAATCAAGTCTATTTCAACGCACTTACGCAAATACTTAAATGCCATTATGTAACAAACATAATATTAAATACACAGGGACTCATTTTTTTTTATTTTTCCCCTAGCTAGGTGTATATTTACATAGACACGTGTACACTAACAAGGTACGTTTTGTTTGTTTATCTTTGTACATATATATCACGAAGATCCCTGATGCACATCGGAAACAGCACAAGGAGGAGCCTAGGAACAAAGAAATACAGAGGTCCGTGCATGGCAACAAACCCAATCGACAGTTGCTGGAGATGCAGGAGAGACTGGGAAAGAAACCGAAAGAGACTAGCCGACTGTGTCCTGGGATTCGCTAGAGGAACAACCGGAGGCAAAGGCGGAAGAATCTACGTAGTCACAGATTCATCAGACAACGACATGGTAAACCCAAAACCAGGCACCCTTCGTCATGCCGTGATTCAAGAAGAACCGCTCTGGATCATCTTCGCAGGCCCAATGAGTATTAGATTGAATCAAGAACTAATCATGACCAGCCACAAGACGATCGACGCCAGGGGCACCAACGTCCACATTGCGCATGGAGCTGGTATTACTGTCCAATTCGTACAAAACATCATCATCCATGGGCTTCATATTCACAACATCGTTGTTGGTTCTGGAGGCATGATTAGGGATAGTGTGAACCATGCTGGTTTTAGGACACAAAGCGATGGGGATGGTATTAGCATCTTCGGTTCCCATCATATTTGGATCGATCATGTTTCATTGTCGAAAACCGCAGACGGTCTTATCGATGCTATACAGGGTTCGACCGCCATTACTATATCTAACTGTCACTTTGCCTATCACAGCCATGGTTTCACGGTCGAGAACGGAAGGAAGTCTTACAGTGGGGGAACGGTGATGATGTTAGGTGCAAATGATAACTATGCTGAGGATGAGAAGATGCAGGTTACCGTCGCCTTCAACCTGTTCGGAAGAGGTTTGGTTCAAAGGATGCCGAGGTGTAGGTACGGATTCTTTCATGTTGTTAACAATGACTACACTCACTGGCTCATGTATGCCATTGGGGGTAGCATGCACCCAACAATTATTAGCCAGGGCAACAGGTTCTATGCCCCCAATAACCCAGAGACTAAGGAGGTATGCATGTATATACATTTTCAGACCACTCGTACGTGCTAATTTTCTTTTGGTTCATTTATCTTGCCACCTTACTCTTTCTTCTTTTCTTCTTCCTCTTTCTTCTTCTTCTTCCCTCCACCCCAAAAAAAACATGCATATTACAGGTGACCAAGAGGCAAAATACTCATGAAGAAGAGTGGAAAAATTGGACGTGGAGATCAGAGAAGGACGTGTTCATGAATGGGGCTTACTTCGTAGAGTCTGGACAGCCATTACACAGCAGTCCTAACGCTGCAAACATGATTCCAGCCATGTCAGGGGAACATGTGAGAGCCCTCGCCCGCTTTGTAGGCCCGAGGAAATGCAGACCTAATAGGAAGTGCTAATTAATTATTTATTTGTTTGTTTGTTTGTTTTTCGCCCAAAAAACGTGAGATTGCTACGTACTGATACAAAAGTTTACAGCGGACGACAGTATAAAGGCATATATTATCTTCACACCTCACAAATTCTTGTTTTGTCGCTCTTGTTTTCTTCATTTTCTGGACAAATATAATGCAGAATTTCACGAGAATGATCTCGCTCTTCGCAACTTGGAACTTGGAAGTATGTATTGTCCGCGATTAACTTGACTAAAATCAAGGGGCGCTTGAGCCTGAACTTTTTATAATTTAATTCTTCCATGTTTCTTTTAATAAAGAAACTCGTAAGTTTGTACTTGATCCTTGACCCATGTACGATAATATCCAAGAAGAAAGCTCAAATATTAAATGTTTCGTTCCATCTAAAATATGAGCCGCGTCAACATCTCATCTCATAAGCCATCGGCTTCTTCGACAGGTCGAACAATGAAATCTGGTTGATGGTCTATTCTCTGTCTGATTGTTTATTGTGATATTATTGATTTTTATTATTATCATGATGAATATTTAATTACTACTACTACTACTATCATTATTATCATTAATTTTATATTACTTTTATCAAAATTCTACAAACTAGATGAAATGTGAAAATAAGGTGCAGAGAACAGGCCTTGAAGCGGGAAAATCCTGCTCAAAATTCAGTAAAAGTGACTGAACAGGTGATATCAACAATAGAGAAGGATTTTTTACCTCAAAAAAAATTAGAGGAAAGGATTCAGGCCACATCAAAATCTCCACTTGAAATAATAATATCGTAGAATACATCCGGCGCTGCAGGTCTGCAGCGTACACAAATTAATTATGACAAACAACACAAGCAAATTAATTATCGTAGAATTTTATTATTGTTCATAGTCTATTCTTCCATCTAAGAATGACTAGGTACGTGGTCTGACAAATGATATTCATGTTTCAGCTTATGTACGATTTGAGAATGGCTCTTCACCACAAATAACCCTTTTCTCGGCAAAAGTAGACTACAAACAATAATAAAATGCCTTGCTTTGTGTCTAGACCGCTATACCCACATGCTTCATTGAATGCTTGATTGAAGTAGCCCTGCAAGAAGTACATAATAGAAAATCAGAATGAAAAGGATAAAATTATGTTTCAGAAACTGATAATAATACAAAAGAGCAAAGTTTACGGTCCATAATGACTTTAACATGCACTGATGTATGCCTCCCTGAGTCATAGTGATGAGAAACTCGAGGCTAGTTTGACTGAGGTAGATAACATCATTCATGGGACAACTGCCTCTGACAATCAGATGGGCAAGTCAGGGGATGAAGGAGAAAGAGTTGCTTAGGATAAGGATCAAGGATCGCAAAAAGCCGAAAATCCCCCTTTCTCCCTAGAAAGAGGATCAAAAGAAGGGTCAAACCACCTTAGACTAGCAAGGCCAGAAGGAAAAACATATCAAAAACAGAATTCTTCAAGCTCAAGATGATGACAACCCCATTAAAGAAGTGTAATTATTTTATTAACTAATCCATTATATGGGAATTGGTCTTCTGACCTATTAATCAATATAACAAATAGAAAGACCTAATTATCAGACTGTAATGGTCAATTTGCAGCATAACATAATAGTAAGACTCCCAGAAGTTAAACCATACGGATAATAGTAAGACTGTAATGGTCAGTTTGCAGCATAACGATGCATTCTAAATCCAAACCTTATCAGACTTCTTCGCTGGTCGTTTGAGACTTCAGCACCATCCGAAGCAATACCAGATGTTAGAGCCTTAGGTCCAGAAAAAATGTCTGCGATCTCCTTAAGTCCCTGTAAACCCATCATCCATAGTCCCAAAATGTTAAAGCTTACGATGATCATTTCATATCATACACTCCAAATGGACACTTAATAAATATAACCCAAAAAGAGAGGAGGTTTCTCATCAAACAATTTTTGAGTTTCAACTAAGCCAATCATATTCAAATCCATCCAAAATAACTTCCATTCATATTTATAAAATAAGAACAAAAAAACATATACCACCAGAAAATTCCCAGTAAAAAATTACATCTAAAATATCTACAGTCTACAAAAGCTCAAAAATATTGTCCACTGATCGTGCATCAATAACTGGCGCCCATACAATAATATCGCGTCTTTTATGTTATCTACTATTCCAAGGATAACTCTTCCTATTATTTTGCTAATAAATTAGAAAATCAGGAAAAAAATCAAGTGATGGAGAAAGAAGTATCGATACTCTTCAATGTAGAAGAGAGGCAAAACCTGAGCCAATGGAGCTTCTGAAGATGTTAGCATGCCAAGAGACTTGTGAGCAAGTTTTGCTTGATCCTGACATATGGTTGAAAACAGCCAAGGATTAAATCAGTAAGTGCCTCGCTCAACTAGCATCCAGATATGCAGAATGCTTAAAATGAAAATACAATCGGTAAAACTCCTCCAGAATCATTTCCATATTGTAAGAAACAGAACAGAATATGGTAGTCATTCCCCAAAGCAAAATATACCACCCACAATTCTAAGCTAGCTACAATACAATTTCAGATCTGGGCTTGCTAGGGCCTCAACTTATCGGGCAATATATTTATTTATTTATTTATTTAATTTGCATGGTCTCAGCCCTAAAAACTGACTGCAAAATGAAAGGGTCCTCTTGTAGTTAATGCCAAAAAGATGTCCAATAGGTAGCAGTGTCAAATGCACCCCTAAAAGGGCATGCTGGATGGTTTGTTCCTGGGACAGTGAAATTCACAAGCGTGCGTCTTCTGTTAGGCAACAGCCACAAAGTCCCACACACATAGCATGTTATTTCTCCTGTGCCAAAAGGTCAAATCCCTCGTCCCAGGGCCCCCAACCTGCTGGCCCGACAACCTTGGTTGGAGGAGGTAAATCACGGTGACCCAACGGTTGTGAACACAGCGGTCCTGTCCATGGTGCCTACAAGGAGCCACTCCCACTTTGGAGAGTTGAAACTCCCACACTGCGGCTGCCATGAAAATTCGAACCTAGGACCTTCTGTGCCAACTAACTGTGCCACAACCGTTGAGCTACGCCCGTGCGGGCGCATATTATTTCTCCAAATTATTGTTATAGGTTCGGCCCACATGTGTTAGTAAAATATGTATTTTATTTTGTCCTAATGATTAGGTTTTTGATAGTATTTTACAAATCTTGGATTAAATCCAACTTGGACTTATTATTTGGACTTCTTAAGTAAGCCTTTTGTAGAAATTCTTGTTGTACAAATTAGGGCAACAAGTGAGAATGTGTATTCAGAAAAACTACACACACAATTAGAAGTAAAAGAAGAGAGGAAGGCAAAAGGTTTGAGAGAAGAATGTTTTGTGATTTTTTAGGGATAGCTTTTACAAAGTTATCAATTTCCAGAGATTCCACTGTTGGATTTTGCTGAAATTTAGTTAGATTGTTGGGGACACATAGGGCCTCATTTTAAACAGTTGGATCGTTGTTTTGAGATCTGATTTTTCTGTTATTGTAGCAGGACAGAACCTCTGATTTTTGGTGATATTTTTCACCTTTGATCTCTTATGTATGCACTTGTAGGTGGATTGTGAATCAATGTGAACTTGTTTTGGGTTCATTTTGCCCTCAATTTATCATAATAAGAGAAGGAAATAGGGTGGACTTCTCAAACGTCCCATGGTTTTGGCTCTTCACATCGAAGGGGTTTTCCACATATAAATTGTGTGTGCTAATTGGTTCATTTTTCTTATCTATTCACTAATACTTGCTGCCCATAATTAGTTTTGCTTGATGATTTACTTTGCCGAATTATTTGTGGTGAATTTGGGTTATATTATTTGGTTGACTGTTTTGGTCTTAATCCTTGTAGGTGTTGTCGTAAACTACTTGGGCCTTTCAAGTATCCCATCTCTAGTTCAGGTCTTGGGATTGATTTTCTATATAATCTAGAAAAAGGATATGATACATCAATGCATCATTTAATTGTATGATAAACCTCAAAATGAGATGCCAACCACAGACAACTCATGACCATATAATAAAATCGCGGTCGCGGTGTTGGAGTGCTGGGGTTGATAAGTTATATGTCTCGGTCGTTGCGACGTGATTTTTTTTTTCAAAATATGGTATAAATGTTATTTATTCATCATTTAATTACTTATAAAACTATACATTAATGTTATATGTTATATTAGAAGTTTTTAATTGACTTATTGTATGTTAAATTATTCTAACAACACTACTTTTTCCTTCTGATGAGAAATAAGGCATGTTGGTATTGAATCTCATGCTCATCTCTTCTTTGATTGTCCTATTGTTGTGTCTGTTTGGAAGGATATCATATCTTGGCTTGGAATTACAAAACATTATACAACGAAAACCCTTTATAGTATAATTGGAGCTCTTAGAAGAAGTTAAAGAGGTTCCAGACTTCCAAGTTCATTACTTTTGTCTAATGCTTAGCCCTAGCTGCTACTACTTACCTAGTATGGAGATTGGAGAGTAAGGAATGAAGATGATTTTGATCCTAAATATATAGATACTAATGGTTTAGTTGTACATATTAAAAAGTGTGTATAATAATTTGCTTGTATAATCTTTTTATAGACCTTAAGTTCTAGATCAAAATTTTTGACTAGGTAGAGAAACCATTTTGTGGTATGCCTACTTTGTTTTTTATTTTCCTTAGTAGAGCTACCATTAGGTGTTATGTCTACCTCATTGTTTATTCTCCTGGGTATGCCCAGAGTATTTCTACAAATCACATATTGATTGTGAAATATATTTTTGACTATTTACTTGATAAACAAGACATGTTATTTGGTGGTAGTCTAATAGATGCAAAGTTAATATATAACGATAATTTATTACAATTCAATAGTCACTTAGTGTAATGTATATATAATAAATGAATAATAAGAAATTATTACATAACATGTTCCACAATGGCTACCACAAAACAGAATGCCATGAATAATCCCTATAGTCATCTTGTTGGTCTGGTCTATAATGAACATTGTAGTCATGGTGAACATCTCCTATGTTAAGTGTTTCAAAATTATAAAATGATTAGTGAAATTGTGGATATTGTGTTGAAGAATAAGAACTATCATCTTGTGGTGGTCTTGGTACACTAGGTTGAGACAGATGCTCTAAGTTTTGATTTTGATTTGAATGATAGTAATATTAATTTGGATGTGAATTTTGTGGCCATGCTAATGGTATTCCAATGTTTCCATAGTTGTTATAGCTAGAAGCGGAAGATTGATAATCATAATATGGATTTTATTCTTGAGATCTCTCCATCTTCAACCAACTAGATGTGTTGAGACCATAGTGTCCATGCATGAGATTAGGAGACACAGATTCAAAAGGTTGATAGGCACCAAATCAAATTGATGAAATTTTTTATAAGAGTAAGTTGAGTGGCAACCACTTGAGCTTTTGTAACCTCTTCTACCATGACCATGAGTTGGTCGATCATCACCATCTCCATAAAAAGTAGAGTTGATTTGTCCATATGATCCAATGTTATCATATCTATACATATCCGTCTACTCCAATACCACCACCACCACCATCATTGTTGTTATCATTATCATCGTCACTCATACTCAGATGAAATTCATGAGATGTGCCACTAGATTTATTTGTAGCTTGGGAATAGTCAATAATACCATATTGGATTGGATGATCTTCTCCTAGTTTTGGTGCTTGAAAGCTACTACTACCTCCTTGAACTTGATTATCATCATCATCATCATCAATATCATCATCATCCAAGCCATTCCATGAAGATGTTTGATTATTTTCATCTCTAGTATCAAGTAAAGGATCATCTATGTCTTATAACTAAGGATTCAAAACATCATCTTAATGGAATATATAATCCAAATTAATAGGATTATACAATTTTTCCATATCGGCTTGGCTATTTATCATAAAACCTCTTATTTGTAGCCTCAAGTTGTAATGTACATAGATGAGAAGATTTAATTTTCTATACTTCAACCTGATTCTAGATTTGGTATTCACCAAACTAAAAGTGCTCCAATTTCTTTCATAATTTGATGAGGAGGTAAGAGCACTTAATACTTTCATTGCAATCCTCTTAAGATGTGGAGCATAATCTCCATATATATTCCACTATTCAGTTGGAATTATAAGGTTTTATAATTAGTATAAAGTTATAAGTTATATCCATCAAACACTAAGAAGATATATAATATAAGTACCTAGATTGGTGAATTTAATGGCACTTTGTGTTGTAGCATCACTAAATTCATGTTGTTTAAGACTATATATTTCCAGCTATACATTAAATTCAAAACAATAAGTTATCATCATTATTCTATACAAGGAAATGTATTACAAGTTAAGTTTACTTCATCAAGAGCTTGAATATGATTATCAATTTTTGGCTCGAACCTTTGTATCATTTTTTCAACCCTCTCATCACTTCTCGATCCTCTCTAATATCATTTCCATGACTTCCATATGAAAATTGAGGGTTAAGAAAATATCCTTTTAAATCTCATATGTAAATGAAATGATAATTTAGCAATATATTTTGCATCGACATTCGCCGGGTACTTTACTAAATAAAATATAAATAAAAAGAAAATTTACCTATAACAAGCAATCGTGGTGAAGCTAAAAGTTCCATTTATTATTAATGATTTTTCAATAACATTCCCAATATCGAAAATTCTTTTGGATGGCTAAATTTGCTCTCTCCATTGCTTCATAGAGAAATCCCATCGTTGGTTTCTCATATCCATCCACTAGTTTTAGAACCTTCACAAGAGGTTCTTGCACCTTTAGAACATCATTGGCCTTAGTCCAGAACTTTCTTCCTTCATCTGTGAGTTGAAGAATAATGTCTCGAACTTTGGATACGTGATCATCATTCCTTTGACCATATTTGGTACGCTTCCATTATTCTGACTCCTACATGTTTCTGAGACTATGCTTATACCTCACAATATTATCTAATGCAATAAAGTTGATAGTGAATCTAATTATGCCAGGTTAAAAAAAACTAACAATCATTTGTGAATTATAACATTACGGCCATCACTTTATCATATATGCATAAGAATTGAGTGATGCTTTGAGCCATTTTAAGTATCTTATAAATTTTACTATTCTTTGAAATATTAGCCAATATAAGATCTATGCAATGAGTAACACAACCTGTCTAATATAGATGTGGAAACTCTTGCATCAATTTCTTTCCTCCGGCCTTGATCGCAGGTTTTTTATCAGTCACGACTTGTACAAATATCTCAGGACTGACTTCCTCAACCACCTTTTTTATTAGACTACAGTAATAATCAGCATCCTTGGATGGAACATGGCTGGCATCAACAAATTTCTGAACAACTATCCCACATTTTGGTAAATCAAAAGGATAATTAGATGCATTTTACTTGGCCTAGTCTATCCATCACACATGATGGTAACTCCCCATTACTTCCATTGTGGTGACAAAGAACTGATCTATTCATGTAGCGACTAATATTCTTCCTTTAGATATACCTCTAAAATCTCATAAGCGTTGGATGGTGACACACAATCTCCTACTTCATGAATAACTATCATCAATGGCTATGTAAATGAGGATTATATTGCACCCAATTGTACTTTATTATGAGTAATCCAATTTCTCCATGAGTTTCTCAACATTCTTTTGAGACTCTTATATGCCTTCGTACTTGTATTGATTTTGGTTTGTTTCTTCATTTGATGTTCTCTTTCTAAATAAACATTCATAGCTACTAATCTTTCAACAACAGTTAATGAAGGTGCATGTCCATATGAACTCTGGCTTCCTCTTACATTTAAGCTAGATGAGCGACCCATTAGTCAAGAAGGTTGTTGGCAACTGCTTCCACCTTCATGATAATATTCATAATGTATCGCCCTATGCATGTTTTGTTTATATTCTAAATTTGCTTTAAACCTACTCCTCCTTAAAGTCGCATGAACATCTTCTTCTTCTTCTTCTTTATATTTTTCATCACCATCAAGTGGTATTCTTGTAATTTCTCCTTCAATGGAAATATCCCTTCTCTTCTTTTCCACCCCTATTCTTTTTCATTTTCTATAACATGTTTTTCATATTTCTTTCATATTTCTTTGTATATCAGTTGACACTTGATCATATTTTGCAACATTTCCTTTCATATGACCTAAATGCTCTTTTAGTTTTATAATTCCTCCATTAATAGCTTTACCACAAAAAACATAACTTAATTTTTCATCGACTTCCATCCACAAACTCTCCAAAATTTCATACAACATCTCTAACCAAACCATGACCACTAGTATTATCATCACTACTTGTTCAACGATACATGTTTAGTGATAATATATCTAAAAATATATAGGGTAACTATAATTAGTAAATGAACTATAAAATTAATTATTTATAGAATTATATAGGTGATGATGAGTTTTTAATATAACACAAACACACTCAAATTGTTATGTATATACATTAAATAAAGAAAATACTATATATACTAAATCTAAGTATCTAACTCTCCTTATATTAAATAAACACTACTACTTCTATCCACTTTCAAATTATTATTAATTGATTTTTTGGGTACCTAATATATAATATTAAATTTATTGGTAATAAATTATCGTTATGTTATATTTATATAAATTTACAATAAAGTAACACTATAACAATTGTTTACTATCGATCAATTAATTTTAATCATGTACTAATTTAATTAATATTAAAATTACTGGACAAATCAGTAATCATACAAAATTATTAATAATAAACTATTATTAATTTATTATAGCGCATGACTACATGTACATAACTATATATATTAACAATAAATTAAAACTATAATAGTTCTAAGTATTAATTTATAAATATACTAATTTAATTAATTATTGATATAATATCATTACTATACTAAGTATTAATATTTTACTTAAAAAATTCATAGATGTAGCATGTAAAAAATAGCAACACATTATTATATTATTAAACTAATAAGTAATAGCAAATTTAATTTAGACTCTTGTCACTCTTCCTGTTCTTAGTTCTTCCCACACTTCCAATCCAAGCTCGCCGCTCATGCTCACCAGTTGCCACTCCCTACTCGTCGTTCTCTACTCGCCACTCCCCATACGCCGCTTGCCATAACTCGCCACTCGCTTCTCCAATTTTGTTTGTCACAGGTCTGAGACTTTTTGATTCCAAGCTGCGAGTCTTGGATTCTTTGTTGATAATTCTCTAATTACACGACCAATGGAGCATACTTGTGGGATGATAGTAGGTTTTGATCTCTTGTTCCTACAATATGAATGTAGAATTAATTATGGTAATGTGAGAAAATAATTATTAATCTATTAAAGCAAGCTCAAATAAGTCAAGTACGTATGTTCAGTTACCTATATACTCACTAGAATAATATTACTAAAAAGATTATGGAATCACCTTTATTGCTATTTCTTCTACTTCTGCTTTTCTCTTGTTTCCAACCCTTTATTTATTAAATTATTATTTAATATTTGAACCTGTTGATTTCTCTTACTCTAACTCTTAACTATGTGGATGTCCTTCCTTTAATACCATACATTGTTGGTTTCTTTTCTCAAAACCCTAGTGTATATTAACTTGTCTTTCTCGATCCCTTGTTATGTGGAATCCGCTAGATCATTACTTCCGTTAGATTCTTTTTTTCTTCCTCTAACCTTTTGGATTTGTGAATCCTTTTTTCCATATGTCTCATTTTCTTTGACACTATCTTTTCAACCTCATGAACATATTAAGAAATATATAGTAGATCCACCCTACATGCGTAGATCATACAAGACCAAAACCAAAGATTTGAAGTCCTACAAAGAGATAATTTAGTATATTCTCTATACTACCACTTAAATTAGATCTATGATATGTGAAAATTTATATGCTTAAGATGATTAGATGGTGTTTGATCTTGTTTTGGAAATGTAATTTGTGTTTTATTACACAGGAATTGGAAAATAATGAAGAAAATGATATTCCAAGCATATTAATCGACAAGTTTTATGGATTGAGCAACCAGTCTATCATTTTTAGCATAGGTTTTGATTCAGGGTAACCAGTTGATTGGTTTGGAAAATCAATCGACTGTTCGGAACAAATTGATGGGTGCACCAAACCAATCGACTGGTTTACCTCATCTATTCGATTTTAAAAATCTTCTTTGTATGACAAAATTATTCCAATAATCTTGAATATTGGAAATAAAACTCCAATTTTCCCATAAAGAATTTTTAACAATATTTGACTGTTACTTTGAGCTTTTTCCCATCTTTAATAGGTTCATTGACCAAAGTTGACAAAAAAGAGGATGATGACCTTACACTTTGTCTCCTTCTTCCTCTCTCTTCTATGTAGATGTGAACAAATGATTTTGTTCTAAATAATCTCTAGAATTCCCGATGATTATTTCCCATGACCTTTTCTCTTTTCCCTTCTTGTGCTTAGATTTATCTAAGGCACATTATCCTAAAATGTTTCAACCATCACCATTTAAGCAATGGTAGAACTCAATCTATTTCTTGATAAATTCACCTAGATTTTCCCAATTTGAGCGAGAAAATTATCAATTTGATGAGGTGTACCTCTGTAACACCCTAAATTTTGTAACCCTTATTTTCAAGCATTTAACTTTTTATTCAAAACATAACCCTAAAATGTTAGCTTAATTACTTTTGCAAACCCTTGATCTATAACCCAAAAATTCTTAAATAAATTTATCATAATTATTTTTATATTTTTTCTTTTTATTAAACCCACCCTAAACCGATTAATTTTTCCTCTGTTTATTTTTCCTAATAGAATGCCCTAACCCTAGATAAATTATTTTTTTTCCTAATTTATTGATCCTAAATTTAAACTTAATCCTAATCATAACCCTAAATTTCTTTTTTTTTGCCCAATTTTATTTCATTCTCCCTTTTTCTTTTTCTTATCTTTTTCCCTCATCCTAGCCTGCTCATGCCTTCTCTTTCTCCTTCTTGCCATGCAAGTCTCTTCTCGCATGGCACCTCCCTTTTTACCTTTCCTTTCCTGGATCCTACATCTCCTTCCCTCACACCACCATACCACACCTCTACCCTATCGTATCATGGTCTTCCCAACCCCACACCCCTCATTTCTTCTCTATGTTTGAACCATTTCCCTCAACTATTCGTATATATGAACACACACACACACACACACTATAACACTCCCAAAATTCACTATTGAAAATTTTAGTTTTATTTAAGAACTTGTGGAAGCAAAAAGGGTGAATTTCAAGGATGTTATCACCACACTTAGTACCAGACCGATTTCCTCCTACCGTTTTGGTACCAAGTACTAAGGATAAAAACAAACATAATATGATTTACAAAAATTCGGACTTTCAATTAAATTAGAGTAGCGCATTAATTTCATTACAAGAGATGAAGCCCATTATCAGTGGTTACAAGAGTAAAATCATTTTAAACAAAGAAATAGAATGTTTAAAGAGACACCTTGAAATCTTCCAAGACAATCCTTATACTCTTACCTAATAATAGCTTGAATCACACTTGCAACTAACCTGTAAGGGACACTATCTATTAAATAGGCAGGGGCCCAAAACTAAACCCTTTAGTAATATGGTATTGAATAATCCTTTATACCAAACTGAAAGGTAGGGCCCGCTTGTAACATATCATACTTAAACAAAAGTAAAGACAGTATCATACACAAGCATAGAAATAATCATAGCCATGTAAGAGCGATTACACACATCAACCAATAAGAATTGTTCAACACGAAGTCCATTTGCTTAACATCTCTAGTACTTACCAAGAGTGATGGGCACTGAGGCCATACTTATATCATATCAATAGATCATAAGGATGAAGGTAACACTTTTGGTCTTAAGCCATTAATTAAACATTACTCATCATCATCTCTCGAATTATATCCATGTAAATGTGGGAACCCCACTATTATAGCTGGTGGACCGAAAATACACTTTAGGGCATAACACACATGGCCACTATTATTCGGTGGTGGACCGGTCTCCAAGGCAGAAGGCTTATGGCCACTATTATCGTCTGTGGATCGGTCTGACCCTGACTCACATGGTGTTCCACTACAAGTGATTAGTATCTTCTCATGATTTATTAACATCCAATGTTTGGTTTATTAAACTTGAAAACTCCCACTAGTATAGCCGATGGACCCAAATACACTCCAAGACAAAATGCACCTGCCCACTATTATAATCGGTGGATTGGTATACACTCTAAGGCAATACGCTCCTAGCCACTATTATAACTATTGGACCAGTACAAATGACATAATCCATCTGGGCCCGTGTAATCCCTTGAAATTTTAAAAACCTATAATTTAATAAATAGCTTTTATTTGGGATAAATTAGCTTTTAAAATTATTTAATTTAATTATTTTATGAATTTTTGAGTATATAAAATTGGATAGGAATATTTAATAATTCAAAATAAATATTTTGTTATTTTATCATACTCATTTTATTTGAATGCATTCCCAAACCAATATTTTTCCTAAAATTAACCTTTTTAAACCCATATATTAAATTAAATTATTAAATTTATTTATCTAACAAAAATATTACCTTCTATTATTTTATAAATTAAATTATTTTATTTTCCCTTTTCCTTTTTCCCTTTTTCCTTTTCTTTCTCCTTTTTCTCCATTCTTTCTTTTTCCTTTTTCCTTCTCTTCGGGCCACTAGACCCTGGCCTGCTCCCTCCCTCACCCAGCGCCCCTGGGTCATAGCCCAATTCTTCCCTCCCACCTTCTCCTCCTATGCGACCAGCCCAACTCCCCTACTTCTTCTTTCCTTCCTCCCCTACATGCATCGCCTGACCCAACCTCTCTATTTTCTTCCCTTTTCCCCCCAACCAAAGCTAGCCCAATTATTCTTTTTTTCCTTTCGCCCTACCTGCCTCCTCTCCTCTTCCTTTCTTTCTTCTACTACCTCCTTCTCCGACTACCTCTTCCATGCCTGACCACCTCTATACAAGTACCGACCATCCCTGCCACCCTCTCTCTCTCCACCCTCCTTTTCTTCCTATTTTGGACCCGACCCAACCTACACCCCAACCACGCATGTCTTTCCTTTCCACTTCTTCCCTTCCCTCTCCCTTCCACCCGACTACCTCCCTGCCAACCTGCAACCTGCCCCAACCGCCCACCTGCTCCCCTATTCTCCCTCTCTTTTTTCTTCTCTTCAACAAGCCCTCCCCTACCCATTTCGAGCAATCTTCCTCCTCTAGATCCCCTCCTCTTCCTTTCTTCTCCTTTCATCATAAACCCCCCATTTTGCACCGTTGCCCCCACTCTATCGTTGCCACCACCGTTCCAACCACCTACAATGCCTCTTGCCACCTTATACTCCCACCTTACACCACCACACCACCCCCTCGAGCTGCCCTGTAGCCCACCACCTTCCTTTCCTCTTCTTTTTCTTCATTATCGGCAACCACCCTACACCTCCTCCTTTCGCTGCCATTCTGCTGTCTCTACTGCCACCTGAACCACCAAACCACTTCCTACATTCTCCCCTACCACCCCCACACCTTACCCCTCATTTTCCTCCTCTTTTTTCCTTCCTTCTCAATCCCCTCCACTTCAGCAACCACCTTCATAGCCTCGCTACCACCTCCACTACCAACAACATATCTCCGACCACCACCTACACCCCCTCTCCACCCCTGCACCCTTCCCCTGCCCTAAATCCTCCCCTACCTGCCCTATTTCCTAATCCTAAAACCCTAACCCAAAATTAACTCCCTCTTCTTCTCCTTATGCCACCTTCAAGCATTTTCTCCCTTGTTTTGCATACAGCTCATGCTACATGAGCAGTGCGAGTTTCTGCATTCCTTGGTTTAATTTGGCTAATAAATTTTAAGGCATAATAATATTTAAAGTAAGTATTTCATTAATTAAGGTTTATAAAGCCTTATTCTTTGGTTCTCTCATTTCTAATATGATAAGTATTGATATTATTTTTAGGTATTGGTTTTGCTAATCAGAGCTTGAATCTTTAACCGGGATACCAGTAAGGTTCGATATTTTTGGGAATTAAGGTAATCGTTAAAACCCACTTAAATACATGGATAAACATATTTTAGCACATTAAGGTTTTAATATGTTATTTTGAATGATATATGTCTTTTAATATAATATATGTAGTTGCTTATAATGATTGATAAAAAGGAAAGCATTCTAGTTTATATACCATGTATGGAAATATTGTTTAAGGAAAGAGTTTGGTTATTAATGAAAATGTTAAGTACTTATCCATGTTGTATTATGTTATTGTGACCATTGATACATGAATAATATTATTGTTATGACCATTGATGCATGAATAATATTATTGCGAACCCTAGGGGCATTTTAGTAATATGTCTTGTGTAAGAGTGTGGCCCAATATGTGTGGATGCTAATAAGTATTGTTTTGAAATATAATGGTTGGTGGAGTTGGATAATGAGAATGGAGTATTAATATTACTATTTTATGTAGTGATAGTGGTGTAATAAGGGAGGAAATGGTAATTTTGGAAATAAAGGGTAAAATGGTAATTTTAGAAGTAAAGGGCAATATGGTAATTTTGGAAGTAAAAGGGTAGTATGGAAATTTTGAAAGAAAAATGCAAAATGGTAATTTTGTAAGTAAAAGGATATTATAATAATGGAGAATGATAAAATGGTAATTATAATAATGGAGAAGGGTAAAATGGTAATTATGATAATGGAGAAGGACAATATGGTAATTTAACCAACAAAAAGGCAATTTGGTAATTATAGTAATGGAGACGGGCAATTTGGTAAATCAACCATCTAAAGGGTAATTTGGTAATTATGATAATGGAGAAGGGTAATTTGGTAATTTGACCAACTAAAGGGCAATTTGGTAATCTAACCAACTAAATGGAAATATGATAAGTGTAACAATTATTAAGGGCAATTAGTGACCTAATTAATGTGAGGGATAACTTAGTAACCTAAATCGAGTAAGGGGTAATTTAGTAATTATGCAACATGAAGGGTAATATAGTAAATTGGCAAGTAAAGAAGGGATGACTTAATAAGTATTCAAGCAAGGGGTAAATTAGTAACTCGTATTTAATATGTCATTGTGATAACAAAGTTTCGTAGTAAGACTCAAATAACACTAAATAGTAAGATAATGGTATTTGACAATTAGTAAGTATTACGAGAACGAATCCCAATCCAGAATTGGATAAGATTATGACGGCCTTAATGATTCCTCTAAATTATCTTGGATAACCGTATAAATAAGGACTATATAATGGTATTAGAATGATTGAAAGTGAATAAGCATCTATTTATTGTGATTTTCATGATCACCTTAATTAAGACACTAATACTAAAAGAGCTAGACCTTGAGATCGGGAATGGTAGCTCTTTAGGGGTCACTACCCTAAAGACGTGGTTTAGCCCATAGTTATTCTGGTTTTTGCTTGTGTGCCTTTGTGCCCCAACTAGGCCCTATATCTTACTCTATTTAGCTCTACGGACCTACTTAAAGGGTATGCATACTTATGGATTAGGTGTCCTTGTCGATAGGGTACTGTTAGCTATATGCACTAGTACGACCAAGGTACTTTTGCATCCATAGGTTGATAGTTGAAGGGTATTGAGTAACTTGTATGCACTAGTGCGATCGGTGTACCTTTGTATCCCGGGATCTTGATCTCTCCTTCGAGGCAAATAAATGGAATTAATGTGATGATTAAAAAGAGAAAACACTAATTGTGAAAATAAAAGACTAATCAGCTGGGCCCAGTTGAATTATGATTATGAGTACAGGTCCACCGAATATAATAGTGGCTCAGGAGCGTGTTGTCTTGGATGATGTTTATATGTATTTCGGTCCACCGGCTATAATAGTGGGGGATCCCGAGCTCAATAAATCTAATTTGGTTGTGAATAAATCATGGAAATTTCTAATCATTTACAGTGGAACACCATGTGATTCGGGGCTAGACCGATCCACCGGCGAATAATAGTGGCAAGGAGCATTATGCCCTAAAGCTTGGTCCGCTGACAATAATAGTAGTCAAGAGCGTTCTACCCTGTATGTATTTCGTTCTATTGGCTATAATAATGGGGTTCCTGCACTCATATGGATTTATAATCCGAGAGATGATTGAATAATGATGGACTAATGGCTGAAGGCCCCGAAGTATTGATTATACGTTTTGACCTATTAACACTTGATGGACTTGTTAAGTATGTGAATGTTATGTATGCACATTTCATTTTATATGTATACAGTTTGTATTATGTGTGGCATTGTGAGCCTTCTTTTCAGTGTGTTTTAAAGGATTACTCAGTACCAAAGTACTGAAGGGATCCATTTGTGAGGCCTCTATCTATTCAATGAGAAGTGTCCCTTGCATGTCCATTTTAGGTGATATTCAAGTGGGTAACGGGAAAGAGTGTAAGGAACTATCTAGAAAGTTTTGGAGTTGTACTCTTTCTCTTTTTAAACCCCAATTTTAATATGTTCCTTGTTCTTGTAACCACCACTGGTGGATTTCATTCTTGTAAAGTGTTATTTACTCTATTCTTATTTAAATATGGTTTGAGTTTCTCGTAAATTGTATTTTACTCTTTCAGCCTTAGCACTTGGTAGTGGAACAGTAGGAGTGAATCAGTCTAGTACCTAGTATGGCGGTAGTATTCTCAAAATTCACAGTTTTTTTATTTCACTTTCACTAATTCTTTTAATAAAATAAAATTTTTAGTAATAAATTTTGGGGGTGTTACAGCCTAAATCAATAATCTTTCACTTTACATAATTAGTGTTTTCTATTTAATTAACACAAAAATTCTATTTATTTAACTCAAAGAAAAGATACGAACCCGGAGATACAAAGGTACACATGTCATACTAGCACATACAAGCAACATAGTACCCTCCAACCATCAACCCAGAGACGCAAAGGTACCCTATTCGCACTAGTGCATGAGGACACACAATACCCTGCCAACAAGGACACCTAATCCATAAGTATGCATACCCTCCAAATAGGTCCGTAGAGATATATAAAGTAAGATGTAGGGTCTAGCTAGGGCACTAAGGCACACTAGAAATTACTAGAAAAATTGTGGGCTAAACCACGTCTTTAGGGTAGCGACCCCTAAAGAGTCAACATTCTTGATCTAGAGGTCTTCCACTTTAATTATTAGTGTCTTAATTAAAGTGACCACGAGAAACACAACAACCACATACTTAATCATTTCCATTTGTTTTTGTTATTATTAAGTAATCCTTATTCATATGGGTGTCCATGTTAACTTGTTTCCATCAAAAGATCATATTAAATAAACTATTAAGGCCATCCTTTTATCATCCATTTCCATTTCAGAATTTGTTTCCATTTATTCATATGCCATAAAGGGTTATCATATCATAATCATAATATGGTCTTAGATTCTGGTAGCCTACATCAAAAGATCATGGAACACTTAAACCCTAACATGTACTTCTATCACATTCAACACACATTTCCATGCATAGTTAATGATTAAGGCACCTCTTACATGAATATATGATAAACACCATACCACAACCTCAATAATCCATTTAACCTCATGTTATGCCATGTTCTTGTGATAGTCACCGATTTACCGAAATACCCTTATCCTATTATTTGATATTACTTATATATTATTATGGAAGCTTATTTAATCCCTCGACGTATTATTTGCAATTTATCGATTTACCCCTTCCTACTTATAAAATTACTAAAATACCCCTCTTGTTTGTAAAGCTACCAAGTTACCCATTTTTACTTGCCAAATTATCATATTACCCTTCATGCTTGTATAATTACAAAAATATCCCTTGTATTTGTTAAATTACTAATTTACCCTCCATACTTATTAAATTACCAACTTTACCCCCTCACACTTGTTAAGTTACCAAATTATCCTTCCAGTTAGTTAAGTTATCAAACTACCCTTTATACTTGTTGAAATTACCAAATTGCCCTTCAGGTTTATTAAAGTACCAAATCCCCCTTTTGGTTAGATAAATTACCAAATTGCCTTACATACTTATTAAAATTACCAAATTGCTCTTTTGGTTAGATGAATTACCAAATTACCCTTCATCCTTATTACTTTACCATTTTACCCCTTTTACTCACAAAATTACCAAGTCATCCTTTTCATTTAATTAATTTACCAATATGCCTTTTTATTCATAAAATCACCAAGTTACCCCGTTTCTATGTGAATCTACTAAAAATCCCTTCTTAGTTATTAAATTATCATATTACCCCCTTTTATTCTTATAAATTACCAATATGCCCTTATTATGCTAAGTTTACTAAAATACCCTTATAATATAAAACATTAATATCCATGGTTCATACACATCATCTAACACCACCAACTATTCTTATTTATTATTAATATTCATCATAACCTACCACACATACTTATTTAGGCCATACCTTTTATTAAAAAATTACTAAAATGCCCCTAGGGCCCATATTAACATTATCTATGCAATGAATGCCCACATTAGCTTATCATATCATATACATGTATTTAACATTATCATTAACAATAAGGATCCTTCCTTAGATATAATTTCTACACATGACACATAAATTGTTCAAAGCATACTTCCTCCTCCTTATTAGCTTCAATAATCTCACACTCCTTAGGGATAAACAACTCCTCCTTTTTTTCTCCTTCATTTTTCTTTAAACATTCAGCTCCCTCTCAAATTTCACTCCTCAAAACCAAGCTCCCCACTTATATATTAGGCTTAAGTCTAAAATTATTTTGTCTTTACACACCACACACTCATTAAGGAATCCATCATGTGCAACCTCCTATCAAATT
Organism: Tamarix chinensis; assembly: GCA_030549775.1. Classification (NCBI taxonomy): domain Eukaryota; kingdom Viridiplantae; phylum Streptophyta; class Magnoliopsida; order Caryophyllales; family Tamaricaceae; genus Tamarix; species Tamarix chinensis. Next base: position 22,968,603 of record CM060173.1, on the reverse strand, counting down.
GCCAAGATCTTCCCAACAAAATATGACAAGTATCCATAAGTAGAATATTGCATAAAACTTTATCAAAATAATTTTCAATTTTAAAAGAGATAAAAGCTTGTTTGGTTTCCTTTTCACCTTTATCCTGGTTAAACCACTAGAGTGAATATGGCCTTGGATGATCCATGGTCTCCTATTCGAGCTTGCTCACCATTCTATCACTAGTAACATTGGTACAAGAGCCACTATCAATGATGAATTCACACTCTTTATTTCCAACTCTACACTTGGCTTTAAAAATATTCTCCTTCTGAGTAGGTTGAGTTTGGTGTTGCACTTGAAGCACCTTTTCTAATATGCCAATGGACTTGTCTATCTTCCAAAGCATCATTCAAACTATCACTTCCATCTTCAAGGTCTTCATCCGATTCTTCACTTTCTTCATCACAAAACTCTGTGCATGCTATCTCCCTCAAAGTCAATGCCTTTTGATATGGACAACCCCTAGCATAGTGACCATAGCCTCTACACTTGAAGCATTGCAAGGTCACCCTATCAACCACTTTTTATTTTTAGTTTCTTCATGATTGAACCTCCTATTATTATCTTGATTTGTGGCTTGAGAAGTTGATGACTTTGACATCCCCTTGAAAGTCGAACCACATGGTGAATTAGTGGACTTGATTGGTGGCTTTGTTCTCTTCAATTGCTTCTCAAATTTGATTGCTAGTTTTGTCAAGTCTTCAAATAAATTATAAGGATACACCTCCACCTTCTCTCTAATATTCATGTTTATTCCTCCAATAAATAAATCATATCTTTGCTCTTCTCTTTGTAAATATATAATACCTCATTTTTATAAATTAATAATCGCATGATTAGCTATAATTATTATTTTTGGAGGTTTAATTTAAAAGTATTATTATTTTTCATATTATTTTGATGGTTTAAGTATAAATTTAATCAAGTTAAAATTTTGATAGAAATTGGATTATTTAATTTAATTTTAATTATACACGTAATATTATCCTACATTATTTTATTACTAATATTTTTATTCGTAATCTAAAAATAATTTTCTAAAAATTATTCATAATTATTTTACTCTTTCATACCCTTTTTAAACCTATCCTGATCCGAATTATTTTTATATCTGATACCCTAACTTATCCAAATTAAACCTAAAACTAAATAAATAAAGTCCCACCCTATGCTCTTAATTTATCCCCTACTCTATCCTCTTTGTTGCCCCAAATATTTTATGTCCCCTCTATAAATTTATACACACATATCCATGCTACCATCACCTCCACATTTATGCATACTTACACACTCCATACACTAAACATTCCTGCACAGCCCTCCACTACCCCTACTCCCCTATCTATTTTCGTTTGGTTCTTTCCAACCAAATGAGCCCTTTCCCCCTACATTATACATAATATACACATGCACACAACACAACACCTCACACTCCCACGGTAATCCCTCCAACCAAACAACACTCTACCCAGCCAATCCCCCTATGCTCCTTTTCGATAGCCGATCTGCCCACCCCATTGCCACCAATATCACCATCTCAGCCTGCGGAGCCAACCCATCGAGCTAGCCTTATGCACCATCGACCCTCCACCACATCACATCCCAGCAACTAAACGCATCCCTGCCACCCTTTTCGTAGCCCAACACACCCTGCGTCACAACTACTACCTTCCACCCTCGACCAGCTACCACCCAATCAACCCAAATAGCCCATCACATGCAGCCCCTTACCCCTTCCTTTGCTCTTCCCCTTCGACCCCAGTGCACCAGCCTCCCCATCCTCTTCTTCCTACGCAACCCGCAGCCCAACCACCACCATTTTGTGCAACCCCAGCCCGGGCCTTCCTCTTCCAACAAGCACCCCACAACAACCTCCTCCCCTCTACATTTTCTTCATCCAGCCCCAAGCCCGACCAACCCTTGCTACCCCTCCTCCACTTTGCCGCTACTGCCCTCCACCATCTTCCTCATTTCCCTCTTCGTCTCTGCCCTGTTCCACTGAACCCAGCCCACCATTCTCCACTCTCCCGCGTCACATGTAGCACCACAAACCACCACCACCAACTAGCACCACTGCATCCACCAACCTCCCCATCGGCTGCCATCTCATTTGCCTCACTCCACCACCCTAGCCAGCAACGGTAGCCCTAAGCCATCCATGTCGACCAACCTCTTTTCTACCCTCTTTTTCCCTACGTGCATGGCTCACGTTGCATGCGTAGCGTGAGTTGTGTGTGTAATTTTAAAAATATCGGTACCCATTTTTAGTGTAAGGGTATTTTGGTAATTTTTAAAAATAAATATTTTAATATTGTAATTATAATTTTACCTGATAGATATTAATTTGGTAATTTCGATATTATTTTTAGGTACGAAAGGTTGATTAGCAGGATCTGATAACTTCACTAGGATACCGCTATTTTTGCGTTTTTGCTAGAATTCGGTTAATTGTTATACCCTACTAAAAGTATAAATATTGCGTGATAGTACATTAGAGTTTTGGTGTATGAAAAATGTTATATATGATTTGCTACATTATAATTATGTGTTAATTATTATTATCATGAAAACAAATAAAACAAACATGTTATTTGATGTAAATTATGTCGAGTATGAAAGTATGATTAAAATGATTCTAATGACGAAAAAATAATTTGTATGATAATTATGTATAAAATAATAGGTTGAGCATGCTTAGAAATAATTATGGAATAATTATTATGGATGTGTGTCCTAAGGGTAATTCAGTCATTTTTGTGGATTATGATATTTGTCTTGAAAATCATGTCTAATATGTATTAGCTGTTGTTGAGTATGTGACTATGTGTTTTAATGGATTAAAGGTGCGAAAAAGGATTTTATGTGCAAATTTATGTATAAGGGCAAAATGGTCATTTGACATATCTAATAATTTAAATCGCATAAGAAATAATTTATTTATGGTTTTTTAGCCTTTTCATGAAAAATGAATAAATAAAATGAAATTAGTATTTAAATAGATGATAATCTAGAAATTTTGATCTTAGGGGTATTTTGGTCTTGTTCGGCCTAAAATATCCAGATGTGAATAATTGACGCTAGGATGACCTTAATATATTTTAATACTGGCCTCAATATTGATCTTGATTATGGTTATCTCAAATGATTGGAAATAATCAAAAATGGTTAAGTATAGAAATTAGATTTATCTTTATTGTCTACGATTTCGTGGTTACCTTAATAAAACACTAATACTTAAAATTAAAGACCTCAAGATTAGGAATGGTGGCTCCTAGGGGTCGCTACCCTAAGGACGTGGTTTAGCCCACGGTTAATTATAGAAATTTACAGGTGTACCTTAATGCCTTAGTCAGGCCCTACATCTTACTATGTTTTGTTTTGCAGACTAATAAGGGGTATGCATACTTATAAATTAGGTGTCTTTGTTGGTAGAATATTGTATTACCTTAGTGTACCAGTTCAATTGGGGTACCTTTGCGTATTTGGGTTGATAGTCGGTAGGATACTGTGTTGTCTTGTTGCATCGTATGATTGGAGTACCTTTGTGTCTTTAAGTTGATTTATTTCCCCTCGAGAAATTAAATAAAAATGAAAATGATATGATTTGATGGAAATAATGATTATCGGATTATTGGATTTTTGGGTAGCAGCCTTTGTGCCTACCTGTGGTTTTGGTAGTAGCCTTTGTGCCTACCTGTGGTTTTGATAGTAGCCTTTGTGCCTACCTGTGGTTTCGGTAGCAGCCTTTGTGCCTATCTATGGCTTCGGTAGCAGCCTTTGTGACTACCTGTGGTTTTGGTAGCAGCCTTTGTGCCTACTTGAGGTTTTGGTAGTAGCATTCGTACCTACCTGTGTTTTCGGTAGCAACCTTCCTGCCCACCTAAGGTGTTTTTGGTATCAGTCTTCGTGCCTACCTGATGTTTTGGTAGCAATCTTCGTGCCTACTTGTGTTTTCGGTAGCAACCTTCGTGCCTACCTGAGGTTTCGGTAGTAGCCTTTGTGCCTACCTATGGTTTTGGTAGCAGTCTTTGTGCCTACCTAAGGTTTTTTTGTGGTTTTGGTAGTAGCCTTTGTGCCTACTTGTGGATTTGGTAGCAACCTTTGTGCCTACCTGTGTTGGTATTATGTTTGGGAGTATACTTATGATGTTATGGATTTTATTATGATGTACCTGTAAGTAAACCTGTGATGGTAGGGATTTTATTATGTTGTACTTGTGATGTTATGAATTTTATTATACTATACCTGTAAGTATATCAGGGATGATATGGATCTTAGTAAATTATACCTGTGAACATACTTGTGATATATATGATTGGTTGGGATTTATGCTAAGACATGAATCATGCTGAAGTTGGGTTTTAATTATTACTTCAGAGATTATCTCTAGGATGTTCAATAATAAGTTTGGTTGTTTCAGATGAATGAATATGAGTAGTAAGTAACCTTGATGGAATTTGATTATCTAAATGATTATTATATCTCAATCGGTGTATGTATATGTATATGTCTTATACCATGTTAGTTGTATGTCGTACATATGTTCCATGTTGTTTTATCATATTAGTTTGGTATAAAGGGTTGCTTAGTATTGTAGTATTGAAGGGTTCATTCTTGTGGGGGCCTACCTATTCAATGGGCAGTGGACTTTGCAGGTTAGCTTTCGAGTTTAGTCAAATGCGGGTAGTTCAGATTTGAGAGCGTAGGGTTATCCGGTGTCCCTTTTTCTATATTATTTTTTGTTGTACTTAGACCCTTATGTCCTCCTATAATCTCTTTCTTAAGTTTTGTAACCTGCTGGTGTTGTTTTTAATTAGCATGATATTTATTTAATGATCTCTCTATTCTGATATATGTAATCATGTTACTAATTTAAGCGGAGTAATGAATTCATCCTTGGCACTTGGTATGAGAATGGTAGAGGAAACCAGACTTATACCAAGTGTGGCAGTAACACCCTTTGTTTTTATTATTTTAGCTTCCGCACTTAACTCTACAAACAAAATTTTTCAATAGTAAAATTTGGGGTGTTACAAAATAGCCCCAATCATCCCTTTTATTCTCCTTTCTTTCAGCCATCGAAATCCCTAAGTCTCTTTTTTTACCTTCCCTCTTTTCTACTCTTTGAACCTTGCAATCAATTTCCTTGCACTATTCTAATCATTTCTCTAGCTCTCTCTTGTTTTAATTGTTAATCAAGGAAGGGTTAGGTCTGGGAAAAATATTGAGTGGTTCCGCTAAGTATTTCCCTGTTGTGCCATAAGTTGGTATTGTCTTTATTTTACTCATGTTTTAAGTTTGAAAATTAATGAGGTTTTGTTTGAAATTCTGAGTTAAAGATTTATTGTTTTAAGATTTTAAAAGTTGATAATTTCACAGACTGAAATTCTAGTTTAAGGGGAATTTTACCTACATCAAGTAAGTGATTATTGCTTTTAAAAAATTTATAAGTATTCCAACATGATATGAGTTCCCTTTAAGTAGATTCTACATGTTGGCATGAATGTATATAGCCTGCATAAGTGATTCAGATGGATAGATTATATACTTTGAGAAAAAAGCATGGAAATTGATAAAAATAGGATATGATCATTCGATGTTGAGATATGCAAGTGAATTTAGTTGAAAATGTGTTAGACTATTTTGATATATATTCTAATGTGGTTAAGGATGCTTTATATGTATAAATCTACATGAAATTTATGGTTTGGTGTTATTTTAGGGAAAACCAATGGACTAGTTAGGTCAAACCGATCAACTACTTACTAGAATAGTTGACTAGTTGACCCAACCCATCGACTAGTAAGCTTGCAGAGACCTTAGTCTTAATCTCTACTTAAACACATTGATTGGTTTGGCAAAGCTGATCGACTAGTGTATGAATAGTCAATTGATTTGTCCAAATCGATTGAACAATTTGAGGAAAATCATGGTTTGGTTGATTCAAACTGATCAACTAGTCGACCCAAACTCATTGATTAGTTGGTGCAATCGATTGACTGGTTGGGCAAGACCGACCGATTAGTTTATATGGTTTGTTTTATTTCGATTTAGTTATACTTTGAGGCTATATTCGGGAGTATCATATGATTATTAGTGAGATAAAATATAAAATTTATGATGGATTAATAACCTAATAAAATGATTAAATAGATCATAGTTTATGATATACCCTATGAGTATTATAAAGACTAAATGGGTATACCATGTGTGGAATATGATGGTTTTGAAAAAAAAATGTAATGAAATACAAGTTTATTGATGCAGGAGCATCCGAGGAACCTAATAATGTTCATAATAATCTTAAAGGTAAGGAGGATTTAGCTTTCTTAATGTTGGAGCCTATCATGTTAAATATTCTTAATAATTATTATATGCTTGATATTGAAAAACATTCAAGTTGTTCTTGTAGGTATGTTACATATTTGCAAGAAGAAGATGTTCATACACTTTAATGTGTACAAGTATTCAAATCATGTAAGACTATGACATACATGGGATGATACTTTACAACAAGAAGATATAGTGATGGTATTCATTAGTTGTATTAACTTATTGTAAACCCTAATGCTAAGTGTATTGTATGTAAGTTAGAGTTTGATATAATTTCATGTATATATCTTAGTCAATTGTATAGCTTTGTAATATTAATCCTTAGTATCATTTAACCAATGATATTATTCTTTAGATTAAGGTTAATATGGGCTTAATTCAACCATGATAAATGGGCTTGGATTAAGGGAAATACTCAGCTAGTTTAGGCTAGCTAACCACTGACTATCTCCTCCCCTATATAAACTCTTGTGCGCATGAATTATAAAGCAACTTTGAATAAGAATTATGTGATCAAACTTTGAGCTACATTAGCTAAAGTCTATCATCCCTTTTGGGTCAAAATTGGGGAAGGGAAATCTGGGATTCAACCTTCCTCAATAAATCTTCAAACTCGACATATTTGAAGACCACTCAAATCTGTCGAACATCTCCTCCTTTGTTAATTAATTTCTTCACCTATACTCAAGCTAATTGCTTCGTTTCTTTTGCATTAGTTCGTGGGTGATAGTTTCTAATGCAATCTTCGATCCAACCTTCTAGCTACTTTGATAAAACCACATCATTTATATTGAATAAAATAGTATGATAAGCCTGAATAATATTGGAAAAGGATGAATGGGAACCCCACATGGTTGGGAAGATGGAAAGAAACAGATTGATATGGAATAAATATGGAAAATACTTTCCTTGCTTTTCTAAGGGCACTCAATGGAAAAGGGTCAATACAAACGATTTAGATCGTTGATATTAAGAACATGTTCGTTGATAACATGTATTATCGGTGATCATTCATTGGTATTAAATTACTGGTACAAGTGGATCAATAATAAGCTTATTACCAACAATAAAGTTATCCTTGGCATTAAGGCGTAACACTGATTATTTATTAGTCGAGGTTCAACATAATATCGACTATTAAGTATAACTCAGAAAAAAGTTGCCTTTAATACCGAAAATATTAAATTTAAATTTGAAAAAGAAAATTAAATTTTCTAAACTTTATTACCAATGATGTCTGCTTAACAGCGATGATTTTCCGTCCTTAATACCAACCATAATAAATTATTTATTCAAACTATATTTACTATTAAAATACTTATTATAGATAATTTATCTTAAAGATAAATATTGTTATATGAACATAATTACAATAATATTTACTAAATAATTGATTTTAAAGACAAATATTGTTATATAAACATATTATTATTACATTTGATTTGTCAATAGTATCATAAAACCTAAAATTCATCATCTTCATCTTCATCTTTATCTTGATTATATGGTACCGGAGGTGGATGACCTTGAGCCCATGTAGCCATAAATGCTCTCATTTATCTTAATTCTTCATCTTATGCTCAAACCTTGCTTCTTGGTGGGCTATAATCTCACTCATTTGTTTTTAATTTTGCTTTATTTGATATTTCCATTATTGTTCTTGAACAAAATCAGCATACATCCGACTCATTCAAGAAGTAGCATGACTTGAGCCCTCCCTTTGACATACACATTTTCTATGCCCTTCATAACTACCTAAGACGTCCTTGAGTATCAACTCTTCATAAATTTTAGGAGTTGTAGAATCATCAGAGCTACAAGAAGCCATTTGGGACAAGGTCTCACCTCATCTTCATAACATATTATTCTCCACATATAAGTAAAAGTTAGACATATTATAAGATATATGAATAATATATATTATAATTAATTACATATAACTAACTTATAAAATTCTCTTCAACTTACGGAATGACCCATTTGGTATTCTTAAAATTCAATTCTCTATAGGTTTCCATCATAGGTAACAATTTGTTTGTATTTAGATTAGCCTATATATAAGAGAAAATTAATACATTACATGATAAAAAAAATAATAAGGAACAAAAAACCTAAAAATACATTCTTATAGCGATATTCTGATAATGATTATGTACCATGACAAGAAAGAATGGTTTGTTTTACCCCATTAGCAGCATTTTTTTTTTTTTGCAAAGCCTTCATGAACAAAATAGTAAATTGTCGATGTTCTTTATATGTAATTTTATTCAATTTTACACCAAAATATAACATTACCTTTACATACACTGAAGTCCATAGATCGATACCTATTTATCACACATCTAAGTCAAAAAAAGAAGGCTTCTAATTGTTCACTTCCTACCAATATTTCTTATGATCTCATTTTTGATATTTATATCGATCAGCCATCATTCAATCAAGACCTAATTCAACTCTAGGCCACGAAGGATTTTCCCTCCATGGAGCTAAATCAAAATAATTCTACATATATACACAACCATAAGTTATAAATTATATAATTTTCATTTTATAATTTAATTAAAAAAGGATAAAAAATAAATAAACTTTATCTCAACTTTTGGGAGGATATTCACCTTATCCTCTAGAGGTACATGCAACCACCTCTTATAACACGACGGTATCTTTCACCCAATCATATTCCCAACACATCAGATAAACCATTTACTATGTGGACCTATCACATCTAAAGTGTTTGATTGAATATCAAAGTCCACCTCAAACTTTTTTTAACCTCTTCTCTCAAACTCCTCCAAAATCATCATATCCTTATTTCTTTCTCTGGCCCTCCTCCTAGGACCTAAAACATGCATATATAATTTTATCATTGAAATAATAAAATTCTTAAAGTAATAGTGATGAAATCAAATAATAAACCAAATTTTATACCGTATGAGCTCCAACACCTAGATCATAATATACGAGGATGCGATGGATCATGTCCATCGCCATTGCCACCATGACCTTAGATGACAACATCATCCATATAGAAACTATTAAATACTTTGATATATAGAAAATATAAATTATGATGATACACATAAATAAACAAAGTGAATAACATTGAATAGAATTGTAAATGTTAATACAAAAATAAAGCTCAATAGGAAAGAATTAGCCAAAGATTTAGAAGACATAGGAGTGAGATTTTCTACAATTATGGCCAAATGCACTATAAAGCATGCAAATCATGGCTCAAATGGGACTATTGATAAAGATGAGTTGGGTGAATTGTTACTTACCTTACTGACTATTGTTATGCAAATTTGTTAAGTCACAATCTAGTGATTGAAATTTGGATCCCGAATATGATAGTCTTCATATTAAAAATTCTTATTGTTTATATTTTTATTATAATTATGATATTCTATATGGTGATTCTTATAAATATTAGGATTTTGCAATGAATTAAATGAACTATTATCATTAGCTGAATTTTTGGTTACTCTCTATCAAATAGTTTCTATGTCGATGTAAGATCAATTAATTTTTTATTTAATTCAAATGGATAAATTATACAGGGCCAGAATGCTAGTTTATATAAATGATAATTCTTCATATTTTTTTGCATATTTCCTCCTACCAATCGCTTTTATGAAAAGCAGAAATTAGCACCATCATTTACTTTAAATTAAGCCTAAAAATGGTATCTCTCCTTAGATTATTATGTATAGACAGCACGTCTAGCCTATATTATTCAAACTTGTGAAATTTTCCTACCTAAAATAGATATTTTGATGGATACAACAAAATTTAGGATCCCATTACACTTTTACCTTATACCATAGGCTCACTTTATCTCCTTCCCTAATCTTCCTTTCTCTCTTTTCTGCATATTAAAATTTTCAAAGCACTATTTATGTTGTTTTTAGCCATTTAGGTTGCATTGCATCAATTTTTTACAATTACCGATAGGCACATTTTTTTGGTTGATTAACTATAATAAGCTATAAGAATCTCATTTCCCTAACCTCGAGATGCACTATTCTGCTCATGTAATTTTACTCATGGTGGTGCAAATATATTGTTGCCATTGATTGGTATCATAATTAAAATATTTATACTATCATAACATATCATCATTTAGGAAAGTGGCATTATAAATAAAATATTCCTCCTACCGCTCTACCTTTTCTATTCTAAAATTCATAACTAAGATACTATCATAACATTTAGAGAATATTAATTATTAATTATTATCTAAAACATACTAATATTTCTTCTAATACAACATGCATAAAAAACTATATACTTTATAATATAATTATACACATAATCTAACTATAATAATATAATACCTCAATTATACAAAACCAAAACACAATAATCTAATAAACCAATCAAACCCTAAGTACAATAATATAATTCAAAAATTATTTCAGTTTAATTAATATACCAAATATTGCCATAAAATAAAATAATTAATTAATTAATATACCAAATTAATGTTGTAGGGTTGCTTGGAAAGCGACGGCGATGGCAACATAGTGGTGCTCCGGTGGTGGTGTCTGCAACAATATATAACAAACCATTATTAGCCATTTTAAACCAAATAACACTTAACGATAATAAATTAGAAGTATACAAACCTTCAAAATTCACAAAAATAGAAAACAAAGATGAATAATGAAAGGAAAAATGGCCGCAGATCGCAGGGTTATAGAGAGAATGGAAGAAGAAGTTGAAAGAAGACGATGGCAAATGAAGTAGGGCATGCATTAGGGATATATCTGATTCTTAATACCAACAATTTTAATCACAGGTATTAAGAGCTTTAACATTGGTATTAAGGATGAATAAAATAGATGACATCGTTTCACTCAGCTAAAAAAATTAATTATTGATATCAACGATTTTAATCATCGATATTAAGAGCTTTACATTGTTGTTATTAAGAGCTTCATCATTGATATTAAACTGTCATTATAAAGAGATTTATCAATGATATTAAGGCCAAATAAAATAGATGATGTAGTTTCGCATAGCCAAAAAAATTGATTCTTAATACCGATGATTAAAATCATTGGTATTAAGAGCTTTATCATTAGTATTAAGGTCGAATAAAATAGACAACACTGTTTCACTAAGCTAAAAAATTGATTCTTAATGCTAATGATTTTAATCGTTGGTATTAAGAGCTTTACACTGTCGTTATTAAGAGCTTTATCATCGGTATTAAGGCCAAAAAAATAGATGATGTTGTTTTACTCAGTCAAAAAAATTGATTCTTAATACCAATGATTTTAATTGTTGGTATTAAGGGTTTTATCATCACTATTAATGCTGAATAAAAGAGGCGACGCCATTTCACTCAGCCAAAAACATTAGTTTTATTACTAACGATTTTAATCATCGGTATTAAGAGCTTTAAACCATCGATAATAATAGTTTTATCATCAGTATTAAGACCAAATAAAATAGATTAAGTCATTTCATTCAGCCAAAAAAATTGATTTCTAATACCTACGATTTTAATCATCGATATTAAAACCAAATAAAAAAGATGACATGGTTTCACTCAACTAAAAAAATTGATAATCTTAATACCGACAATATATCATCTGTATTAAGAAAGATAAGATTAAACTACGTTGTTGTCTTAAGACGAGAAAAAATTTTGACTCTTAATACCGACAACGTATCATCGGTAATAAATATTTCATTATTACCTCGTTCCTTGATAGTATATTTCCCTCCTATTTTGGTGAATGAATTTTTAATAAAATTTTCATTTTAATCAAATTTTTTGGGGGGAAATTTTCCCTCCTTGGAATTTTGATGAAACAGATCTTAATTCTAATGATAAGTATCATCATTATTAAAAAAATAAATCGTCATTTTTTATTCTCCTAACATTTTAATACAAAAAATCTGATGGGAAATGTTGGCACCACTTATTACGAACAATATATATTGTCGGTATTAAGTATTTTCTTGTCATTTTTTTGAAAAACATGTTTTCATCGCCTGATCTAATACCTATGATTAAGCGTTGCTAGTAAGTCTAACACCAACAATAAAGTATCATTGTTATTAAGATCATCGGGGTTAGGCCTTTTTCTTATAGTAGGGCCTTGTGTGATCACCTATCCTTATAAATAACCTAATAATCACGTAAAGTGAGAGACAATCGAGTTGTGTATGGGTCTGAGTTATCTGATCCTCGATTAGCTAATAGGGGTTAGTCTGCCTTTGAGCAATTTTGGTGTATTCAGGCAGGATCCTATGATGTACTATCAGGTATCAATACTAGAGGGTTTGGCTACCTAGGTGGCTGGCTTCAACTTGGACTTATTTCCATATTGATTGGCTTTGGCCTAGACTTATGTCCATTCTAATGATTGGATTTGGCCTAGACTTATGTTCACTTTGGTGATTGGCTTTGGCCAGAACTTTATTTCCCTTATTTGGATAGGCTTCTATGGTATGTGGGACCATAGGGCATTGCATAGTCCATCTCTTGATAATAATAAAATATGGATCATAAGTAATTTGATGATAAAGGCTTGAATAATGAATAAGAAAATATGAATAATTGGATAAGGATGAAAAATGGATGAATGAGAAAAAGGATAGGGTCGATTGTACACTTGGTTAATGGTTTAAGTAACTAATTAGTTATTGAATGAAATGTTGGCTGGATGTTGATCTATTTCATTTATGAATAAGGAAATTGTAATACCCCAAAAATTTCGAAAACCTATATTTTAATAAATAACTTTATTTGATATAAAATTTGCTTGTAAAATTATTTATTCTAATTATTTTATGGATTTTAGAGTATATAAATTTGGATAAGATTATTTAATAAATTAAATATAAATATTTTGCTAATTTTCATATTATTTTTATTTAAATAAATTCCCAAACTAATATTTTACCAACTTTATCCTTTTTAAACTAATATATTATATTATAATAAATTAAATTATTAAATTAAATAAATTATCAAGAATATTACATTTTATAATTTTATAAATTAATTTAATTTATTTTACTATTTTTCCATTTCTCTTTTTTACACTTTTCCTTCTTCTTTTTTTTTCTTTCCCCCCCCCCCTCCTTTGGGCCGCCCGACCCCTCGGCCTGCCACCCTCTCCCCCGCGCGTTGGGCCTTCGGCCCGTTCCCCCCCTTCTCTCCCTCGCTCGCACGCCCGTCTCCCCAGCCCGCCTCCTTCCTTATTTTTTTTCCCTGGACCGGCCGGCTCCTTCCTTTCCTGCACCGGTCCAGCCGCCCGTCCCTTTCTTTCTTCTTCGATCACCCCGACCAGTCCTCATCACACGCCTGCCGCCATGCCCGACCACCAAGCATGCCTGCAACCTCAGCCCTGCAGCTCCCGTGCCTTCCTCCCTCTCCCTCTCTCTCTGCCCCGTCCTTTCCTTCCTCTTTCGAGCCAAACCGGCCCTGAACCAGCCCCGCATGCCTCTCCCCCTTTCCTTCTTCTTCCCTCCTTTCCCCTGCAACCCTGCGATGCCCTGCCACCCTAAGCCTGCCCTCCGATCAGCCTCTATTCCCCTACCCTTCCTCCTATTTTTTTTCTCCCCTTCGTCCATTTTCTGCCCATCATTTCGAGCTCCCTTACTCCCCGATCCTCCCTTCTCTCTCTTTTTTCTTCCTCTCCCGTTTTCCCCTATTTTTGCTCCACCGCCGCCCTCCGCCGCTCGAGCCACCAAGACCAGCCCTGCGCCGCCTTCTGCCACCTTCTACTACCACCCTGAACCACCACACAGCCCCTTCGAGCCCTACACTTCCTCCCTTCTCCTCCTTTTCCTTTTTCTTCCCAGATTTTCCCCTTATCGTCAAGCCACCTGCAACCGCCCCTACCGCCGCCGTCCGGCAACCTCTGCCGCCACCCAACCCACCGTTCGACACCCTGCATCCCCCTCTACAACCTTCATCCATTACTTGGCCGAAACCAACCCCTGCACCCCTCCATTTTTCCCTCCACTTTTCCTTCGTTCTCAACCCTTTCCCTCGACCCTCCTCGGCAGCCCACCTTCGCCGCCTTTCCGCCGCCGTCTCCGCCGCCTTGAGCCACCTCGAAACCACCCTTAGCCTCCACCTACACCCCCTCTACACTTCTGCACCATTCCCCTGCCTTAGAACCTCCCCTAACCACCTTCTTTTCTAGCCTAAAGACCCTAACCCGAAAATGGTTTATTTTTCTCCCTTCACCCCCTTCGAACCCTTTTCTCCCCATAATTTTGCATGAAACTCATGCTGCTCATGCAGCATGAGCTCCCCTTGGTTTTAAAAATTGTTTGGATAATTTTTTAAGGTAAAATGGTATTTTATGTTAAGTGTTTTACTAATTAAATTTTATAAAGTCTTATCCTTTTTAACTTCTTATTCTAATAAATATGATGGATATTATTTTTAGGTGTTGAGTTGCTAAATATGCTTGGTAAGATTGATATTTTGCGGGATTAAGGTAACCGTTAATCCTCCCTTAAATATATGGAAAAACGCATGCTAGCACATTTAGGGTTTAGTATGATTTTATGCATGTTTTGTATGCTTAGCATGATATGTTTATGGTTTCTTATATTGTTTGTTAAAAAGAAATAGCATGATAACTTTTATGCCATATGTAGGTAGGTTAAATAAAGAAGGAGTTGGAATATGGATAGAAATATTAAATACTTGTTTATGATGTACCATGTTGTTAATGCATGAATGATGTTATTGTTTAAAGGTATTTTATTAATTATGCTTATGAGGTATATAAATCAAAGTGTGTAGTTGCTAATGAGTATTATGTTGAGAAATGACAAGTTGGTGGACTTAGATAATAAAAATGAAGTATTAATATCATTATTTTATGTAGTGTTAGAAAATTCATAAAAATGGTGAATAAAGGGGTTGAGTGGAAATTCTATAAGTGGAGAAGGGTATTTCGGTAATTTTTGAGGCAAAAGAATAATATGGTAATTTTATAATTAAATGGCCAAATGATAATTTACAAGTAAAGGATAAAATTGTAAGTTGTGAGAAAGGAGGGTAAAATGGTAATTTTGGAAGTAGGGGTAAAATAGTAATTTTGGATGAAGGAGGGCATGGTGGTAATTGTTCAAGTAAAAAGGGCATTATGGTAATTTTGGAGGTAGAGGGGCAAAATCGTAATTTCATAAGTAAAGGGTAATATGGTAAATTGTATAAGTGAATGGCGAAGTGGAAATTTATAAGTAAAGGGGTAATATGGCAAATTGGAAAAGAAGGGCAAAATGGTAATTATGTAAGGAAAGATAAAGATGGTAATCTTGGATGTAAAAGGGTAAAATAGTAAATTGTAAAGTAAAAGAGGTATGGTGGTAAATTTCATAAATAAAAGGATATTATGGTAAAATTGGATGTAAGGGGTAAAATGGTAATTTTGTAAAAGAAAGGATATTATGGTAAACTTGGGAGTAAGGGGTAACTTGGTAATTATGATAACGACAAAAGATAATTTAGCAAGTAAATTATGATTGTAGAAGGGCAATTGGATAAGTATGATACTATAGAAGGGTAATTTGGTAAATTAACCAACTAAAGGGCATTATGGTAATTTTAATAATGGAGAAGGGCAATATAGTAATTTTGATTATGAAAAAGGGTAAATTAATATTGGTAATTATGAAGAAGAGTAATTTGGGATTTGTGATAATTAAAAAAGGTAAATGGCAATTAAAATAATTGAGAGGGGTAAAATGGTAATTATGATAAAGGAGAAGGGCAATTTGGTAATTTGTTCAACTAAAGGGGCAATTTGGTAATTTAGCCGATAAAAGGGTAAAGTGATAACTTTCTAACCAACTAAAGGGGAAAAATAGTAATCATGATAATGAAGGAGGGCAATTTAGTAATTTATCCAACTCAAGGGCAATTTAGTAATTATAACCAAGGAGAAGGGCTATTTGGTAATATAACCAACCAAAAGGGAAATATGATAAGTATAGTAATTATGAGGGGTGAATGATGATCTAAAAAGTGTATGAGATAATTTGGTAATCTAGATCGGACAAAGGGCAATTTGGTAATTATGCAACCTTAAGGGTAATGTGGTAATTTATCAAGTAAGGAACGGATACTTAACAATTATACAAGAAAAGGGCAAATGAGTAATTTGTACCTAATAGGTCCTTGAGATTGTGGAACATTAATATGATTAAATAATGTTGATTAGCCAAGTAAGAGTATCTAATGATTAGTATGGCCTTGATGGTTTCTCTGTGGCATCCTTGATAATCATCTGAATAAGAAACGATTATTGATATCAAAACGATTGAAAGTGAATAAGTATCGGATCATCGTGCTTTCTGTGATCACCTTAATTAAGACACTATTACTTAAAGTGAAAGACCTCGAGATCGGGAATGGTGACTCCTTAGGGGTCGCTACCCTAAGGACGTGGTTTAGTCCACGATTATTCTGGTATTTGCTGGTGTGCCTTTGTGCCCCAGCCAGGCCCTATATCTTACTCTTCCTAGCTCTACGGACCTAGTTAGGGGGTATGCATACTTATGGATTAGGTGTCCTTGTCGGTAGGGTACTGAGTTAGCTTTATGCACCAGTACGACCAGGGTACCTTTGCGTCCTTGGGTTCATGGTTAAAGGGTACTGAGTAGCTGATATGCACCGGTACGACCGGTGTACCTTTGTGTCCCGGGTTATCGATCTCCCAATCGAGGCAAATAAATATGATTGATGTGCTGATTAACGAAAGGAAAGATACTATTATTGAAAGTGAAATATTAATGAGCCGGGCCCAGATGTTCATGATATTGCGTACCGGTCCACCGGTTATAATAGTGGTCCAGGAGCGTGTTGCCCTGGTATGTGATATTGCGTACCGGTCCACCGGTTATAATAGTGGTCCAGGAGCGTGTTGCCCTGGTGTGTGATTATGAGTACCGGTCCACCGGTTATAATAGTGGCCAGGAGCGTTGTGCCCTGGATGATGATTACATATATATTCCGGTCCACCGGCAATAATAGTGGGGGTCCCGAGCTCAATAAAATCAGTTATGTATGTGAATAAGATTATGGAAAAATACTAATCACTTATAGTGGAACGCCATGTGAGTCGGGGCCAGACCGGTCCACCGGCAAATAATAGTGGTCAGGTGCGTTCTGCCCTGTGTGTTTATCTTCCGGTCCACCGGCAATAATAGTGGTCAGAGGCGTTCTGCCCTGTGTGTTGACTTCCGGTCCACCGGCTATAATAGTGGGGTTCTCGTACTCACATGGATATGAAGTATGATATTGATGGATTAATGACAGAATAATGGCTTAAGGCCCAAAGTATCGATTGTGACTTATAAAGTATTACGTTGTCATTGTTATGTATGCATCTCTCAGTATTTATATGTGTGTGGCTTGCATTATGTGTCGTATGCGGGCCTATCCTTAAGTGTGGTATTAAAGGGTTACTCAGTACCGTAGTACTGAAGGGATTCCCTTTATGGGGCCCCTGCCTATTCAATGGGCAGTGCCCTTGCAGGTATTTTCAGGTGCTACTCAAGTGGGTTACGGGAATGAGAGTAAGGAATTTTCCGGTATCATGGCTCTTTCTCTTTCTCATTTAAATTCTTGGTTTTAAATGTTAACGTTGTTAAAGTAACCACTATTGGTGGATTTTATTCATAAAAACGATTTGATGCGCTACTCTGATTTAAATATGGTGAAGCTTGCAATTTACTCTGATTTATGCATGTTGAATGTCTTTCGAATTGTATTTCATTTTCTTAGCCTTAGCACTTGGTACTGGAACGGTATGAGTGAACCGGTCTGGTACTAAGTGTGGCGGTAATACTCCCAAAGTTCATGTTTTGTTTATCTGCTTCCGCTATTATCTTTTAATAAAACGAAATTTTTCAGTAGTGAATTTTGGGGGTGTCACAGAAATGGTATAATCTAAAGGATTAAGTCATTAGAAATAAACCCTAGTGGTTGCTTTGATTTAATCTACTATTACATATGTGAATACCTATGTGGTAACCAAGCATGATATATTCTGCATTATCTAAGTTATGCATGCTAGTGTGTCCTAATGTACTCTTACCTTTACGTATGTGGCATTATCATGACTCATGTTAAGCATTATATCTATGTGTGATAGAATTTGCATACTTGTGTGTTCCATTAAGGGAGCAATTTATCTTACTCTGTACATAGCATATTGATGTGCCTATATGCTCAGTCACTAGCTCATTCCTATGAGCAGAGTGTTATGTGGAGGTTTTTGGGAATGGTCAGTAGAGGGCCAACCTTAGTGTGGATTTGGGGCTTGAGAGTGTGAACATCTAGAGATCTTGTGGGGTATGTGGTGGACCGTGGTTTTGGGTTTGGGGTCACACCTTAATATCATTTTGATGTAGCCCCATAGTTTTATCTACATGTCTTTTGTAATGATTTGGTTGGGGACCATTAAGGTCCTGTGATTTGAACAATCTTATATAAGTGTTTATGTAATTTATATTCACGTACTCTATTGTTTTTGATGTGTGTGGGAATATGGAATTGTCAAATTGGTAAAACTAATGATTGATTATGTTGTAATTAGGAAGAGGATGATTCAAAAGTGGTGAATTAAGTATGATGATGTTCGAATATAATAGAATAATGATGATGATTATTCAAATACGAAGATGATGATGAGTGAATGATCAAGGTGATTCAAATTTTATGAGATGGTGATGATAAGGTAAGAAAATCATTAGATGATGATGTTGATGGTTCGATGATTAGGGTTTGATGATGGATGGTTTTGTGGGTTAGGGTTTAGTGTTGAAAATTAGGGTTAGGGTTTGGGTTTGGCTTAAAACTTAGGGTTGGGGTTTTGAATTAGGGTTTTGATTTTTAGGATGTGTTTGGATGATGAATATGGCTAGAAGGGTGTGGGTTATGGATTTTAGAAAAGATAATGCTTAATCTCTAATTCACACAAATGAAGAGATTAAGGGTTTCAAGATTAATCATTCACACAGATTCGATTCAATCAATGATCTCCAATCATGGGTTCTATGGCTTCATATAGCCAAGGCTACCAATTACAAGATACTATCTAAAAGGTATAATTCTTCAAAAGATACCTAGTTAATAGATAACAAAATATAGAATATGCTAAAAGATACTAGAATATAGAATTTTCTTCAAAAAGGTAGATTTAGGCTACTCTATTTTCTAGCTAATCTCTAACTCTACTAATTAATTAATTAATTAACTAAATTAAATAATATCCGCTTCTAAGCTGCATATTTTTTTCCCCATACATATAGCCATGCACTCTATGCATGTCATGCACATGCACGTATACGCCTAGTAGCTTGTATGTTATGTTTAATCTATTACTAGTAACATAACCATCCGTTTGTCTTCAATTTTGTGGGAGATCTTTTCTAAATGAAGAAAATTTTGTTCCATAATGATGAATGCCAATTCTTGAGTGTTTTATCCTGCATCAGCTTTTAAATATATTGGTTGGTTTTAGCCTTGTATTTGATATGGGGTAGATAGTGGATGTCTATCCTATATCAGGTATTGCAGTAATACCCCATTTTTCCTAGGTGTATTTTAAACTTTTACACTATTTTAAATGAAACTTTCCAATATTGAAAAATAGGGGTGTTATAGAGACTCTCAGTTAGGGCTCACAAGGCACAATATCACTTAGAGAAAGAAATAAAAATGAAGAAAGAGCTGGGAAGAAACAAGAGGAGAAAAGAGGGAGAGAATGGCTAATGCACCAAATAATGCAACCCAAGGCATAAAAAGGGATAAGGGCTGCCAAAATTTAAATGCTAAGAGAGAGAGGGTTGTAACTTGCTACACACTTGAATGATGAGAACATTCAAGTGGGAGGCGAGTGTGTTTGGGTTAAAAGAAGCTATAATAAGCCAAACAAACAAAAAGGGGGGAGATGATTGTTGATAGTCCATAATGACATGGTAATGTATGTTGGCAAAAGTAAGGTGAGGGAAGAGAGAGGGAAAAATATTGACTTGGTATGTAATAAGTGGTTAGGTATAAAAATAAATGTTGGATGGTTTTGGGTGATTTTATTGGTATAAGGTTCAAGTGGTTATATGTTAAATCATCAAAATCCACTTGTAATACCCCCATGTTTAAAACTAGAAATATTTTAGGGAAGATTTTGCCTAATTTAATTATTATAAGGTTCAAGTTGCTACATGATAATCATCAAAATCCAATTGTAATACTCCCATTTTTACGACTAGAAATTTTTATTTTTTAGACAGTTTAAGTAAAATAGGAAATATAAGGTGTTATCACCGCATTTAACATAGGAGAGATACAACTAATACTTAACCTATGATAGGTGGAAGGTTAACATAGACTTATATCTCAAGCATCATGTGTAGTTGTTACCTAACCTAATACGGATATAAGACTTACTAATATGAACTAAAGTGTGAGAAAGCTTTTACAAAGGAGATAAATAATATAAATCATCAATAAAAAAGTTTATACAATCCACCTAACAACCAAAACATAAAGAGAGACATGTGATGAAAAATCCCCTATATAAGGGTAGAAAATGCTTCATAGCATAGTGTTAGGATAAAGTTATTCTCCCCAAACAAGTAGTAATTGAAGCATCAACAACCTGCAAGACAACACTAAATTCTCCCATAAATAACATGGGTTTGTCGCAATGCCACAAAGGCATCAGCATGATAAAGTATTAAGTGTTAACTCCTATGTACACCAAAAAGACATTTCACATATAGACATGGTATAGGGAAACAATTGTACATCTAATCATGTTGATCCTTTGGGAAGCCTAGAGAAAATAATATGTAACATCACATAAGGGTAAACATGAAATTTGTTACACTCGTTCAAAAGACAAAGTTCTAAAAATAGTTTAAAACCAAAGGAGTCTGAAAACTCTTTTACTTAATAACTAATATCGTAATGGTAACTAAAAGTCCAATGACTCTCATATTTAATGACTAATATGATATGGTACATAACGGAATGAATAGTTTTTAAATTTTCCTATTTTATGTAATTTTATAATAATAAATAAAGGATGAATTCTAAATTAAGGATATGGATGAAAGATCACACAAAGTAATTTTTCAAACTAGATTTGAAATCCTCACATAGATAATTCTCAAAGGATCTCTAATAAACAAATGTACAGTAAACTTCACTAGATAACTCTATACAAACCCAGACAAGAAAGGTATAGAAGGTTTCTAAATTATCACAGGGTTTCTAAATTATCACTCATACAGATAAGATAATGTAGAGAGAGATCTCATTATAGTTTATCCTAAGAGTTATCTTGCTAGATGACTAATTGGATCATCCAAGTTAAACTCATGTTCACAATTTCACTTTAATACCATTTGTAACACCCTAACCTCACTTGGAATATGGGTAGTTACTTTGGAGCAATTTTGAGATCAAAGATTATCCCACATATCAATACAAATATTTTTTATTGTGTTGTTTTATCAACTCACATGCATTGTAGAAAAATTTTCAAGATGTCACACAACCTTAAATTACTCAAAGTTAAGTATGTTTAACTATAGAGTTATTTATTTATATATTTTCCAAAAATAATGTGTACCTTATTGATATGAGTAGCCTTATAATTTGTTAAGCCTCCACTATCCATCACTATTGAGGGGGTATTACACCTAAATTTTTCCCATTTGACAAATACTTTGATGATTGAAGACTAGAACTTCATGGCTCATAAACCTGAATATGGTTGAGAATATTTATTTTTCTAATCTATATTGTTATTACATAGTTTATTTTAAGTAACATATATATTTCATGAATAGGTTGTTAGCCAAAAGTACACACTATGTGGCATCACTCATTATCATAAAGTTCCTTTATAAAATGATATGATGTTAAAATGAGCATTATACTCTACATAATTCCTTGAAGAACTTACCAAACCTTAACTATATTTTTTAATAAGGCTATGATAAAGACTAGATAAATTCAAGTCTTATAAAAAATACATAAAGTATACAGTTGGTATGTATAATAAATTGAGCTTAAAAAATGTCACTAACCAAAATTTTGTGATAATAAAGTATTATTTCTGTGGTATATGAATTGAGATCATATATGTGAATCCATGATAGTAGAATCATTATATAATCACATAGAAACCCACTGAGGATCCTAAAGTTTCATTTGATAAGTGATCCTATATAAGTAGCTTATCATCTTGGCAACTTTATAATTAAGTTGTCAAAATGGTAAATACAAAGTTCTTATGTCCTTTATAGATTTCGAGGCGATACATGTGGATTATTTAAGTATACCATGGTATATAATAATGTATTGATGTAAGGTCACATGTCATATTTTGGTAACTAAAAAATTTGCATTTTGTAAAGTTAGCACAAATTATTAAATGTATAGTCATCTAATTGGGATAATAATGCAGTATCACTACTTCAAGGTAGAAGTAAAAATATCTGGTAGGGTCATTGATTATTAATTTTATTGTAAACCCTTATTAGTGAGATATAGAAGTGATATGCCATAATACATCAAATATTGTATTCTTTTACATACTAATCACTTATGACATTATATCCTAAAGATTAGGTTTATCAAAACTAACCCCAATGTTTATCTTAAAGCTTGGATGCGTCATATAAGTGCTTTTAATCTTCCATAGATATGAAATTAAGCCACAAAGAAGGTTGAAAATGTTAGATTTCATGGCCTTAGGAGTAGAAAGAAGGGCATTGAGATAACAAAAAATGTAAGCATGCACATAGAAGATGTTTTTCATGAGATATGGATCTGAAGAAAAATCAAAGTGCACTTAATGCTTATATTTACATAATGTAGTTAATTAGCTACTAAATATGTTTATATTTTCCAATAAATTATAATTTTTAGATTTTCTATCTAATTTTCCAATTAATATGAAAGTCTCTTTAAAGGTTATTATCAAGATCATGACATGTACATTATATATACATAGTGTAATGCCCCTAATTTTATCTAACCTTAATTTTGGGTAGTTAATATTTTAACCTAACCTAACCCTCGATGATTAATATTTTAATATTATCCTAATTCCTTAATCATAAATTTAAACATAATTCTAATTATAACCCTAAATCCCTTTATCTTTCGTCTTATTTCATTTTTTTCCTTTTTTCTCTCCTTTTATTCTTATTATTCTTTCTCTACTTTTCCCACTCATACTTTTTCCTTTCTTCCTCTTCAAGTCATACATACCTCTCTCACATGGCTTTCCTTTCCTGTCCCTGAAAACCTATCTTGCATCTATGAGGTGTAGTACCATTATACCCCCTTGTCCCTTCCTACTACCTAGGTTTGTGTCATGGGGATGAACCATGCTTTGGCTATTTTTCAATTCGCACCTTACCCCCTCCTTAATAATATTTTAGGAATGTATACTAAATTTAATGGTTAAATGAATATTACGGAAGGAGATATACTTAACTTGTGAAACTAGGGTTTCTTAGGGGAATAATGGCGTTATTCATTGGGTGATGTATCGATCATCATGTGGTGGTGTTTTATATGTATTGTGTAATTATGATTAGTTCTAGATTATGTATCATTCATATTATACTCATGTATGCATTTTAATATTCATATAAATAACAATTTAATAAGACAGTAATCACATAAAGTAAAAGATCAAGTGGGTCAAAACCGAGGTGTTAAGTTTGTTCCATTAGAATAATAGTAGTGGCTATAAGTGTTCTACTTTGATCATTACTTGAGACTGTTCCATCGATTTAATAATAGTGGCTAGGGGCTTTTTGCCCTAGGAGGTATTAAGTTCATTCCACTGACTTAATAATAGTGGTTAAGTGCATTATATCTTAGGAGGTATTTTAGTCTATTCTACTAGATTAAGAATAGAAGGGTCCTAAATTCAATGTAAATAAGAAATGAAGTGTCGTTATACGTAATAATGGAACTCTAATTTAGTTCTCCTACTATATCATACCATATAATAAATATGCATGCTTATTTTTCTATGTGGCTTTATGTATGATGTATAACCCTACTATGACTGTATTATTTCCTTAATACATACATAGCATACTGATCACCCTTCTCATGGATATTGCTTATTACCATAAGTAGGCAGCCTAACATTTTTATGCAGATCAATGATGACCCCTTAGATGACTTTTATACTTATGATGCTTTGTATAGGGATTAGTGATCATATTATCTTTAGGTCCAGATGTAGAGTTGATTTATTTAGGTATTAGTTTTGTCTGAATACCCTTTTTGGACTCTTAGTTCTATGGGATCTGTTTTGATGTATTTTAATATCGTACTTGGAAATAATATTTAAACTCTTATCTAAGTTTATGAAATTTTCCCTCATTCACTATTTATCATGTTTTAAGTTCTAATTGGTTTTCCTTTTATTTTATGTAAAGATGGTATAATAAGCCACACTTATATAGAGTATGACAGTAACACCCAACCATATTGTTAATACACTCCTACTAAAATGAAACTTTTCAATAGTAATTTTTAGTGTGATACGCATAGGAATTGTATGATTTGGGTCCCAATGGTTGAACCCTAAGAAGGAGAGTTCTAATCCTCGAAAGAGGATAAACTTGCCAAAATAACCAAAAGGGTATTTAATATGTCCATAATGATAGAACTCAAAGAGAAATCCCACCAATAAATGAAATATCCAAATATTATCTCTTCACTGGTGTAAAATGGCATGAGGTAGACAATGATACTATCTTTACCAAAATAGTTGCTCCTAAGGATGGAAAAAGTGAGAATCATTCTCAATTCATTATGGAGTTTCATTGTATAAACGATTAGATGAATTGGAATAGGTAAATAAATGCTAAATATATCTGCTCACGCAAAGTATAAACCAAATAAGGTGGAATGAAGAAATAAATGATTACAATTTTGCAAGAAGGGAAGTAAGGAGTAAACAAAAACACAACACATTATGACAATGCACATGTTACACATATAAAGTATCATGAAAGGATTACATAGCTATGCATCGCTATATATAACAACAAAGATAACACAAGATCTAAACAAACAAAACTCATATATATATATATATATATATATATATATATATATATATGGGGCATATCTAGTAAGAACCACCCTTTTCGGTGAGAACTAAGGACCACATTAGTTTCCTAAGAAACTTATAGTAATTTCTACCACCTACTGCAAATAGTTTCTACCACCTAGTATAAGTAGTTTCCTAATTCAAAATATGAATATCAATATTTACAAAAATATCACCACATTTTTTTCTAATACTTAAATACAGTAGTTTCCTGAGGGATTTACAGTAGTTTCCTAAACCTAATGGAAATAGTTTCCATCATTTACTGTGGGTTGTTTCTTGATCTGAAACATGAATATCTAATATTTATAAAAATGCCACTATTTTTTCTAACACTCAAATACTATAATTTTTTTAGAGACTTATAGTAGTTTCTTTTACTTACGAAGAGTAATTTCCACTACCTACAGTTAGGGCTGTTCACGGTTCAAATATCCGATATTTCGGATATTTGATTGTCGGATATTTGAAATTTCGGATATCTAAAAATGATATTTGATATTTGATTTGAAACTTCGGATATCCGGAAGATCGGATATTTGAATTTTCGGATCGGATATCATCGGATATCAAATATATCCGATATTATTCGAATACAATTTCAAATATAAAAAAAATTACCAAATGACAAATATATTTTATATTATCCGATTTGTTGAGCGAATGCTGAGCAAATATCCGATTCGCTTAGGAAATATCCGACTTACTCAACAAATATCCAATGTTAAAACTAAAATAAGAAAGGAGTGGATGAAGTATATCGGTATGCAGAGTATTTTTATTTTTATTTTTATAAATATCTAAAAAGGGATTATATTAAAAATATAATTTTAATTAAATTAAATTTTGCCTCAAATAATAAATAAAGTAAGTAAAAATTATACACAGACACATCTAAATTTATTTATATACAATTATATATAAAATAAAAAATTATAAAAAATATATAAATATTTTTTCTTCGGATCGGATATTATTTGTATTTGTCGGATCGGATATTTGATTTGTTTGACTTTTCGTTGACCGGATCGGATATTTGATTTGAAAAAAAAAAATCGGATCGGATATTTGTTTTTTCGGATCGGATCGCTTCGGATATCGGATCGGATAAGCAGATATCGGATAACATGAACAGCCCTACCTACAGTAGGTAGTTTCCAAAGCCAAAATATAAATACAAAAAATTTATAAAAATGCCACCACATTTTTTTCTAACACTCAAATACTATATAGTTTTATAGTTTCTTGAAACTACTTACAATAGTTTCCTATATCAACCGACAGTAGTTTCCACCACCTATTATGGATAATTTCTTCAACTCGAGATACTAATTCTTAGTTCTTACTAAGAAAGCTAGTTCTCATTAGATAGTTCCTATATATATTTGTATGTATGTATGAGTTGACATAGGTACATTCATGAGATTACTACAACTCAAAAATGCATCACTAGGATCAACTATAGTTTCACTTTCAATACCCTTAATCACCTCACATTTCAAATTCCAAATCTCATGGTCACATCCATAGCCTAACTCTAAAAGATTACTTTGTAATACCCCAAAATATTATAAAATTATAATTTAAATTTATCAAAATTTTAGCCTAACAAAATTTATAATACTCAAAATTTTATTTTATTTTAACCTAACCCCAACCCCAAAAGACGTATAGATAAAATTTTGTATTTACTTATCCAAAAATTTAACACTAAACCTAAGCCCAAATTATACAATCAAAAGATTTTTCTTTTCTCCCTTTTTCCTTCCTTTTTCTTTTTCTCTTTTCCTTCATTTTCCCTAAGCTACGCCTACCAACTAGCGTAGCCTAACTTTTTTTTCTCTCCTCTTTTATTCAAGCGGTGTTCAGCCCAAACCCCTCTTCTATCTTTTTTTTCTTTTCTTTTCACTTTTATTTCTCTCCCACCAATAATCTTCCTCACCCCCTTTTTTTCCTTTTCTAGACCAAAAAGTCATTTCCTAGCCTCCAGCACGTTACCCTCCATCCCCGCTTTGGCTATGTAGTTTCCCCTTGCCACCTGTACCGCTTGCCTTCTACACCTCTGCGTACTTTTTGTCCTCACCCTACTTGCATACCAGCCCCATTCCCTACCCCTATTTGTCTTCTTCCCTCCATCCCTATCAACCCTAAAATCAAGCACATTGTAGGTGTATGTGTGCACACACACACACATTACATAAGAATACGATTTGGTTCTCTCACACACACACACCTGCATGCTAGTTGTGGTGTCTCCCCTCTCCTCCTCCCTTTCCTTTCTCTTTTCCTTAACCATCAACGAGGCTCGTCCTCCCTTGCCCTATTTTCTATACCTCACCACACCACTCCTATCATCGCTATCACTCTAGTTGACCTCCCTGCCACCTCCCTTCCCCTACCTACATGTCGCTAATCACCCCCGCTTTACCATAGACTATTCCTTATCCCTCCCCTACGTCTGTAGCCTCAACGAGCCAAGCCCACTACCACCAACATTGTGCCACCACCACTAACCTCCTCATTTATTCTCTCCTCGCCACCATCATCCCGATAGCTCTATCGCAAACACCTCAACCCAAGATCACTGCCACACCTAGCCCTCTCTTTTCCCTCCTTTTTCAACTATCTCAGCCACAACCCTTAATTTCACTACCAACAGCCACCAATTATAGCCTCAGTCGCATCCTACAAGCCACTATCACTATCCTACAATTAGCCCGCCATCTCCACACCACTCCCTTAGTAGCAGCAACCTTTATCCCCCAACCACCCTCCCCAAGTAGCTACTACCACTATATGCGCCACCTCAGCTACCAACCACCACCACCTACCACCAACTCTTGCTAGTCCCAACATCACCATTACATCAACCCTTTTGGATAACCATCACCTCATCCTTAAATCTTCATCACCACCACTTTTATTATGCACCGCCCTATTCAAGCTTTACCACTTCGGTTACCTCTATTTCCTTCCCTCTCCTTTTCCTTTGTTTTTTTTATGTTGAAATTTTTAAGTCTAAACTTTGTATATTCTTATTTCTAGGTGATACTCTGGTGACAATGGAGGAGGAAGCATAGGTCTTTCATGATTAGAGACTAAATCCACTTCAATAAGGATACATGTCATAGTTATGGTTTTGATGTGTTGAAATGTATATCCTTGCTTACGTTAGTGTGTTTGATATCGATGTATGAAATTTTATCTTGAAATTGGTGCTATATATTATGTGGTATTGCAGGTTGGAAGAAAAGATAATAAAGTCGTAAGAAAAGATAAGAAAGCCATGAAAGTATAGGTTGTGTTGAATATGAAGTATTTATATATAATCATGGCTATATATTTTATGATGAGGATATGTGTGGAAGGTTAAAAAAGTATTCATGTTGGGAATAGTGAGATTTGGGTGGGAAGATAGGTATTTTAGTTGCCTCAATGGAATTTTGTTCAATATAGTTAAAAATGGAATCTTGGGTACCCTGGGAGATGGTTCAAAATAGGTTAAGGGAACTATATAAAATGTTTGGAGTGAAAATGAAAGGTTTATGACTGATAAATGAGGAGAAAGGCTTTAAGGGTGAATAACAAAACCTAGAGGTGAATTCATGATCATATGTATGAAAGGTTGGAGGTTGAACCTAAGATTTGAATATGATGTTAATGTTGGTGTCTTAGGTATGCAGGAAAAATTTGAGAGTCATATAAGTTCTAGGAAAAGAGCTATGACTAGAGGGTAAAATTAGGATTTTATATGAGTTATGAATAGTAAATTTAAATGTAGGCTATTATCACATGTGTAAGATGGGGGAGTTGGACTACAATATTAGGATATTATGTCAATAATTACATTTTGGGAGTTTATATTAGCCATATGGGGTCTAAGAAAATTTTTAAGACTAAATGGTGAAACTAGGGTTTTATAGGATACATGGATAAAAACCCTAGGGGAAGGTTATTATTGCATATGGAAGACCGAAGAGTTAGACCATGATTTTTTGGATATGTTATTAATAACACAATTTTAATCATGGGTATATAATTTGGGGGCTAAATGATTACTAGGGAAGGGATTATGCTAGGTTTGTGAAATTAGGGTTACTAAGGGAAACAAGACACGTTTTGGGATATTTTTTGGGATGGTGTCTTGCATGAGTATGTGAATATGACTGTGTGATGATATTGAAATAAATAAAGTATGAATAATATACTAGAGAAAGATCATATGGTTTGGGATCAGTTGTACCTATTCGTTCCACTTTACAAGAATTGTAGCCAAGAGCATTTTGCCCTAGGTTATATAGTATTAATACTGTTCCACCAGTTGAGAATAGTGGCCAGGAGCATCTTTTCTTAGGGTTGTACTTATATTACCATTCCACCTATTGATAATAGTGGGTTCCAAACTAAAATTAAATAAATTATTTTAATGACCATAACCCTTGATAAGATATTAATCACTTAAAGTAAAACACCATGTGAGTTAAAATCGGTTATACCTATTTGTTCCACCGGACAAGAATAGTGACCATGAGCATCTTGTCCTAGGGTTTTATATTATTAGAACCATTCTACTAGTTGAAAATAGTGGGGTCCCTAAACTTAATGTGGATAAAATTATGAGTATTAATTATAATACTATTTATATATGATTTGAAGAGAAATAAATAAGTTGGTACATAAGCCATACTTATGTCAATTACGACGGTAACACCCATTCATGTTTGAATTACGTTTCCGCTTAAATAGAAAAAATTAGTTGTAAATTTTTGGGGTATTATATACTCATTGAGTCTAATATTCCTATTAAATCCTTTGCTCTCATACTATTTCAAAAGTGGGTCCATTTATCTTATCGGAATTGCTAGGGTAAAAAGAATAAATACTCACTAGAATCTCATATCAAACACCTATTCATCATCTGTCATTATCAATTCTTTGAATATTTGATCATGTTATCTTGTAAACCATCCCAACAAAGATTGTAAACATCAAATTCAAATCTCACACTAGCCTCTATCTATGGCTCAATCTGAAATTATGCCTACAATAAGTAGTGTAATCTAAAAATACACAACCCTAATACAATTCTTCATCCTTGTGCAATCTAGTTCAATCATGCAATTTCCTTATGTATCCTAATATCTTTATTAGGAGACACCAAAAAATAAAATGAAAAGTATGAGCCAATAAAAATGTCATCTCACCACCAACAACAAATCAAAACTCCATAAACCTCATTATCAAAATTAGACCTCAACACACTCTAAAATCCAAAAGTATATACATATTCCAACCAATATAGTCTAATATCCTTTGAATTATGCTCTATCCAACACCTCAAAATTATTCCAAAAAAAAAGGTATACGGGCTAAGATCAAACTAATGGGGTAAATACCCCCTTAAAAGGAAGCAATTAAGGCATGCTAACAACAAGTTTGCATAAGATAAAAATAAATAAATAAATAAATTAGAGCATGATTTACATGGACATAAAGTCCAATCTTTAAATGCAATAATTGATTTGAAAGTTATTTTGGTGACACTTATTTTTGTATAAAATCTAAAAGTTTGCCTCTAATAAAGTTTTTACTAGAAAATCTTCAAATGTGAACATTACTTATGTGCGCTTGTACATATAAATAAAATTATTCATTACACAAAATATGAATGAGATATGCTAAGTTTAAGGGAATAAATTATACTCTTTTCCTTAGCCATAGTTTTATCCCGCAAAATTTTCCTAGTAATGTTTTTAATAAGGTAATATTTTGAATTTTTACTCCTAAGGAAGAGTATTCAAATGAATGAGATATCTTTATATATGTTGATAAATTTTCATTGTTAATTGTACAATATATAATAGTTATGGGGAGTTTCCTAAACATATGAGATGTACATAAAAGATGAATTATTGTGAATATTGGAAGATGTACATCCAAAGGAGAGTGTTGTGATTATCTTATTCTTTTGTCAATGTTATATTTACTCTTATGTAGTATCCATATTTACTCTTATGTAGTATCCATTAAGATATCCCTATACATACTATATAGTGTCATAACTATTAGCTTTCATTCTTCTTATTCCACAATACTATAATAGTGTTCTTATTTGTAACCATTAAAAAATTGATACTAAGATATATATATATATATATATATATATAAGGTATGAGAAAGAGACAATGAAAATCAATAAAGAGAAACAACTATTTTCCTATATTTTTACCTTGTTTGTATTCCTTTTATGTAAATACCTGAATGATTTAACATGATTAAATGTATTAATATATTTTATTATTAAATTAAATATCTTTGTTTTATATGTAAAATGTAATGAGGACAATCAAATTCTACTTTTTGGTATTAGAAGTTGCAATGAGCCTTAAATATTGACTATTTATAGTTGATGCTTTGATCAACAGAACTACCAGTATATCCTTCGACTACCCTAAATGTGGGAATGATACGAGTATAGTTCGATCGCTTACAAGTTCAAGTGAGGTTCTATTCTAAATCCAATCAACAATAGGCAGAGTAGCTCATTAGGTTCATAAGCTAATTACCCTTGTGTTTTCTATATGATAGGTGACGACACACATGTAGGATTCCTCATTAAATAGATGAGTTTCCAGCTAGAATCACTTCCTAATTTTTATCCCATTAGGGGTCCTCATGTGCTATGAATTATGTATATCAAACAGGTGTCTACATACTCTAAATTTAATATTGATGCGGGCTAAAATAGTAAAATTGACTCTAGATTGAAGCAACATGTAATAGATAAAGGTGTATTCACTTGAAATATAGATATCGAATGTCTCGCAAAATATTTATATTAAATTTGGCTAGAATAATAAGTAGAGAAGATACCAAGTAGCCCATACACCAAGTGACATGACAATGTCAGGTAACTTGTGTCACATTGATGTGTATAGGGTTATGAAATTATGATTTGGGCGGTAATATGTGTCGATTAGGGTTTTATTAGGAAGATAATGATTTGGTGATGATTGATTTTAAGAGATAAAGGTTGAATGGTTAGGATTATGGGGTGATATGGTTTGTGGGTTAGGGTTGGGGTTTACGATTAAGTTTAGTTGTGAGGTGAATATGATGATGATGAATGATTGGAATGATGAGTTGATTACTAGATTTCAAAGGTAAGATGATGACGATGAATGTGTGATAATAAAATAATTATTATCTAAGGTTCGGAAATAAAATAGGTAGAATTAAGTAAGAAGAATAGGTTGAAGCACTTCTTAGGGACAACACACTTGAGCCATTATTATCATTTGGTGGAACAGATCCAAAAACACCTTGGCCCGACTCACATGATCTTTAACTTTAAATGATTAATATCTTATTCATGATTGATTCAAAGGTACTAAACACATTTATAGCAAGTAAGTACATGATGAAGATCATAAGACATTTCTCTAGAGCTATGATCCCTATATTTTCCCTAAACCCTAATTGCACACTTTTATCATAACTCTTCTTTTGATACTCTTTTAATCACTAAAACTAGTACCTCTTACTCAAATACTATCATTATCAGCATCCTCAAATTTCAACACATACGATAATAACCCTATTCCAAAAGTTACTATTCTTATGGATTATAAACCCAAATTTTACAAATCAATCATAACTTTTCATTTAGATCTCAAAAACTTATCATATTCAATATGCATTCCCAAAACACTAATATTAACAACATAATCAAATTATGTGGTGTAACTTTACCATTTCATGAATGCGATAGTAGCATCTCCATTTTATCATTACTATTCCCAAATTAAATCATTTTCATACTTTATCAATCTTAGGTCATTCATAGTTACTTCAAACACTTCATATAAATTCCTTAGCAAATTATAGATGATACAACACCTTAAAATACCATGATTCTCATGTTTAACCCACATTGATAAAAATATCCTTATCGATAACAAAACATTTATTTCATGCAAATCTTATGTATTTAGTTAAATTATTTCCAAATACAGATTTTTCTCCATAGATCTTATCATAATCATTTTACATTCATCATACCATAATTAAACCTATGATACATCCATACTTCACACAGAAGGCTTTTTCCACGTAAAATAACAATTCCACATGATCTTTACTTACTTACTTTCTATCATGTAATATCAACCGCTTATCATAGTATCAAAAATCATATATTAATTCACATAATAAGAATAACATAGTAAAACAAAAAATCATGCTTAACACTTAGCAATTAAAAATCCCTAGACTATAACAAGTATCTTTACAAAAACGGCTCTTGTCTCTAAGCACGCAGATCCTATTTCACCTCTTCCAGAACCACGAGAAAATCACCTAAGAAAATCATGATAAAATACCATTAGGATTAAACCACATAAGTAAGGAAATGCTTGAGGAAATAGATGGGTGAAAAAAGGAAGAAACCAAACCAAGAAGGGAATTGTTAGGGAAAAACTTGTGCAACCAAGTAAGGGGAAATGGTGGGTTGCCATGGGAATGGAGGTGAGCAATGACACAACCTGAAATTGCTAGAGAAGGTGAAATGGGAGTGGAGGTCGATCAAGGGGCCTAGTGTTAAGTGGTGGAGATCAAAGGGGTGGTATGATGAGGTTGGAGGTTCTAAAGGATAGATGGGGGCTGCAACTGTGGTTGCTAAAGGTGGAAGAAAGATTGTAGTCAAGGATGCCGAAGGAGAGGGTTTAGCTTCGGTCATGGCTACCAAAGGGTGGTGGTGGGTTGCGATGAAAGATGTTGTAGCAATGAGAAAGGGAAAGGGAGAAGGTGGTTGTGGTGGAGGCAACCGAAGTAGAGGGGTTAGCTATGGCTATTTTGGCCGATGGTTAGGGGTGATGTTTGGCAAGTATGGCCAAATATGGTGAGGAAGAAATGGAAAACGTTGTCAGTGGTGGTGTGTTTGTCTTAGTTTAGCTCACTGATGGTGGATTCTTAGACTTTTTTTGCGACAGCAAGGAGGTGGTGAGTGAGGGGAAATGGTGGTGAGTTTATTACAAAAACAATAGGGAGAGAAGAGAGGTGGTCAGGGGCATTTAATGATGGTCAAGTATGTGTATATATACCCCATGCAAGGTGTAGAGACGAGTGAGAGGTGCAAGGGAAAGTCCAACCCCAACCCTTATGCATAGGAGGTGGGAGTTAATGGAAGTAGAGAATGGCTTGGTAGGTGGTAGGGAATGATGGGTTTGTAGGCATTGTCTGTGAATAATGTTTCATATAATAAAGGGGAAAGGAGAAGGAGAGGGATCGACTGAGAGGTAAAGGAGAGAAAAAAAAAAGAGGAAAAAGAATAGGGGGTTAATATTTTTAGTTTTTGATTAGAACAAGACTAATATAATTTAGGTTAGGATAATTGGATAGATTAATTATCAATAAATCGAGAGTAGGTTAAATTTTAGGGTTAAAAATTAAGATAAAGTAGAAATATTTATTTCCCGAGATTAGGATTAAGTTACGATATTAATTTTTTGATATTAGATTTAGCTAAAATTCAAGGTTTTACATCTCTAAATTGTTATGTTTCAACACGATATGATTGGTGTTCCATGATGATATACTTCATACTTTACCAGGATATGTTTGGTATTTCATTATAATATGTTTTATGTTTCATCATGGCATGCTTGATTTTTCACCATGTTTTACCATGATACATCATTAAGTAGTTATGACTATTTCTATTGTTATTTTTCACTACAATATAATTAATGTTTTACCATTAATATGTTATGTTTTATAACTTTTTTTTATTAGAAGTATATTAATATAGATCTCTATTTATAGAGAAATATTTTGTAGACATTAATGAAATGCCCCAAAAATCCTAATTTCTATTATTTATTATTAAATAAGATTTTATTTTGAAATTTAATCAAATAATTTACTTTTAATAAAATAAAAGGAAGTTAATTAGGACAAATCAAGAAGGAATTTAAAAGTGTTTTAAATCGGAAGAATTGTGATATTTTAAGCTAATTAAGGATTTTATTTTAGAAATTAATTAAATAAATTACTTTCTTTAAATTAAGAAGAATAAAATAGTTTCAAATTAATATAAACTTTATAAATAATTTAATTGGAGAAAATTAGAGTGTTTTGTTAATTTAAAATGGAATTTAAGAAAATTCCTTCAAAAATTCCTAAATCAACCTAAACAAAGAATTTAATTATTATTTTAATATAATTATTTTATTAAACATCCCAATTACCCAAATCATGCTAATTAATCCAACCACTAATTTCTCTTCTTTTTCCTTTTTCCCTTTTTCCCTTTTTCTCCCTCTTTTTCCTTTTCTTTCCTTTCCTTCCCTTCTTTTTTTTTTCTAACTCCCCCGACCTGGGCCAGTCTGCTAGGCCCAGCACCCCTCGCAGCCCAGCCCCCGCGCACACCCCTCTTTCTCCCGGCCGGTTCAGCCTTCCCCCTTTTCCTTTCTTTTCTTCTCCCCTGGACCGCCGGTCCGCCCCACCTGCAATTCATCTTCAACCTCGCCCGCCTGCAACCGAAAATCTCACCGGAAAAAAAAACCTTCAACGCCACGCCAATATCACCTATCATTTCGTCCTCTCCTCCTCGTTGTCTTCCCTATAGATGTGACCCATCGATGCAGCCCCTCCCCCGCATGTAAGCCCTCCATTTTCCCGACAGATCATGGCCTGCAAAATTGCAGACCTTGCGCCAGCCATTCTCGTCGGATGACCTACCTTAACCCTACCCCCTACTCCCCCTCTAACCCTTGTCGTTTCCCGTCCCAATTGGCCTATAAATAGCCCCAACCGCCGCCTGGATCGAGTTTGAAAATTTGGAACCCAGAGAAACCCCGTCGCGTGCCGCCCCACCTTCAGCCGCCCTTTCCTCTGCCGTCAGCCACCTATGCCGCCTTCCCTTACCACCACAATCCTCCCTACACCACCCTCTACATAACAAACCTCCTAGATATCCCTGCCTTGCTTTTCACGTGCCGCCCTGCCGTGCGAAAGTGCCTCCCCGAAACAGCCCTTTCGACCCTTGCGCCACCTTCGCGCCGCCACCGCCGGCCATACCGCCGCTTGCAGCACCGCCACCAGCCCCCAAAACAACCAAGGGATCCTGCCCTACCACCCTACACCTCAACTTTCCTCTATTTTCCCCTCCCCTAGCCTCCACATCCATTTTCCCCTATTCTCCCTTCCTCCACCGCCGCCGCTGCCGCCGGCGCCACCACCTTCCAGCTAGGTTGCCCAACTCCCTGAACCCTAAATCCTAAATAATAAAAGTGATTAATGATTTTAATACTATTAACTACTATTATTATTGTTATTATGACTAATATTAACATTATCATTATTATTACTATATTATTATTATTACTAATACTACCACCCTTATTATTATTACTAGGACCCAACCTTACCCTAAGAACCTCTAATTAATGGTGTTAATTAACTATAAGACCTTGTTAAGTTATTACTAATACTATTATTATTATTATTATTATTATTATTATTATTATTATTATTATTATTATTATTATTATTACTATTATCATTATTATTATTATGATTATCATGTTCGTTACTTTAACTATGACTAACATCATTATTATCTCTATGGTTATTATTATTTTAGTAGTTCTACTATTATTAGTATTATTACTATTAATATTACTATCATTATCGTTATTATCATTAATATTGTCATGGTGGTCGTTGTTGTCACTATTATTATTATTATTATTATTACTATTGTTATCAGCATTATTATTATCATACTTATTATCATCATCATCATCATCATCATCATCATCATCATCATCATCATCATCATCATTATTATTATTATTATTATTATTATTATTATTATTATTATTATTATTATTATTATTATTATTATTATTGTTATTGTTATTATTATTGTTATTATTATTATTTTATTATTACTATCGTTATATTTACCACACTTATTACTTTAACTATTATTACCATCATTACCATCCTTATTATCATTATTATTTAATACTATTACTTTTAGTACCCTTATTATTATTTTTATTATTATTATTATTATTATTATTATTATTATTATTATTATTAGTATTCTTCTTATTATTATTATTAGTATTATTAATAATAATGTTATTAGTAATATTAAAACCCTTACTTTAATGCTATGGATTTTTCTAATACTTACTTTGATTAGTGGTCATTTGTTTAACTACCTTGAGAATAATAATAACCCTACCTTTTAATTATAAACTACTATTATTAATATTAGCCATAGTATTAGGCCATGATAGGGGTAAGATAGGAAAATTATGGTAATTATGGTAGAGGGAGATTGACCCTTAGTATTTCCCCCTTATAGGTGAACTGGGTCAAAGCCCCTAGGAGGCGTAGGAGCGTGCTCCAAGCCCGGCGCCGATTTAGGTAAGGACGTAACTAAGGCCGCATGTGTGTATTACATGTTTTACTTGTCTTGGATGCCTTGTACGGTTTATATGTTGTATTATGTATGTTATCTGTTTTACTGTGTAGCGCAGCATGGAACCGAGGTATGTTCTCGTGCTCTTGTCTGTATGTGCTAATATGGATATGATGCAAATATGATGTGATGTGATGTGACCCTTAGGACATGCATGCTAGGTTATTTGATGAGGTGTTGTGGAATGGGGGCATGAAAGAGAAAAATGAGAGATTAAGATATCCAAAGGGAAATACGTTGGCTAACGTAGGTAAGAATGACCTGGGCAATCTGTGATCCGTAAATGGATGAGAAAAGGGGGAATTGAATAAAATGGAAGAGTGGGAGAAACTAAGGTTATATGGGAGAACTAGGGTTTGCATGGAAATCTTAGGGTTTGGCATGGTAGAGATCGAGGGGTTTGCATGGGGAGGTTAAGGTCCGCATGGGGGCGAACATTACGTATGGAAAGTTACTTTAGGAAATGGGGAAGGTAATGGAAGGTCTGTTTGGGAGTTTAGAGGCTCGAAGTGAAAAATAGTACGTATAATAATATAAGGGTACCTAGAGACCGACTAGGGTTTGGAGAGGAAACCCTAATTTGAGGAGGTGGAGAAAAAGAAAAAGAAAATAATAAAAATAAACGAGGAGGAGCGAGGTATGAGGTGAGAGTTGAGTCTGAGGATCATGATACGTGGGGCGTTAAAATAGTATGGGTTATGGGAGACAGAGAAGGAAGAGCCACATAGTCCCAGATTAGGGTTTTTGGTGCAAACCCTAGGGTAAAGTGGTGAGTAGACCTCGGGGTATAAGGTGGTGGGCCCTGACCCACACACCTAGAGGTTGGGTTCTGATGTGATAAATGTGTTCAAGTATGATAATTATAAAGGGTGTTTAGTGGCTTAATATAAGTGCGGAAGATAGCTCGGTAACCTAAACCGAGTAAGGGTATAGCTAAGGTCGAATGTGTGACATGTATCCTATGTGCCTTGGATGTTCTATATAATTTATGCATCGTGTTTTAAATGCCATTATCTTAAGTGTTTCATGTGTGGCGTGGCTTGGAATCGAGACGTGTGCATGTTTCCTCATTAGTATGTGATAGTACGAGTATGTCATAAGTTATGATGTGATGTGTTGAGGCCCTTCAGCCATGCATGTTAAAGGTGAAATACCCCCGAATAATATACGTTAAGACACTAATCACTTAAAGAGGAATATGTTGAGCTAGACCCAGACGGTCCACCGGCTATAATAGTGGCAGGGTATTTTACCCTCGCGACCGTTCCACCGGCAATAATAGTGGCAGGGCATGTGCCCTCATGACCGTTATACCGGCTATAATGGTGGGGGATTCCGTACTCAACAAACCAAATCTAAAAGTGATAAGACATGGGGAAAATACTAATATTTACAGTGGAACACCTTGTGAGTCGGGGCTAGACCGGTCAACGGGCAAATAATAGTGGCAAGGTATGTTACCCTCGTGACCGGTCCACCGGCTATAATAGTGGCAGGGCATAGCCCTTGTGACCGTTCCACCGGCTATAATAGTGGGGTTCCCGCACTCACATGGATTGATAAAGACTATGATGTGAATCGATTATAATTATCAGAGATCAAATGAGAAAGTTATCTGATGCGTGACCAGCATTGTTCATCTGTGTTATTGCATATTATTTACGTAAGTGTGTTATGTCTGCTATGTCATGTATCTCTGTGTATGTGGGCCTTAGTGCGTCTATTACCTTACTCAGTACGTAGCGTACCGATTACCCGTTTCATGGGTGCTGCTCATTCCCACGAGTAGAAGACCGTCTGAGTTTTGCAGGTAGGGGTGATGTCTTTGATGCCTACGGGGCTGAGAGTTGAGTTTGGACCTAGCTTGGGGGGCCGAGAGTG
This sequence comes from Tamarix chinensis, assembly GCA_030549775.1. NCBI lineage: Eukaryota > Viridiplantae > Streptophyta > Magnoliopsida > Caryophyllales > Tamaricaceae > Tamarix > Tamarix chinensis. Next base: position 22,928,727 of record CM060173.1, on the reverse strand, counting down.
ATGTGGCCGGAGAGCATCCCCCGTCTTGTTTCTCTGTATTATCGTACTTTGTTTTATCCCATTATTTTGTGTCCTCTGACATTTGGTACTTTTAAATTGTACTTCGGATTGTAACTTTTGACTTTCGCCCTCTGATTCCTTCGAACTTATGCTTTACTAATGACTCATTTTTGGTGTTATTCTTATTTAGCCTTAGCACTTAGTATCGGGTCGGTAGGAGTGAATCGATCTGGTACTAAGTGTGGCGGTAACGCCCCCGAATTTACAGTTTTATCTGTTTGTTTCCGCTAAACCTCTTTAAATTAAACAAAATTTTTCAGTAGTAAATTTGAGGCTGTTACAATTAAACTATATATTTTTTAATTTTTTGATAATCTTACTAAGATATATTTCTTTTTTTAAAAAATATTGACATTTTTATGACATCAACATTGTATACGATGTGCTTGGTGTGTGCGTTAAAACCATAGAAAGTGCACTGATTGATTAGACTCGGGACTTAATTACATAAGAGATTGTTTAGATAGAGGTTAACCATAAACAACTTAGATTAATTCTTTAGTTCATCGGATTTGATATCTTTAATTTTTATGTTAACCCACAGGGAATTAAATATGAATGTACTTTTAACCTAGGTTTACCATCAAATGTTAACCACAAAATTGGTGGTTAATGTATTTTTAAATTTAATCTTCTAATAAAATTTAGCTACTTTTTCTTAAATAAAATTATAAGTTATTTATCTAGCAAACATCGAAATAATATTTTAAACTATTCGTGTACTTTTTCACCTAACTTAAGGGTCGTTTGGTATACTTACAGTTACTTCCACAGTAAGTACAACTTCCAAAGAAGTTAGATATTGGAAAGTAGTTCCCTAGAAGAATTATTTATTTGTGTTTGTTACGTATATGTACGTCCTGATAAGTATGATGACTTCCTTAGTTGTTTTGTTTAGTTTATTGTCTTATTACTCAGGAAGTAGACATAAAATTACATTAATATCCTTTATTAATAAATATCAACATTTATATTTTTCTACCTATTTTTTTACATGAATAGAAACTTTATTTACCACTATAAAAATATAAATAATTATAACGGACAACAATAAAATATTATAAAAATATCATCAAGTAATTGAAGTAGCTCATATATCAAAACTTATTTTAAAAAAATAATAAATGTAGTGACATAAACTAGAATGATGAAATAATTCTAATACAATACTAAAAAAATACTTATTGAATAATAATAATAATAATAATAATAATAATAATAATAATAATAATAATAATAATAATAATAATAATAATAATAAAAAATGTGACAGGAATATTCTAAATATCCGAAATCAACAAACTGATAATATATGTCTTTCGATAATCATCATTCATATTAAAAAAATTATGGATAGTTAAGGATAATTAGGTAATTTATAACTTAGAAAGTATTATTTACTAAACCTCACCTCAAAAAATAATTTCGTCAACATATGAATGATTTAGAATTTCAGAAAAAATAGTTTTTTTTTTTTTACTTTTTACATTCCTTAAATCAAATAATAAAATATTTTATATTTCTCAAAAAATTATACTTTTTTTTTCTACTTTTTTAATACCAAACAACCTCATAATTAGATGGATGTAATTTAATCACGTACATTTGCATCAATCCAGATGCATAAAAAAAAAAAAAAAAAAAAAAAAAAAAAAAAAAAAAAAACCTGTCTCCAACCGACAAAAATGACCATTCAGGTGTTCCACGGTTTTAGGCTTTTAGCTCCCCCGCGAGACATGTGTAGGGAGTTCCACGTGGCGAAATAGGTACTGTGTGGGTGTGCCGAGAATCAAGCCATCGGCGCAAACCGAATTTTGAAACCGGAAATTATATCAGGTTTGAAGGATAGAACGAAAAGAGAAAGAGGAGAACTTCAACGTCTGTTTATCATCATCATCGCAAGAAGATGAAGGTCTAGTTGATTGAAAACAGACACAAACTAAATCTTATCAATTCGGACGTACTTGCAGAAAATCTCGTCCTCCCGAGGTAGTGACATTGGCAATCTGATTAACTGATCGCTAACTACAACATTCATGCATGATGTTCCAACTTAATCTGTACAAACAATTACTGTCTCGAACAAATCATTTCCTCTAGAAATCACTTTTTCATAATCGTGTTTGTTTATATAAGTGAACTGAATAAGGCTATTGACAGATTTTATATATTTATAGTCTTGTCGATGCGCTGTGATATCGTTGTTGAGAATGATTTCTTTTTTAGGCTCTATAAATTAAATGCATTTCGATTACGTCATCATCAAGTTCCTACTATTTATGTATGGCATCCTAATCAATTAATTACGCTAGCATTTGGAAATTGACTTTAGCTAGTCAAAATTGAAATATCTACAGAGATCCTATTCCTTCTTATATTATTGAGACATCATCAGTCCATCAGGTCTTCAAGTCGTGAAGAGAAACCCTAAAACTGACGACAAATTAAGATCGTCGATAAAGTAGTGTAGCTAGCTAGACAAATAGTAGTGTCTCTAATATTGAAAGCTTGCTATGTGTTAATGACACATGGGAGGAACAAGGCTGTTTTCAATTTGATGATGATTTGTACTGAAACCAGGGCATCATCTGAGTAAATTTTGGGCTCCAGACAATGGCACAAGGGAAAGAAGGGAATGAATACGGAAAGATTTCAAGCTGTGATGCTTATTTCGAGTCCATCCAGAAAAGGAAGAAATTACCACGCTCATTACAAGAGGTTCTAACTGCTGCGTTCGCTCAAATCCTTGTTTCATCTTTCCCACAAGTCCCAGGAGGCAAAGGTACTTACCTCCAGAATTCACCGTCTTCCATGTCTACATAACCGACAAACCAGGATTTGTTTTCTTTCTTTTTCCTATACCCCGATATATGTTATTACTCGAAGGCACCAATTAATCGAACTCTTTCGAAACTTTTGTAGTGATTGAGATCATGGCAGACACTTCAGTAGCCGACGCTGTAAAAATTCTATCAGAATGCAACATTATGTCGGCCCCAGTAGTGAACCCAGACACTAATATCGGCAACGATTGGAGAGACAGGTATCTTGGCATCGTAGACTATTCAGCCATTGTTTTATGGGTGTTAGAGAATGCCGAGCTTGCTGCAGCTGCTTTGTCGGCCACTTCAGCCACAGCTGCTGGAGTAGGGGCCGGTGCTGTTGGTGCTTTAGGAGCGGTAGCGTTAGGCGCTACTGGTCCTGCTGTTGTTGCGGGGCTTGCTGCTGCTGCTGTTGGTGCTGCTGTCGCTGGTGGAGTCTCTGCTGAGAGAGGGATAGGAAAAGATGCTCCTACTGCTGCTAATCAGTTGGGCGATGACTTTTATAAAGTTATGTTGCAGGAAGAGCCTTTTAAGTCTACCAAAGTATGTCTTCCTTAATATTCAACTAGAGTAACGATGGATAAATAGAAAAATCTTCATGGCTTAAAATTAAGATTGTTTACCAACGTGTCTTGCTTTCTCTTGATGATGCAGGTCAGGTCGATCGTCAAATCTTTTCGCTCAAGTCCATTCCTTCCAGTAGGAACAGAGAGTTCGATGTTGACTGTCTTATTGCTTTTATCCAAGTATAGGCTGAGGAATGTGCCAGTGGTAGAACCCGGAAGTCCTTCGATCAAGAACTTCATCACTCAATCTGCAGTTGTAAAGGGTCTCCAGGGATGTGCTGGAAGAGATTGGTTTGATAAGATATCTTCTCATCCTATTACTGATTTAGGACTTCCATTTATGTCAAGTCAAGAGGTGGGTGTCTTAGGTTGTGTTCTTTACTGATCATCAGCTAATGCATCACGCATAGACCAGAAGGTTCTGATACATTTATTTTACCGATGCAGGTTGTCAGCATTCAAAGTGATGAGTTAATTCTGGAAGCTTTCAAAAGAATGAAAGATCATGAGATTGGGGGACTTCCGGTGGTGGAAGGATCAAAGAAGAAGATTATCGGTAATATAAGCATGAGGGATATCAGATTCCTGCTGTTGAAAACTGATATTTTCTCCCAAATCGGGTAATGCATTTCCCTCAGTGATTTTTATTCACTTCATCCTGCGTAAAAGATATTTTTCATCATGATGCATAATCCCTTGAGGTTCAATCAGCATAGATGACTGGTTGTTTTTGTCTTTTCAGGCAGCTTACAGCGAAGGAATTTATATATACGATTTCTGTAACGTGCCCAGAAGCAGGGAAGATAACCCCACCAATAACTTGCAAGCTCAGTTCCAGCCTGGGCAGCATAATCCAAATTCTAGCTCTCAAAGAAGTTCATAGGATTTATGTGGTTACTGATGAAGATGAAGTAGCTGGGGTCATTACGCTTAGAGATGTCATTTCTTGCTTCATCTTCGAACCTCCGAATCACTTTGATAATTACTTTGGTTTTTCCGTCAAAGAGATGCTTACAAAGTGAAACGTTTCTCTCCTGTTGAAATGCATAAGTTGCAAATAATGTTTTATGATAGATATTATGTATCATAGTTTGAGATTATGGCCAAAAGATATTGAATTGCAATTTATTCTCTTGCATGCTCCTGCACATTTTCAAAAATCAACAAAATTGTAACATCTTTGATATAGTATCAGCAGTAAGAACAGGGCAATGGCATTCATCACAACGACCAAGAAAAGAATAATTGAGGGGAAACAATGGCAGTAATACAAACATTCTCTAATAGCAATGTACAGCACGAAAAACACTACCTCTAAGCCTACTTGTCCTCTTCACTTCTAATCGGAACAAAAATTCGCCACAACAGTTGCTTGTGTATTTTCCGTCTGTAATTCAGCTTGAAAAAGTCCGTCACCGGAGTTGCTGATCATTATTTACTGTTCATTCGTCTGCTTCATTGATTTCCGAGTATGGTGCCCTTCTGCTATATATGGGACAGTGGGTCTCTTACACGGTCCGTGAACAAGTCTACCTCGGTTTTGAAAATCAAGAATCACAGCCATCAAGGTGCAGCATCCTCTAATTCCCAGTCTTATGAAGCCTCGGAAGACGCTGATGCATCAGCTTCGAAGATGAGTCTTGACCTTAGACGTGAAACATCGATGCATATGCCTATGTACATGCAGATAATTAACCGTGTCTTATCTAAGCTTGGTCTTGGAAAAGCACGAATCAAAGCCATCACGATACAGCATCATCTTCACAGTCTTATCTGCTATATAAGATGTGCCTGGACTGAAGATTTTCCCATGTGATACTGCTCAAGTCACTTTTACACTATAGCCAGAAGTTTTTTTAACTCTTCTAACATCCATCATGTGTCTGATTCTCTCAGCATCTGCCCACCTCCCCATAGCTGCATATATGTTAGAAAGGGTAACAAATGGAGCTGAGTTCTCTGGATCCACTTGTGTAAGTTTTTCAGCCATATCTTTTCCCAATGCAAAATCGAGATGATGTCCAGAAGCAGCAAGCAAGGAAGAAATCATGGAGGCAGAAGGCCCCGGTGTTTCTTCTGCTAGCTCACGAGCTTTGTCTAACTGTCCACTTCGACCCAACAAGTCAACCAGGCAGCTGAAATGTGCAGGACTCGGGGCCAGGCTGTAATCTTCAGTCATCATCCTGAAAACTTCCCATGCTCTATCAATATTACCCGTGTGGTTGCACACAGATAAAACGTTTAGAAAAGTTGTATGATTAGGTCGAAGATTCTCGCTTCTCATCAGATCAAATACCTCAAATGCAGATTCATGCTCTCCATTTCTCCCATACCCTGAGATCATTGCATTCCAAAATGCTGGGTCAGCTGGTTTGATCTCAAACTTATCAAACACTCTGCGAGCCCATGTAGATTGCCCACATTTCATGTACATGTCAATAAGTGCAGTAGCCAGAAACTCATCACGGTAGAAACCATTCCTAACGGCGTACAGGTGGATTTCTTTTCCACTCTGCAAAGCAGCCAATGATGAAAATGCAGATAAAAGGCTAGTGAGAGATTTCAAACTAGGGGTAACTCCACAAGATTGCATCTTTCTGAAGAACTGAAAGGCTTCCATCCCTTTTCCCAGCTGCGAAAACCCATGGATCATTATATTCCACGTTGCAGAATCAGCTACTAATCCTTCAGACTCTAACTGAGAGAATAGCTCAACTGCAGTATCAAACTCACCATTCAACATGAATCCAGCAATCATGGAGTTCCAGGTTATCAAGTTTCTTTTTTCACCCAATTCTTTGAATACAACATAAGACAATTGACAAGAACCACATTTGGAATACATATCAACGAGAGCCGTTCCCACCATGGTGTCATAATTGATTCCAAATTTCATAATTATTCCATGCGTTTGCCTTCCAAATTGTAAATTATGTAAATTTGAACAAGCACCTAAAACTGAAAACAATGTCACATAATTAGGCGTTTCAATTTGAGACTGCAACATGTCCTTGAACACATTCAAAACAACGCGGTATACCCCATTCTGCAATAACCCACATATAAACGCATTATAGCTCACCACACTCTTATTTTTCATCACTTCAAAAACCTTTGTGGCAGAAACCAACTCCTTATATGCCATGTACATCGTCACGATCCCCGTTCCTACATATACATCATTCTCAACACCCAACTTAACCGCCCAACAGTGAACTTGACTGCCATGATCAATACCGTCGCCCGCCGATAATAAACTTGCCATAGTAACAGAATTAGGCCTAATCTCTCTCACTCCCACTTGCTTAAAGACTAACAAGGCCTCCTTAAAATGCCCATTGTACGCAAACCCAGATATTGTCGCATTAACTGAGGCTATATTATGCTGGGGCATTTCATCGAGTACCTTGACTGCGTTATCAGTTTGTTGAAAATTCATGTACATATTGGTCAACGCTGTTGCGGCGTAGGCGTCTCGGAGAAAGCCAGTTTTGACGAGAATGGTATGCAGAATACGGCCTTGTAAAGGGGATTTAAGTTTGGCGCAGGCCTTGAAGAGAAACGGGAAGGTGAATTTGTTGGGAGGGATTGAGGAGGAGTAGAGTTGTGAGTAAAGAAGCAGAGCCTCCCTGTAGTATCCATTTGATACTAATTTGAATATCTCTTGTCTCATTATATTAGGATTTTAGGTGTACGGGTCCACGTATCGTTCGGATTTGGCTTTCAGCATTTCATGGTGAAACAGGGGACGCTGTGATATGATTTTGAGGAGTTTGACATCTGTTTCCATGCTCGTTTTCGCGCGCTCCCCCCTTGATGTTGTCGGATGCCCGAATGACTAATTAATCAGCGGCGGTCCGGCGGAATCAAAGTTTTAGATCTATAATATTTTTAATATATTCGTTTAATAAATAATATATTAAAATAAAATAATATTTTTAGGTGTATAAATAAATTCGTTTAAAATTTGTAAAAATTGGTAACATAAATTTATTAATAGAATTAGACTCATGGTAGTTATTTTTATGTCGGCTTGAAATGTATAGTTGTATCATAAATTAAGACATTAAATAATTTAATAAATTAACTAAGGAGTTTACTAACACTTAATTGATAATATAATTTTATAACAAACTAATTAAAAATTAACTAATAAATTAAACAATTCAATCTATAAATCTAAAAAATTTTGATTTCTATATTCTAATTTCTACAAACTAATTCTGGTTTCTACCAAATTAATTAGAATTTCTATAAAGTAAAAAATATAACTAATTAATAAGATAAATATAAAAAAAATTATATTCTGATTTCCCAAATTTATAACTAACAATTTAAGTATTTAACTAATAATTTAACTAACTAAAATATTACATGTGGGTTGTGGCTACCTCATCTCGTCCGTTGCAAGATTGCAAGTTGCAGCAGAGAAATAAGAGTAGTAGCAGGCAGCAGCCAACACTCCATCAAGTAGCAGCCAAGCAGTCGTGCAGAGAAATAAGAGTAGCAGCAGCCAGCTGGTAGCAGTCGAGCAGAGGCAGGGTTGGAGCAGGATGGGGCTGCGACGGTCGGGCAGGGCGATGAATGGACAATGTAAAGAAGCAAAGATCGAACGGCAATGGTCGCGGGCAGTAGTGGTGAGCTCCAGTGGTCTGGTCTACATCGTCGAGGGAAATTGGAAATGGAGGGAGACCGGAGATGGAGAAATGGTCTGTGTCGGACGGTCGGGGGCAACAGGGCAATGGAAGGAGTGAAGAGGCGAAGGGCTGAAAGCTCTCAGATGGGAAGGGTTTGGGGAAAAAAATCAAAGCAACGTCATTTTGATTGTATAAATTAATAACAGAATTAGTCGTCCACGGGATTCAATTTCAGGTCATTACGTTTGAAATATGGGGAACCTAACCGTTTATCCATTACAATCTTTTGATATGGTGTCCTACAGATATAATATATATTCATTACCTGAAAAATAAATACATTTTCTATCTTACCGTCAGGGCTCTCCATATGGAAGCCCTGACTCCGCCCCTATACGTACGCGACACACACGTGCGGGTCAGTTTAGCATGATGCATTAAGTAAAATAGTATGGGCGATTATTTTAATAAAAAAATTTATATTGTTGTAATAATATCATACTTGTAAATAATTATTTCAGCAAAAAAAAATAATTATATGTTATTTATTTTTATTTTCACTTTCCATATAATAAATTATTTTTTTATTAAATCAAATTTCGTACAACTTTTTAAAATGCAAGTGAGTATCTGAGTAAAAAAATAATTATCTTTTATATGCAACACTAGTAATTATGTCGTACTTATGAGTAATAATCTTAGTCAAACAAATGATTACCTCATTAAAAAAGTGATTGTGTTGTCCATATTTTGGACTTTCACATTTTGCGTCATAAAGAATTATTTTAATAAAATAAAGATGAATATCTAAGCAAAAAAGTGATTATGTGCCTGATAGTTGAGTCTTTCAAATTCTGCATTATATAAAAGAAAAATCATTAAACAACGTTTTATACTATGTTGCTAAATCTTTTGAAAATATAGGTGGTTATCTGGCCAAAAAATTAACTGTATCATCCGTACAACTTTAGTGATTATTTTATCCTTATAATTGATTATCTTGCTCAAAAAATGGTTATTTCAGAAAAAATTAGTTATATGTTTGGTATTTTAGTATTCCAAGTTTTGTATCATAAATGATTTTTTCATAAAGCTAAGTTCTGTGTATTAGTCTTTCATATACATCTAATATAATATATCTGGGTGTATAATATAATTTGTTGATTTCAACTTATATTTATTACTTACCACTGACACACATAACTCACATGTTTTGAATGCTGAAAGACGTAATTTATTGAGGATTAATGTCAATTATAACAACTTGACACAACCTAGTTGGGCAAAAATAAATACAAATACACGAAAAAAGATTTTCTTGCCTAAACATTAGCAAGAATATAAACTGCTCTATTATAAGATCTTAGAAAAGATAAAAAGTGAGAATGATGGGTACTACTGAAATAGATCTTGACACCGACCAAGTAATCCTCTTAATTTTTATGGTACAAGGCTGCTATGGTTGGTAATGCAATCAATCAAAGTAGAGGAATTACATCAACAATGGTGTTTAAGAGACCTTTGTCGGCAACCGTAGTTAAACCCAATGAACATGTTGATATTTAAACCTTAATGACCGATAATCCAGCCTAATACACGACTTAAAATTGAAGCAATACTATCTTCAAGTACCATTGTCATTTGATAAGTAAAATCTATCTTCACACAACCAAAAAAATAAATTGTCGCTGCAATGCCTTTTGTTGTTGAGCCCTAGCCAACTTGACCAATACAAAAAATTCCATCCTTCGCTATGAACTTCATTGTTCCTTCCGCTGCTCCATGAGATGTTTTAGATATGACCATAAGATTCTGCAACTAAAATAAAAGTGACAAAAGTGCAATACTCCACTATTTTAAAATGTGTTTATTATTATAAATATAAGAAAATTAGTTTAAAGTTTGAGTTATTATATCCCTTTAAAGTTTTTAATCACTCGTATTTTTAAAATATTTTATATGGATCATTTAACCCTTTTTATAATGTTAAATTCCGTGAAACATTTGAGCAACTTTTAGTTATCAAACTTCTAAATTATTTTAAAAACTTCTTCTAAGTTTTTTTTTAAAAAAAATTAAATGGAGACTTTGACAAAAAAAAATACTATCCAACACTTGTTTTACCCATATTCGCATTTTAAGCATTAAAATGAGCATTTAACCTAATAAAAATTTGAGAAACTTTAGGGGTACTTATATTTTAGTATATTAAAGCTAAATATAAATTAAAAATGGGTTATAACTATTTTTTTCATTTTCAAATAAATCTTGTCAATGTTAGGCATAATTAACCTTTAAAACTCAATTTTCTTTACGCAAAACATATCCTAAATATCACAAACTTGATCCTATCTTCCTAAAATATATAAATTAAAGTTGGGACATTATTTTCTTCATAATTTCCATCGAAACCATAACCATTTTATTTTACTTTATTTTTTGACTAAGTTGTATTATTATAACCTTAAAATTCCTTTATTATGCAAAATATCTCAAGTTAACCAAAAATTCTTCCAACTTCGTGTCCCCTTCATTATTTTTGACCCATATGCTCCCAAAACTACAATCTTCAACCTCACATCCTCCCTCCATTGTTACTCATTATTTTATTTGATTCTTGACTATTTTGTTTGGTTTTTACCTATTTTAGGTACTTTTGTATAATGATTTCAATGAAATATTTTTTTTCCTTGGAGGAGGAAGATTTATAGTTTGGTTGGATGCTTAGGAAATTATGTAAGCATATTTATACTATAAGTAGATAGAATCTTGTGATAATTGAATTAATAATGGTTGATTTGAGCCATTTTGTACATTTTATGGCATATTCAACCATGGGCCTAAATTCTGTGCCATTGATGAATTTATGAAATTTTAATAATTACAATTGATTATTTAGGTTGTTTATACGTAAATTCATATATTTAAAGCATTTGATTTAAGTATGTATAATTAAAGTTATGATTTAATATTTTTTTAGTATGAGGACATTTTAAAAATTTTACACATGAGTTGCAATTTTATGTTGTTCTGGGCGTTCTAATGTGTTTTTCAAGTATTAAATGAATATAATACAAAGTTTCATGAGCTATATCGTTATTGTAACACCCACATTTTTATTACTTAAAAATTTCATTTGCAGAAGCGTTAATTACCAAAGATAATGGGTGTTACTGCCACACTTAACATAAGTCCGGTTCCCTCACCTTTCTTATGCCAAGTGCTAAGACTAAAACCAACCAAACCAAAAACAAATCAGTGAAAATAAGAGAGCTTACATAAATAAAGGTTACGGATAAATATTTTCCGTAAAACAACGATAATCAAAATATAGCTAGGGACATAAGAGTCTAAAGGAAAACCGACACAACAAAAACTAGTACCCGTAGGTACAACACCGGCATGAAATACCCCAAAACCCTAATTTGGGGAATTATGGCGAAATAAGAATTTATTAGGAAAATTAAGTAAATAGATTATTTTATTAAAATAAAGGGGGAATTAATTAAGGAAAAATAAGGAGAAAATAATAAATAAATTATTTAGGAAAAATTTGGACATTTTACTAATTAATATGGAAGTTAAGGAAATTTTTCCAAAATAGCCAAATTAAGCTAAAAAGGAATTTAAATATTATTATTATTTTAAATATTATTATTTTTAAATATTCAATGATACCAAAATACTCTAAACACCTTAACCAACCTATTTTTCTCCTTTTCCTTTTTCTTTTTTTTCTCTTTTTCCCTTCTTTTCCTTTTTTTTCTTTTTTTCCTTCCCTTCCTCCTTTTGTTTTCTTTTCTTCTTCCTCCCTCGAAATGGGCCAACCCACCGGCCCAGCTCCCTTCCCCTCCCTTCTCCTTCCGCGTGGCCTAAAGTTCGCGTCGCCCAGCTGCCTGGCCGAGCCGCCCCCTTTCTTTTTCTTTTCTTTCCCCTGGACCGTCCAGTCCACCCCTTTCCCTGTCTTCTTCTTCCTCACGCAGATTGTACCCCCAACCTGCAGCCCTGCTTCTACCGACTGTGACTGTCCTTCCCTGCCTCCCCCCGTCGTTGTCTTTCCAATTTCAACCCAACCAATCCGTCCTCCCTCCTCACGCATGTCTACCATTCTTTTTTCCCTCACCCCCACCAAACGTACCTTGCAATTTCGTAGGGCATGCCTACCTCACCTGCCTACTTTTCCTCTTCTTCCTTCGTCATTTTCCCCTCAAATTAGCCTATAAATACCCCATTGGCAGCCTGGGTCGAGCTTATATTTTTGCAACCCAAAAAATCTCAACCTTACACCACCACCCGATTATATCGTTATTTCACCGCCGTCGACGATCTCCGTCGCCAACGCCGCCCACCAAAGCCTTCCCTGCACCACCCTTTACAGAACTGATCCTCCCTCCTCCCTTGCCTTGCCCTGCACAAGCCACTCCGGCCGTGCAAAATCATCCTCCCGATCAGCCCACTTCAACCTCTCGCCGCCCCTCGCGCCACTACCCGCCACCAATTCCGCTGCCAATAACACCACCTCTACCCCCCCCAAAACAACCAAAAGACCTCACTCTACTGTAACACCCCAAAATTCACAATTTTTTTAAAGCGAAAGTAATTAAAATATTTAATTTAAACCCCGTGAATTCTGGGGATGTTACCGCCACACTTAGTACCAGACCGGTTCATTCCTACCGTTCTGGTACCAAGTGCTAAGGCTAAGAAAATACTATTAATAACACCATAAAAATTTAAATTTATACAAACGAGAATCAGAGTACGCGTAAGTCTTACATCATTCGAAATACCAGCTATTGTTTTTCCAAATAATAACTAAACAACATTAGTAAAATTATTTCTATAATTCAAACATAATAAAAGATAACACGAGTCATAAATTTAAAAAGAAAAACGGCCACGTCACTCTAGAAATTGATCCAGCCCAGCTATCACTCTGCCCCTCCTAATGTCCCATAGACATCGATAGCATCAAAGTAGGTGTCTCCTACCTGCAACAGATCAAATGGGCCTTTTGCTCATGGGAGTACGCAACGTACTGAGTAAAGTAACCGAGTACTAAGGCCGGCATATAACACATTAAATCATGCAGGAATATGATGATCAACATACAATTACAAACCCACACATATGATACATAAAAGCATAAAGTGAAATCCATAACTTATAATCAACAAGTCCACACATAAGGCCCAAAAAGGTCCAGATTAATTATTTAATCTTTCCTTTGTCGGAATTCAATTCACACCATACCATTTTCTCAATCCATGTGAGTACAGGAACACCCCACTATTATAACCGGTGGGCCGGTCACACATAGAGCATCATGCCCTAACCACTATTATTACCGGTGGATCGGTCACATATAGGGTAAAACCCTAACCACTATTCCTGACCGATGGATCGGTCTGGTTCCTGCTCGCATGGTGTTCCACTGTAAGTAATTAGTATCTTTTAAGAGCTTTAACGGTTCTGGTTTGTATTTATTGAGCTCGAGTCACCCCACTATTATTACTGGTGGGCCGGTCATATATAGGACATCATGTCCTAACCACTGTTATAATCGGTGGATCGGTCACACATAGGGTAAAACCCTAACAACTATTCCGGACCGGTGGATCGGTCTGGACCCGGCTCAATAATCTTCCACTTTAAGAGATTAGTGTCTTAAATATTTTATTCATAAACATTTGCCATTCACAAACATTTGCCCAGACATGCATGACTAACTCCATGCAGCCCTAGCTCCCATGCAAACCCTAGTTCCCGTGCAAATCCTAACTCCACGTAAACCACACTTCCATGTAAACCCTAGCTCTCATGCAAACCCTAACTCCTCGTAAACCACACTTCCATGCAAACCCTAGCTCCCATGCAAACCCTAACTCCACGTAAACCACACTTCCATGCAAACCCTAACTCCACATAAACCATACTTCCATGCAAACCCTAGCTCCCATGCAAACCCTAGCTTCATGTAGACATGCTTCCATACAAACCCTAATCCACATGCAAACCCTAGCTTCACGTAGACATGCTTCCATGCAAACCCTAATTCATACGCAAACCCTATCTCCACATATACCACACTCCCATGCAACCCTAATTCACAAACATTTGCCCAAACATGCATGACTAACTCCATGCAGCCCTAGCTCCCATGCAAACCTAACTCCATACAAACCCTAGTTCCCATGTAAATCCTAACTCCACGTAAACCACACTTCCATGTAAACCCTAGCTCCCATGCAAACCCTAACTCCTCGTAAACCACACTCCCATGCAAACCCTAGCTCCCATGCAAACCCTAACTCCACGTAAACCACACTTCCATGCAAGCCCTAACTCCACGTAAACCATACTTTCATGCAAACCCTAGCTCCCATGCAAACCCTAGCTTCATGTAGACATGCTTCCATACAAACCCTAATCCACATGCAAACCCTAGCTTCACGTAGACATGCTTCCATGCAAACCCTAATTCATACGCAAACCCTAGCTCCACATATACCAAACTCCCATGCAACCCTCATTCATATGCAAACCCTAGCTCCACGTAGACATGCTTCCATGCAAACCCTAGCACCATACCATTCATGCAAAACTCTAACACATACCATTTCATGCAAAACCCTAGCACCATGCCCCTTTCATGTAAAACTCTAACCCTTACTGTTTCATGCAAAACTCTAACACCACATTGTTACACTCCCCATTATTATTTTACAACCCTAACATGCATGTCTTAAGGCCACATCATACAATAATAATAGCGTAAATATACACATAATTTTAATGCCACAATTTATTCATACCAACATACTTCAACTCCACTTTATAATGCATATGAAATAATTAATAATGATAAACATAGAATACATGGCATATAAAGCAAATAATGCATATAAACACACAAATGGCCTTAGTAACACCCTTACCTAAAACAACACCGGTCTTGGTGCATGCTCCTATTCCACTTGAGGGATTTGACTGGGTTCACCTTGAATTGGCGAGGATGGGTGGCACCGGCGGTGGTGCCCGAAGGTGGCCGGAAAAGTGATCTAAAAGGGGCAAAATGAAGAAAAAGAGGGAAGGAGAAGGAGAAAAAGAAAAGGAGTTTATGGGTCGATGGAGGAGAATTAGCAGGAGATTTTGAGTAGTTCAAGGGGTGGTAGAAGAGGCATATGAGGTGGTGGGCGGTGGTTTAAGGTTTTGGGGTAAAAATTTTGGCGAGAGGGATAGCAAACTTTGCACGATTATGGAGGCCCATGCAAGAAGAATCGAAGGTTGTGGATGGTTAAGTTAGCTAGAGGGCATTGCAGGGAAGAGTTTGGGAGGCAGAGACAGTGGTGATGTTGGCTAACGGCAAAGGAAAGTGTGTCTAAAGTGGCAGCGGTGGAAAAACTTAAACTTAGGGTTTCGGGGGAAAGAAAGCTCGATTTCAGACCATGTGAGGGGTATTTATAATGGTAGAGGGTAGGCTCGCGTTCTGGACGTTACCAGGAGATCAAAGCCGGTGAGAAATGGGACAGTTATGGTGTTGATCGGGCGGCACAAATTTTAAATTTTGCCCGACCTTCGCAAGGGCAATCGGGGGCAAACATGGGGAAGAAAAGAGAAGTTGGGCGGTTCAAATTAGAGTGTGCGTCGAGGGGAAGAGAATGGGCAGGAGAAAAGCCGGTCATGACACGTGTGGCCGGCGGCGCCATTTTCAGGGGAGGTTAGAGGTTGTAGTTATGGCGTCAGGGCTGGTAGAGGAAGAAGAAGATGAGGGAAGTTGGACCGGGCGATTTGGCGTAGAAAAAAAAAGGAAGAAAAGAAGAGGAGACCGGGTCGGGCGTTTGGTGAGAGGCAACTTAAATGGGACACCGTGTTTTGGAAACAAACGAGATCCAACGCAGCGTGGCGAGAGCCGGGCGAAGGGCGACGGTCGCACAGGCTGGGTCGCGCCGAAGGAAAGGAAAGAAAAGGAGGAACTAGGCCGCGAGCTGGCCTAGGTCGGGAAAAAGGATAGGAAAAAGAAAAAAAGAACAAAAGAAAGAAAAAGAAAAAAAGGAAAAAGAAAAAGAAAAAAAGGGGAAAAGAAAAATTGTGGGTTGGGTTAATTAAATTAATTAAAATATTTGGGATATTTTAAAATAATAATATTTAAATCCCTTTTTAGGCTAAATTAGGATTTTTAAAAGATTTTCCAAAAATTCTATTTTAATTAGTAAATCACTCTAATTTTAATCAATTAAAATATTTATAAAATTAAAATTAATTTAAAACTATTTTCTCTTTCTTAATTTAAATAAAATAATTTATTTAAATAAATTCCCAAATTAAAATCTTTAATTAGTTAAAACACCCAAATTTCCTCTAATTAACATATTTATAAAATTTCTTATTAATTTGCCCTAATAAATTTCCTTTTATTTTAGTAAAAATAATTTATTAAATTAAATTTTCCAACAAACCTTATTTAAATATAATCTTTTAAATTAGAAAATTTCGGGGCATTTCATCTTCCTCTCCATAACTCCATCTTTCCCTGCCTTCCTCTCCTTCTCCCTTCTCCACCTTCCACCACCTTCGGCCACCACACCTACCCCCGTGCGCTGCCACTTTCGGTTGCACCACCACCTCCATTCCACCCCTCTCCACCTAAGACACCTTCCACCACCTCAAACACCCCCTCATTCCCTCTCCTCTATCCTATACCCCCATCTCTCCACCTCTCTTCCTCCTCCACCGCCACCGCCTCCTCCGCTGCACACTACCGTCGGTTCCGCCACCAACCCTAGGTGGTATTCTAATTTCCCCAGCCCTTAAATTATTTTTCTATAAGTGTTAATAATTTTTAGTAATATTAATAGTATTACTCTTAATAATATTATTATTATTCTTATTATCATTAATGTTGTTGCTGTTGTTGTTGTTGTTGTTGTTATTATTATTATTATTATTATTATGTTATCACTCTTATTATCTAACCTAGCTTCAGAAATATTTATAACTATGGTATTATTATTTAAAAGGCTACAACTTTAGTATTAATATAGTTATCTTTATTGTTATTATTATTATTATTACTACTATTACTACTGCTATCATTATTATTATTATTATTATTTTCTTACTGATACTATTAATACTAACTTGGTCATTATCACTTTTATTATTAGTGTAAATGTTGGGACTCTTATATTACTATTACCCTTTTCGATTATTATCCTTATTATGCTTAACATTATTATTACTATCATTACTACTACTACTACTACTACTACTACTACTACTACTACTACTACTACTACTACTACTACTATTATTAGTATTATTATTATTATTATTATTATTATTATTATTATTATTATTATCATTTCTATCATTATTATTATTATTCTATTATACTTGACCACATTATCACTAAGGTTACTACTAATATGATTTCTAGGACCTTCATTAGTATTATTCTTAAGATGAGAACTATTATTAATTTTATCACTATTATTATTATTATTATTATATAATACTACTATAAATATTATTATTGTTAACTTGTATTTTGTCAATACTTCATAATCACTAACCTATTATCACTACTAGAATTATTAATAAAAAAATCATTATGGTCACTACTTTTATATTACTTATATCACTATTATTATTCTTATTAGTAGGGTTTGGGTCAATATTAGCATTATCACTAAAACTAATAATAATATTAGTATTAGTAATATTAGAATTATTACCTTTAATACTATGAATATCACTATGACTACTTTAACATAAACCATGATGGCTACTA
Source organism: Tamarix chinensis (assembly GCA_030549775.1). Lineage (NCBI taxonomy): Eukaryota > Viridiplantae > Streptophyta > Magnoliopsida > Caryophyllales > Tamaricaceae > Tamarix > Tamarix chinensis. The sequence continues at coordinate 22,910,849 of CM060173.1, read as the reverse complement.
AGAATTATTTTGGTTAGTAGTGGCACGATTAATTATTTTGAGAATAATAATCCTACTTTTAATTATAAAACTACTACTATTATTATTATTATTATTATCCCTAATAGTAGAATATGATAAGAGTAAGGTATAAATAATGGTAATATTTGGTAAGAGGGAGATTAACCCATAGTATTTTCCTCTTATAGGTGAATCAAATCAAAACCCTAAGGAGGCATAGGAGCTGCTCCAAGCCCGGCGTCGTTTTAGGTAAGGATGTAGCTGAGGCCCATGTGTGTTATGTGACTTGTATGCCTTGGGTGTTATGTATCATGCTATGTCATGTATCGTATGATTATCATTAACTTGTCTTATGTGTAGCGTAGCTTGGAGTCGAGGTATGTTTATGTGTTTCCTTATGGCATGAGTATGATATGTATATATGGTGATTATGATGTGATATGATCTGACCCTCTAAGACACGCATGCTAGGATGATTGATAATAAGATATGGGGATGAAAGGATGAAAAGAAAGGAAATAAGAAGTGAGTTCATTCAAGGGGATATGAGGTTGATCAAACTACCTCATGATCTATGAGAGGAAAATAAAGAAGAAGAGGTGATCAAAATGAATGGGAGATAGGAACCATGCATGGGAATTCTAGGGTTTACATGGGGACTTCAAGAGATTGCATGGGGTCGAAGAAGCTTGCATAGGGATGATCTTTACGTGAGAAAAGTTGTTTCAGGGTTTAAGTAAGCTAAAGGGAGAGTTGTGGAGTGATTGTAGATTTGGGATGAAAAATAGTATGTAGGTTGGTGTAAGGGTGTATAAGGGATCTGATTAGGGTTTTGGGAGAAAGCACTAATCTAGGGAAAAATGTGGAAGTAAACACAATTAAAGGGGAGTGGAGTAAGGGTTAAGAGTGAGAATTTATTATATGAGGGATGAGTATGGGTGCCATGGGAATGAAGAAATATTAGGTGAAAAATAGTCAGGTTACTTGTGGAGGAAGAAAGGTGCTAGGGTTTGGAGTGACCAAATAGGGTTTTCCGGTCACCTGTGAATTTGATGAGTAAAGTGTTATGAGTGGGGGTTGAGTTTAAATGAGATAAGGTAGTGGGCAATAAACGAAATAAGGGTAGCATAAGTAAGAGGAAGTTGGGCCACCTAGGTCCAATTAGGGTTTTCAAGGGGAAGCCCCCGAGGGTGATAGTAAGTGGAGTTTGATGTCATGAGGTGATGGGCCTTAACCCACACCCTTAGGAGTTGGGATTTCATTATGGGTAACTGCAAGGGAGAATGGATATCGGGGCATGATAGGAGGTGCATGAGTCTCAAGATATGAGACGGGCCCTCTTGGGGGAATAAAAGTATAGGGTTGTTGACATGCTTATCAAGGGTGAAAGCTTTATTGAATAAGACACGAATAAGACATTAATCATTTAAAGAGTAAGATTGTTGAGCCGGACCCAGACCGATCCACCGACACAATAGTGGCCAAGTGCTGTGGTGCCCTGGAGACCGATCCACCGGCTATAATAGTGGGGGATCTCGAGCTCAACAAACCACACACTTACTATCATAATTACAAATAAGGGTAGCATAATTACAAATAATTATGGGAAAGATAATATATAATTATAGTGGAACACCATGAGAGTCAGGGTCAGACCGATCCACCGGCATAATAGTGGCCAAGAGCACCTTACCCTGGACACTGATCCACCCATAAAAATAGTGGTTAGAAGCGTTATGCCCTATATGTTTCCGATCCACCGGCTATAATAGTGGGGTTCCTGCACTCGTATGGATTGATAAAGACTATGATGTGAAACGGCTATATTTACTAGAGATCTAAAGTATAATTCTATCTGGACCATAGTCGGCCTTCATTATCTATATTATTGTATGCGGCCAATATGATCATGTTATGTATGTTATGTTGTATGTTTTGAATATTTGGCCTTAGAGCATGGTTACCTTACTCAGTACGTAGCGTACTGATCACCTGTTTCATGGGTTATGCTCATTCCTACGAGCAAAAGACCCGTCTAAGTTTGTGCAGGTAGGGGAAGACGTATTCGATGCCTACGACACGTACGAGGCATTAGGCGAGGCTGATCATTGAGCCTAGACCTGACCTGGGGATCGAGAGTGACTCGGTCAGACTCTATTTTTCCTCTTATTTTACCATGTTTTGTTCTTATTCTAGTTATGTCATGTCGTATGGTATTTTTATATTTTTGGAAAATTTTAGTCACTTACTCTTTGGGTTGTAATTCTTAAATCACACTCTGATTTTTGTATGACTATGAGGGAGTCCTCTCATAGATTCTCATTGTTTTATTAATGACTTGTGTTTGAAGTTAACCCTATTTAGCCTTAACACTTAGTACTAGAATGGTAGGAGTGAACCGGTCTGGTACTAAGTATGGCGGTAATATCCCCAGAATTTACAGTTTGGTTATTTCACTTCTATTAAACCTTTCTATTAAAACAAAAATTTTCAGTAATAAATTTTGGGGGTGTTACAGGTACGCCCTAACTCTTAGACCCGAATGTCCATTCTGAGAATGGAACCTCTTACTAAAGGGTCCACTTATCCTGGCCACTCTTGTAAGCTTCATGTCACTCCATGGCCTTCACATAGTCATCTGCATATGTAGTATTAGTACAACTTCCTCGTACTGAGTAAATCATAATACCTCACAAGAGGTGCAATAATCCAAAACATGCTCAAACACAAGCACATACCATAACAATATATAATAAATCATGGATTAATATATAAATATAATTATATGCCATTAGAGTATCATGCTCCACAATCAACCATACTCAACAAAGTCACGCAAATTAAGGTACGTAGTAACCATATCAAAATCCATGACCAAACCGACTAATCAAATTAATTCCAATTAACATAGTAGGGCACTAAGGCAACTACCAAACCATCAATCCAATATATACCAAAATGAGGTAAGGCACTGAGGCAACTACTGAACCCAACAATACATACCAAGGCCATCAACAAGTATTCCTTTATTATTTATATTACTCGAGGGGATACAATGAACCCGGGGATATTGAGGTACACCCGGTCATATTGGTGCACAAAGGCAACACAATACCAGTACTCTAGAACCCAAGGACACAGCGGTACGCCTGGTCATACCGGCGTACATAGGAAACACAGTATCCTCCAACCTCGGTCACCTAATCCTTAAGTATCGATACCCTCTATAGGGCCCATATGTCACCTATAGAGTAGATAAAGGCCTTGCTAGGGCATAGAGGCACACCAGCGAACCAACTCAAATGAGGGCTAACACCTCGTCTCTAGGGTAGCTAACCCTAGAGAGAAACCATTCTCAAACTCGAGATCTTCCACTTTAAGTATTAGTATTTTATGAGGTTATCACAAACATTTCATACTGTACAATCATTTTCATTTCCATACTTAACAATTTTTCATTATTTTCAATTATCCGGATAAACCCTAAGGTCATCAATCTATGTTAAAGTCAAAGTCAACATTAAGGTCAACCTATAAAAATTATAAGGTTATCATATGTCCAGTTATTCACATTAGGTGCATTAGGTCCAAAATGACCAAAATGCCCTTAAAACCCTAATTTCATAATTTTAATCCAATTCCATACCAAACATTATTATTACGAGCAATTTGTCATGAAAAGGCTAAAAGATAATTATTCACAACATTTTAGCATAGAATTAATTTTTACGATTTAGCGATTGACTGTATATTCCACTTTTCATGCATTTATTAAGTTGCACCCTCAAAAACCCTAATCATGTATTCTTCATGTGTCACACGTTCCATGCAGCATGTGTGTGTGTGTGTGTGTGTGTGTATTAAGCATAATATGACATTTAATAAGGTAATTATCATCATAGTTCATGTAGGGAAAAATATCTAACCCTAGAACATGTGAATAACAATTATCATATTCTAACCCTAATCATGCATATATATTTTTATGATTTTTATATCAACCCTAAATACCATACAATGGTGACCATGAATTAATTATCATGGCATTTAAATCATCACTTGACAAGCATGCAACCCTAATAAAATCCTAGGCATGCATATGTAAATTATACAACACGTTACTCATGCATATACTCCACTTTCGATCATTGCGGTTATCATATATATAACATAATATCATTTTATTATACATGTCATAATACTTGAAGAATATAGAACCCTAGCATGATTATAGTTCCAAACAATCTTAGCATGCTCGCACATAAATTCTACCGCCTTATGAGTGATTAGATTTACCTAAAGCCAAGCTTACACAAAAAGCGCCAAAAGCCATCTTCTCCGAGATCTTCAAATATTACCTAATAAATTAATATCCAATAATACATATTAGTATTTAATATAACATAAAATTAACTCAAAATTAATTAAAATAACTTAAGAACAACTAACTAGCTAAAATAAGGCAGTAAGAACTAACCAAAACTCGCGAAACAAAGAAGGAGTAACCAGCGGAAGTTGCCGAGAAGGAGAGGAGGGGCAACGGTGGTGTTGTGTGTTGCTAGGGTGTAGTAACGGTTGGAAATTCTACAGAAAGGGTAGGGGATGCAGTAAAGGAAGGTGTAGCAAGGGGCAGGATCAGCAAGTTTGGACGAAGCTAAGGTAAAGGGTTCGACAAAAATGACTTAAAAGAGGGTGGCAGTTATGGTGATTTTGTGTGCAGCTTAAGGGGTTGTTTTGGCTATATTTGTTGCAGCTTGGGGGTGGGGAATGGCAGATCTTGCTTCAGAAAAGGTAGGGGCTGCAGCAAGGGAATGTGTAACAAAGAGAGGAGGGTTGGTGGGAGTTTCCAATGGGGTAAAAAAATAAAGGTGGAAAACAAGAACGACGATCAGTTTTTTTTCTTATGCGAGGGAGATCGAGAGAAGGAGGGAGTGTATGGGTTGTTTGGGAGGGTTAGCACATGACATAAAATAGATGAAATGGAGAGGTTAAGAAGATCATGGCGTGTAGGGAAAAGGGGAGCAAAACAAGGAGAGCAAAACAAGGGGGAGGGAATCATGCATGGCAAGAGAGTAGCGTCATGGATGGTCGTACCGGGGAGGAAGGGTAGGTTGAGTTTAGTAAATTTAGTATAGGGTATGGGTAAATTATTTAGGTAAAGATTTAGGGTAAAATATTGGATAAAAATTATTCGGTTACCGAAATTGATTTATTAGATGAAACGGATACCGGTTACGATCTCAACCTAGGTTAAAATTTTAATACGCACCCTCTAGCATATTTTAGCCTTATTACATTTTATAACTAATAATTTGTAATAATATTACATATATTAATAATATATTTAACATCAAATATCCTTAAATAATTATTACATCTAATATACATAATTACCGATTATAATTAGGATTTCTAAAAAATGGGGTATTACAGTTATATGTTATTTTCTTTATTTTTAGGGCTTAGGGACATAATGATCATTCTTCATAATATCTAATTTTATTAATTAATTTGTGGTGTTCTAATATACTAATTGTTGATAAGGGATACTTAGTATGTAATTTCATGATTTTAAGAGTTTATTTAATATTTTATTCTCAATTATTAATTTTAAGACATATTAGAGTTAAAATGGTAATTTAAAATCTAAATATTTTTAATTAGATATTCAAAGTTAATTGTTGACTTTGACTATTGACTTGACTCTTAGAATAAAAAATGGAATTGAATATTGAATCTCGATAAGAATTATTTTTTGGTCTTTTAAATATAAACTTTTTAGCATATTTTTACAAATCTGTTATATATAAATAGTATTTTAGTAAATAGTATTTTTTTCTAAAATTGGTATGCGACCTTATTTTATGGTGATAGTTTATAATATAGTTGAGTTTTTTTTAGTAATTTAAGTGGTGAGTAAAATAAATGAGTTTAAGGGTATTATGTACTACCTATGCATTAACTAGTAGTTTTAGTCTACCTACGGGAGTTGTGTTGACTATCATTGGTAGATCAGCTAGTAGTTATATATAGTCCACCTTATGTAGTCTCAGGATGGCCTATAAGGTAGGGTTGTGTAGTAGATGCTTTCTCTAAGAAATTCGTATGTTTTGCATTGGTAGTGCATAAGCGAAGGTCGTCTCTCTAATATATGGGTGACTTATAGGTCCTATAGACAATATCGATACTTAAATGTTAGGGTGTCCTAAGTAGTTTTTTTTAACTATAGGCTATTATATATGCCATAACCAGTAGTGCTATAGGCTATTATGCATGTCATAATCGATAGTATTATAGGCATTATAATTCCGTATCTGCTAAACTTTGGATGTAGTTTCTTTGACCAATGTGCCTTAGATGTACTCCCTTAGCCAATGAGTTTGGATGAAGTTTCTTTGGTTGTCGTGCCTTAGATGTATTTCCATCTCCACTAAGCTATGGGTGTGGGTCTCTTAGATGTTGTGCCTTAAATGTGAGTTTTGAAATGCCCCAAAATTATTTATTTTACGAAATATAATTAAATAAGAATTTATTAGGGAATTATTTAATTAATTATTTTATTTGGAATAGGAAGGATTTAATTAGAGCAAATTAATAAGAATTAATAAACAATTTTATAAAGGAAAAAATTGAGCTTTTTGCTAATTAAAAATGAATTTAGGAAAAGTCTTTTAAAAACCCTAAATTAGCCTAAAAAAGGAAATTTAATATTATTTTATTTAAATATTTTTATTCTAAATACCCAAAATATTCTAATTTATTTATTTAACCCCAAACCACCTAAATTTTCCTTTTTCCTTTTTGCTTTTTCTTTTTCTTTCCTCCTTTTTCTTTTTTTTCTTTCTTTTTCTTTCTTTTCTTCTTTTTATTTACCTTCTCTCACCGATTGGGCCTACGACGCAACCCAATCCTTCCTCTTTTCCTTCCTTCTCTCGTGGCCCAGCGCCGCTCCTTCCTTTCTTTCTTCTACAGATGCTGCGTTTTGTTCTTTATTTCCCTAGGACGGCGCGTTTCATTAAAAAAACTTATAAACAGCGTCGACCGGCCCGGTTCTTCTCTTTTTCTTTTCTCTCTTTTTCCCCTCGATCACTCGATTCACCTTCTTCTTCTTCCTCCTTCCTCTGGCATTGTTGACTTGTACCTTCAAAGGCCGAAAATGGTGCCGCCGGCCACGCTTAAGTTGACCGGCCGTTTTCCCTCTCCTTCTGTCCCCCTCGACGCACATTCCAGCATGAACTGCCCCATTTCCCTTTTCCCCTGCACGATCTCCCCATTTTCCCTCGTGAAGATCGGGCACGATTTGAAATCGTGCTGACCAATCAATGCCATGTTTACCCTAATATTTCACCGGCATTGACCTCCTACCAACCTCCAAAACTCGACCCTACCCTCTAACACTATAAATACCCCTCGTGTAGTATGATTTCGAGATTTTTTTCCCTGAAACCCTAAGTGCAAAACTGTGTGCCACCGTGACTTCAGACAAGCCATTCGCTGCCGTTAGCCAACTTCACCGCCACCTCTGCCCACCAAAATCGTCCCTGCACCACCCTCTAGTTAGCTAAACCACCCATCTCCCTCGATTCTGCTCGCACGAACCACCACAGTCGTACGAAATCCCCTGCCCATCAAACTAAAATTTTAACCACCGCAACCCTCGAGCCATTGTCTGCCACCATATTTGCCACTTCTACTGCCTTCAGCACCACCCAAAAACTTCTACTAATTCTCCTCCACCTGGCCATAACCTTCTTTTTCCTTTTCTCCTTCTCCTCCCCTCTTTTTCTTCACTTTTCCCATTCGGTCGCCACCTTTACAGCCGTGCTCCGCCGCCCCTCGCCGCGCCACCACCCTCACTTTACTCCTCTTACCCTAGGCTACCACTAGCACCTCAACCTCCACCCTTTCTTCTCAAACCTTAACTTTTCCCCTTTTTACCCTCTGTTTCGGACACCGTCATCGCCGTCGTGCACCACCACCGGTGCCACCCATCTCCGCCGACTCAAGGTGAAACCCTAGACCCTCTCAACCCTTCTTTTCTATTTATTTAAATTTATTCTATTTTTATTTCAATTTTCAATATTTATTCGATTATAATTATTATCATTATCATTATTATTATTATTGTTATTAGATATAATATTATTAATAAATTTTATTGGCAGAGTCGAGATAATTCTTGAGTTAATTAGGTAGTTAATTTCGAATTATAAGTATTTATTTGTATTATTATAAATTTATTATCATTATTAATATTATTATTATTAGTATAATTATTTTATTATTAATGTTAATTATTTTAGGAGGGTCAATGCCTTAATTTTTTTATAAGGTTTGCACCCTTGTATTTTTATTACTATTATTACTATTATTATTATTGTTGTTGTTGTTGTTGTTGTTGTTGTTGTTGTTGTTGTTGCCTTTCTTATTTTTAATATTATAAGTAATATATTTTATTAATATTATTATTACTATTATTAAATGGTACTTTCATTATTTGGAGGTAGGGTCAAAAACCCCACCTTGTAATTTTAAGCTTATATTATTATTATTATTATTATTATTATTATTATTATTTCTATTAATATTATTATTATTACTAATATTTTGTAATTATTAAAATTATTATTATTATTATTACTTATATTATTATTCTTTAAGTATTTTTAGGAGGGAACCTAATTATAGTATTTTCCCATAATAGGTGAGCCCAGTCAAAGCCCTCAAGTGGTATAGGAGCGTGCTCCAATACCGGTGACATTTTTAGGTAAGGGGTGCTAAGGCCATATATGTAATATGTGATTTATATGCCATGCATGTCATGTGATATGATTTATTGTGTATTTTATGTGTATGTTGTATAATTATTATGAACGCATCATGATATGGAGTGGAGGTATGTTTTGTGTAAATAATTGTGGCATGAGAATTATGTGTATGAGTGTGTTATTATTATGGTATTGATGCGGCCCATAAGACATGCATGATAGGGTTGTAAAATAATGGTGGTATTAGGGTTTGCATGGTGATATAAATGGTTGCATGGTGGTATTAGGGTTTGCATGGTAGTATAAATGGTTGCATGGTGGTATTAGGGTTTGCATGGTGGTATAAATGGTTGCATGGTAGTATTAGAGTTTGCATGGCGGTATTAGGGTTTGCATGGTGACATTAGGGTCACACGGTGGTGTTAGGGTTTTGCATGGTGGTTTTAGGGTTTGTATGGTAATTAATAGTTGCATGGAAGTTAGGGTTTGCATGGTTACCATGGTTTGATGGGAATAACTAGGGTTGGAGGATGACAACTATAGAAGGCAATCATGCATGTCTGGGTCAAAGCTTATGAATAAGATACTTAAGATATTAATTACTTAAAGTGGAAGATATTGAGACAGGACTAGCCGATCCACCGGTTAGGAATAGTAGTTAGGGTTTTACCCTATATGCAACCTATCTACCGATTATAAAAGTGGTTAGGACATGAAGTCCTATGTGTGACCGGCCCACCGGTTATAATAGTGGGGGATCCCGAGCTCAACAAACCAAACTCTATAGTTGCTAAGACGTAAAAGACGCTATTACTTACAGTGGAACACCATACGAGAAGGGGCCAGACCCATCCACTGGCATATAATAGTGGCAGGGTATGTTACCCTCGCGACCGATCCACCGGCTAAAATAGTAGGGTTCCCGTACTCGTGTGGAATTGATAAAGAAAATGGTGTGAATCGATTTCCGATAAAAGAGTTATTAAATAATTAATTTGGAATAAGTGGGCCTTTACGTATGGCCTTGATCGTTTATAAGTTGTATAATTTTCTTCATGACCTTGTGTACTATATGTGTGGGTTGTAAGTGTAAGTCAAGTATTGTCTTGCATGATTCTATATGCTTATGTGTTGGCCTTAGTGCTCGGTTACCTTACTCAGTACGTAGCGTACTGATCACCCGTTTCATGGGTGATGCTCATTCCCACGAGCAGAATGCCCATCTTACCTGTTGCAAGTAGGAGACGCTTATTTCGATGCTATTGATGTCTATGGGACATTGAGTGGGGCCGAGTGATGAATTGGGGCTGGATCGGTTTCTAGAGTGGCGTGACCGTTTTTCCATCATGAGATTTTTATCTTTGTCCTCTTTTAATTGTGATTGACCCTTCAGAAACAATTTTATTATTATTGCTAATTTTCTTCTCTGAAAAACAATAGCTAGTATTTCGAATTATGTAAAGACTTATGCGTACTCTGATTTCCGTATTTATGAATTTGGGTTATTTATTAATTTGTGTAGTTTTCTTAGCCTTAGCACTTGGTACTGAGACAATAGGAGTAAACCGATCCGGTATTAAGTGTGGCAGTAGCATCCTCGGATTTTACGGTTTTAATTTATAAGTCTTGTTTTAAAAAAAGTGCAAAATTTAGTGGTGTTACAAGTTCCTTGGTCATTGTACCATGGATATGAGTAATACTATATATTGAAAATGGATAAGTGAATAGTAATATCATGTGTAATATAAGAAGTGAAAAAAGTGAATGATAATATCTTGTATAAGTAAAACAAGTGAATATGTGGTGAATTGTGTGATAACGTAAGTAAGGGACATAATAATTAGTGAACCTTGTATATATATATGTGTGTGTGTGTGTGTGTGTGGATCCTATTTTAATATCATTATTTATATTTTCTCAAACATTATATGTAATTTTAGGGTTTTGATAAATAGTAGTGAATAATTGTAAATAGTGTGAATAGTATGAATAATGGATGTTGATGAATTAAACCATGAAACATGTGTTAGTATGTTTTACCATATTAATTTTGTTTCAGAATTATTCTATGTATCTAATTTGGTTGTATGTTATTACTTTTAGTAGATTATGTTTACGCATTATGTTTATCATATGGGTACTATGTTTTTTTAAAGTATTTGTGTGCATGATTAGATGTGGAAGTGATATGAGCCCCGTAAAATGAGTAGATATCATCACTTTGAACGGGCCCCACTCGGAACCTCAAGATGCAATCGCCTGAGACTAGCTAATATGGACACCGATGACATAATTTCCTAAGAGATCCTAAGGGTAATCACTTGAGAATAGCCCCAAGTCCATCTAAAAGCTATTTCAAGAATGGAGGGTTCACCCCATATAAATAGTCCATAGATCCCCCTCAATTTTTAATGTGGGATTACATCATTCCCATTCCCCTTAGACCTTACGTCTTCTTGCCTCCATTAGTGAATGGCATAAGTGCATAGGGAGGTTTCGACTGAGGTAAGGTTGTAATACCAAATGATGCAAACCTCATCTAACAATTAGATATCGTCATGCACAAATGGGCCCTAACCGAAATCCTAAGGCGTATATAACACCCCCCCCATTTTTAGAACTTAAAAGGTTAGATTAAAAGATTAATTACCGAAGTTAAAATACTAAAAGTATAAGGTGTTACAGCCATATTTGGTACAAGTCTGGTTTCCTCTATTAATTTCATACTAAGTGCTAAAGTTAAAAACGGTACTCCACTTAAACTGACAACACAATTGTAAAAACCATAATACAGAGAAAATCAAAGCACATATTAATACCATTCTAAATAAAAATAACTATCAGCGGATACAAAATTTGGTGAAAGGAAAATACATAAGGACATAAAAGTATAAGAACATCAAGATCAAAAGATACCATACAGAATGTTGAATAACCTAACTCTTAACCCAAAATACTACCCTTCAACTAATCTCATAAGCCTATATGTAAATATCACTGCCCATTGAATAACGAGGGGCCCGTGAAATGGAACCTATCGGTACAATAGTATTGAATAACCCATTACACAAACTAATATGAAAAGTCCACATGGAATGCAGAAAAGGCATCACAACAACACATATTTATAACATATTGGAATATTCATGCAATGATCAAAATACAATAATCATATCAGATAAACAATAGTCACCAAAGCCATATATTGCTCATACTAGTACATATAGAACATACTAAAACTTACCAACCAAGCATCAAAGAGATTCTCTTTGCAGTAATGATTAGAACTAATTTCAACGCAATAACCATAACATTCACAATATATCTTATATCTCAATGTTAAAGCTAATAATATCCATACATCATAGGCAGTGCTCAAAGACACAATACTAATAAAATTCATAACATCACAGGTAGGACTCAAAGGCAACTACCGAACATAAATAGGCATAAAGGCTACTATAGAACCACAAGTAGGCATAAAACTATTACAGAACCATAGGTAGGATGAAGGATGCTACTGATTCATAAGTAAGTACAAATGTTACTGCCAATCTATAGGTAGGCACAAAGGATACTACCAAACCAATTCAATAATCATTTCGATTCAACAATAATCATTTTTCATTTATATTTACTCAATGGGAGATCATATCAACCCAAAGCTACTAAGATACTCCGGTAATACCGGTGCACCAAAGTAACACAATATCCTACCGATTATCAAACCAAAGACACTAAGGTACATTGGTCATACTTGTAACACCCCTAAAATTTACTACTAAAAATTTTATTTTTAAAAGTTGCATGAGATAGTAAATTTTAGGATACTACTACCACACTTAGTACCAGACCAGTTTCCTTTACTATTCCATTACCAAGTGTTAAGGCTAAAACGTTACTTTACTTAAATTCAAAAATACAATTATAAATTAGAGTACCAAAATAGTTAAGGATATTAATTCACCTTTCAAATAGAACCCACTAACTATGGTTATAAAAATGTCAATGAAAGAGAAATATAAAAGACTATAAGGAAATACAAAAACTTTTGATTCAAGTTACAAGACATAATCTTGGATAACCCTACACTATTTACCTGAAGGAAAACCTTAAATAGAGCTAGAGAGCTAATCTACAAAGAACATTACCTATTGAATAAGTAGGGCCCAAGAAATGAATATTTTGGTACAATGGTACTGAGTAACCCATTATACAAGACTAGTATACAAGGCCCGCATGGAACACATCACAACAATCACATGAACATTTAATTATTCATATGTTAATTGAAATGCGATAATCATTCATATAGCCACATGCACCAAGATCATATGCTACCCATACTCATTCATTTGGAAATAACTAAAACTTACTAATGGAACATCTAAGCGATGCTCGTTGTACTTTAATTAGAAAGCCACATCATTCTCAATAATAGGCACAATTTTTTTAATCAACCCACAACTTCTCAATTCACAAGTAGGCCCATCAACACAACCAATACACAAATTATCACAAGTAGGCACAAAGGCTAATACCAAATCACAGGTAGGTACAAAGGCTACTACTAACTCACAAGTAGGCACAAATGTTGCTACCAACTCATAGGTAGGCATAAAAGATGCTACCAAATCATCCCAATAATCATTTACATTCAATTATCAAACATTTTTCATTTTTATTTTACTTAAGGGGAGATCAATGAACCTAGAGACACTAAGATACCCTGGTTATGTGGGCGCATAAGGATATCACAGTATCCTACCGACTATCAATCTAAGGACACAAATGTACAATGGTCGTACTAATACACGAAGGTACACAATACCCTACCAATAAGGACACTTAATCCATAAGTATGTATACCCCCTACTTAGATTTATAGAGCTAAATAAAGTAAGATATAGAGCTTGGTTAGGGCACTAAGGCATACCAAACAATCCATAAATAATCGTGGGCTAAACCATGCCTTTAGGGTAACAACCCCTAAAGAGTCACCATTCCCGATCTCAAGATCTTTCGCTTTAAGTATTAATATTTTATGAGGGTGACCACCAAAATCACAAATTAATCACATATAATCAATTCTTCATACTTAACCATTTTTATTCGTTTCCAACATTATGAGGTAATTGAAGTCAAGATCATTATCAATGTCAATAGCAGAAGTCTACTAAGGCCATCCTAGGCTCAAATACTCACACTTCGCACTTTAGGTCAAAATGACCAAAATACCCATGAAGCTAAAGCTACTACTTTGCCATCCATTCCCATTACAAAGTCAATTTTATTTTATCAACTTGCCATAATGAGGATAACAAACCATAATTAAATCATTGATCATAGAATTAAGTTATCTGACACACCGAATGACCATTTTACCCTTATACACCATTCTACATGTAAAACCCTAACATGTGCTTCTAAAATAACCAAACACATATTCTCATACTTAAACAATAAATAATGCACATACTACATGTTTATAAGAATAATCATAATAGCATACCCCATATTACCAAAATACTCCTAAACTATACAATAGTAATAATCATGCAGAAACGAGCATATCTAATACACCAGAACCCCTATACTCATGCTTGATAACGAACATTACATATCATGTATATTTATTAGAATATTAATCATGGTACACTCTAAATTACTAAAATACTCCTAGACCCTATAATATTTATAATCATGCCAGAACATGGGGTTCTGAAATAGCAAAACCCCCATTCTCATACTTGTCATCAAATATTACTCATTATGCATGTTTATTAGAATAGTGAGTATAATACATGCAAAATTACCAAAATACTCCTAGATCATATATTATGATATTCATACTCAAACATGTGTTGCTAAGACATAAATCACCTATCCTTATGCTTAGCATAAAATAATATTTATCATGTACGTTTATTTAGAACAATCACCATAGTATGTTTAAAATTACCAAAATGCCCCTAGATCATATAATGTTGATATTCATGCTGAAGCATATATTTCTAATGCCACAAACCCATATTATCATTCTCAACATCAAATAACACTTATCATGCATATGTATTAGGATAATCACCATTGTACATTTAAAATTATCAAAATGCCCTTAGACCATATAGTATCGATATTCATGCTCAAACATATGTTTCTATGACATCAAACCCCTATTCTCATTCTCAACATCAGATAACACTTATCATGCATATTTATTAGATCAATTACCATAGTACATTCAAAATTATCAAAATGCCCCTAGACCATAAAATATTGATATTTATGATAGAACATGTGTTTTTAAGATAATTATTCCCTATCTCCATTTTTAGCAATATTTATAACACATTAGGCATCCTGGTTAGGGTTAAATATCATGATAGGTCTAAATAACCAAAGTGTCTCTAGGACTCATGGTAGTAATAATTTTGCTACAAGTTTATCTATACACACTTAACCTAATATTTTTGCAAGCACATAACATACAAAACTACTTTCCAACATTAGACCCCTTTTTATCACACTTCCACACATAACATTTTATATAGGATAACATGCCGTCTTTTTTATTTTCCAAAAAAAATTAATAATCATAGAAATATTTGTAACAAGTCATATCTAACACAAACCACATGTCAAAATCCTAATTTGCTAACATAAGATATCCAAACATTTTAGTGGAGTATAAAGTTTACCTGATTTCCAGCAAAAGCAAACTTTACTGGTAACCGGCTAAAAATGATTAAGCTCCGTTAATAAAATTTTTGTACCTAAAAATAATATCACAAATACCATATTAATATTTGATAAATAAAATAATGATTTTAATTAAAAATATTTATTAAATATAAAATTACCAAATTATCCCTATACATTAAATATTACCCAAATTTAATTAAAAATCCAGCATAACTCACATTGCATGTGTAGTGTGAGCCATGCATGCAAAGGGAGGGGGATGGTTTTGGTAAGGTTGGAGATGGTGATTAGGGGTGTTGGTTTTGGCTATTAGGTGTAGGAGGTTGGGGTAGAGATTTCTGGTGGTTGGAGGGTGTGGGTGGTTCGAAGGCGGTGGCGATAGTGGTAATGCAAGCTATAGGGAGAGGTGGTGTCGAGAAGGGTAAGGAGGAGGAGGAGAGGAAGGAGGGAAGGTGATGTTGGGGTGACTACAAGTGATGGTGGAGGAGGTGGATGGTGGAGGAAATGGAGAGGAATGGACAACCGAGTATGGGTGGTGGAAGAAGAGTGAGGTGTCGAAGGGGGAGAATGAGGCAGGGCTGTAGGGAGGTGGTTGTGGCATTAGCTACTTGGGGTTGTACAGGGAGATTCAAGGTGGAGAAGTTGGCAATGGCTACGGTGGAGGAGGTAGCAATGGAAAAAATGTTGTTGCCCTGGACGTTGTAGGGAGAGTGGATGGTGTCAAGGGTGAGGATTGGCAGGAACTGTCGTGAGGGAGAAAGAAAGGGAGACAAGGTGGTAGAGGAGGAGGAATAAGGAGTTAAGGAAGGAGAGGGTGGTGGCCGACGATGGAGGCTGGGTTGGTAGTGGAGGCAATAGGGGTTGTTGTAGGAGGATGTGGTAAGGAAAAACAAGGGTGGGGAGAAAAAGAAGGAAAGAAGAGAGGAAGGTCTGGGAGATCAACACATAAGGGAGAAGAGAAGAAGGGAAGAAGAAGAGGAGGAGGAGGAGAGAGGGGACCTTCGGCATGTGATGAGTAGGTGGGTAGTGCAGGGCATGGTAGGTAGGGATAGGGGTGCCTGGGGAAAAATGGAAGGGGAGATGACACACGAAGGAGGAGAGCAAGGGGTTGTAGGGCCAAAAAGGGACGGGTGGGAGGGAGGTGTTGTATGGGTGTTTGGTCAAGTAAGGAAGGTGGCAACGCAAGCGTGCAGAGGTGCAAGTATGCTGCGTGTAGGAGGAGAAGAAAGCATGCATAGAAGGGACTTGGGGCATGTTTAGAAGGGGCGCATATAGCAGAAAGAAGGAGAGAAGGGAGGCTGGGTCATGTGGGGAAAAAAGAAAGGAGAAATGGAGTGGTCCAGCCTACACGGGAGAAGGATAAGAAGAAGAAAGGAGAAGTTGGGTTGGCGCACAGGATAAAAGAAAAAAGGGCGGTGAACGCTTAGGCTGGCTCGAGGAAAAAACATAGAAGAGAGAAAAAAAAGAAAAGGGAAAAGAAAGAAAAAAGAAAAAAAGGAAAGAATAAAAATAAAAGGAAAATAGATTTAGTGTTATTATTATAAATTAGATTAAATTTGGGCTATTAGGTAATATTATATTAATTTATCCAAAAATTAAGGTATTAATTAAAGAAAATAATTTTGATAAAATTATGAGTTTAGGGTTTATTTATATAAAAAGAGTAGGATAAAATAATTATATTTACTTATTAAATAATTTATCTAGGTTTTTATGTCAAAGGCTGATAAAAATAATTAAATATTAAAATTTTTGAATAAAAGATTAAACATTCAGATTTTAGGTTATAAAAATTTGAGGTGTTATAATACTAGCAAACAAAGTTAGCATAGTACCTTACCGATAGTGACACCCAATCCATAAGTATGCATACCCACTATAAGTTCACAAATATAAATAGAGTAAGATATAGGGTTTGGCTGGGACATTATGACACACCGGCAAAAATCCATAACCAATCATGGGCTAAACTACGTCTTTAGAGTAACTACTCCTAAAGATCCACAATTTCCAATCTTGAGATCTTTCAATTTAAATATTAGTATTTTATTAAATTGACCACGACACCACATATTAATTACATAGATCTAAATTTCCATACTTAACAATTTTTACTCACTTCCAATTATCCAATACAATCATAATCAAAGTTAATACTAAGGTTAGCATGACAATGTACCAATTCCAACCTTGTAAGTTGTAACACTTCAAAATTTACTAATAAAAAATTTGCATTTCTAGGAGAAGAGTAATATCAAATTAGTTGAGTTTTACCACTATACTCAACATAAGTCTTGCTTACCATACCACCCTTATATAGAATACAAGGAAAAATAGTTAAGACTTAAAACATGATAACTAAAGAGTAAGAGAACTTTCAAAAACATAGATAAATTTTGGAGATTACCTTTGAGTAAAATATTAAAATACAACAAAATAGATCATATGGAACCATATTCGAGTAAAAGCTAACCACCGGATAATATGACTCTACACCCAATCCTGATTCATAAGAGTCACTCCTCCACACATAAGGCCTCATATATGGAAAAATCATCTAAAGGGTCATCATTGATGTGCAAAAAAACATACAGGTCATCTTCTCGTTCCAATGAGAAACACTCATGGAAAGGATGATCAATATGCTACCTACTAAGTAAGGTAACTATATAACCGAAGGGTATGTGAGAGATAAAGCATACAAGTGAGTTAATAATAAGTGATGCAAAGTAAAAACTTATTTCATAACTCATTATTAGATATAAATAAAATCCATTCTTTTATTTATGTTGAGTTCAAGGACCCCACTATTCTTAATCCGGTGGAACTAATCGAAACATCTCTTAAGATAAAACACACCTATGCCACTATTATTGTCTGGTGGAGTGGATCTGACATATACTAGAATAACACGCTTCAAACCACTATTCTTAAACCAGTGGAATAGTATAAAGCACCTCTTAGGGTAAAACACACCTGAGTTACTATTATCGTCCGATGGAACAACTATAACACATAGGTCCTGACTCATGTAATATTTCACTTGATTAATGTCATATCCATTAGTAATTATCTCATAATCATATTCTCATTCACGTTGAGTTTAGGGTTCCACTATTATTAATCCAATGAAATAGATTGATACACCTCTCAAAGCATAATGATCTAAACCACTATTATCGTCCGGTAGAACGAACCCACATTATACCTCAGCCTGACTCACATGATCTTTCACTTTAAATGATTATTAAATTATTTGGATTTTATTTATCAAGATCATCATATAGAACTCATGTAGATATGAACAACACACATTTCAAACAAGTAAAGTACAAACACATGGTTATTAGGGCATTCCCCGAGGAAAATCCCATAATTCCCCTAAGAAATCCTAAATTTATAAGGTGATAATAACTTCTCATTTTATTGTACTTATTATACTAATCATTATCTTGAATATTATGAGTATCATACTAAGCATATTTAAAGTTTATTTCCCTTTTAAATCACCAAAATTTTATTTTTAACCCTTATTGACCAAAATTTCCTTCTCTTACCAAAAACCTCATAAGGTCATATTAAGTAAAATTATGTATTACTTAACCATCATTACTCACATTACTTATGAAATAATTGATAAAATCCTTAAAAACTTATCATGCCATGATTATTTCCCATGTTATCATCAAATAACCATAATACCCTTATATTAGCAAAAATGCTCATATTTTCCCAATGACATTACGAGTCCTAATATTAATGAATTTTAACCTCCAATATTTATATGACATAAATAACATCAATTATATATATACATAGGTACCACATATCTATAGTCATGCTAACCAACTAAATACACAAATGATACTTTCACATTTTTCTCACTTCCAATATATCATATAAAAACATTTTCATAAGAACATCATTTGTACAATATTACCATCAGAATATTACATACAAAAATACATGTAACACATAAAATTCAAAAATATAACGTGTATCCATACTAATAAGGATATTGGTGTCTAAGCACATAAGCCTAACCCATCTCCTCCGAGCTGATGAAAATGAGAATAAAACAAAATTAGAACTTAAGAATACAACCAAGGAAAATTTGAGATAAAAGAGGATGAAAATGGGGATAATCAAAATAAGTGGAGAAGCTTATACTATGTGAGAGTATGGTGGTACTAGAGTGGAGCATGAGGTATGCTAGGAGGGAATCATAGATCTACCAAAGGAAAGTCAAAGGGAACAAACAGGGTGTGTGAAAAGTGCACAGGTGTGTGCAAACCGTGTGTGGGTCATGAGAGAGGAGCATAGCTGGGGTGTGCAAGGGTACACGACAGTGTGCCTCAATGAAAAAGAAATAGATCATGAAGGGGAGAATGATAAAGAAAAGGATTAGGTTGGTGATCATAGGGAGATGATGAGGGAGGATGATATGGTGGTAGTGGTGGTTGGTTTTCCAGAGGACTGGTGGTATTTAGTGGATGGTGGTGGTGAGTGGAGTTGATGGCAGGTGATGATGACAAATAGAGTAAGAAAGGAAAGAGGAGAAGAAAGGTTGTTTTGTGCTAGTCCTAGTGGATAGAAATGGAGGAAGTGAGGAGTTAGTTGGGCATTAAATGAGGTAGATATTGGAAGGTATATATGTATACATGTTTGCGTCCATGGTGAGGAATGAGATGGGGGGTTTGAGCAAAAAATTCAACGGACACATCCCTTGAGATGTGGGAGTTGATGGTAGTGATGATGAATGTAGAATAGGTAGGTTCAGTGGGTAGGCATAGCAGAAAGGATTTGATGGTGGTGGTGATGAATGCGGGAGGAGAAGATAGGTTGTTTTGGGTTGGTTTTGCTTGACAAAAATTGAAGAAGTTAGGGGTTAGTTGAACATTAAACATGGCTTGGGAGGTATATATTTATACATGTTTGTGTGCTTGGTGAGTAGCGATAGAGAGGGAAGGCAAAGCACACACAAGATAGGGTGTATGATTGGGGGAAATGTTCGGGCAAAAATTTCAAGGAACACATGCCTTGAGAGGTTGGAGTTGATGGCGGTGATGATGAATGTATGATAGGTAGGTTCAATGGGTAGGCATGTCAAAAGGGAATTAATCGGGACGAAATGGATTCACATAAGGAGAAGGGCAAAGAAGAAGAAGAAAAAGGAAGCCAGGAAAAAGAAAGGAAAATGAGAAGGAGAAAAGGGAAAAAGGAGAGGAAAAAAGAAAATAAGTTAGGGTCACGATTGGAACTAAGTTTAAATAATTTATATTAGAAAATTAGGGTAAAATTGATTATCATCATCCAAAGTTAGGTTTAGGTTAAGAATATTAATGACTTGGAATAGCGATTAGGATTAGGTTAAGAATTGGGATTAAGGAATTAGGGTAAGGTAGAAATATCAATTTTTCAATATTAGAATTAGGTTAATATATTAATTATTCAGGATTAAGATTAAATAAAATTTTGGGTATTACATCCTAGGATCAATTATTCATATTTTGGTGCATTAGGCTAAAAATGACCAAAATGCCCTTGCGGTTATAATTTTCATATTATCATCCTTTTTTATTAATAATTAAAATATTAAACACGTAATTAAATTATCAAACATTCCAAATGACTATTTTATCCTTACACATGATATTGTACATAAATCCTAACATATATTTCTAAAACATCAAATCACATATTTCCATGTTAAACAATAAATAATACATATTATACACTCTTATTAGGATAAATATCATGATACACTTATAATGACCAAAATTCCCTAGGGTATACAATAATAATAATCGTACTAAAACATGTGTTTCTAAAATATCAAATCATATACCTTCATACTTAACAATAATTAAGACATATCAGACATTCTTATCGTAATAAATATTTTAAGAGACTTAAATGACTAAATTGACCCTAGGGCACATTATAGAAATAATTATGCTAAAAGTATGCATAAGCATGCTCAATATATTATATTGGACATAAATAACATACATAATTTATTTTCAGTATTAAACGCATTTTAACATGCTTTCGTACACATAATAATTTATAAAAGTTGGCATGCTCCATTTTTACCACTTTCTGTACTAGCATTATCAGGCATATAATTTCAACATCACAAACATGCTTAATAAAATTTATATATCAAAACCCTAATGAGCTAACATGGGGTATCTAAAATTTTAGTGAAGCATAAGAATTATCTTATCTTCAACAAAAACACAAATTATAGGTAACCTACTAAAATTTATTAGGCTCCACTAATCAACCTTTAGTAACTAAAAATAATACCGTATTAATAGTTATCTAAAAATAATTTTTTTATTAAAATATTTATTGACTAAAAATTACTAAAATACCTTGTTAATATTACTGAAGATTGGTTGAACCCAAACACAACAAAACTTTTACTGCATGGGTTTTAGTAGGATGAGTCATGCACAATGGAAAGCTGGTGCAAGAAGAAGAAAAAGGGTGAGGGTGGTGATGCACATGGGGAAAGATGGCTGGGTGGTGGCGGCAATGGATATGGTGAGGAGGTTGGCTGGTGGTGCTGGAGGTAGTGGCCAAGGCTAAGGAAGGTTGGTGTCGTGCGATGAGGGGGCACGTGTGGAAGGAGGAGGAAAGGTGTGTGAGAATGGATAAGAGTTGGATAGAGAGTCATCACTAGCGCATGCAAATGGGGGATGCTATAGGCTGGAGAACTACAAAGATAAGTGACACTATAGGGAGGGGGCAGCAATGATGGTTATCGTTGGGGTTGCGGTGGTGGTGATGACTTTTGGTAATGAAGGAGGATGGCGAGGAAGGGAGACGATGACAAAAGAGATAGAGGTCGTTAGGTGGTAGTGTGTATTTGGAGTGAGGCATGGTTGGTGGTGGTGATGCCAAATAGAGCGAGGGAGAAAAGAGGGAGTAAGGAAAAGAGAAGAAAGGAAGGGCAAGGGATCAGGGTTGGCTCTATTGGGAAATCGAATGAGGAAGTGGAGAAGGAGAAGGAAGAAGAAGATGAAGAAATGAAGGCTCAGGTGTAACACCCCCATAATTCACTTATGAAAAAAAAATTAAAAGAATAAAGTGGAAGCTAAAATAAAATTGGGGGAATGTTACCGCCACATCTAACACAAGATAAATGTCCACCATCTATCTCATGCTAGATGCAAGGCTAAAACTTGTCAAATAAAATTTCAAACAACATCTATGCCATGAAGATAAAGTCCCACGAGGACATATCCACAGGTAGATGACAAGTGAATAATTTCACTGAATAAAATCATCGCTGAATAAATCAGCGGAACATATGAAATAAACCCAAATTTTAAAGGCTTATCAGAGTACGAGAAATTAAAAGTTAATTACAACACCTTGAAATTTTAAATACAACATTTGAAACTCCCAAAAATAAATACAGACAATGAAGACAAATCCCGAGGGATCAAACTCTGGATTACCTACTCTCTCAAGCCAAGCCTTCAACTCAAAAATAATATCCAATCTCAAACCTATACAAAGAGGTTTGATCTCCACCATCAGTGGATCATCACAGGACCCATTCAACCAAAGTAGCATTAGTACGGGTCCAATACTGAGTAAATCAAGACTACCCAACTCATGGAAGGAAACATGAAACACATAAGATATGAAAGACTCTAGCTTACGATTCTCATGCTCAATTATACAAATGATAAATGCACCATTCCACTCATACAATAATTCATGCTTAATTATACAAGTATTAGATACAATAAAACATAGGGTCGCGGATTCATGCTTATGAGTACATGACTAGACATGACGGCACATAACATACAAGCGTACAAGAAATCACGATCGCATGCTAAGTAACACCAATCCAACAATCCAATAATAATCATTATTACATTCGATTTTATTTATTCACGATGAGTTCAGGGACCCCACTAATATCAATTGGTGGAATGGTTTGAAGCACCTCTCAGGGACAAAACACTTAAGCTACTATTATCATCTGGTGGAACGGATCCTACACCTCTCGGGGTAAAATGCTCCTGAGCCACTATTCTTAACCGGTGGAACGGTTTGAATCACCTCTTAGGGATAACACACCTGAGCCACTATTATCATCAGGTGGAACAGACCCTACATCTGGTCCTGACTCATGTAATCTTCCACTTTAAATAATTAGTGTATTATTTATTACTTAACTCATATCATATTCTTATTCACGTTGAGTATAGAGCCCCACTATTCTTAATCTGATGGAACAGGCTAAAGCCCTCTCAGAAACAGGACACTTGAGCCACTATTATCGTCCGATGGAAATGCCTCTACACCTCTCAAGCAAAACATTCCTAAGCCACTATTCTTAACCGATGGAATGGTTTGAATCACCTCTCAGGGATAACACACCTGAGCCACTATTATCGTCCGGTGGAATGGACCCTAAACCTTGGGCCAACTCACGTGACCTTTCACTTTAAATTATTTGTATCTTATTCAAGGATTTAACCAATCATAAATCAGGCCCACATAACATCACTTAGCTCACTTCCATCAATATAAAGAATTTCTATTATTACATCAATTTCAAATGGCGTTAAAGCCAAGCGGCATTAACGTCGAGCCACCCAAGTGGCATTAAAACCAAACTAATTTAAGTGGCACTAAGGCCAAATAATTCCATGACATAAAGATACGGCATAAGGTATCATATAGTTTTAATCCATACTCAACCCTTCACATACTCAAATACATACCATATTCAACGTCATACTAACATGCATTTGCATTGAGGCTATAAATTCATACATACATAAAATTATCACATAGAACACAACATACGCTTGACATGATTAAATAATCGATCAGCATACTCATCACCTTCCACACTGAATAGAAATACATCCAGATTCTGCCATAAGTAAAGGTAAGTAATGACTTACCTAAAGCCGAAGCTAGCTAAGCAAATTGAGAAAGAGAGAGAGAGAGAGAGCTATCAAGAGCTCGACAATCCACGAGAAAGTTTTCCTAAATCACCGATAGAAATCAGAACTAGGTTAGAAACCATTTTATCGATCAATAATTCAATTATTATAATTAAATAAACACAAACGGACACAAACGATCTTTCTTAGAAAATATGTCCAAACCTAAGACTTGTGAGGTAGCTCTACTAATATTTAAGATTAAATATTAATCAAATATGGTTAAACACATATCACTTGAGGCATTTCAAATAGATTTAGAATGTCGGGAAAAGAATAATAGATTATAAGTCATTTTATCGAAATTGATTTACTAGTTAGGTTTTACAGCCCAAAAGACAAACCAACCATTTGCAGAGAACCAAATCCAACCCGATAAGATAAACACATAATTAAAATGATTTAAAATCAAAGCCAAAAATTGATTAGATAAAAGACACATAGCACAATCAATTTTATAAAACCATATCCAACAAATTAGGGTTTTTAATGCTCGAGCTACAAACCAACTAATTAACTTTTATTATCTCAAATTGATAGCTTAAGAGTACGATTAAACTAATTTTAAATAAATCTAAATAATCAATTTCAACAAAATAATCTTCTGATTAGCCAACTCAAGACGATCCGTTTTTAAAATTAGGGTTTTAAAGCCCACGACACAAACTTGGATAATTCAAATCAATTAATTCCAATTAAAGGTATTAGAATGCAATTAATACCATTTCAACGATTTCTATAAATTCAATTTTAGAAAAACAACCATATAAATGACCAATTTTATAATTTCACTTGAAATCTAAGGTTTTAGGCCTGAAAATGCAATTCGATTGAATTCTATTAATTTATTTAAATTGAATGTTTATAAATGCAATTAGACATATTTTATAACATATCATATAATCAATTGCTCAAAACCAATAAAAACAAATACTCAATATAGCATAATTAGGGTTTTTCAGCCCAGAACGCAAATCTGATTAATTCTTGCTAAAATATATAAATTGACGGTTCGGAATTGTAATTAAATCTATTATAATGTAAATTATATAATCAATTGAATAAAACAACCCCATAATCCAATTTAGACCCGTAAGAGTTTTGACCTGAAAATCCAATTCCGATCAATTTCACACAATTTTTCCGATATAAAATTAATTACATTTCAAATGATATTATAAAATCAATTGAGTAAAACAACCCAATTATTCAATCCAATTTCTCAAATTTCAACATAAATTCAACATAAATTTCTCAAATTGACGATTTCGATATGAAATTGGATACATTTTACAGCATATTGTAAAATCAATGGCTTAATCGGACGAATTCAAAAGATTCGGGCATAACCTGGCCAAAAATCCGATTTTCCACAATCCCAACATAAACCATGCATTAAACTATCAAAATCCATATTATAACACACACACATATATATAATCAAACAATTAATTTAGCTTATCATAAGCTAATTCATACTCAATTAATCAAATCAAAGGTTAGGGTTTTCAGAAATTTATACCAAATAAGATTAGCAAATCGGGACAAGTGGAGGCCAGAGAAGCATCGCCGGATGTCGAGGACTACTCGTCGATGACCGGCGAGGCTTGCCATAGCCAAACGGCTGCACAGCCTACGCTGCTGCTTGACGCTACCTCTGTTGCGGTTCGTTGCTGCTGCTGTGGCTGCTCGCAGTTATTGCTTGCTTCTGGTTACAACTTCGCCGATGGTAGTGGGCTGGAGGTTGGTTGGCGAGGTGGTTGGAGTGGAAGAGTAGGGAGGAGATGGGTTGGAGCTCACGCAGAGGGCAGGGGATAGGGCAGCCGGGAAAGAGAAAGAGAAGAGAAAGGAGAGAAGAAGAGAGAAAAGGAAAAGAAGAGGGGGGTCGGTCGGGCTGGGGTTTGGGTTTTTTTTTTACAATTAAAAATATACAAGAAAGACTAAACATCTAAAAATATGTTATTGGAAGATTTTATCTAAAATTTGTTTAACAAAAATCATTTCATAAGAATCCGAACATATAAAATCGATATAAGAGACACATAAAGAATTTCGGAAATGTTTTCAGAAAATTTACCAACGAAGGTAAAAATTTATATTATTTACGGAAATACATTATAAGACCACAAAAAATTATTTACAATCATATACGAAAATATTTAAGTCAAATTCTAATAAAGTGGGACTAATTTAAATAATTTCCGAAACTGATTTTTTGCAAACCAAAAAGGGTAAAACAAAAGAAAATTAATTTTGGAAACAAATTCATAAATACGCTTCGAAGATCTTTTTAATATAAAACTTTCCGACAATCTTAACGACTTCAGAAATGAATAAATTCAAAGTTAAAAATATTTTCTATAGATAAAATTATTAAAATAAATTTGACTATTTTAAACAAAATTTTATAATTTCAATAATATATATCATTAACAAAATATAACTCAAAAATAAAGTCGTAATCATACGACGAAGTTATAGTCGAAAATGAATTTAAAATATTAAAAATAGAAATATGAGGAAGAACGGAAATACATATTTTTACCTAAAAATCGAAATCATATGAATATAATAAAATCATAATCATGAACGAATTTATTTAGAATGATCCGCAACGACAACGATTAATTAAATTCAAATATGAAGTCAAAATCGTCGATAAATCCATAAAACGAATCAAAATTAAAATAATTAAATATTTACATCCAATTACGCTAATAAAATTATTAAAATTAAGAAAAATTAGATTTGAAAAATACGAAGTATTACATCAGGGTTTTAGGAGGAATGAGGTGTGAAATGCCCCAAAACCTGAATTTTAGAAATTATAGTCAAATAAGGATTTAATAGGAAAATTAATTAAATAAATTATTTTTATTAAAATAAAATGGAATTTAATAAGGATAATCAAGAATAAAATAATAAATATTTTAATTAGGAAAATTTTGGGTGATTTGCTAATTAAAATGAAATTTTGGAAAACCTTTTAAAAACCCTAAATTAGCCTAAAAAGGGATTTAAATACAATTTTATTAAATGTTATTATTTTTAATTATCCCAAAATACCAAAATATTCTAAATAACCCAATCCACATATTTTTCTTTTTCCCTTTTCCCTTTTTCTTTCTTTCTTTTCTTTCTTTTTCTTCCCTTTTCCTTCTTCTTTTTTTCTTTTTCTTCCTCCTTTCCCCGATTTGGGCCAGTCTGTGGCCCAATCCTCTCCTTTTTCTTTTCTCCTTCGGTAGCCCAGCATGCCGCGTTTTCTTTTCTTCTCCCGGTCCCTCGGTCTGGTTTCCCCTTCTTTTCTTTTCTTTTTTCTTTTCTTCCTGGACCGTCGGTCCACACACACCTTCTTCTTCCTCCTTCTTCTTCTCCCTTGTCGCAGCCTGCAAATGCCCCAAAATTTTCACCTCCGGCCATGCCCCATTGACCGACCATTTCTCTCCTATCTCCTTCCCCCTAACTCGCCAGCCACTTTGACCCAACCACACCTCTCCTCTTCTCGCATGATCTCCTATTTTTCCTGGTTAATCGCAGGCCACGACATAGTTGTGCGCTGGCCTGCCGTCACCGCCAGTGAACCCTTACCTACCTACCTTATTCTCCCATCTCCCCTTCAACCTTAACCCCTCCTTTAGCCTACAAATACCCCCTAACTAGCCTGGACTCAAGCCTTTTTCCCCAAAACCTAAAAATATCTTCTCGTACACCGTTGCCCTTTCAAATGCCTCTCCCATCGCCGTCGTCCAACGCTGTCATTTGAACCACCCATAAGACTACTCCCTGCACCACCCTCTACTTAACTACACCTCTCTTCTTCCTCGATTTTCCCTGCACGAGCCACCCCGGTTGTGCAAAGCAGCCTTCTCGACCAGCCCTTCCTTCCAGCTCCGCCGCCCTTCGCACCACCATTTCTGCCGCAACCACGGCCTCCTACACCTCCTAAACTATTCTACAAACTTTCCTCTACCTCCCCTACCCTTCTTTTCCTCTTCCTCCATCTCCTCCTCCCTTTCTTCCTTTCCTCCCCTTTCGGCCACCACAGCCACCACCGTGTGCCACCACATTTTGATGCGACGCCACCCTCATTCTACTCCTCTCCATCTAAGCAATCATAAACACCCCAACTTCTACCCTCTCTTTCCCTCTCCTTTTCCCAAACCTAAATATCTCTCATTTCTTCTCTTTTCTCAGTCGCTGCCACCGCCACCGTGCACTACCGCTAGTGCCGCCTGTCACCACCAACCCAAGGTGGAACCCTAAACCCTCTCAACCCTTAAACCCTAATTATACAAGCTTTATTTATTTAATTTTATTTTATTTCTATTATTATTATTATTATTATTATTATTATTGATGTTAATATTATTATTACTATTGAGGGTCGAAACCCTATTTTGTTTATTTCGATTAATATTAATAATAATTTTATTATTTTAATGTAGGGTCGAAACCCTACTTTACTTTATTATTGATTAATATCATTATTATTATGATTATTATTATTTCATAATATTATTATGGTTATTATTATTATTATTATTATTTGTATTATTATTATTATTATTTTGGTGAAGGGTCGAAGCCCTTGTTTCACATTTATTTCGAATTATGTCACTTTTATTATTATTATTATTGTTGTTGTTATTATTAGTATTAATTTTAGTATAAGTATTATTATTAGGGTAAAATCTTCAAACCTAATACTATCACCTTTTTCAATATTACTATTATTACTTTTATCCTTAGCAAAATGAGTATTTAATTAGTGTTACTATTATTATATTATTATTTTAATCTAAAACCCTAATCTTAGAATAAATTAGGAAATAATAGTATTTTTGGTAGGAGGAAATCTAATCTTTAGTTTTTCCCTTTTATAGGAGAGACCAGTCAAAACCCTAATGAGGTGTAGGAGCATGCTCTAAGACCGGTATCGTATTAGGTAAGGGTGTAGCTAAGGCCTTATGTATGTAATGTGTTTTGTATGTCATGTGCCATGTTATGTGATGTACCTTATATGTATTGTTATAATTATTTTATATGTAGTGTAGCTTGGAGTTGAGGTATGTTCATGTGTTATTTTATGGCATGTGTATAATATGTATAAGCTGTAATTATTATATGATATGATGTGGCCCTTTAGGACATACATGCTAGGTTATGTAATGTGATGACATGGAGTGAAAGGATGTGGATTTGACCTAAATGTTGCATGACCATGAGTGGGAGAAGCTAGGGTTGTGCATGAGAGAATCTAACTACGTATGGAAGAATCTAGGGTTTGCATGGATGAATTTAGGATTTCGTGTGGGAATTTTAGGGTTTTGCATGAAAAAGTTCTAAGGGTTGCATGGGATGTATAAAGTCTGCGTGGGGGTGAATTTTATGTATGGAAAGTTGATTTGAGGTGTGATGAAGGTAATGGAAGTGTTGTTTGGGTGTTTGAATGATTTTGATGAAAAATAGTATGTGGGACAGTATAAGGGTACATAGGAGACCGAGCTAGGGTTTGGTATGGCCACTTAGGGCTTCGTGGTCACACGTGTACCTGGTGAGTAAAATGTGATGATGAGCGTGGAATCTGAGGGTTGTGATATGTGAAGTGTTAAAATGATTTAGGTTGTGTGAGGTGGAGTAGGATGGGCTACTTAGGCTTAAATTAGAGTTTCGGAATAAAATCCTAGAGTGAGACGGTGAGTGGACTTGGAAGTGTAAGGTAGTGGGCCTTGACCCACATACATGGGAGAGGGGTTTCTAGTGGGATTTAGGAAAGGAGGTAAGGGTGTTGGGCCAAGTTAGAAGCTACATGAGTCTTATGACGTGGGACGGGTCCTTTTGGAGTATAAGCGTAGAGGGAGTTAGTCATGCATGTCTAGGGTTAAACTTTTGAATATGACAATTAAGACATTAATCATGTAAAGTGGAAGATTATTGAGCCAGACCCAAATAGATCCACCAGTAAGGAATAGTGGTTAGGGCGTCCTGCCCTATAAGTGTCCAATCCACCGGCTATAATAGTGGTTAGGCGTATTTTACCCTATATGTGACCGATCCACCAGCTAGAATAGTGGGGGATCCCGAGCTCAATAAACCAAACCCCGAGTTTGTTAAGACACATAAAAGACACTAAGTACTTACAGTGGAACACCATGCAAGTAAGAGCCAAACCGATCAACCTGTAAGAAATAGTGGTTCGGCCATCCTGCTCTATAAGTAACCAATCCACCGACTATAATAGTGGTTAGGTGCATGTTGCCGTACATGTGACCAATCAACCGGCTATAATAGTGGGGTTCTCATATTTGCATGGATTGATAACAGGTATGGTGTGAAATTAGTTTTGATTAGAGATTAATTTAGTTATTAATTCAGACTAATAATGAGTCTTTATGCATTTACTTGAATAATCATATGCTATTGCATTATCATGTTGGGCTATATGCTTTTGTATGTTGATCTTAGTACACAGTTACCTTACTTAGTACGTAGTGTACCGATCACCCTTTTCACAGGTGCTGCTCATTCCTACGAGCAGAGAGCCCTTATGACTTTGTGTAGGTGGGTGATGCCTATTTTGATGCCTTCGATGTTCAAGAGGCCTCAGGTGGGGCCGAGTGTTGAGCATGTACCTGGCTCGTGGATCGAGAGTGGCATGGCTGGACTCTCCATTTATGAAATTTCTATCTTTGTTTTAGTTTTCTAAGACATAACATTTATCGTCTCTAAACTTATTTCCTTTAAAGGAACTTTGACTATGTACGCTGGTTTGTAACTACTTAACTTCGTACTTTGATTTCTATTTTACAGTCGTTTAATGCTTATTTGAAGTCTTGATTAGATTTGATTTATATTGATTACTAAATTCCTTTCTAGCCTTAGCACTTAGTACCGGAACGGTCGGAGTGAACTGATCTGGTACTAAGTGTGGCGGTAACATCTCCGAAATTCATAGGTTTTAATTTAATTGCTTTCATTTAAAAAAAATAGTAAATTTTGGGATGTTACAAGGTGTGTTAGGGAGTTGGTGACATGTAGGGTTCAACACAAGTGGTTGGGGTTGCAAGTTGGCAGAGTGCATAAAGGGAAAGGGAAGAGGGAACGTAAGGGAGGTTTTTTAGCTTGAAGGGGAAAGAAGGAGTACAAGCATGCACAAGGGGTGTAGAGGCGAAGGGTGTATTTGGATGTGCAGGGGAAAAAAGAAGTTGGTGTGGTGCACTAGGTGGGAAGAAGGAATGAAAAAGAGAAGGAAAAAAGAAAAGGAAAAAAGGAGAGAGAAAAAGAAAGAAAAAGGAAAAAAGGAAAGAAAAAAGTGAAAAGTGAAAAGAAAAAATAAAATAAATTTAATGTTGAGATTAGAATTAGGTTTAGATTTAAGATTAGGGCAAAATTATTTATCTGCGGCTAGGAATCCAATTAGAGAAAATAAAATAAGGAAAAAATTATTGGTTTAGGGTGGATTTAATTTAAAAAAAGATAAAATAGTTGGGATAAACTTATTTAAACTTTTATTTGGGTTGGTGAATCATGGGTTAATAAAAATAATTAAGTTAAGATTTGAGGGTTATATTTCAAATAAAAGGCTAAGTGCTCGAAAATAAGGGTTACAAAATTTTGGAGTATTATAGAGTAATCATCTAGGATTAGCTAATATGGACCTCTAAGACATAATTACCCTAGATGGCCTAGATGTAATTGCTCAAGACAAGTTATAACTTCATTTAAAAGCTAACTTAAGAGTGGAAGGTTGACCCCCCATACGAACTGTCTAGAGATCTCTTTGGTTTTTGATGTAGAATCACATTAGGAAGTCTGTGCTAGGGCATTGATGGTGAGTGTGAAATTGGGGTGGGGTATAGAGTAGGCTTATGCGGATATTGTTTTTATTGTGTTTGTTTGTATTCAAGTCTAACATGGTTTATGGATATAAATATCTCTTTCTATTACTTGTTTTTCATTTTGTTTGATCTTGTTAAATGTTTTTATATTGTTTGGTAATCTCGTATTGATTTTGGGATCAAGTACTTGTCACTCATGACCACAAGATATGATATTACTTTTAGCTCAACATTTGACACTAGCATAGATTAGGTATTGACAATACTTTCTTTATGTTAGACATGGCGATAACACTCTAGATGCCTTGTTTGGATTCCGCAAAATTATTTTAAAGCAAACACTATATTTAGCAACAATCAAAGTGTTATATAAATAGTTAAACAATATCAATGATATTGGAGATGACAACACGAAGGACTAAGTAGGAGGAGAAAATTGGAAAATAAAATTTTTGAATGATGAATCATCAAACAACCACTATTATGTAACACCCCAAAATTCAATACTTTTTTTTAGAGCGGAAGTAATAGAAACTCTTAAATTCAAACCCGTGAATTCTGGGGATGTTACCGCCACACTTAGTACCAGACCGGTTCTCTCCGACCGTTCCAGTACCAAGTGCTAAGGCTAAGAAAAGATTAACAATAAACTCAAACCAACAGTTCATAAAAGAACTCGAAAGATCATTCATTACAAATCAGAGTACGCGCAAAGAATCATGAATCAATAATAAGATAGAAATCAGAGTGCGAAATCAAAATTCCTCGAAATGAGTAATAGCTACAAACATTAATATTTAATTTCGAAAAATCCAAAACAAAAGGAATAACAAGGAGCAATAGAGGTTACATAAAGACTGGAATATGGCCACAACTCTCTCAAACTTTGAGCCAAAACAAGCTCAACACACAGCCCCAACTGATGTCTCGCCCACCTACATAAAGTCAGAAGGGCATACTACTCGTGGGAATGAGCAGCACCCATGAAAATGGTGATCAATACGCTACGTACTGAGTAAGGTAACCGAGCACTAAGGCCAACACATAAGCACATAATCCATGCAGAATAATGACAGGGCATAATCTTAAATGCATATGATCAACCAGGTAAAAGTACAAAGGCCTAAATATTATCCGATTCAATTATTTAATTAATCTCTGATCAAGAGTCGATTCACACCATACTTTTTATCAAATCCATGCGAGTACGGAAGCCCCCACTATTATAGCTGGTGGATCGGAGGCACATAGGGTATCATACCCTAACCACTATTATAGCCGGTGGATCGGAGACACATAGGACTACGCGTCCTAACCGGTGGATCGGTTGGCTCCGGCTCACATGGTATTCCACTGTAAGTAATTAGTATCTTTTAAGCATTTCAGCAAAACTCGGGTTTGTGTTTGTTGAGCTCAGGAACCCCCACTATTATAACCGGTGGATCGGTGACACATAGGACATCATATCCTAACCACTATTATAACCGGTGGATCGGTCGCACATAGGGTAAAAACCCTAACCACTATTTCAAACCGGTGGATCGGTTGGTCCTGTCTCAACGATCTTCCTCTTTAGATAATTAATATTTTAAGTATCTTATTCAGAAGCTTTTACCGTGGACATGCATGAATCATCACACATCACAAATCATAAATTTCACAATCATAGTTACACTTTAATCACTAAATACACACGAAAACCCTAATCAGTCGCAACAAACCCTAATTAATCACAACAAACCATAGTTAACCACTCCAAACTCTATTTAACCATAACAACCATAATTAGCCACTCCACGCCTTAGTTAATCATAACAAACCACAATTATCCACTCTAACCCTAGTTAATCACAACAATCCAGAGTTCATTACTCCAAACCCTAATTCAGTCTCCTCCGTACCCTTAATTTGCTCCACGTGCTATTTTTCATCCCAAGTGCTCAAACACCCAAACAACACTTACATTACCTTCCTTACATCCCAAATTAACTTTCCACACGTAAATTTCATACCTATGTAGACATTAATCTCCCCATGCAAACCTTCGAACCTTTTTCATGCAAACCTTAAAATTCCACGTGAAACCCTAAATTCAACCATGCAAACCCTAATACCACCATTCAACCATCAATGCCACCATGTAAACCCTAATACCACCATACAACTATAAATACCACCATACAAACCATGATTCCGTCATACAAAACCCTAAATTCAATCCACACAAAACCAAAGATTCACCCATACCAAACCTAAATTCAAACCACATAAAACCCAAAGATTTGTCCATACCAAACCCTAAATTCAATCCATACCAACCAAATATTCATCCCTACCAAACCCTAGATTCAATTCACATAAAACCGAAGATTCATCCTTACCTTACAATTGATTAGATTCTCCCACATAAAATCATAAATTAGAATCTCCCAAGCAAAACCATAAATTGGATTCCCCCAAACAAAACATAAATTAGATTCTCCCAATCAAATCATAAATTATATTCTCCCATATAATATCATAAATTACATTCTCCCAAATAACATCATAAATTAGATTCTCTCAAACAAACCATAAATTCGATTCTCCCATATAACATCATAAATTAGATTCTCCCAATTAACATCATAAATTAGATTCTCCCAAACACATCATAAATTCGATTCTCCCATATAACATCATAAATTACATTCTCCCAAATAAAACCATATATTATATTCTCCGCATAAAACCATAAATTATACTCTTCCACATAAAACCATACATTAGATTATTCCTTATAAAACCATAAAATTTGATCAACTCACTTCCCTTAGTCAACTTCTTTCCCCATCCTCCTTTTCCATCCTTTCTTCCACACAAACCACATCGACATCCTCTCATGCATGTCTTACAGGGTCACAACACATATCGTCACATACACATAGTACACATGCCATACAAAAACATACTTCAATTCCATGTCATACCACATATAAAATAATTAATAATAGTAAACATAGGATACATAGCATGCAAAACACATAATGCATATAAGCACACAAACGACCTTAGCACCCCTTACCTAGAACGACACCGGTCTTGGAGCACGCTCCTATGCCTCCTTAGGGCTTTGACTGGTCTCACCTATTATGAGGGAAAAGCTAAAATTAGACTCCTTCCTATCAAAAATACTATTAAAAACTAACTTAATATAAGACTAGGCTTTGATAAAATATTAAAATAATAATAGTAAAAATACCAAAAATAATATCGATATTAATAATAATAAGGTTAATAAAAATAGTAACAATAATAATAAGAAGGAAATTACTCAAAACATAGTAAAATAAGGGCTTCATCCCTTTTACTAAAATAATACTACTACTAATAATATTAGTAAATTAAATAACCAAAATTAGTAATAATAATAGTGATGAAATAATAATAATAATAATAATAATAATAATAACATTCTTAACAACACTAATGTTAAAATATTTGTATTAATAATAATGGAATAAGAATAATGGAAATTCAAAATAGGAAATAATAATAATAATTATACTTATAACATTTTAATATTAATAATAGTAAATATAGAAATAATAGGAAGAATAATAATAAAATCGAATTAAAATACATTAGGCTTCAGCCCTCAACATAAATAATAATAATAATAATAATAATAATAATAATAATAATAATAATGCATATTAAAAATATAAATATTAAGAATAATAATAATAGTATTTATATGCAAATAATTGAAATAAAATAATTTAAGGGTTATAAAAATAGGAAAAATAGCTGAGAGGGTCTAGGGTTCAACCATAGGTTGGTGGGGATAGGCGGCACTGGCGGTGGTGCACGGTGGCGGCGACGGTGGCCGAAAAAAGGAAAGAAAGAGGGGAAAGTTGCATGCTGGGAATAAGATAGGGAGAGTTAAGATGGTAACTGGGGTGTTTTGAGTTTCCCAGAAGGAGAGGGACAGAATGGAGGTGGTGGCGCAACCAAAGGTGGCGGCGGCGTGGTGGTCGAATGGGGAAGAAGGAGAGAAAGGGAAGAGGAGAGGGAGAAAGAGGAAAAGAGAGGTTGGGGAAGAACGAGTAGGGTCTGCAGAATAATTTGGAAGGTGAAAGAAGCGGCGACAGCGGTGGGAGAGGTGGTGGGCGGTTGCACGAAGGGTGGCGGAGGCAGAAAACAGGGTTGATCGGGAAGGAAAGTTCGCATAGTCGGGGAGGCTTATGCAGAATGAATCGAGGGTGATAAATGATTTTGTTAGCTAGAGGAAGATTCAAGAAAGAGTTTGGTGGCCGGGGATAGTAGCGAAGTTGGCCGGAGGCGGAGGGCGAAGCGTCTAAATGGGCGGCGGTGGTAAGGTTGGGGAATTCTGGGCGAACAACCAAAACTCGATACAAAGCTCAAACCAGGGGTATTTATAGGCTTTAGAAGGGAGATTAGGGTTTTGTGGGTCGGTTGGGGTGTAAGGAAAGTAGGGTTAGGGTCACCGGCGGCGTTGTTTGGCTGGCGGAAATCAAAATGGGGGAAAGGGTTGCGCAGGAGAGAGAGAGTATCACGTGATAAAAGGGAGAGTTGGTAGTTTTTATGAGGCTGCCGAGACGAGGGGAAGAGAAAGGGAGGAAGAGGCCGGTCAAATCGGGCTAGATCGCCGGCGAAAAACTAGGCGCCGACAGCGTTGTTGCAGTTCGGTGGCGGAAATCGGGCGTCGATCATTTTGGTCGGGGTCGAAGCTTCGAGAAGCAATAGAGAGGGAACGAGTGAGAGTTGAGGATAATCAATCATGCCAAGCTCATGTGCGGGTCGAGAGGGAGAAAAAGAGAGGTGACTCGGTCGGTCAGAGTCCTCGTAGCCAACGCCGCCATTTTCGGGGACGGGAGTTGCAGCAGCGTCGACGGAGGAGAGGAGAGGAAGAAGGAAGGAGGAGGGGGTGAACGATCGACAGGGAAGGAAAAGAAAAGGGGGAGAACCGGGTGGTTGGCGTGATGGGCTGAGGTTCTTAAACCAAACGACGAGTTTCAACAGAAACATAATCGAAACGCGGCGCGGAGAGGGACGGGCGAAGGGTGCGCGGCGCGGGCTGGGCCGAAGGGGAAGGAAAAAGGAGAAGTGGGCCGCGGGAGAGACAACCCAAACGGGGAAAAGGGGAGGAAAAAGAAAAAGAAAAGAAGAAAGAAAAAGAAAGAAAAAGAAAGAAAGAAAAGGAAAAAGGAAAAAGGGAAAAGGGAAAAATAATTAGTTTTGGTATTTAAATTAATTAAAATATTTGGGATATTTAAAAATAATAATAATTAAATAAAATAATATTTAAATCCCTTTTTAAACTAAATTAGGATTTTTAAAAGATTTTCCATAAATTCTATTTTAATTAGCAAAACACCCAAATTTTCTCCAATTAAATTATTTATAAAATTCACATTAATTTGGAACTATTTTATACTTCTTATTTTAAATAAAATAATTTATTTAATTAATTTTCCAAAATAAAATCCCTAATTACCTAAAATACCCAAAACTTTTCTAATAAAAATACTTATAAATTTCTTCTTAATTTGTCCTAATTAATTTTCTTTTATTTTAATAAAAATAATTTATTTAAATAATTTTTCTAATAAAATCTCATTTAAATATATTTTATAAAATTAGAGATTTTCGGGGCATTTCATATTATATGGGCATCTTTTGGACTGCTACCAAGATCAAAGTTTTGAGAATGATGATGATCATTTAGTGTGTAGTTTATGGACACCGTCATTTATAATTAAGCGCTAAATTGATTCAGCCAACTAATTTTTTATGGGGCACCCTCTAATATGACACAAATGATCATGAGTTGCTTTAGCATCATCAATTACTTTGATAGATGATAACTACTAATTCATCATTCGTTTTTATGATTGAGTATTTCAAGTCAATTTTCAAGGGGCAATAAAATGAATTTTACCACCATTGATGAATCAAAACTATTTTTTTTTGAAAAAACTGAACAACGTGTATAAAGTTTTTTTACTCTACAGATTTGACCCATCTATTTAGTATTCTCTCCTTTATTTTCTCATGATCATGATTGATTTTGAAGAATAATGACTTATTCTTAACCTATGCAACACATGGTGATAGAAGAACCGATTTCCTCACTTTATACTTCACATAAAAATCTTTATCAACTTTAATCGTATAAACTCAAAGTATTTATGAATAATTTAATTTAAAGATATAAAAGAAAGATGTATGGATAGTTATTCTAATTTAAGGCTCCGTTTGTATTGAGGTGAATCGAGGTGAGAGTAAACATTAAAAATTAACCCAAGTGAAGGGAACAGAGGCGAATTGGGGTGAATATTTTAAAATGCTGTTTGGATGATATTAACCTAACCTGGGTGAATGTTTTAAAAATTCCGTTTAAATTAAGGTAATTAAAGATTAAAAAAATAAAATAAATGACATTTATATCCTTATATTAAACAAATAAGTCCTATTGAGGGATATTTTGGTCCTATTAAGTCAAAAATTTACTTATTCTTTCACCTTCACCTCGGTTACCCCCGAAATCGGAGGTTAATAAAAACGAGGTTAATCGAGGTGAATGGAGGTAAAACTTTAACCTCGATTTATTTAGGTAAAATTATTAATCAGATACCCAAACTGGGTGAATCAATTGATTCACCTCCATTAACCTTCATTCACCCCAATCCAAACACTGCATAAAGATGTAAGAATAAATTGACGGTTATAATTTAAAGATATGGAAATAATTGATGGTTACAATTTAAAATTTTAATCGACGATCAATTATAAGTTGGGTGATAAACATCTCACTAGGATATGGAAAAAGGGAGAAGCAACTCTCACTGATTCGAGCATTACCGCGTTTGGTTCCTTTTCTTTATAGGTATATACATATACATATATATACACATAGAAATCTACATAGAAATATGACCCGGATACGTCTACATTCGTCGTGCTTTGCCCGAACCGGCCCTTATAATGAGCGGGGCTGAATCAATTTAGCTCCTACAGGCTACAGTTATTTTCCCTATAAATGATCGCGTCAAAATTCTTCAATGTCTCTCTCCTAGTCCTCCTGCCTCGCGTTTCCCCTTTGAGCAGTCGATCGATAGCTATGGAATTCATTCCCTAGCACCTAGCCCCCTCTCTCCGTTTTTCTCCTCTTTTCCGTCATCCCCTAGTAACTTAGAATTTCCTGCAAATCGGAAACATCTCGCCACTTGTGTTCTCAAGTGAGTAATCTTACGCTTCTTCCTGCCTTTCTTTTTCGTTTGGCACTTGTAATAGAATCTCTTGATTTATTTTCCTTTTTTCTTTTTCCGTTTTGGTATTTTGTTCCTTTTTTGGTTTGCGATTGGGTTAGTTTTGCTTGATTTTCATGGGTTAATTGTCATCCTCCTGCGTCTAAAGAGTCTGAATTTGGATTCTTTCGTGTTGGTCGTCTGTCGTGTAACCCTAGTAGCTTGATGTCTGGGAAGTTTTTTTGTATTTTTTTAACTTATCTTTTTTCGTGTGTGAATGGGTTAAGTTTGTTTGACTTTGAGGTTAATTGTCATCCTTCTGCTTCAACTGAGTCCAAATTTAGATTATTGTTGGTTGGAGTAGTCGGTTAACCCTAATTTTGATAACTTGTTGTCGGGGACTTTCTTTTTGGGGTTCTTTCTGTATTTTGTTTCTATTTTTGACGTGTGTGGGTTAGTTGTGTGCGGGTTTCATAAGTTAATTTTCATCCTCCTGTGTCAAATGATTCTGAATTTGGATTCTTTTGGGTTGGGGGGGTTAGTCAGGTATCCCTAATTTTGATACTTTGATCCGTGGGACGTTCGTCTGCTCAGCTGAGTTACCCTGTTTTTCCTGAATGGGTGTTCCCTAGATTTAGGGTTTGGTCCTTATGAATGGAAATTTGGAGACTGAGGCTCCAGCAAAAAGATTGCCTTTGTGTCTTTGGGTTTGTGTTTGTCGATATCCATTAACTCTTGTGTAGCAAGCTCACATATAACCGCTTCTATATGCCAAGGCACTAAGTACAAAGTCAAGTGAACGCACATTTCTGCTCGGCTTTTGTTACAATTTTGAGTCTTTGCTTGAAGAGAACATGAATCTCATGAGTAATTGTATGATTGTTTAATGTAGCAATTTATCCAGGCCGTTCTTTTAGGTTGTTGAGATGTCGACTCCTGCAAGGAAGAGATTGATGAGGGATTTCAAGAGGCTGCAACAAGACCCTCCTGCAGGGATTAGTGGCGCTCCGCAAGACAATAATATAATGCTCTGGAATGCTGTTATATTTGGGTAGGTTGAAATAATCTCAGATGGTTTTGTTGACTCATGGTTTGGCTGTTTGAATTTCACAGATTGGTCTAACTGGAACTTTCTTTGTGGTGGAATTGCAGACCGGATGATACTCCGTGGGATGGAGGTAATGTGGGAACTCTAAATTAATTTGAAAGCAGATACTGGATGCTGGAACCACTGGGACATGTTTGATTGCTTCTTATGTCTTTAGATTGTTTTTCTGTTGTAGTGCTTTAACTTTTTATCTGAAGGATGCTTATCTTTGATAGTGTCAAGTAGGGTTGTAAACAAGCCGAGCCGAATACTCCTAGGCTTGGGCTCGGCTCGTTTAACTAAACGAGCCTAAAATGATATTTGGGCTCGGCTCGTTTAACTAAACGAACGAGCCGAATTGAGCTGAGCCGAGCCAAGCTCACAAGCCAAAGCCAAAAAATGAACCGAGCCAAGCTTTTTTGAGTTCGGACTCGGCTCATTTAACCAAACGAATGAGCCGAACCTAGCTTTTAACGAGCTGAGTTGAGCCGAATACCAAACTGGTTCAGCTCATTTACAGCCCTATTGTCAAGTATACCGAATGGAATGAACTCTTAGTTCTTGTTTCCAAAGAAGAATGAACGTTTTTTTTTTGGTTTTCATTAATGAATAAATGCTTGTTAATTATAAAATTTTAGGAAATTCCAGTAAGCTTGTTACCAGAATCTATTAAAATAATATCTTTTGTATATATGCTGTATTTTTGCTTTATACCTGTAAATGTACTTTTTATTTTGTTTACTAAACTTGATTAATATACCAATTATGTGTGCTAAATTAAAATGATATGCTAAGACTAAATTAATGATACAATCATGAGATCTGACTATTTCCTTGTAAATATACAAATCCAATACATGTTACTCCCTTTGTATCAAAAAGAAAGTTATTTAAACAATTTACACACTTTTTTATGAACTAATAAAATTTAATTTAAAATTTCACTTACATTCTTTATTAAAAAATAGTAAAACATTTAATTTATAGATAATGAATGAAAAAGGTGAGGGTAAAAGGGAAAGTAAGTTTTTACTTTTCAAAAGTGACGTTCTTTTTTATATAAAAATTTACTGCTTGAATGTTTTTTCTTTTTATATGGAGGGAGTAACCCACTTAAATCAGCGATTCAGCATTCAATTTTTCTTTCAATTCATGATATTTTTATAATACTTATATATAATTATTATCAATCCATCAATTCAAAGATTTGTTCATTATTTATTAACTAAATTTTGTGTCGTAGAAATATTTTAGTTAATATGTAACAATAAATTAAAATGTTTATCTTACACATAATTTTTAGGATAAATTTCATTTAAGAGAGATCTAGGATGCATTTAGTTTTATAGAACAAGATTGTTTTCTAAGTTTTTCATATACATGCATGCCATTGTTTTCTATGATTTTTCTAACAATTTTTTTTAGTGAAAAATCAGAAAATACGATTTTCCAACTTTGTGAAGAAAAACTAGAAAACAACCTAGACTATGTTATCTAAGTTTTTCATATGCGTGTATGCCATTGTTTTCTACATGTTTTTTAATTGAAAAATTATTATTATTATTATTATTATTATTATCGATAATAATAATAATATTAATGTCAATAATAATAATAATATTAATGTTAATAATAATAATATTATTATTATCATGCTTATTACTTTTAGTCATCATAATAATATTAATACTATATTAATTATATTAATATTTATCAATACTAGTATTAATAAAATAATACTAATGATTTATTATTATTGTTAGTTTAACTAATAATGTTAGTATTATTAACATGAATATTCATAATAATAATATTATTAAATTTAATAGTAATATTATTATTAATTTATATTGATATTCATAAAATAATAACATGCTAGCTATTAATATTATTTTTAATATTAACGAGTGATTAGTTATAATATCAATAATATCATTATTATGAGTATTAATATTATTAGTAGTAATAATTATATAAACACTATTAATGTTATTATTATTTTCATTAATATTTATAATAACCCTATTTTTAATTCTAATATTTTATATTGATTAATATATCTAATAATAATATTATTATAATGTTTTTTTAATTATATCTAATTAATAATACTATATTAATTATATAATAATATGATTAAAATTATTATTATTATTAACAAGAATAATAGTAGTATTAACAATATGAATATTATTTTTACTTACATGAATTATAATACTATTACTACTGTACATAATACTAATATTATAATAATTTACCATAATAATAATGTTAATTATTAATATTAATAATGAAATTAATATCATTATTATTGATATGTTTTTATTTATTTTAATTAATCTCATTATTATCTTAGTTATTCTCTAGATTAATGTATTAATAATAATTTTATAATAATCATTATCATTGTTAATGGTGATATTATTATTATTGTGAATTTTAATTGCAATATTATATTTCTTATGATTTTTATATGTATTATTGTTATTATTGCTATCGATTATTATTGAAATTGTTAATATTAATAGTAACAATACTTTTATTGTTGAAATTAATAATATTATTATTATGAATAATGTTGCTAATAATTATCATCATCATCATCATCATTTTCATGATGTTCTTAAATTTTTATAATTAAAAGGTAGTCTTATAATATGGAAAAAAGAATACTTTTTTCAAATTTTACATGGAGAAATATTTTCTTATTTTCCATAGAAAATGAAAAACTGATTTCCCAAACTAAACATGTTGGTGTTTTTAATTGTATCACTTAGGTAACCTCACATTTTATTTTCTTATTAATTGGGTACCATCTACTTTTAACAAAGTTAGATTATATGGTATTTAAATTATGAATAAAGTTCAACCAATTATTTTGACTGATTGTTTTGAGCATTCTATAGTTCAACTAGATACTCAAAGTTATAAAATATGAAGAAAAAAAATGAAAAAGATAGTAAAAAATCTGAAAAAAATTATATGAAAAATCCAAAAACATTATATAAAATCTTGAAAATTATAAGAATAAATTTTATAATTATCTAAAACTATGATAAACTAACAAACAAATTATAAAAATAATTCTGAAGATCCAGAACCCTTAAAAAAGGATTGAAAAAATCTAAAGGTTCCTAAAATATTACAAAATAAGAAAAATAGGGGGCAGAATAATTTATATAACAATTCGATATAAATCTTCTACCGATCTATTCCCATTTTTTGAGGTTTTACAATATTTTTGGAATTTTTAGAAATTTTAAAACTCTTTTTTCTTTCAAGTTTCATTATTTTCAGGTTTTTTTTATATAATTTTTGTAAGTTTTGGATATATTTTTTATGATAACACATTTTTTTATCAGATTTTTTAGAATGTTTTCAGTTTTTTTTTTTATCAAAAAAATATTTATAATTTTTTTATATTTTTGTAAATTATTTCTGGTTTTATATTATTACATTTAAAAAGAATCCAAATTTGTTTGTTATATTTTAGTTTTTCTTTTTAGAATTTTCAGTTTTTGTATTTTTTTTATCCAGTTAAGTTGCAGTATGTTCAAATATTTTAGTCAAATTTATTGGTTGAACATTTTTCTTAATTTAATTAGGCATCGAATCTAACTTTGTTAAATTTAAATGGTACCTAAATGATAACAATTAAAAAATGAATGTTCCTATCTGAGATTATTTAAAAGCACAATGTGCATCTAAAATATTAGGTTAAATGTTAGGGTACCTAAATAGAATTTATATTATATATATATATATAGTTTTGATGTTTTCTAAGGTCCCCATATTTGAGTTTCTTGAGTGGTGCAGTTTATTTGTTTTCATTCGAATCCATTTCTGTGTCCCTGTCCTGTTTTCATGCAACCTAGGTGCTAACCACTATCTTAGTTATTCCCACTCATCCTGGTGAGGCAAGGTGCTAATTCTAAAAGAGTGAAAAATTTTCTTTTCAAGAAAAAACCATAATCTAAAAGTTCTTTGCAAAATATCACACAAAGGG
Organism: Tamarix chinensis; assembly: GCA_030549775.1. Taxonomy (NCBI): domain Eukaryota; kingdom Viridiplantae; phylum Streptophyta; class Magnoliopsida; order Caryophyllales; family Tamaricaceae; genus Tamarix; species Tamarix chinensis. Next base: position 22,866,208 of record CM060173.1, on the reverse strand, counting down.
TCTCACTGAATATACTACTTCAGTATCATATAGCACACAACGTGTCTCATTGAATATACTACTTCGGTATCATCAATTTTACGTCGCAGTTTATGGTAGTATATAGCATAACAAGCACACAGCTTATTCAGACAAGTCCTATTGCCTCCTTCTTGTTCATTCTTTTTGGACATTGAGATATAGAATTATCTATGGCATTTCTGTTGCTTCATAGGGGTCTTAAGGCCTCAAAATAATTGGTTGACTAGCCCCTCGTTTGATTAGTTTAAAGAAAGTTAATAACCAAGAGGCTAGAGTACCTAGAGTCTGTTCATAGATTCTTGCTTAGGTGGTGTCTGATTGGCAGCACATTGACTGGATTGCATCCATGGAATGAAATATCAGGCGATATGTCAATATATGTTGGATTTTGAGCCTACAGATATGCAATATCATTGATGTGCAACGGTGAAATGCAATGCATTGATATTCAATGATATGTACAGTAGGAATCATGCCACGACATAATATTTAATGACTGATGCTCTGATATTATGACCGTGACCACAATTTTTATGGCTATTTCACGTTACTCGTAGGTACCTTCATCTAGTCTCACATCATTTCAGTGTCCAGACAAGCACATGGAGGTTTTTCACTTGAATGTTTAAATGAGTGAGATTTTGGGCTTTCTCTTTTCTTTTCTGAGTGTAGAAGCTCTTCTTTTGTGTAGTATTCTGCCTTGGGGTGTGATCAATTTCTACGTTTGCACTTTTCTCTGATATAGATCTTGTTTCTTACTTAGCTGTTTGTGCAAATCGTGATGTATTTTGAAACACGATCTCCTTACTAAGGCACACAAATCAAATTAAGTGCAACCAATCAATCAAGCTTCTGTTTCCTATTACTTTATGAAAGATTTCAAAACTACCATTACTATTTATCACAATTACAACAAAAGTATTCTTGAAGTTATAATCAAGATTTGGGCATACCAAAATATCAATGTACAAATTTCAGTTCGGTTAAGCAGCTTTAATTCCCAAACAGTGCCTGTTATCAAAGTGGTCAGATGAGCATATGAAGCAGTTGACATTTATATCTTCTTGTTGATTTGCTTGGCTATTTACAAAGTTAAGTTATAAATATGATTTATGATATGAGGCATAACTTATTCAAGGGTTGACATTTTGTCTGAATTTAGGTTCTTTATCTGTTGCTTCCTGTTTTTAAAATGTCCTTGCATTATTTTGGCTTCCAGGTACGTTTAAGCTGACTCTCCAGTTCACGGAGGATTACCCAAACAAGCCTCCTACAGTTCGCTTTGTCTCACGAATGTTCCATCCAAATAGTAAGTTTGAAATATGACATGATTATACCTGTCTATGCTTTTTTGGCTTTGTCTCACGAATGTAGAAGCTAGTTTGGTCCATTTAGAGCCATTTTGTATTTGCACATGGCTGTGTACCATCTAGTTACCTATTGGACTTTAATTGTCCATTATAAGCTTGCTGCTAGTGCTAGTGATATGGTATATCCTTGATTTCAGAATCCTGACAGATGTATGTCATTACATGTTTTTTTGGGGTCCAAAGATCCTAGCTAATGATGAGACTGTAGTCTGCTCTTTGATTATGTCTCTTGCCCATGGATTCCTTTGTTTAGTTATATCTTTTGCCATGCCATGAATTAATTTTCCGGTTCATTTTCAAAATTATGGTATTTATATGAAATTTCGTGTCCTGCTTTCCTTCAGCCAACAAGTGAAATGCCTTGATTGATTTATAAGTTTACTTAGCTTTTTGTTGCCCTTGATATTTTTTGGGCCTTATTCAAATTTTGGTGGTGACTGTTGTCAGTTTATGCGGATGGGAGTATTTGTTTGGATATCCTACAGAATCAGTGGAGTCCCATTTATGACGTAGCTGCGATACTGACGTCCATTCAGGTACTGGCTTATCTACCAGCAAAAATATTATCTCAAACTCTTCTCTGATAGCGTGTGGTGAAATAACAATATTTATGTGCGATTACCAAAAAATAGTGTGAAAAATTGTACTTCAGTCCAGTATTGTGCTACCATCTTCTGTAGGCAGTACAATTGCTTTTTGTTATGGGTGTTTCATCTGATATCCTGCTTTGATACAATGAAGTGAAAACGTATAGTAAAGAAGTCAAGGTCCTTGACGCTCCAGTTAGACTTTAAGACTAATTCAGTTCTAGCCTTGAAACATGCAAAAGGAGAGGGGAATTTGCCTAAACCCCACCTCCATTCCCTTGCTAATAAGAGGAGAAGGAGATGAAATTTTGGTGGGTGGGGGTGCAAAGGAAAGAGCTGTGAGAAGGGTACCGTTCTATGCTCTGATTTGTTTTGTGGCTATTATCATGCAGTGATATTGGTGTTCAAATATGTTTATAGACGACCGAGTCTTTTGTCAGAACTTGAAGACAGTGTTGGAAGAACAAATAGCATACTATATATGTCAAAAACAATTGAAACACATCATATTTAAAATATGATCTCTTCTCTAGCGTTGGCGCTTAACCATTTGGATAAGTTGGATTGTGCCTTCCCCATTTTGGGCTATTTATGTTGTGGAATTTGTGCATAGCTGAAACTCTACTCATATCGCAATCTATATTTTGCGTGTGTTTACAAATTTTCACGGCCCACCCTATCAACACTGAAGAAAAGTAGTGTACAATGTATTTTGGTGATTATTGGGTGTCGTTTCTACTGGACCACACCTTTTTGCATGTACACAATCATTATTTTCCCTCGGTGTAGTTGGCCCCTTTTTCCATTTATTGTTTTATGCTGAGCACAAGTATTCTTCTGATCACCGCTTATTATCCTTTTCAGTCATTACTATGCGACCCAAACCCAAACTCTCCTGCAAATTCTGAAGCTGCACGGCTGTTCAGTGAATACAAGCGTGAATATAATAGGAGAGTCCGTGAAATTGTCGAGCAAAGCTGGACTGCTGATTAATGTCGAGGGCTCTAGTGAGAACGAAATTTCATGTGTAGTCTCCTTGTGAAAAATTACATTATGGAATCGACCGAGATCCGTTTGTGCTGCATATTTTAATATTTTGCTACAATTTATGTTAAATTACCTTGTTTGTTAGCTGTGAATTGTGATGAAACACGGCAGATGCTTTTTAAGTACATTTTCTCAATGCGTGCACAACTTGATGTTGCATTTTGTGTTTATTAAGGTTCATTAATCAGAACAATTCCTGATGCAGATTCACGACATTTTTTCTCCGCGCCCCCCCAAATTTTTTTGCTTCGTGGATGCTTGCAGGCTCCTTCAACTCCTATTACAACTCCTATTAGACTTAGAAAGGATCTTCTACGAAGGGTTTTCCTATTGCTATTCCTTTCTCCACCTACTGTTAGTGAATACTACTACTTTAAGCTTGTAGGATGGGGTTGAAACAAGTAATTATCACTAGAGCAAATAGATTGGCGTAAATGTGGATCAGAATTGAATTACACGGTGAGATGTGGCTGCTGCATTGAGAGGTGGAGAGTCTATCCACCGGTTATCTCAAGATGTGGATCGGAGTAGCAAAATATGACCGCAGATTATGCCGTTGATGTGGAGGTTCTTCACCTACTGTTAGTAGATACTACTAGTTTATGTCCTCTGACGGTGAGGTTTGGTGCAGAGATACCCAAGATAATTTCACCCCTAGTTTTTCTGCCAGTTTTGTGGACTTTCGGAGGCCTAGCCGTGGCTGGAGACGTCCAGGTGTGGGATGTGATCAAGAACATCCGTCGGGAAGAGGAATTTTGAGATGGAATGAGGATCCGATTCTGGCATGACAAGTGGGTTGTTGATAGATTGTTGTTCCTGCACTTCCCTAGGCTATTTTACTTTGACAGCCGATAAATTATCAACAATTGCAGAGCTTGATGTTTTGGGATGGTTTCTTACGGAAATGGACGTTCCATTTGAGGAGGAGATGCTACGCATGGGAAGAGGAAATGGAAAGAATGATTGCTTGAGCTGATTGAGTTTGCTTGCCCCTGTGATGGTGATAGTGATAAGTTAATGTGGTGACAAACAAGGTGCCTTCTCCTTAGAATCTCTACGTTCCCTGCTTGTTAATAGACGCGAGTCCGTTGGAAAAAGTTACGGTAGGTTTGGCTGAGTTTGCTTCCTTCTCGTACTGTGGTGTCTCTGCAATCGTTTTGAAGAACTGAATGTACAGGGAAAAATCCCGCGGTCCAGCATTTGGAACAGGGGATATGTCCGTTAGGAGTCCCTTTTCTGGACTACGGGGTTTTGTGAAAATAGATGCTGCTGTTCTGTGTTACTGTGTAGATATGTTCTGTGTTACTGTTGGGTCTCTGTGGAAGGAACGAAGCTGTGGGGTTTTGTGAAAATAGATGCTGCTTGTCAAAAATGCAGAATTTTCCTTACACAGTGAACGACGCCATCAGAAGCCCGAGATGCTTGAGATGGAGCCAGGTTTCGGCGAAGAGCACATCAAGACCTGCAGGTGCTCTAAAATGAAATACGGATGCTTCTTTGGTTGCCGAGACCGGAAAGTGCGCCATTGGATTAGTTCTCAAGAGTCAGAAATGAAACTTTAAATGTTTGTTTTCGGGGCTGAGTAAGAGGAATTAAATCAAGTCTTGCGGTTCAAAATAGTTATCCCATGTCCATTTAACTGCTATTCATTCAGATTTCATAAATGCGGTTATGAAGAGTGCCCTTGGATCCTTGATTTTTGTCTATACTTTATTCGATACTAGGATGGGCCGGGGAAATATAAATATCAATCATAAGGATAAGCAAACACGACTGCGGACGAACACGCGAAGTAACGGATCAAATGATAGATTTTCTCATTTTCTTTCCTGGTGTGCTATTTTAGTCTGGGCAGGGTTTTTTGAGCTGGCTCAGAGTATGATCCGAGGACTCTGAGGGAGGTTTATGTTCTGGTATCTGGCTGTTTATAGCCTCTTGCAGAAGCATCATCCACCTCTGAGTGTATGCAATGCTGCCGAGGCTTCCAGATGTTCTGGTAATGCTGCTGCTGCTTATTTGCTGGTCCTGACTCCCGAGGACATCTTTTTGAGGTTCTGGCTCTTCGCCTCTTTGCTTGCCCTGCTGGGTGTCGGGTCTAGGGGTGATGTCCGGGAGGGTGTAAGAGTTTGCGGATTAGATATTCGATAATTTTTAAAAAATATTTAATTCAATTTAAGGAAAAAACTTTAAATATTTGATATTTTAAATATCTGAAGTTTTAATTTTAAGAATAAATAATTCATTGGATATTTGAAATTTTAAAGAATACTTCAAATAAAAACTATCAGACAAAAAATTATTTGATTGAAAAAAAATATATTCAATTTAAGTTAGCATAATCTAATAATTTAATTTGAATGTTAAATTATATTATATTTAATTAGTAATTTTAAAATTTAAATAATAATTAAATATTTGATCAAAATAATAATAATTAAAAAGTATAAAATTTATTTACAATAAATACTCATTTTAAATTATATACATATACATACACATACACATATAAAATAAAATTTTATAATTAATATTTAGAGTATATATATATATAAATTATCAAATTAAATATTATTTATACTTATTAATTATTTAATTTAAAACAAAATATCAAATCAATTATTTAAATTTTCGTATCAGATCAATTTAAATATCAAATTAAATGATCAAATGTTCCATAACACAAACAGCTGTAGTGGTTGCTATTGTTGAGCATTCCAAGCCTTATTAGGCGTGAGAAGTCGGAACTAGTACGCGACGATGCTGACAAAACCTGAAACTGTTTTTTTCTGCTTTGATGATATTGCGGTACGTTATTGTGAAAAACGAAGAAACCAGCTCATGCCTCGGCCTTGTTGCATTTTGTGCACGTTGAGGACCCAGTGTGTGTATTATTGCCTGTGGAATGTTGGTGCAGTGGGGCTGTGGGAGAGGGGAAGGAAAGGCTTTGACCAATTCCATTCATGCAACGATGTTATTTCTGCACAAATTCATTTGACAAGTGGTAATAGCACCTTTGTTGAAACTATAGATATAATAAGAGAGCTACAATCACACAAAGCCATGGATTACATACACTTGAAACTGGTCGAAAATATGAACAACTTGAGGCATTTACTTATGCAGGCCAAGATTTCCACTGTTTGGACTCAAGCCGAGGTTTCCGCTAGTTGTCCAAGCCTGCTGGACCTGAATGGAGTACTGCATATTCCATTGTACATCTTCTATTGAAGGACGTCGACTTGGTACCTTGGAAAGACAGTTGATGGCGAGTTCTACGGCTGTTTTCAGCGACTGGTACGCAAAAGTACCTCGAAGATTTCTGTCCACTGCCTGGTGAAGAGCGGCTGGGGAGTCTGCTAAGCTCCTCTCAAGCTGTGGGGGAAAAAAAAATTGGGAAGTTTGAAACATAAAACAGGGTAACGGAAAGAGGATTTGATTTCTCATAGGCACATGGGAGCAGCAAGTACCTCTAGCTTTAGCTCGTCCAAATGGCTTTCGGACGTAACTTGTTTACCGGTCAGTATTTCAAGCAGTATGACTCCAAACTGGTAAACATCATCCTTCTCCGCGTTGATATCATTACAGGCATCTTGTTCCTCCTGCACAGCAAACAACTCAGCCCAGCTACCAGGCACAATTCAAGCAAGTTTTTCTCGGTATGCATCCAACAGATTCACTTCACCTTTGATGGAAGAGGAATTCTGTAACCACTGATTTTGGGTGTAAGGCTTTCATCGAGCAATATCTTCTCGATCCTTAGATTATTCCCGAAAATCCCAGGTGCCATTCCGGTGTGCAAAAAGTGCATTCCTCTAGCTATGCCCATTGATATGGTCATTCTCTGAGGCCATTTCAATACATCTCTTCTCCTCCAATCTGCCAAAGCATCAACAGATTTTATTTGTCATTAGTTTCTCCTCAGGGGAAGGGAGCCTGCCTAACCTAACCGATTGAGAAATACAACTCTGCGATCATCCTGGCTAGTATTTTACCTGTTAGATGATCCCTTAATGACCCATTAGGTACATTTTCTAGGGCGATGAAGATCGTAGACCCCTTGTTTGCCCGGTCGTTGTAGGAGACGATGCAGTGTCCTAGAACACTGACCAGGTTTTGGTGTCTGAGTTGGGATATGACTTCCATGTGCTGCTTTAAAACCTTGGCTGAATGCTTCTGCTGTAATTTGATACATTTTACCAAGATTGCTGCGCCGCTTGAAAGCACGCCCTTGTAGACCTGCACACAAGTAAAAGAAAAGGAAAGGTTTTTTTATCTCAATTTCTTTATCTTTCCTTTTTCATTCTAATGAAGATCCCCTCTCTACAAATTTCACAACAGAAAATAACGTTATTCCACATCCTATAGAAACAAGAAATTCTACCTGACCCTGAGATTCGTCCTTCACAAGATTTTCTGGGTCAAAGTTGTCGGTTGCTTCTTCTAATTCCTCTATTGAGAAAACACTATAAGCTGAGAGACCAAGAGATGGCCTTCTCATTGACATGGGCAAATGTTCTGTAACAAACCCGAGTTTTGACCGTTATACAAATCAGCTAAAATCCAAACTTTACTATTTAATAAACCTTTAGATTCAAACACCAAAATAAAAATATGGAAAAGAGGAATGTGCTTACTTGCTTGGGCAACAACGGAAGCGCGAGTAGGATTTTTTCGAGCAATCAGTTTATCACCCTTCTCGTCGTCTGATTTCCTTACCCGACAAATACAAACAGTAACCAATCCAATAGCAGCAATAACAACAATAATCCCAGCAACTACACCAATCAAAACCCCCATCTTAACGACAGCAACCTGTTCCTTCTCCTTATTTCCCTTCTTCCCGTTCTTATCATCGCCACCATCATTAGCAGGAGGCATAACAGCCAATGCTTGTCTCTGACAAAACGAAAGCTCATGCTGTTTCTGAGCACCAGACAAACAATTCCACAGACTGGAAACATTCTTATCCGACTCCGGCCCGATACAGCTAGGCAGTTGACCGATCAACAGATTCCACGAGACATCCACCTCCCAGACCTTTCCTCCACAAGTAGTGTTCTTCGGAAAAGCTCCAGTGAACTGATTATTAGCCAAGTTGATGTACCAGAGCACGGGTAACCCCACGAGGAAGCTGGGGATCGGTCCGACCATATGATTAGAAGAGACATCGAGGCGTTGGAGCTGATTGAAGTCTTTGAAATAGGAAGGGAATTCTGATCTCAAAGAATTGTTCTTTATAACGAGGGCAACGAGCTGGTTCCCTAAGGACGGAAAGTCTGGGCCTATTTGGTTATAACCCAGGTCTAGTTCTTGTAGCTTCTGTAACCCACCTAAATCGGGCACACTCCCATTGATCAAATTACCACCTAAATTCAGGCTCTGGAGATTCTCCAGAGATGAGATTGATTCAGGAAGGGAGCCATATATGAAATTCGAACTTATATTGAGGACTCGGAGTGAGGAGAACCTGCTGATCTTAGAAGGTAAAGGACCCCAAATGCCTAAAGAAACAAGTGATAGTTTCTGTAACCCGGCGAGTTTAGTTAAGACAGTGAAGAAAGAATCGATATTGAAATCGGAAGATAGAGTTTGTTCAGAAACAGCAAAGTCTTCAGATTTAGTAGCAGCAGGGGAGGTTTTTTTGTTACCAATGATGGTGAGTTCGGTTACATGATTAGTGGAACAGGCTACTATGACATTAGAGGAAGGAGGAAGGAAGCAGAAATTAGTCCAGTTATTCCAGCCTTTTAGAACATCTGGGTATTCAAGGTATTGCTGAAGTTTAAATAGGACTCTTGACTCAGATGAGCTGAGCTGTGCAGTTGTCGACCCAGGAAGAGAATGAAGGAGAAACAATGCATGGAATAGAAAAACAAAACACACCCGGAAATTCTTCATCTTTGAGGAGAGGTTCAGAACTCTATTTTCACTCAATAACAAACCTCGACCTCCATAGAAGTACCAGGAAGACAGTAGAGCAGCGATAGAGACATTGACACTGAAGGGAAAAAAAAAACAGAAGATCAGAAAAAAGCAAGCGCTGCTACTGGATTTGAAACAGAGTAAGAAAATTGATCACCTGCGCAACGTGTACCTCAGGAATTCAAGGATTTTAAGTTGAGACTTGATTCACATGCATGTACATACCGATGGGAGAGCAATAAAGAGCTGTAAGACGAAGTAGGTATGCTGATGATCAGAGAGACATTAAATTCCGGTACAAGCCTTGTTTTCCTATTTGAGAAAGGAAAGAGAAAAGCAATGAAAGACGCGGGGCATCCGTATAATATGATAGCTTAGAAAGTGTGCAATTATACCGGAGAAGAAAAGAAGGGAGAATAAAGTGGAATAGAAAAATTGGAAGCCAAATTGAAAATACAACAAGACATGGATCATTCATTAGGGGTGTGCAAAACCGAATATCCGTATCCATTCGGATATTTTTTTCGGATATCCGCTCCGCATTTTTTTAGATCGGATATCCGAGATGCGGATATCCGAAAAATATAGACCGGATATAGACCGGATTCGGATATATCCAATATCCGTATGAAAATACTATTTTATCAATTTTAATAACTTTTGCTATAATATTTTTAAAAATAAGGATCGTATATCAATTAATATTCATATCTATATTCATATAAATATCTTATTTTATCTAAAAGAAGTATTAAAATATTATTATAAATATTTAAAATATAAAAATAAATAAAATTTTAAAACTTAAAACTATAAAAACACAATAATATGGTGTATTATTGAAATAATCAACAAAATATCGGATATTTTTTCGGATCGAATAATCCAAACAAAAATCAGATATCCGAAGGTCGGATATCCTTTCAGAATAAAATCGGTTCGAATATCCGAAATGTCGGATCGAATTTTTAAATATCGGATCGAATTTTCGGATCCCGAATTTTTTGCAAAGCCCTATCATTCATAGGTGCCTGCCCATCACTTCGTCTATAGCCGACGAAGATTTTTGTAGCAAGCGCCAAGCAGCATCACTAACTAGTGGAAAGAGAGATGGGTGGAAAAAATACAGTGCGGGCTTGTTATTTGCCACCCTGTCGACGTACAAAAAAATAAAATAAAAGGTAATGATTCAATGCTCCGCAGTCTCTGATATGGAATTTGTAGCCCTCTCTTTGGGACCGTCGATTTAAGAAATCTTTTCTAGATTCGAACCATCGTGAGGTCAATGTCAACATCAGGACCTAGCTGGATTGCTGGATCTACGGTGTTGACCTGCTTAGCACCGATAGACCTGCATGGCTTCGTGTGCTTGAGCATCCCCAGGCACGTGACTTCTGACACGTGGCAGTCAGATGAAAGAATAAGCTTAAACTTACTGCGAACTGCGAAGTCGCAGAGTTATTGAATATACTAGAAAAATAAATGTAATCATGAAGTACTTTCACGAACGGGGGAGCTTTTTGGTGCACACCTCGGGACGGGGTTTCGTTTCGTACGAGAGAGTTTTGAGAATTTGGGCGGAGGGGGGGGGGATGATGATTTTTATTTTGATATTTAATATTTAATAGGAATAAGTTGGAAATAAAATTATAGCGTATTAAATAGATAGGATTGAAATTAAAAATAAAATAATAAATCTATTAAATTATTAATTTTAAATTTATAATATATTTACTTATGGTTATATAGATAATTATTTTAATATTTTAAGTTTTTTTGTATAATTTTTTTGTAAATTCCTAACGTAGATAACCCGTCCCTTGAAAATAAATTTTGAAAAAAATAAAAGTTTATACAACTTCATTTTTATTTCCTTTCTTATTATCATTCGTCTTAAATAAAATTTGAAATCTTACTTTTTTTATACCATTCACAACTTTCTATTTCTATTAAACAAACATCCTTCTAGTGTAAGATTTATAAAGTACTAATATCTTTTTTTGCAACTGAAAAGTATTTTTAAAAATAATTGTTTGATATTATTTAATATTAAAAGGAAACTTATTTTAATAAGTAATGTGGTTTATTTTATGGGAATTATAAAATTCATTTTAAATTTTAAATTACATCTTTTATTAAAAATTAATAAATTATTTAATACATAGATAGTAACAAAATAAGGATAAAAATAAGACAAATATTTTTTTTGTAATACTAGAATGTTTTATTTTTTCAATGGGGAGGGAATATTGAATTAGAGGGACTAGAAGCCAAGTACAAAATAACAAAAACTAAGACTGCAACTACAGCCGATAACGTGCGTAGTCGGTAGAGACTGGGAGTAATTTATTTTAGTCACATATGTGTTGAATAAATAATTAAGTAATAATAATAATAATAATAATAATAGTCATGATACTGCCTTCATCAGGCTATAATGATTATTATCTATAATATATATATAATTAAAATGGAACGGGGACGAATTGGGTATTACCGCAGCGTGTTCCACCTCGGAGGCACAAAATGGGCTGTAAACCTGCAGCGCGGTGTGTCGGTGCGAAGAGGATGTTTTGAATAATTGAATTGAAAAGCGATATAGTAATCGTTTGTAGTTTTGTCGCTTGTCGCCTGGTGGGGGATCTCAACTCTAGTAACGATGTGATGGTACCGCCTAATAATAATCCTGGAATAATTGTTGAGTTCATGTACCGCATTAAGGCTGCCTTTGGAAATTGTATCATTGGCCCCGGAAAGGTTTTGGTTTTGTTCGAATCTCAATCGCCACCGCCATTTATCCAAAGTATTAAAGTTACTAAATTATCTCTACCTTCAACGTTACATTTCTCCTTACCGTGTAAAGTACGGCAGCAGTGCTATTTAACAAAAAGAAAGAAAAAAAAAAGTGATCTCACGTAAGCCGAACAAAGAAAAAAAAAAGAGTAGGCTTACTACTACTATTTACAGATGTGATTGTCCTGAGTGACGAGCCATAAGAAAGACACTATAAGCTCTAGAGCTAGGAGGCGAACAGTTAAAGTTCGAGAGTTTTAAGACGAGGTGTGTGGTGTGGTAAGTTTGGCGGGGACGATGGTGTCCTGGATTCTGCTATTATAATTGAGGGGTACGCTGTATCAGATAATGATATTTTTAAACATTATAGAGTATTTTTCAATCGGATCAATGATATATTTTAAATTAAAAAATATAAAATATATAAAAAATTAAACTACATATAAATTTGATCGGTTTCTAACTTTTTTTTTACCGATTATGTGACAGATTTTTTGACCGATTTAGCGATTTTCACTAGTCTGATCAGTTTTCATTGGTTCCAAGACCCTAAGAACCGGTATATAAAATATAATCGGTGATCCAACCAGTTTGTCGGTTCACTGATCGGACTGGCTGGTCCGGTCCGATTTTTAATACTAGGGTCATTTTATTAATATTTATTTATTTTAACTAAATTAAGTGCATTTTACAATTCCAAAGCAAAAAGTATTTGTTATCCTCCCCTATCCCTATTTATTAAATGCTTTCCATCATAGATATCATTTAATGAGGTACTATACCAGTAATAAATATGATAATAATATAGAATGAAAACTCAAATGCATAGAAACCAAATCTAAGAGTTTAAATAAGCGAAAATAATAAAACCATCCCATCGCTATGGACAAACAAACTAAATTAGTAATTAGTCTAACTATTAACTAAATGAAAATGTAAATTTCGATCCTCAAATAATAACTAGCTGCTAGCTCACATTGTCATCCTCAACATACTTGAGCCAAGAATCATAATCATACGAATCATCATTTACTCATCATAATAAAAGCCGGATCATTTTAGTCACCACACAAATATAATATCAGTACGATATAGTATTACTGAATCAAACAACCTAAAACATAATAATAGCTCATGCTATACATTAAAGTGACATACTATCATAGTATAAAACATACTTAAGAATTATAATTTCTAAGCTCATGGTTACCACATAATAAGATATGCTCACACAAGAATCGTGGAAGAGATAACAATATAGATCATTCATTAAACTCATACAGATTAAGCTATATTATTAATTCTCTATTTAGTAAACACATACTTTTCAATTATTAAGATATCCGCTAATAATATACCACATACACTTGCATGTTTTTTTTTTTAAATATTCTTAAGTACTGTATATATATTAAATACTAATTTTGTGATTATAATATATATTTCACATGTGTGTGTGTGTGTTGTTATTATGTAAATGTTGGTGGAGGCAATTGTGTGTTGATGTATGTATTGTAATTAAATGTATATATGATGGTAATTGTGTATGCATGTTGGTAATTATGATTAAATGTATTTGTTATGATTAAATAATTGATTATTAAAAAGGTCTAATAATTGTAGTGGTAATTGTGTATGTATGTTAGAAATTGTAATTAAATATATATGTTATGATTAAATAATTTATTATTAAAAATGTATAAAAATTAGAATATAAAATTATTAGATAATAAATTACTATCAGCTTTAGATAAAATATTATTAACCAATATGTAGAATAATAACATAACAATACTTTTGGCTAATAAATTATTTTTTAACTTTAGATAAAGAATTATTATATAAGTGGAACGATAAGATAATAAAATTTTTAAAAATAATAAAATATTATTAATCATAAATAATTTATTATTGAATACGTGAAATACTTCTTCATGTGAGTTTTTTTCTCAATTAATGTTACTTAGTCTTTGAGTGTCGGCCCAAAGAACAAGAGTTGGCCTAAGAAGTGTCCAAACAAACTTATAGTGGTCTCAGATCGGTCTCTTCTTACACATACCCTCGAGCAGTTGCTCCGTTTTATGGAACAACATCATCATGTAACACCTCAACCTCTTACTCCTCAAGAAACTTTGGTGGAGGCTTTAGATACTCTAAAGAGGGAGCTAAGAACTAGGCTCCATAGCACCATCTTCTAAGAAGATGAAGCATATTCTATGGAAGATACTTGAGGTAAGAGGACTAAAAGTCACAAAAAGCAAGAGTCCATTATTCCTCCAAGGCAAAGTAGAAGGGAAAGGCGTTGAATTATAAGCAATAATATCAACAAATAAGGAGATGAAACACAGTAAAACCGAAATAGAAGGCATGATGCATCCTAGACTAACAGAGAGACGAGGAAGATATTCAAAGACAAAATGTCTGACAGACTAACAGATATGAAGAAGACTCGATCAGCAAAATGATAGATCAGAGGGTGAAAGGGGCATTGGAGGGTTATGATAGGGAAGAAAAACAATGCTAGAGGTTTTAACTAGCAGACACAATTCACAAAAGACATATATGAAAATCCATAAATAATAATAAGAATCACAACTTCTAAATCATTTAATGGTTCCACAAATCTAGATAACCATTTGAATGTATTAAAAATACTATGTTGTTAGATGGAGTAAGAGAAGAGATGTTATGCAAGGCATTTTTGGGTAATTTAAAAGGACCACTATTGAGATGGTTTGGGAATCTAAAAACTAAATTGATAAATTTATTTTTCTAGCTTGCGATGGCTTTCATTAAATAGTTTGATGCATTCCGGTGACCCCAAAAGGATTCCTCCTCCTTGAAGGGTTTTCTCAAGGTCTGATGGAATATGTTCAGTCATTTTTTAACATATTTGATAAGGAGGTCTAATAGACTGATGAGTTGTACAATGTTATCACTCGATCTTCCCTCCTCAAATAATTAATTGATAAAGAGTTAGTGGAAAATTTGTATTTGACTAAGCACAAATCTTACACTTCTTTGAGAAAAGATGTGTAGGAGGGGATAAATTCCAAAGTGATGAGTGGGGTGATATGGCTAGTGATGTGCATCGGTCCAAAATTAGACAAGACCGGATGGGCTCAAACTAGACTAAAACCCGATTAAGGATCGAAATTTTGTTAGCTAGGACCGGACCGGAACTACCGGTCTAAGACTAGTTTGGACCAAAATTGGTAAATTATATATTTTTTTAGATAAACTATTAATGAGATTCTAGGTCGGAACGGTTAGGACTAGACAGGAACCGGTTAAGGACCATTTTTTTTTAATTTGGATCCAAAACCCAGACCATATATCGGAATACCTGTTCGGTCTTGGATCGGAACTCGAAATAACTTGTTGGTTCGGTCTGGATCGATTCTTGAACACTCCTAGATGTGGCTAATGGTGAAAAGAGTGGAAACATCTTTTTTGTTGAGATAAAATCCAAATAATGAGATGTATAAGATATAAAGAGGGTGCAAGGGTCTAATGTTGGTGGTACACCCCATTGATCGCTAGAGTTCCATTGGTAGATATGACAAATATACTCCACTGGCGGCCAACATCTCACATATCTCTAATGTGGTAAATGGTTGGCATACGTTTTTGAGGCCCTTTCCCATATGAGCTAACATGAAACACAAAAATTTAACAAGTGGTGTGCCTACCATGAGGAGAATGGGCACACTATGGAGGATTCTCGACCATTGATGGATGTTGTAGAAGATTTGGTATGTAAAGGTCATTGAAAAGATGCACACAAATGTCCTTAGCTAGACAAGAAATACCCTTGGCTAGATAATTTCCTCCACCCCCTCAAGTGAAGGAAACTTAAAAGATCAAATACAATATTACGGGGGGAGATTTTTTGGTACAAGAAAGTAATGCATCCTTAAAGGCATAGATTAGAAGAACTAAGTTCTATGAACCAAACAAGAGAGCAATAATGGTTGAATGAGAAGTTACTTTTATCACAAAGGATGAGGTGTAGAGTATGGTGGAGCATCATGACGATCCTTTGGTTATTGAAGTGTAGATTGTAAATTACATGTCTTCATAGACACAAACAGCTATGATGTTATTTTTGAGGAAGCTTATAAGCAATTAAAACTTTCATAAGGATTCTTGATAAATAAGATTTCACCATTAGTGGGATTCGGAGATAAATAATAAAATAAAAGGGGATGGTGGATCTCACTTTGGCTGTTGGTCAGCTAAAGGCTTCGAGAAGCATTAAAATAGACTTTGTAGCTGTTACTTTCCTATCGGTTTATAACATGATATTAGGATGACCTTCTCTTAACAAACTCTAGGCTAGTATTTTCAAGATCAAATTATTGATTAGATTTTCAGTCAATGAAGGATGGGGAGAAATCCAGGGTGATAGGATACTAGTGTGACAATGTTATGCAATAGAAGTAAAGGGCACCTCTGGATGATTGGATGTCAAAAAGACACAAGAGAGTATAGTTTTAGAGGAATTAAATGCTTCGAGAGAATGAATCTAGGCTGATGCGGAGATAGAAGAGAAGTATTTGGGGGGATGTGAAGCACAAGGTGATGATAGGCAAGGATATCAGTGAAACTAATAAAAAGGAACTACTAGTTTTTCTTACAAAAAATAAAGATGTTTTTGACTTGAAGGTATTTGATTTGGGAGGTATTACTCTTGAAATCATTGAACATTAATTGTATATAATGGAGGAATACAAACTGATAAAAAAAATAATAGAGCTGTCAACGCTGAAAAACATAAAGTTATTCAAGAGGAGGTAGAAAAATTGCTTGGCTTAGGGTTTTATCAGAGACGTGAAATATGTTGACTGGATATTCAACCTAGTCCGTGTAAAGAATTTTAATGAAAAATGGAGAATGTGTGTCAAATTCACAAACCTTAACAAGACATGTGTTCAAGATGGCCATCAACTCCCTAAGATAGACTGATTGATTGACTCAACAGATGGGCATGAGGGATTAAGTTTTATGGATGTCTTTGTTAGGTGCCATTGCATCAAATTGGCCGAGGCCAATTAAGAAAAAAAACCTTTTATCATAGATGATATACTTTATTACTATCAAGTAATGCCATTTGGGCTAAAGAACGCTCAGGCAACTTGTCAAAGATTGGTGTAAAAAAATTATAATATCCCATCCTAAAATCCTTTAAATTATATTTAAAATTTTGTTGATATAAAATAAATAAGTTTTGATTTTGGAAATGGATTGAAATTTTAATACATTTGTGAATTTTAGGTGCACCAATCGACTTTTTACCTTAATCAATCAACCGGTACGCTAAAAAATTGACAATTTTATTTCCTGATAAACTAGTCAACTAATTGTCCTATAATTTTAGATACTTTTATGATTTTGATTTGAATCTCTTTCCAATGTTTATGAAAAATTCTCCCTCACAGTATATTTGTGATAATAATCATATTTTGGTGCTTTTGGATTATTTTTATATTATTTAGATCACTCTAAGATTTTTATTTAGTTAAATTTCCCCAAAAGCACTTTTGAGGCATATATCTCCTTCTCTCTTCTCCCTCACTTTCCTCTCTCTTCTGGCATTTGTAATTGCGTGTCTGACTTTCTACACCACTCCCCTAAACTACCAAACCTCTTTATTTAGGTCACGCCTTATCTCTCTTACCTCTACTTGTGATCTCCTTACACTTTAGGTTGCCTACACTCAACCTAAGTCACACTTTCCTCTCTCCCAATTGGGTATGTCGATCAAAATTCCCTCCTATAAAACACTTTATGATTCAATTCACTCCCAATCACATATATTTTCTAATTCTCTCCCTTTTCCGTTGTGAAAATTTCCCAAGTATTGTGCATTCTCCAATTTACTCTCTTTTATTCTCTATCAGGAAAAAAAAACATAGACTTGTCTCTTGTTCCCTATCAATTGGTTGAAATTATTATCTCTTATTTATTCTCCTAATATTATATTTAGCTCTGCCTTATTTATCTTAAGTAAGAAAGGGTTAAAGTTTTGAGAAAGCTTGAAGACCTTGGGTTTCAATTCTGAGGAAAGGTTCTATTATGTCATTTTCTTCTCCTTATTCTCCTAATTTTATTTTTTAATTAAATTTTAAAATGGAGTTTTAATAATTTTGATTCTTGATTATCTTAGGAATCGAGGTCTTGGTAGATAACTGACAAGTTATGAGTATTTTATGCTATAATAATTTCTTAAAGGTAAGACATTCTTATATTTAATATGGATAAATTCTTTTACTACTTATTATGGTTCCATGTTCTTAGTTTTTCTGTGTTGGGCATGGGTTATTGTATTATAGGAGTAGAGCATGTGGTAGACTTTTCCTCTTAAAATTTAATTATGTTTTGGGTTCCCTAATATTATGCATGATTTAATGTCAATATTACCACGTATCCATGTGATTTTATGTATACATCATGTCTCTTTATGTATTTTATGACATATAAGCATGTCATGATTAATATGGTAGGTTGGGTGAAATTTTGGCATGCATATTGTAGGTCTGGATGCTATTTTACCCAGACAAGTCAATCGTTTTGTTGGACCGATTGATGGATTGTCTGAACATTCGCTTGGCTTGGGAAGCTTTATGTGATTATGTATAATGTGAGTATTCTACCTCTTGTGAGATATTGCTATTTACTTGGTACAACGAAGTCATATTGATACTACATATGTAGATGACTATGTGAAGGGAATAGAGTGATATGAAGCATATAAGAGTGGAAAGGATAAGTGAAGCTCTTGGGAAGAGGTTCAATTTTCCGAATGGGCCTTTAGGTTTAAGAGTTAGGGCAAACCAATATCGTATCTTTGGATGCTATTTTTTTGTAGTCAGTTTTCCTTTAAAATATTATATCTCATTTTGTATTTTGATTTTCGTTGTTGTATGGTGAATATTTATCCGCAAATTTTATCTATGTTTTCATATCTCCATAGCTTTATTTTGCATCTACCTTGTTTTGAACCTTAACACTTACATAAGAAATATGAGAGAACAAGACTTATGCTAAGTGTGGCAGTAACACCCATTATTTTGAGATTAACATTTCTATAAAACAACAATTTTAAGTATTAAATTGGGGGTGTTACATGTAATACCCCAAGTAGATACGACCATACGGGGGATACCTTGAAATACTTTTAGATTGATCGGCTAGCCCCACAGATCAACACGAGTCCTTTCAGCGTGCTTTTGTCCTCACTTATGCACTTTCCGAGAAATTTTCAAAATTTTTTTAAAACTTTCCAGGAAGGTCACCCATCCTAAAAATTACTTCACGGCCAGCATGCTTAACTGTGGAGCTTAGGACGAAATCACCAAAGTCTCCCTTAACAACAAGATGATGATGATGATGATTTATTATAAACAATTTTGATTTTAGACATTTTTATTTGCTATCTAATTCAAACAATTTATAACATTATATCTATACAATCTTAATATTTTTATTGCTTTATATTTATAAATATTTCTATTTTGTTATTATATATGATATTGTATATGTTACATAAATAAAAAATTAGCTAGTACTAATTGTGTTTTACTTAAAGAAGTAGTTATCATATGTCATCTCTAATATTTACAATTCGTTGTTAATGGAAATTTTTTTTATTGTAAATTCTAATTATCATTTCTAAAACCCTATATGGCGATGACTTATAGTGGAAACAACATTTAATTTTACTTAATTTTTCCATCAAGATTTGAATTTTATAGAATTTTTTGAATGATGTTGTGGCTAAAAACCAAAATTTTTAATTTTCCCAACCAACATTTGAAATTTGGTGGGATTTGTCTAAATCGAGTCGTCCTTAAAGGGGTATTAGGAATGATATATCGTGGATAAAAATTTAAAAATTTAAAATCGTCAACTAAAATTTGAATCTATATGGTCGTTGAAGGGTTTATTAGAGACAACATTATCATCGCTAAAGGATACAGATTAATGATGACCCAATTTTCATCCCAATTTTGACTACTAGCTATGAAATATTGGGGATACCATTTTAGCGACAAAATATTGGGGACACAAAATGTCATAGCTAAAACATATGTTTTTAGTATGGAGATAAAACATATTGATGAAAGGAGAAAAACAAGAGAAGGTTTGGTACAAGGGTAAAATTGAAATAAGGTTGCAATTTTTTATTCTATACATCAGAGTGGTTGTTTTAAATAGCAAATATGTTCTAGAATCTACCTCCACAATTTTTAACAACTAACGAAAATTTAATGTCATGGTTGAATTATAACAAATATTTAATATTAAAAATTTCTTTAAACGTGATTGGCATTTTTTCACAAAGTGTTGACAATAAACCTCCCAAAAATAATTATTCATAAAATTGGGACATTATTTGTGTTTTTTTAGTAATTATTTAAGTCATATTCCTATGGTGATTATTTAAGTCGTTCAAGTGATGATATTTCTTACATATATATATATATATCTTTATCTTAGATGGGGTTTGGTTATTTTTTTTTCAATAATCTTTGTATAAAGTAACTTGAATAAAATTATTTATCATAATTACAATTTATATTATCACACCAAAGTATAATAGGTTAAACAAAATTCAAAACACAATCACCAAAAAAATAGGAAATAATCACATAAAAATTAAACATAATCACTAAAATATGCAACATAATCACAATAAAACATCCTCTAAAAATAATAAAAAAATTTAAATGATCACTCGAAAATTAGACATAATCACTAAGTGTATTATGTCACCAAAGTAGAACACAAAGCAAAGTACAAGATATAATCATCCAAGAGTGTCAAATATTAACTAAACAATTAGACATAATCACTAAAATATACAATGCGATGCGTTGTACTAAAATAGCTAGGTTTGCACCACTTTCCCTAGGTAATTATATGGAAAAAAAAGATTAGATGATACATGTAGCGTGGTGATTATCTAGCTATTACAAGCGATTATCTAACAATCACAAATGACTATCTAGAACTCCTTGATGATTATGTGTTCTATATCTTGGTTATCCGAGTTACCTGTTATAAATGAGCATTTCCTTAAAAGGCACATCTATGCCACATCACCACATGAGTGTATCTTACATGATACGTTTAGGTTCATAATCAAATTTGACATTTTCATGCCTAATTTAGTGATGATCATAACGACATTTACAAGTAATAAATTTATGATAAATGAGCATAATAAACCAAAGCATTCAATTTCAACATCAACTAGTTTCAAAGGGTAAATACGTTGAAACAATATGTAGTAATCTTCAACTGGAAGGTCAATCAATTTAGAATACAATTTTTTTTTGAGCTAAGAAATCATTACAACACTCAAATAGCAAACCTTCAATCATCTCAATCGAACCACTCAATTCTCTCATTGCATGCCTCAAAATCTCCCCTTCAACCACTAACCAATCTAAGTCGTCCTCCTTAACAAGCTCGTTATTCTTTTGCTCCTATCTTCTAAGTTGATTGTCAACCTTTTCTTATAATAATAATTTTTTTTAGAAAAAAAAATGATTCCACAAGTCTATGTCTATGTTTGGGAAAGTTTTTGGTTCCAATCCGTATCTTTCAACCTCATTTTTTAAAAATATATATTAATTTTAATAATAATATATTGTATAAATAGTAAAATAACAAAACTAAGTATAGTTTTCCTCAATGAAAACTACAAAGGTATAAGCCAAGAAAAGAGTACTGTTATTTTATATTATTACTTTTAATAATTTATTTATTTTTCATCATAATTTTTTTTTTCATTTTTTTAAAAAACTAACCTTTTTATCAGTGGTAATTATTAACAATTTTTTTCCTATTATTATGTTCTTTAATTTTAATTTTATATTTAATTTATTAATATACTATATTCTTTCACATTATGTTTTTAATTTAATTCAAATAAATATTAATTTTTAAATAAAAAATAAAAACATTGTATATATTTGTAATTTAGTAAATAAAAATATATGATTATAATAAAAACAAAAAAGCAAGACAATGGTGATAAAAAACGAAGTACCAAAAAATAAATAAATGATTTTTTTTAAAATTTTTTAGTTTTAAATTTATTTTTCATTATTTTTTCTAATTATTACTTCTTCATTTTTGCCATTATGTGTTCCTGAAACCAAAAGTGAACAAATTAATTTTCATTGTCGATATATTTTATGTTCAATGCTCTAAATACCAAAATTGAAATAGGATGCGTTATGTATGTATATTCATGGCACAAATACTCAATGATAACAAAATTTATTACAAAAACCGATATACTTAATGTGCCTATATTGAAAGAAAAAAGAATGGTTTTATTTAGTGTTTTAATAGTTATATTTTCGCATACGACAAAAAATATATATAATAAATAAATAAATGAAATTGATAGTAAACATTGATACTTATTGCTCAAGGAAAGAAAGTATTGATGAAAGTAACTTGAACAATAAAAAAAAAATAGAAGTGAAAAGGTCTCAAAAAAATATCAAAATATATGAATATAAAATTATAGTATATGATGTTAAATCATATTCAACTAGTATATTAGGTAAAAATACTTGGTTCTAATTATAGATGAATATGTACAAAATAGAAAATATCATATTTATGAAAAAATATTACGATAATAGATAATTTTCTTAACCGAAACAAGCCCTAAAAAATTGTGCTTAATTTTATGAAAAGTTCAAAAACTTTTATTTTGAGTTTGAGCAGGACCCCCCTCGCCCTTTTAACCTTTACAGACAGTTAACCACGAACAAAATACCCACGCACAGAAGATCATTATTTCTGTCGCATGAATAAAGGGCTCGTAAAGCTGCTACTGCTGCCACTATTAATATTTAATTCCTAGCTGTTGCTTTCGCTTCAGTAGTCCCGTAGGCTGTAGCCGAGCTACCGAACTTTGGCTCCAGCATGAGTTCCTTTCAACTAAGTTGTTGAGCGGCTATTCGAGCCACTTCCATAAGCCCGCCCTCAATGTATCCATTGCTCACGGACACGGTACACCTGAGAACCAACCTCTTCAATATGTGTTTCTTGAAGTCTGATTTTGTTCGTTCTTTGATTTTTTGACTTCTACTTTTTGTTGATTTTAGGATCTTCCATGAGGAATCTTTTGCATAGCGTTAGATTTTTCATTAGAAGAGAGAAATCTCTTAAAAGTTAAAAGTCTAGATTTAGATTAGTGATCTAGTCTCCATTTTCAGTAGAGAGTTGTTGACTGACCTGAATTATCATGAAGGACGTCTTGCAGAACGAAGACACATGGGATACACACAGAAACTAAAATATCTTATCTAGAGAACCCACAGAGTGGAACATTTACCATACATTCACAGTATAATTCTTGCAAATACGATCCTCCTTCCACATACATACTTATTTTCACAGCATTTAATTTTTTGATATCCAACATACTCATATCACCTTTTAAAAGACTCATCGAGTGATTTTATTTATATTTTTTCACCCAAGCAGGCAGGTTGAACCAAAGTGGTCGAATGATCAAACCAGTTATGCCGGAATCAATCCGGTTTTATCCGGACGGTTTAAAGAACAATATTTGAGGTTATTTCTGTCGAACTCTCAGACATATCTGATCATACCATTTAAACCGGCTGATCTAGTCTAATTTTTTAAATCACCGATGCATATTAGTCCAACTAATGTATGTGAATTCAGCATCGTATTCCTTTCCCACTAAGATTTTGGTCGCATCCTTTGTGACCGCAACAATTACACACTGAGCCACAGTTCTATCTCACAGCGATTATTCTATGGGGTATATGACAGGGCAAATTTTTGTTAAATTTAATATTATGATCAAGAATGGGAAAGGGAAAAAGAATCGAACCATACGCCCATAACTCGGCGTACATGCAATATAAAATTCAGGTCAATTTTGAGAGAAGGGAGGCGCTAACTAACTGCTTTACCTTCAGTGGGAATTGATCTGCGGTCAGCTCCACCGCGTATGCCAGTGATGACAGCGAATGCAGCATGTGGTCGACGTTCACAACACAATAGAGAGAGACGTCCCCCATCCCACCTTTATCGATTCATGATTCTCTCGTAAAGTAATGCCACCTTGGATTTATGATTAAAGTCATTTTTGCTTTATAGAATTAAACTCAGATGACTAATATCTATTATAATTATTAAGTATTTCATGAAAAGTTGAGGTAAATATAAAAGTCTAGGGAGAAACATTTAATAATAATAGAAGATCATTTTTTTTTATTATAAAAAGTTAATATTTTACATTTAAAAACTAAAATGATACTTATTTTAGATAAAAAAAAATTGCGTTGCTAAAATATTAAAATCGAAGGTGGCACTACTAGTTAAAATAAAAATAAAGTATGTGAGCTATGAGGAGGCCACTTCGGAGACATCCGATGAAAGGCGGGCTATAAGAAAAAAGAGTGAGGGTGCAAAGGAGGTTAGAGTCTAACGTATGAGCCCAGTGGATCATAGTTATTATTGTTGGCGGATGGAAACTTTTAGTCTTACTCTTGTCACTGAGGCCCTAGGGATCAAGCGGAGAAGTAGGGAGTGGTAGCCCGTGCTTGCTCGGCCCATTTCTTGGGAAGGAGTATACGGCCCACACCGAGCATTATTATTATTATTATTATTATTATTATTATTATTATTATTATTATTATTATTATTATTATTATTATTGTTTTTGTTTTAATATCTATGACGTTATATGTTTTGAAAGTAAGATTTTATATTCTATTTCTGATTTTTCTTGACATTTATTAACCTTATTTAATTATAATGATGAAATTGACTAGGTACTAGTTTAATGAGATAAGGGATAGTATTTTACGGAGGATTATTAATTATTATTATTATTATTGATAGGAACACACACTAAAAAATTTGAGATGGTCAGTAAATGTACTTTAGTTTTGTAAATCGAGAGCGTTTTCCCTTACTTTTTAACTCTTACCTATTGAATTCGTTAATGACGAATAAGAAAATTATACCAAATTATATCACTCTATATATTTTATACAAATCATGCATGTTACTTCAAAATAAGTACTCTTACATCATAGTTAGGTGCAATCTGAAAAATCATATAAGATTTTTATTTTTTTCCCCAAAAGGTCTAACATTGACATTTTAGCGTCGGGCGATACGTCACGTGGGAAAAAAAAATTAGTAGACGTCAAAGTCAAAATAAAAACTTTAATGATATCAATCTTCACGATTATTTCAGTTTCTTTTCGCTATGTCTTAACATGTAATTATCTCATACGGCTTTACTGTAATCATTTATATTAGAACTCGACCGCAGCGTTGTAATCGCCGGAGAATATTCATTAAAACTGTTGAAATCGTGTCGAGCGTCGAAATCATTTTCTTTCCCCGCATCGTTATCGAGGAGTTGAAGATCTTTTATTTGAACAAATCATTAATGGAGGCTCGTTGAACGACTTTTACCGGATAAAGTATGTCGCACGCATTGCATATATATTCCTTAAAAATATGTAAGTTATATATAACAAGAAAAAGAGGAAGAAGGTATGGAAAATAAGGCTAGCTTTACTTGGTATATTAATCAAATCAAATAAAATTATATATATGTATGTATATTGTCTTGATTAGACATGTACTCTGATATATTTTATTTTACGCTTTGTTATTACTTTATTGAAAATTGTGATAAAAAAGGGCGATGATTTTAATTTGTGTGTTTTTTTTAAAAAAAAAAAACTATTTTAGCATTGAAGGCTTCCTTTGAAAAAATTAGCGAGTTAGTTGAAATATGTAAAGTAAGTTGAAACTTAAAAAAAAAAAACATTTACTTAATTAAAAAATTATAAGCTAGTAGAATTAAATAATTTCTTGAAAATGTTTGGTAAAACTAACCGTTTAATCACATCAAAAATATATATGAAATAAAGAGGCAAAAAAGAGTTATTCTTTCAAATTTCAATGGAAGAACAAACTAAAATTTATTACACAACTAAAACCCAAAAAAATTTATTAAAAAAAAACAATTTTAATTATGAGGAACTTGAATATACGTTCCTAGCTTATTAGGTTATGAAAGCTCGGTCATAGTTATTTTTTTTATCATAAATAAAAATAATTTCATTGTATTAAAATTAAGCATTGAAGTCCAAACATACAGTCAGTATACACCGTCTAAGATATTCATTCACTTCAGATATTTAATTTTAAAATGACGATGGACATGCGTCTAGCTGCAGCAAGAGAGAAAATAAAAATAAAAATGATCCGACTATATTAACACTTGAATTCCTGTACATTAGTAAATTCGACATTGACAAACAAAATCCAATAATAAACTCAGGTATTACGAGGAACACGCATCAATAAACGTCGAACTCGGTATTAGTTAATTAAATAAAATGGACAGCAACAAGAAAGACCGTCAGCAGATAGCAAGAAAATAATAATGGTACTATGCATACCTATAGTAGTATTTAATAAATAAAAAAATACCACTACCTTTCTGTATTAAAAAATAAGCTATTGTAATAATTAATATATTTTTTTTAAAAAATTACTAATAATAGTATTAGAGTTTTATTAATACCATTTATTAAAGAATAATAAATTATTTAATGTTTTTTAATACTAAGAAAGTATCATATAAATAAATAATAAGTTTACTGATTATAAGATTAAAAAAAAAGGGACCTGAATACTTTGACCAAAGGACATGACACATGAATAGGAAAACAGGTGCTATGGAAAACGCGTTAGGATGAACAAAGAAACAGCGACTGCTTGAGCCCAATGAAGAAGTCAACCAGTCAAAAACATACACAATAGGGAGAGGGAGGAAAAAAAAAGAAAAAAAGGAAATAGTGGTAGTAGTTGAGCAGTAAAAATTAAAATAAACGACAACCTGAATTCAAGAATTCAAAGTCTCTGACTGAATACTTCCTCGTTTTCAGCTTTTGCTCATCAAAGTCCCCGTTCCACGCGTAAAAGAGGGAGACGACCTCTAATCCATATCTTTTCTCAAACACCATGTTAGTGCTACTAGTATCCTCGAAAGCCTTTTTTGTTTCTTACTACTTCCTTCCTCCTCCTCCTCTATCCTCCTCCGTCTCTCTGCCGGGGCTCTCTTGCTCAAACTTGAACGTCTCAAACTCTCTGCTGCAACCTTCCTTCGAACTTTCCTAATCACTAATGTTCTAATTTTTCAGGCAGCAATTTCATCCCATCACACTTCAATTTTATTGACTTTCAACTCCCTTCAATTCAGTTTTCAGAGCTTTTCAGCTTTTCTACTTCTTCCAACTCACAGACCATCATCTTCCTCCTTTCAATTGCAGGACTCGGTCAGTTTCAATTCCCTTTCTTTTTTTTTTCCTTCCATCATCTATCTTCCTCTTAAATTTACCTTTTGCTTGTAACAAAAAATAACAAAGTATCCTGTATTTTCTCCCTTACTATTATTATAGTTATTATGGTTTGTGCCTCCAAGGCCCAGGGTCTCCATACCCAGGCCTTGATCCTTGTCTTACTCTTCCCTCTTACCGTCTCCTCCATCAATTTCAATTCAAATTCAAATGGTTCTTATCTCGCCGACATTCGATTGCCCGATCATCCCTTCTCAACCGACTGCAACTTCGGTTCTTCATCTTCCCCCGATTACAATACCCACTCCCTCTTCGAACACCAATTACAGAACCGATCCCTCAGACTTCATCTAAGGCATCCGTTACCTCCGCACGACGGAGATGATAAACCACAAAAGAAATGCGATTCCATACTCGAGTCCGCACTCCGTGACTTGAATCGGATTCACACCTTTCGTCGGCGGATAACGGAGACTAAGAATCCGAATCCAAGGCGCGGCGGCGGCGGCGGCGGCAGCAGTACCGCGAACGCCAGACACCTACTCGAGCAGCGGAAACAGAAGCGGAGCGATGAAACAGTGATTCAGAACCAGAGGCAGCTGATTATGGGAACATTGAAATCGGGCGTGACCCTCGGTTCGGGCGAATACTTGATGGATGTGTACATAGGCACACCTCCGCGGAAATTCTCTCTTATTGTTGATACCGGTAGCGAT
This sequence comes from Tamarix chinensis, assembly GCA_030549775.1. Lineage (NCBI taxonomy): Eukaryota > Viridiplantae > Streptophyta > Magnoliopsida > Caryophyllales > Tamaricaceae > Tamarix > Tamarix chinensis. The sequence continues at coordinate 22,838,360 of CM060173.1, read as the reverse complement.
CTTAATTGGATACAGTGCGTTCCTTGTTACGACTGTTTCCAGCAAGATGGATCGTATTACGATCCTTTATTATCTTCTTCTTTCAAGAATATCTCATGCCACGATCCTCGATGCCGGCTCGTTTCGTCTCCTGATCCTCCCGGTCGCCCCTGTGGTGCCAACAGCAGCGGGAAGAACAATCAGTCGTCCTGCCCTTACTTTTATTGGTACGGGGATAGTTCGAATACCACGGGGGATTTCGCCCTCGAAACATTTACGGTCAACCTGACGGGTGGCGGTAGAGGGTCGGAGTTGAGGAAGGTGAAGGATGTAATGTTTGGTTGCGGTCACTGGAATCGAGGGCTGTTTCACGGTGCTGCTGGTTTATTAGGACTCGGAAGAGGGCCTCTGTCTTTTGCTACTCAACTCCAATCTCTATACGGCCATTCCTTCTCTTACTGCCTCGTGGATCGCTACAGCGATTATAACATCACTAGCAAGTTGATATTCGGAGAAGACAAGGAGTTACTGAACCATCCTCAGCTAAATTTCACTTCCTTAGTCGACTCCCCAGCAAGAGCCGGCAACACCACTGACGGCGTCAGTAATAACACTGCTACCGGGAGTGCTACTACTAATCCGGCAGCCACATTCTACTACGTTCAGATCAAATCGGTCCTAATAGACGGACAAATCTTAGGCAACATACCGGAAGAGACATGGCGTATATCCGACGAGGATGGTACCGGCGGTACCATCGTTGATTCCGGCACTACCTTAAGCTATTTCACCAAACCGGCTCACGACGTCATTAGGGACGCATTCATAAAGAGGGTGAGCCAAAGGTACCATAACTATCCGTTAGTGAAGGATTTCCCCGTTTTAGATCCGTGCTATAACGTGTCTGGCGTGAGGGACGTGGAGTTTCCCGATTTCGGTATCTTGTTTGAAGATGGCGGGTTTTGGAATTTCCCAGCCGAGAATAACTTCATTTGGATCAGCGATGAGGTTGTGTGCCTGGCTATTCTGGGTGCTGGGAAGCAGGATTTTTCGATTATTGGGAATTATCAACAGCAGAACTTTCACGTTCTGTATGATATTCAAGGCTCGAAGCTCGGGTTTGCCCCTCGAAGATGTTCCGATGTGTAGCGATTGATCGAAGCTGATCGGAGGAAGGAAGGTAGTAGGAGGGGGGGGGGGTTAATTATACACGTTTCAGTGGACAGAACATTGTTTTGTTAGATTGTTTGGAGAGCAAATTAATGTGCATCGCTTTCCTTACCATCATTATTATTATACTTGTACGTTTAATTAGTTTCTTACGGATGGAAAATTATTGTTTATAATACGACCTTGCGACAAACCGCACTTCTGTTTCTTTCATTTATTATTGTATATCAAAGTCAAAACCATCTCATATGGTAGCACTTGCTAAATCCTAGGTAGGTAGGTCGGGCTGTAGGTAGGAGTTGATGGGTTCGACATCTAGAGCTCCTTAGTTCTCGCCATCTTTCATGTATAAATCATGCCAAATCTCAATCCTTCATGTTTTTGATGGATAATATAATAAGAATAATGTTCACATATTACTGATATAATAAGGATCACATATTGCACTGACGACTTTGGACCTATCTGCAGCTGTGGAATGTGGATTCACTTTGATTATCCCCTGCTGTTACGAGGAACTCCAGGGGCACAGTTGGCAGTGAGGCGACGACAGTGTGGGTGCATGAGCTTCATATTGAATCATTGACCTCCGTAGAGCGACCGAGGGCACTGGAGTGGATTAGTAGTGGAATTTTATATATAGCCAGACACCAGTGCCGTGCTCCATTCTTATTAGATGATAGCAGTTGAGATGAACTGCTGCTAAAATCGTCATGAATTCCATTCCAAGGTGGGAAGCAGTGCCCCCCCCCCCATATTTTTTTTCTCATTTGTTCCGTGCTCTTGTTCCTATTGCCCAGGTCATTTTTCTCTGATTAAATAAACATCTTTCGTCCCTTTTTAAACTCCCCTCCCCAGTTTCCTCTTACAAGAGATTTCCTTTCCCTATTAATGATATAATACTGATCTAAAGGCCTGCCAGTATAAGGACGGCTGCTTGAATAAGTGCAGGACTAACGGCTACAGTCGTTTGAGTGGGCCGGGGGTGCGGACAAACACACCGTCCGTTCCATTCACACAGTTGGGGGTCCCTGCAAGGGATTAGTTTACGGTCAAAATGCACTAGACTTGAGGAAGTAGTCAGAAAACTGGAGAATGAACATACCTATTAGTGTGATGAGAAGCGTAGGCATTCGGTCACCAAATGAGTTGCACTTTTGAAGGACTGTTCGCTGGTTCACACGGTTAATGCGAGGATAACGAAAACTTACACATTTTAAAATAAGTAATTGTATTATAAACATACCGAGTGTAGAGATAACTAAATTCATGAGAATATTTTTTTGGGGGGAGGGAGGGAGGGGGGGGGGGAATAATTAATAGCCTAACCTACCTGCATAACTTTGTTTTGGGTCGAGGCGAACCGCTAGGATAAGATGATAATTTCATCCTTCTATTTTCTACAGTGCTTAGTAATAGCAAGTTATTAATTAAACCATTTACATTAATAATATACATTTTAACCATCAATTTAAGGTTAGCTTACCTGAACCGAGTTTCATCATTTAAAAGCAAGCTAAGAGCCCTCGGACGGCTTGGACCGAAAACTATCAAATCAACATAGGATCGTCCTGGTTCCCCGCAATCGAAACGTGATATTTAAAGAAAGGAGGTAAAGAGGACAGGTAGCTGGGAAGTAGGGCTGTTGAATATACTCACATGCTAAATCCCACCGGCCTAGGCAAAAAACGGGCCCTGTACGGATTGGGAGCCCCGACCGACATTGTACGTTCCACGAAGCTCTCCGAGATCGCTCACCACCGCGGAAAGGGTATGTACCCGACCTGAAACACAGCTCTGATGAAAATGAGCGCATCATATTCAAATTAAGGGCAATGTATTGCTTACTCCCTCTCTCTCTCTCTCTTGAATATTTGATTATGAAACGACGACTGCTATAATTAATTAATGCACGTATTTAATTGTCGTCTCAAAACATGTGGATCAAACAAAAACTACATGCCGAATAGAATTATTATGCAGGAATAAAAATATCTCGCGCGCGCGCTCACACACATATCAGGCATCGATAATGCGGAGAGAATTAGCTAACACTAGTAGTAGTTATACATACTGCTGTCCCCCCAAGATGTTAATGCTGAGTGCGTCGGCTGTCAAGCGACCCCCAAGAGTTCCCCCAAACGCTTCAGTATGGGAATCGGGCTCAGCCTGGCTTTCTGAGAGTGGAAAGCGAAGACTACCTTTGTTTCCTCGCTGAAGGGCTCAGGGGAACTCTAAGGAGCATCCTGACGATACCCTTCGATTGCCCGCCGCTGTGTATAGTTTTTCTTTTTTGGGACGCAAATGCCACATGCCACCTTCTTTCCTTTTTATAACTACTAGTGAATTAGTGAGTCATCCTATATATATTAGTGTAAAAAAAGTAAGTTATTTTATATAAAAAAAATTAAAATGTATTTTTTATTTTTATCTTTATTCGTACATATATATATATATATAATGAAGATGTAAGTAAAATTTCAAATCTATCTATTTTTTTTTATAAGAAGACTATATTTATTAATTTTAAAAAATGATATTTAAATCGTTAATGACTACTGCTACCTATCCTTCCTTTTAGAGCATTTATAACGGGGACTCAAGATCTCAAATTTGAGAAAAAGGTTGCTAAGTGTCAAAAAAATACTTCAAATTTAAGGTTACTCTAAAAATCTGAGATGTCCAAAGTTTGGAACTCGAGACCCATTGGACACACATTTTAGACTGATTTTTATAGTTAGAATGTATATGAGATTTTTTTAATATATATATATATATATATATATATTATTTTTAAAATTAGTTGTTATTAATTAAATTATTTGTAAAATTATATTTAATAAAATATGATTATATAAGATTATTAATTGATATTTATAGATTAATATAAATTAAAATTTAAAAATTATAAAATATAAATAATTGATAATGTGATTGATAAAAATAATTAAATAATATAAATTAGAGGTAATAAAATATAAAATATTAGATTAAATTTAAAATAAATTAATAAAAATAGAAGAAAGGAGTAAAAAAATAATTAAATATTACAATTAAAACCTTAAATTTAACCATAGTATTCCAGATGCTCTGAGTAGCAAACATGCGTACGCTGGACTAGGTACAGAGCGCGGTGGAAGCTGATTCGCTCTCTCTAGCAGCGTTGCCTCTTTGCATCCGGTCGTTTTCTAGGCTACGTGAATTTAGAGAATCTCAGAAAGGTATGATGGCCGTTTCCCAATCCAAAATTTGCCTTCATTATTATCCCCTCCCTCCCCGCTCCCGAAAGCATTTCCTTTTCGGACGAAACCTTGGACAGTAGCAATTATTGTTTTGTTCCTCTTTATTTCCCTAATAATTAGCATTGATTCCGAAACGTGCCCAACTCCCCGCCGCGCCGGGGGCGTGTGCGTGTGCGTGTGTTTGTGTTTTCCTTCTTCTTTTCATCGTTTCTTGAGAACGGGAAGTGTGTTGTGGTGGGAACCAAAGCGTGCAGTAACACCCCCAAGTTCCATTAGTGGACGATGATATGATACCTTCATCGGTGGCGATTGTAGCCGTGCGATTGTCCAGGTTTGTACACTCTTGAAACAAACGACGTGCCTGGAGATTCCTCGCGACGGTTTTAAATCGATTAATTATCTATTGAATTCTTGGCGCAGAACTTGGCGATCAATTTATCTTTCAGAAAAAGAAAGAAAGGCGAAAAAAAGAGGGTGAAATCAGAGAATCGGGTCACACACGCAGTAAACGTGTGTACCCTCTGAGCCCGATCATCAATCCTGCCGGACCAGCTGCTGCTCCTCCTTACGGGTCGATAAAAGCCGGTACGTACGGGCTTGGCGCTTTTCTTCCTCAGAAAAAGACGAAGAGGCAGTGGCGTCGAAATCACGAAAAAGCAATTAGTTAGGTGGGAAAGCGCGTGACATGCCCTTGGTCAAGAGCCGTGGCGTTATTCTCCTTTCTTTTGCTTCATTTAGGCCCGTCCCCCCCCCCCCCCCAAAATCCACTTCCGTCCGTGAGTAAATATACAATTTTTTTTACCCAAAATTTTTTTGTTAAAATTTTTCTTTTTCTTTTATTATATTATAATATATTTATAGTATTGATACCTATATAATAATTTGTACTTAATTTTACGAGATTTCTATAATTCTAAAGAATATATATATATATATATAATTTTTTTTAAAAAAATAATATTTTCTCCATATTAAAAACAAAAAAAAAAACATTCTACTCCTAAATTTTATATATAAAAAAATTATATTAAAAAAGTTAAAGTGTACTTTCTATTTTTATCATAAATTTTTTTCCTTCATCATCTATGTATTACATATTTAATTATTTTATTAATAAAAAATATATAATTTTAATTTTAAGACTACTTTTATTAATTCCTTAAAAATATTACAGATTGATAGAATAATTTTTGTTTCATACGGAGGTAATAATAATTATAATTTCATATGTTGATTTCTTAGGCATAGTATATATGGCTGTCGTCGATTTGACATGGGTAATTATTATTTTTAATTAAAGTATTATTTAGTAGAGTTATTTAAAAAAATAAAGAAAATTATGTCATACTATTTATGAATGTTTTCTTTCTTCAAAAAATGAAATCTACATTGATAAATTTTTGGAAAAAAAAATACGCTAAAAATAATGATGAATTATAACATAATATAGATGTAACATGAAGGTTATTATATATGGTGAAAACGACAAGTGAGTTTTGTCAGAAAAATCACAACTAACATTGATAAAATATGAATACAACTAGGGTAAAATATAGAGGAAAAAAATGGTGAAACACAAGACAACATTGATAAAATATGAAGACAATTATAGTCAACATGACAACTTAGTTTTCTTAGGAAAATCAAAACTAATATCGATATAACATACCAACCTCTATGGTGATACATAGAAATAACTATGATAAAATATAGAAATAATTATGGTAAATGATGAAGACAACAATGACGAAGCATAGGTATAATAGTGTTCAAATATAAATATAACAATATTGAAATAAATTTTAACATACAACATCACAACAATGGTGAAACATAAATATAATTATAGTGAAATATGGAATAATCTATGATAAAGCATGAAGGCAATAATAGTGAAACACAAGTATAGTAGTAGTGAAATATAAGCATAGCAATAGTGAAATCAAATTTAATAAATATAAAACATCACAAGAATGACAAACACATAATTGTTATCATGATGAAACATTGATAAATACATGTTATGCCTTATTTTTATGGTGTTTATCCTTATAATTTGAATTACTTTTCTTTTTCAAAAGCCAACGTAACCTCTCTTAAATCATAATTACTTATTTGGGATGCATTGGAAAGATAAGATCAAGAGTGGAAATGTAACACCCCGAGTCGATACGACTACGCGGGGCTACCATGTAGCACTTTTGGATTGGTCGGCTGACCTCACAGATCAATACGAGTCCTTTCAATGCGCTTTGTCCTTACTCACGCACTTTTGGACAAATTTTCAAAAAAATTTATGAAACTTCCCAACAGGGTCACCCATCCTAAAATTGCTCAACATGCTTAACTGTAGAATTCTTATGATAGAATCACCAAAATGATGGTATACCATGTTGATATAAGTAGCCAAATTAATCCTTATAACACTCCGCTCAATTTGGGGTATTACAAAATGAAATGCCATAAAACCCTAACTTTAAGAATTTTAGCTAATTAAGGATTTATTTTAGAAATTTATTAAATAAATTATTTTATTTAAAATAAGAGGGAGTAAATAGGACAAAATTAATAGGAATTTAATAAATAATTGAATTGGAGAAAATTAGAGTGCTTTGCTAATTAAAAGGAATTTAGGAAGAATCTTTCAAAAATCCTAAAATTTGCTTAAAAAATAAATTTAATATTATTTTATTTAAATATTATTATTTTTAAATATCCCAAATATCCAAATTATTTTAATTATCCCAACCCACCTATTTTTCTTTTTCTCTTTTTCCTTTTTCTTTCGTTTCTTTTCTTTTTCTTCCTTTTTCCTTCTTCTTCTTTTCTTTTTCTTCCTCCTTTTCCCTGACTTGGGTCAGCCCAGCGGCCCATTCCCCTTTCCCTTCCTTCTCCTTCGGCTGCCCAATTTCCCTACCCTTTTCTCCTTCAGTGCAGCCCACCTCGAAACACCACGTTTTGGCATCCGTTTTTATCCTTCGTCACTAATCCGGTTCTTCTCCTTCTTTTCTTTTCTTTCTTTTCTTCCCCAGACCGCCCGGTACGCGCCCCATCTTCTTCCTCCTCCTTCCTTCTTCCCCTATCGCAGCCTACAACTGCCTGAGGATTCCGTCACTGGCCACGCTTGATTTGACCAGCCGTTTCCTCTCCTCTCTCCTCCCCCTAACTCGCCAGTCACCTTGACCCAACCCACTCCCCTCTCTTCTCGCTCTAGCCAACTATCCCTGCCATGATTTGAATTTCGTCAGCCCGCCGTCGCCGGCAGGAGAATCCTAACCTATCTACCCCTCTCCCCTCTGACCTTAGTCCTCCTTTAGCTCTATAAATACCCCCATAACCAGCATGGACTCGAGTTTTTTCCGAAACCCTAAAATTTTACTCTCGTGTGCCACCACCCTTTCAGACACTATTTCCGTCGCCGTCGCCCAACGCCGCCGTTAGAACCACCCATAGGTAGAGCCGGCAAAAGTTGACCCGACCCGCCCAACCCGACCCGACCCGAGCGAAACCCGACCCGTTACGACCCGCAAAAATTAGCAACCCGACCCGACCCAGACCCGACCCGACAATGACCCGACCCGGCACTGACCCGATAATAATCAACCCGACCCGAACCCGACCCGACCCGATCCCAACCCACGACCCGTTATTGACCCGACCCGATAGCGACCCGACCCGTCATTAACCCGACCCGATGCCGACCCGACTCGTAATTGACCCGACCCGATAGTGACCCGACCCGCTATTGACCCGACCCGCTTTGACCCGACCCGAAGCCGACCCGACCCAACGTTGACCCGACCCGACAATCACCCGATCTGACTCAATATTAACCTGATCAGACATCAAAATATATTATAATAATAATAATAATAAATTACATATATTTTATTATTCATTTAAAGCTTTTAAAAAATATAGTATTTTATAAATTATACTTATTTTTCATAATTTTACCCTAGCCATTCTTATTTACTAATGATATCCTAATAAGATATATTATTAATAAATAAAAAACCAAAATAAAAAAGACAAACATCCAGTTATAACCCTATAAAATGATTTTCAAAACGTGTTCATTACATCTACTAATCCATCTATTTGAAGAAACTCTTAATAGAAGAGTATAATAGTATCATTTATTAGTTATCAATTTATCACTTATCACCTACAAAATCCAACAAATAATAACTATACCTCGTATCAAGAGTATCTCACGTTACAATCCTAAATTTAAAGTTTTAGTTATATTTTTTCTTTTAATATTATTAATTTACTTTAAATATAATTTAGTATTCTACGTTCATCAATTTTAAATTTACAATATCTAATTATTTTTGTTAATTATAATATTAATATTTATATTTTATATTATTTAATTTTTAATTTATATGAATATATATATATAATAATTAACAATTAATGAAAATATATAAAATTATTATTTAATTTAAATTATGTTTAAAATAAATTATTATATTTTTTTTACTATAATAATAATAATTAATAAAAATATTACAATAAAAATATAAATATAATAATGTTAATAAAATAAATACAACTAGAGAAATTAATAAGATAAATTATATAGAGAAATTAATATGAAAAAAAAGATAGAATAAATGATATAAAAATTATTGGATAAAAAAATAATACTTTTGTAGGTAAATTTTTTTACTGTTAATATTAACCGTGTTATATATATATATATATATTCTAACAGTATAAATTGAGCTAAAAATATATTAAAAAGTATCAAAAAATCCACGTACCGCAAGTATGGATCAAGAACTTGAAATTTTTAAGCACACAAAATTTGTGGGTAAATTTTTTTTCCCATAACTACAATTCTAAATTTAAAGTCCCTAAATTTAAATTTAGAATATATTTTTTTACACCAGATGCTCTAAATAAATATTAAATTGGTCAAACTATTTTTGTTAGTTTTTTTTAATTAAAGTATTGGTAAAGTTTATATTTGTGTAAGTTAATACTATATTTGGATCTCTTGAGACTTTAAAAATAAAATTTAGTTTATTCATAACTAAAAATGCAATTAAGATTGTTAATATGTATGAAGGATATTGATAGAAATAAAAGTATAGAAATAAATTAGAAGTCTAAAACGGATTACAAGAATGATGAAAACTAGCCAGTGTGTGTGTTGTGTATCTATCTATCTATCTATCTATCTATCTATCTATCTATCTATCTATCTATATATATATATATATATAGGTATAGCTTATACGGTTATACCTAATCGAGAACCGAAAAATCTAAATGGTTACCATTTCGATGAAGTATATGAAACATGATTTGTTTTAGGAACAATAGCTATAGTCGGTAAAATCGTATTATGTCGGCTAAAAGAGTAGGAGTGATTAAGCACGGCTTATTTACTGGCTTTCCACAGAAATTTAGTTCTGGAAAAGGAGTCCAACTTTTGATCAAGAGACTCATCAACCCAACAATAACTTAACAAAATTAAAAGATCCGAAATAAGAGCATCAATATCAGAATATGCCACTTATAAAATTTAACACAACGCCTATAACAGCAATAAAAGAACACCAATAGATAGTAGTTGTCCAACAACATAAAGATTATCCAAGTATGGTAAATCTACAACATATGGAACAAATGACATGATTGAATAAAAATTAAATTCCTTGCCCACAAAAGATAATAATCACCCATGTTTACAAGCAAAAACGTCTAAAACTTTAACCGCTATTTTTGAAGCTCCTTAATCCATTTCATTATTGTTACTCGTTGACTTTGATGGCTCCACAGAAGTTCCTTCTTCTTCTTCTATTTCTGTAAATTCCAAAAAAAATATTACATTATTATCTTTAAAATTCATTGATAAAAAAATTATCAAATAAAAAAAATAAAAATTCATAATAACTAATGTTATTACCATCATATCCGTATAATCAATTACGAGTAGTTACCAAAGCATCAACATTTTTCGACAACAACGAGCTCCTCCACTTATTTAAAATTCTACCGCCCATGCTAAATGTTGACTCAGATGCAACGGTAGTAATAGGAATGGCAAGGATATCTTTAGCCATAGAAGAAATAATTGGAGAAGTCTTAGAATTATTTTTCCAAAATTGGAGCACATCAAGTGAAATTTTACGATCCAACCGCTGACTTTCGAGGTACATCTCAAATTCACTTTTACAGCTTTTACCTCTACTTCCAACAGAAGTAGAAGCATCAAAATCCTAAATTTTAAACAAAGGAAAAAACAATAATTAGACTTGATGTAAATAGAAATTAGTAATAACAAAAATAAACATGTAATAAAGATAAAAAAAATATATGTAGTGAGATATAGCTCGATTTACCTCCATTTCATTAATTCCTCTGTTCACTTCTCTACTAACAGATATTCCTTCGTCAAATGAATTTGGAGCATTAGGACAATGATATTCATAGTATTTGTATAGCTCAACAAATTCGACGTATATATCATTAGCGAACTTTGTACCCTTCTCATTACCATGTAGTTTGACTAAGGCAAACTTCACAAAGTCAAACTTATAACGTGGATCCAAAATTACCGCAAAAGCAAGAATGGTACTGTAGTGCGACCAATACTTTTCAAATTTTTGCATCATTTGTAGTCCCATTTTGCTGATATCATTATCATCACATCCTATTGCCTTCTCCAATCTCAGTTGAATCCTCCAAACATTAAGAAAATACAAGTTGGCAGTAGGATATTTAGATCCAGAAAATAAGTAGGTAATTTCATAGAAAGGTTCCAATAACTCGCAAATCTTTTCCACTTTGCTCCACTCATTCGGCAAAATTTTAAACTTGTAACTAGCTTCAACAGTACCAAAGAAATCCAAAACACGACGATAATCTAAGGCTCTACGAAGCATAAGATATGTAGAATTCCATCTTGTAGCAACATCCAACCACAACTTCCCAAAAATTGATATATTCAATTTTGCAGCACATTCATAAAACTGGATTATCCTTCCTTCCGAAGCATCTATATACTTCACATTCTCTCTAATTTTGAGCACACATCCTTCAATATTTTTCAACCCTTCCCTGACTATCAAATTAAGGATATGAGCCGAACATCTGATGTGGAAGTATTTTCCATCACATACCAAATTTTGAAGCAAAGTGGGTTTCAAGTGACTAATCATGTTGTCCATATTAGATGCATTATCCACCGTCATAGTGAATATCTTCTTCTCAATACTCCACTCTTTAAGTAATAAAAACAACAAGTTGTAGATTTCAAGACCGGTGTGGGGAGGAGGACAATGGCAAAAACTCAACACTTTAGAATTTAACTTCCAATCATCATCCACATAATGAGCTGTGAGAGTTAGATACCCACGAGATGTGCAAGCTGTCCATATATCACAAGTCAAACATACTTTGCTAGAAATAGCCCCAATAGTATGTTTGAGTTTAATTTTTAAATCAGCATGCTTTTCTAGGCAAACTTTCTTAATAGTGTTTCTAGACACATGCTTGACTTGGTGATTAAGATACTGATGAAGTTTTCTAACTCCCAAATGTTCAACATACGAAAATGAATACCCATGCCTTAAAATTACCTCAGCTAGCATTTCACGATAAACTTTTGGATCAAATGAAATCTCACTAGATTTAGATGTGAAGGTATCTGGTGGAGTCATTTTTTTGTATGCTTCACATACTTGTAGGTGTCGTAAGGCATTAGAAGTACCATATCTAGCTTCACTTCTATACTTTGATTTTTTTACAGTACTTACATAGAGCTTGTTGTCTTCCCTCTTCGTCTTTAAATAGATCAAAATTATCCCAAACCTTAGAGTATCTCTTCCGTTTGCCGAGAACTTTTGCAACCGATAATTCAGCATCATCATGCATGTGTATTGGAGCTTCATTTATAGCTAGATTTGAAGTTGTCGCTGGAACTTGATTATCTGATTCATATTCTTCATCTTCAAGATCAATGGCTATAATTTTAAAACATAAAAAGAATCTATGTCAAGTTATAATTTTAAATAAACCATACAACAAGCAATAACTACAAACGCATTATTAAAATTGAAGATGCTTATTGTCAATCCACAAGCAATGATAATTACTAATATCATATAATAAAAAATACCTTTGGTAGATGTGAAATCATAGGTATATATTTCCTCTTCTTGAGGTGTCCTAATTTGTTCGTCGTACTCGTCCATATCCTTTTAGCCTTGCGTAGTTGTACCTGTATACACAAATAAATTATTGTCTGGTATTAAATAATTATATACAATGTTAATTTGAATAAAAAAAAATCTACAACATCCAACTTTTGATGTATATTTTAAAAACAACAAATAATAAAATACTTATATTTAATTTTGGCAGTATCAGGATTGCCGGAGCTCATGATTTAATTTGCATGATTAGATACTCATAAAATAATCGGCACTCAATTCTAATCGGCACTCATGATTTAATTTGTAATCAGACAGCACAATATCATTCTATATTCTGCCATTAGCTATGACTAATTTGAAGGCATAATCGCTGACAAAAGAACCGTCACAAAATATTGCACCACGGTTGATGGATGAATATGGTAATGTAATGAATCAGATGGGAGGGAGTATAGGAAACCTGCACCTCCTCCTTCATAATCAGATAAAAGAATCTAAAACTTTGAATCCACTCATATCATTATGGTTTACCAATATATATCTATCTGCAAAGTTTTATAAAAAGCAAAACTTATAACCATGCAGTACCATAAATATCCATCCATCTATAGATTGCAATTTCATCTCCAACAGCAAATATCAAATATATTCAAGACAGCAGTCAGAACTTGTAACCGCATACTGGCAGATGTTAACATAGTAGGCTATTTACGGTTCCAACTTCAACAATATATCACCGGGTGGCTCTCGGAAAATTCATATGTAAATACAGAAATATACTACTGTCTTTAAATCCCCGGTAAAATCAAAATCTTAATACATTCTATTTAAATAAGAACCAAGCCTTCAACTTCTGATCAAATATCAGATCACAGCATGCCTTAAATGTTAAAAGACAGCCTATGACTTCCTCTCTCCTTTGTTCATGTCATACTCCTCAATTTGCGAATCACGTTTCTGTATTCTAACAAAGTAAGACTGAGTAATTGATGTTCAGATGTCCAATCTGCCAATTTTTTCCTGACATCGGTAGCATCGGCAGCTAAATGAAAAGTTCAGCAGCTTATGCTGGACACGGAAGTGGAAGCAGGAATTTATCAAAAAAATAAATAATTGGAAACTTTGGGAAACAGCAACCCACAGGCCACAGCCACAGTCTCAGAACCATACAACGTATTGTAGAATCAAATTATCCAAAATCGCCAAATCGGGCGAATCCAAAATATTCGGGCATAACCCGGCCAAAAATTCAATTTTTCAGAATTTCAACATAAACCATACAATTAATCCATCCAAATCAATCTTACAACACATATATATATAACCAAATAATCAATTTAGCTTATTATATGCTAATTCACACTCAATTAATCAAATTAATGTTAGGGTTTTCAGAAATTTATACCAAAAGAAATTCAACGATTCTGAAAAAGGGAAGGCCGGAGAAGATGCGCCGGAGGACAAGGGTTGCTCGCCGGCATTCAGAGACGGTCGCCGTGGCCGGACGATGGCGGCGCAGCTTGGGTTGCGGCTCGTCGCGTTGCGGCGCCCGGTTGATGCTCGCTTTATCCGCTGCTGTGCGTCACTGCTGTGGGCGGCTGCCGGTGCTTTTGGCGTCAACGGCGGTGGCCGTCGGTCGTCGCTGGAGGAGCAGGGACGGTCGTCGCTGGCGGAGCAGGGACAGGAGGTTGGGGCTGCGGTTGGGTTCTGGTGTAGAGGTCAGGGAGTCGGGAAACAGAAGAAGAGAAAAGGGAAAAGGAAGAGGGGGGCTCGGGGTCGGGGCAGTAGGGCACCCGACATTAGTTTTTTTTTTTAATACAATTATAAAATAACATATTAAAAATCTAAAATTATTATTGAAAAATTTTATCTAAAAGTTATTCAACAAAAATTATTTTGTAAGAATCCGAAAACAGGAGAAAATTATAAATTCATAAATAAGCTCTGAAAATCTTTTTAATTTAAAAGTTCCCAAAAATATTAACGATTTTCAAAAACAAATAAATTTAAAGCCGAAATATTTTTATAGATAAAATCATTAAAATAAATTTTGGATTATCTTTCACCCAAAAAACCAAAACTAAAATTATTGTCCGGTAAAAAAGAAAAATGAGAAGAAACTTTTAAATATTTTAAGTAATTAAATAAATATAATATATAATAATTATACATTGTTTATTCTCGTTATGCTCACCTTTATTTTATAAAATTATCTTTTTGTAAGTAATCAAATATTTTAACTAATTAAGTAAATATAATATATTATAAATATCTAATATTTTTACATGTAAAATTTATAAATGTTTAAAGCAATCGAATATAATACTATTAAAACTTATAAATATCTTTATTATTTACCTTTGTAAAAATAAAACACATATAATACTCTTATTTCATTTATCTTTACTAGTGATCTTATGATTGTATTGTATCTATTATATATAATGTAATAAATGATAATTATACATTGTATATTCTTGTTATGCTCACCTTTATTTTATAAAATTATATTTTTTTAAGTAATCAAATATTTTAAGTAATCAATTAAATATAATATACAATAAACATCTAATATTTTTACATGTAAAATTTATAAATGCTTAATGCAATCAAATATAATACTATCAAAACTTATAAATATCTTTATTGTTTACCTTTGTAAAAATAAAACACATATAATACTCTTATTTCATTTATCTTTACTAGTGATTTTATGATTGTATTGTATCTATTATATATAATGTAATAAATGATAATTATACATTGTATATTCTTGTTATGCTCACCTTTATTTTATAAAATTATATTTTTTTAAGTAATCAAATATTTTAAGTAATCAATTAAATATAATATACAATAAACATCTAATATTTTTACATGTAAAATTTATAAATGCTTAATGCAATCAAATATAATACTATCAAAACTTATAAATATCTTTATTGTTTACCTTTGTAAAAATAAAACACATATAATACTCTTATTTCATTTATCTTTACTAGTGATCTTATGATTGTATTGTATCTATTATATATAATGTAATAAATGATAATTATACATTGTATATTCTTGTTATGCTCACCTTTATTTTATAAAATTATATTTTTTTAAGTAATCAAATATTTTAAGTAATCAATTAAATATAATATACAATAAACAACTAATATTTTTACATGTAAAATTTATAAATGCTTAATGCAATCAAATATAATACTATCAAAACTTATAAATATCTTTATTGTTTACCTTTGTAAAAATAAAACACATATAATACTCTTATTTCATTTATCTTTACTAGTGATCTTATGATTGTATTGTATCTATTATATATAATGTAATAAATGATAATTATACATTGTATATTCTTGTTATGCTCACCTTTATTTTATAAAATTATATTTTTTTAAGTAATCAAATATTTTAAGTAATCAATTAAATATAATATACAATAAACATCTATTTTTTTTACATGTAAAATTAATAAATGCTTAATGCAATCAAATATAATACTATCAAAACTTATAAATATTTTTATTGTTTACCTTTGTAAAAATAAAACACATATAATATTCTTATTTCATTTATCTTTACTAGTGATCTTATGATTGTATTGTATCTACTATATATAATGTAATAAATGATAATTATACATTGTATATTCTTGTTATGCTCACCTTTATTTTATAAAATTATCTTTTTTTAAGTAATCAAATATTTTAAGTAATCAATTAAATATAATATACAATAAACATCTAATATTTTTACATGTAAAATTTATAAATGTTTAACGCAATCAAGTATAATACTATCAAAACTTATAAATATCTTTATTATTTACCTTTGTAAAAATAAAACACATATAATATTCTTATGTTATCTATCTTTACTAGTGATCTTATGATTGTATTGTATCTAGTATATACAATGTAATAAATGATAATTATACATTGTTTATTCTTGTTATGCTCACCTTTATTTTATAAAATTATCTTTTTTTAAGTAATTAATTAAATATAATATACAATAAAAATCTAATATTTTTACATGTAAAATTTATAAATGTTTAAAGCAATCAAATATAATACTATTAAAACTTATAAATATCTTTATTATTTACCTTTGTATAAATAAAACACATATAATACTCTTATTTCATTTATCTTTAGTCTTTACTAATAATCTTATGATTGTATTGTATCGAATATATACAATGTAATAAATGATAATTATACATTGTTTATTCTTGTTATGCTCACCTTTATTTTATAAAATTATCTTTTTTTAAGTAATCAAATATTTTAACTAATTAATTAAATATAATATATTATAAACATCTAATATTTTTACTTTTAAAATTCATAAATGTTTAAAGAAATCAAATATAATACTATTAAACTTATGAATATATTTATTATTTACCTTTGTAAAAATAAAACACATATAATATTCTTATTTCATTTATCTTTACTAGTAATCTTATAATTGTATTGTATTGTATCTAATATTTACAATGTTATAAATGATAATTATACATTATATATTCTTGTTATACTCACCTTTATTTTATAAAATTATCTTTTTTTAAGTAATCAATTAAATATAATATATGATAAACATCTAATATTTTTACATGTAAAATTTATAAATGTTTAAAGCAATCAAATATAATACTATTAAAACTTATAAATATCTTTATTATTTACCTTTGTAAAAATAAAACACATATAATAATCTTTTTTCATTTATCTTTAGTCTTTACTAATAATCTTATGACTGTATCTAATATTTACAATGTAATAAATGATAATTATACATTGTTTATTCTTGTTATGCTCACCTTTATTTTATAAAATTATCTTTTTTTAAGTAATCAAATATTTTAACTAATTAAGTAAATATAATATATTATAGATATCTAATATTTTTACTTTTAAAATTTATAAATATTTTAAGCAATCGAATATAATACTATTAAAACTTATAAATATTTTTATTATTTACCTTTGTAAAAATAAAACACATATAATATTCTTATTTCATTTATCTTTACTAGTAATCTTATTATTGTATCTAATATATACAATGTAATAAATGATCATTAATTATACATTGTATAATCTTGTTTTGATCATCTTTATTTTATAAAATTATCTTTTTTTAAGTAATTAAATATTTTAAGTTATCAAATAAATTATAATCAATGATAAATATCTTTGTCTGATTCAAAGCGCAATATTTTTTATTATTAAAATTTATAAATATCTTTACTATTTATTTGTGAAAATAAAGCGCATTTAATATTTTTAATTCTTTTATCTGCAATATTAATCTTATGATTGTCTGTCTCTAATATTTATGATTTATGAAATGATAATTACTTAGGCTCGAATATGAGTAAACCCGTCAAAACTCGACCCATTAAGTTAACCCGTAACTAATTGAATTCAACCCGTCAAATTGTATGAAATGAGTCAAATGACCCCACCCATTAATTTAACTCGAAACAACTCGAACATAACTAACCTGTCATATTATATTATTACATGAAAATATAAAATGACCTGAACCGGCCGAAGCCACCTACTCACGTGAACTAGAAAATGACCCGAAACCAACCCGACCCTAGTCACCCTACCACCAGTCAAGTTAACCCAAATTTATCCGAATCCGAGTTTTCTTAACTCCAATAGTCGGACCTAACCCGACCCGATAAATTAACCCGAAATGACCCGGAACCGAAATGACCCGACCCGAAACCGACCCGGCCCGACAATTGACCCGAAATGACCCGCAACCGAAATGACCCGACCCGACAAATTGACCCGAAATGACCCGACCCGACCTGCACCCGACCCGCCAAATTGACCCGAAATGACCCGACCCGTTAATGACCCGACCCGACCCGCACCCGACCCGCCAAATTGATTGACCTGAAATGACCCGACCCGTTAGTGACCCGACCCGACCCGCACCCGACCCGCAATAGTCAAATGACCCGCTATGACCCGACCCGTTAATGACCCGACCCGCTATGACCCGACCCGAACCCGACCCGCCCGACCCGTTTGCCACCTCTACCCATAGGACCACTCCTTGCACCACCCTCTAACTAACTACACTACCTTTCTTCCTCAATTTGCCCTACATGAGCCACCCCGGCAGTGCAAAGTAGCCTCCTCGATCAACTCTTCCTTCCACATCCGTTGCCCTTTGCACCACCATTAGCCACCACTCCCGACGAAACCACCGCCTCTTGCACCTCCCAAACTACACTGCAGACTCCCCTCTACCTTCCCCTACCTTTTTTCCCTCTTCCTCCCTCTCCTTTTCTCTTTCTTCCTTTCCTCCCCTTTCAGCCACCATAGCTGCCGCCGTGCGCCGCCACCATTGGTTGTGCCGCTACCCTCATTCTACTCCTCTCCATCTAGGCAATCATAAACACCCCAACTTCCACCCTCTTTCTCCCTCTCTTTTTCCTAACACTCAACTTTTTCTCTTTTTCCGACCACCGTTGCCGCCACCGTGCACCACCGCAGGTGCCGCCTGTCACCACCAACCCAAGGTGGAACCCTAAACCCTCTCAACCCTTTTACCCTATTTATACAAGCTTTATTTATTTTATTTTATTATATTTACATTATTTCGAATATTATTATTATTATTATTATTATTACTATTATTATTATTACTACTACTACTACTAATGTTATTATTTTTATTGTTATTGAGGGTCGAAGCCCTGTTCTATTTTAGTTCAATTATATTATCATCATCATCATTATTATTATTACTATTATTATTATTATTAATATCATTATTATTATTATTATTATTATTATTATTATGTGTTGTTGTTGTTGTTGCTGTTATTATTATTATTATTATTATTATTATTATTATTATTATCAATAGTGTTATTATTATTTCAAAGTAGGGTCGAAACCCTACTTTACTTTATTTTCGATTTATACTATTATTAGTATTATTATCATCATCATTATTATTATTTCTTAATTACTATTATTGTTTTATTATTATTATTATTATTATTATTATTATTACTATGTTAATAGTATCCATATATATATATAAATAGAGTTGTCTAGCAGACAATATACAGACAAATTTTTCCGCCTAAACTATATCCATTATTACTAATAATAAATTACTATTGCTATATAATTGCTAATTATTGTTATTGCTAATTAATAAGATGGAATAATTAATATAGCTATTTATTTATATAATGCGACTATTCATCTCCTATGTGCATTAAATGTATATAACTATTCATTTGCCGCACATATGTCAAACAATTAAGTTTAATAAAGTATTAACTATATAATTTCTAATCAAATATTTTATTAATTAATTATCTGAACATATGCAGAAAACTATTCATTTCCTACGTATTAATTGAATTGTCGAACTATTCATCTCTTGCATATTAATATATAAATAATTAATACACCAAAGTGCATATTCATTTGCTTCACATACATATATCCATTAATACAATGCAACTATTTATCTCCTATGTGCAGCAAATGCATATAACTATTCATTTATTGTATATATGTCGAACAACTAATTTTAATAAAGTATTAATCAAATATTTTCTAATCAAATATTTTTTTAATTAATTACCTGAACATATGCAGTCAATTATTAATTTTCTGTGTATTAATTGAGTTGTCAAACTATTCATATCCTACATATTAATATATAAATAATTGATAAATAATTAATAAACCAAATAAAGTGCATAAACCAGTTGACCAACACATATGCATCTGCTACCATTAATACAATGCAACTAGTAAATACATATAACTAATTTTAATGAAGTATTATTTTTTTTCTTTTTTTGAAGGTTAGATAAACATCAATCAAATATGATGATGATGATGATGATGATGATGATGATGGTAATAATAATTATAATAATAATTTTATTATTTATTATTAATAATATGACTATTATTATTAATATAACTATAATAATTATAACTATTAATATAATTAATACTAATATAATTATTTATTTAATTTTGATAATTACTATTATCATAATTTATAATATAATAATGAATATTAATATAATTGATTATTACTATTATGAATATTATCATGATTAATAATATAATTATTATTAAAAAAACTAATAACAGAACGATAAAATTGGTTATTATATAAAAATAGAGTTGTTTGGCAGACAATATACAGACAAATTTTTTTGCCTAATGTATACCTATTATTACTAATCATATATTATCATTACCATATATTATTACTAATTAATAAGGTCAAATAAATGATAAAATACTCTTGGGTATTAATTAATTTGTCAAACTATTCATCTTCTACACTGCATAACAACAAAATTATATTCATCTCATGTGTATTAATTGAGATATTCATCTATTGCACATATGTCGAACAACACATATTAATCAAGAATTTTCTTAATTAATTATCTAAAAATATGCAGCCAACTATTCATCTCCTACGTATTAATTGAGTTGTAAAACTATTGAATATATGAATGTAACTATTCATCTGCTGCACATATGTCGAACAATACATATTAATCAAGTATTTTCTTAATTAATTACTTGAACATATGCAGACAACTATTCATCTCCTACATATTAATTGAATTGTCAAATTAATAAACATATGAATGTAACTATTCATCTCATACGAACAATAAATTTATATAACTATTTATCTTTTGTCATTAATACAGCACAACTATTCATATCATACATACAACAAATGCATATAACTATTCATCTACAGCACATATGTCGAACAATACATATTAATCAAGTATTAATTAAGTAATTTATTTATTAATTACTTGAACATATACAGCAAACTATTCATCTCCTACGTATTAATTAAATTATTAAACTATTCATCTATTATATAATAATATATAAATAAATAATTAATACACCACCCGTGCATTGTACGGGGAAATGTAACTAGTTATTATTAGTATTATTTTGGTGAAGGGTCGAAGCCCTTATTCCACTATTTATTTTGAACCATATTATTATTATTATTATTATTATTATTATTATTATTATTACGGTAAAATCTTCAAATATTAAATTATCATCTTTTACAATATGACTATTATTACTTTTATCTTTAGCAAAATTAGTAATTAGTTAGTGTTATTACTATTATATTATTATTTTATCCAAAACCCTAATCTTAGAATAATAAGGAATAATGGTATTTTTGGTAGGAGGGAATCTAATCTTTAGTTTTTCCTCTTATAGGAGAAATCAGTCAAAGCCGTAAGGAGGTGTAGGAGTGTGCTCAAAGACCGGTGTCTTATTATGTAAGGGTGTAGCTAAGGCCGTATGTATGTAATGTTTTTTTTTTATACCTTGTATGTCATGTGTCATAATATGTGATGCACCTTATGTGTATTGTTATAAATATTTTATGTATGGTGCAGCTTGGAGTTGAGGTACGTTTATGTGTTATCTTATGATCTGTGTATCATATGTTTGTGTTGTGATTGTAATGTGATATAATGTGACCCGATAAGACATGCATGCTAGGTTATGTAATATGATGATATGGAGTAAAATGATGTGGAGTTGACCTAAATGTTGCATGACCATAAATGGAAGAATCTAGGGTTTTGTATGAATCTAGGGTTTGCATGTGGGAGTTTTAGGGTTTGCATGAAAAAGTTCAAAGGGTTGCATGGGATGTGTAAAGTCTGTATAGGGGTGAAATTTATGGTAAATGTTGAAGACAACAATGATGAATCACAAGTATAATAGTGTTCAAATATAAATATAACAACAATGAAATAAATTTTAACATACAACATCACAACAATGGTGAAACATAAATATAATTATAGTAAAATATGGAATCAAATACGGTAGAACATGAAGGAAATAATAATGAAACACAAGTATAGTAGTGGTGAAATATAAGCATAGAAATAGTGAAATAAAATTTAATAAATATAAAACATCACAAGAATGACAGACACATAATTTTAATCATGATGAAACATTGATAAATACATGTTATACCTTATTTTTACAGTGTTAATCTTTATAATTTGAATTACTTTTCTTTTTCAAAAGCCAACTTAACCTCTCTTAAATCATAATTACTTATTTGGGATGAATTGAAAAGCTAAGATCAAGAGTGGAAACTTTCATGTTTATCACTTTTTTTATTGAGCAAGATCACGGTAAAAATAGCATCCGGAGTTGAAGTTGTCAATTAAAAATGTTGAAATTTACCCCAAAGTTGGGTGGTAGACCACCCATCAATTGGAAGTTTCTCGAAGCACAATACTATTTATGAATTTTTTTTCACAAAAATAAATCTATATTGATATTTTTGGTAAATAATATTATGAAAAATTGATGAAGTATAATGTAATAGAGATGAAGCATAAAGGTAATTATGGTAAAAATGACAAATGAGTTTTATTAGGAAAATCACAACTAACATCAATGGCACATGAAGAAAGCTGTGGTGAAACATAGAGAAAAAAAATGGTGAAGCACAAAACAATAGTGACAAAACGCGAACACAATTATCATGAAATATGACAACTCAGTTTGCTTAGAAAAATCACAACTAACATAATTAAATCATAACAACCTATATGGTGAAATTATGGTGAAATATGAAGATAACAATGATGAAACACAATTTTAATAATGGTGAAATATAAATATAACAATAGTGAAATCAATTTTACCATCAAACATCACAATAATGGTGAAACATAAATATACTTATAGTGAAACAAGGAAGCAACTATAGTAAAATATGAAGGCAATAATAGTTAAACATAAGCATAATAGTGGTGAAATATAAGTATATTAATGGAAAAATCAATTTTAATAAATATAAAACATCATAAGAATGATAAACACATAACTACAATCATGATGAAACATTGATAAATACATTTTTTGCCTTATTTTGATGGTGTTAATCTTCATACTTTGCTTTACTTTTCTTTTTTTAAAGGCTAATTTAATATTTCTTAAATCATAGGTACTAATTTGGGATAAGTCATGAAGAAAATGAACTAAAATGAGGTTTTTTGAGGAGTATTTCAAGCACAACCTTTTCATCAATAATTAGATTGAGTTGACTTAAGTTGTGTCAGAAAGCTAGGATCAAGAGTGGAAACTTTCATGGTTATCACTCTTTTTTAATCGAACAAGATCATGGTCAAAATAGCATCCAAAGTTGAAGTTGTCAATTGAAAAATGTTGAAATTTACCCCAAAGATGGGTGGTAGGCTGCCCATTGATCTGAGGTCACTAGAAGCACCATACTATTTATGAGTTTTTTTTCCACAAAAAAAAATTAAAAAAAAAAAATATATATATATATATTGATAATTTTTAGTAATTTTTTATATTAAAAATAACCACATACCTCTAAGGCCATATACTATTCATGATCGTTCATTTGGAATTAACTAAAATTTACCAATGAAACATTCAAGAGATGCTCTTTGCAATATACTTAAAAACAACATCATCCTCAAACCATAACCATGGTCACAAAGCTCATTATCAATACCAACAAATCTCATAACACGGGTAGGCTCACTAGCACAGACCAATAACAACTCATAGCATCATAGGTAGGTACGAAGACTACTATTAAAACACAGGTAGACACAAAGGCTACTACTGAACCACAGGTAGGGCTCAAATGCACATTACCAATAAATTCCATAATACTATTCTTAACCACAGCCCAAACCAATTAGTAATTACAATCATTCTAATTATTTATTTACTTTGAGTTTAGGGACCCCACTATTCTCAACCGATGGAATGGTAATATAAATACAACCCCAGGACAATAATCTCCTTGCCATTATTCTCAACCGGTGGAGTAGTAATATAAATATAACCCCAGGGTAATAAGCTTTTGTTAACTATTATTGTAACACCCCCATTTTTTTCTACTATTTTTTTTTTGTTTTGTGGAATAGTTAATTACAAAATTAATGGGTGTTACCGCTATACTCAGTATAAGTCTGGTATCCTATACCATTCTTTGCTAAGGCTAAAATATTACTTTACTTAAATAACATTTATAATGAAGGTAGGATAGAAATTTCATTACAAATTATATTGTCCTAATAAATACAAAAAGATCAGGCAAGGAGTTGCAATATAACAAAGGGAAATAGCAGGAGACTTAAGAGTCCACGAAATATCTGAATCAAAAGAAGTTGGGCCAACACCGGATAGTCCTAACTCTCAACCCTCTATTTGAAGCCGTCCAACCTTGCCCTCAAAGTAATCCTGTAAGGTAAAGATTGCCCGTTGAATAGGAAGGGGACCATGAAACGGAACCTGTCAGTACTATGGTATTGAATAACCCTTTATACCAAACTAATATAAAAAACTAGCATGGAACACATGCAAGGCATACAACTAATATGGTACAAGACATTTAAGTATTCGTATGAGGATTGATATGTAGTAATCATTTAGACAGTCAACTTCTATCAAGGTCATATGCTACTCATTTTCATTTGTTTAAAACAATTGAAAGCTTACCAAATGAACATATCAGATATGCTCTCAGAAATAATAATGAGAACCCAACTCCAGCATAAAAATCATAACATTCACAGCATGACTTATATCTCAGCATAAATTCCAACCAAATTTAAAACATCATAGGTATGTTCACAGATATACTATAATAAATTCCATAACATCATATGTATACTTACATGTACAATATAATAAAAAACATAACATCACATGTATTCTTATAGGTACAGTATAATGAAATACATAACGTCACAAGTATACTTACAGGTATAATACAATAATATTTATAACATCATAGGTACGCTTACAGATATAAAACCAAGACAGATAGGTACGGAGGCTATTATCGAAACCACAAGTAGGCACAAGAGCTGCTACTGAAAC
This sequence comes from Tamarix chinensis, assembly GCA_030549775.1. Lineage (NCBI taxonomy): Eukaryota > Viridiplantae > Streptophyta > Magnoliopsida > Caryophyllales > Tamaricaceae > Tamarix > Tamarix chinensis. Next base: position 22,812,824 of record CM060173.1, on the reverse strand, counting down.
CACAGGTAGGAACGAAGGCTACTACTAAAATCATAGGTAGGCACAAGAGTTATTACCTAAACCATAGGTAGGTACAAATGCTACTACTAAAAAAACAGGTAGGCACAAAGACTACTACCAAAACTAATCCAATATCCAATAATAATCATTCCAATCTAATCATATTATTTTTATTTTTATTTACTTGAGGGGGATACAATAATAACCCATAAACATAAAAATACACAGGTCAAACCAAGGCATAAGCATCGCGGTACCCTCCCAACCATCCAACCCAGAGGCATAACAACACTCTGGTCATACTAATGCACCAGGCATACAGTACCCTCCTCACCTCAGAAACCTAATTCTTAAGTATTGATAGCCCCTATAGGGCCCGTAGGTCACCTATAGAGTAGACTAGGGCCTTACTAGGGCACAACCGACACACCAAAAAACTAAACAAATAGAGGACTCTTACCTCTTCTATAGGGTAGTTACCCCTAGACAGACACCATTCTCAAACTTGAGGTCATCCACTTTACGTATTAGTGTTTTATAAGGTGATTACAAATAACACATATTGCACAATTATTATCATTTCCATACTTATCTATTTTTCCTTTATTTCCAATTATTTAGGTCAACAGTCCAAAATAAGGTCAAAGTCAACACTAAGGTCAACCTATTAAAAGTCTAAGGCCATCCTATGTCCGATTATTCACATTTGGGTGCACTAGGCCGAAAATGACTAAAATGCCCCTGAGGCCAATAATTATCAGATTATCATCCATTTAAATACTAAATCCATTTTGTTTATTAATTTGTCATAAAAAGGCTAAAATGAAGTAATTTAATTATTTATTATGTAATTTAAATTATCAGCTATATCAAAAGACTATTTTGCCCTTACACCTGTTTCTATATACAAAACCCTATCATACACTTTTAAAATGTACAAAACACATAACCACATAATCAACAATAGATAATACATATCATACATGATTTTGAGAATAAATTTCATAATATACTAAAATGACTAAATTGCCCTCAAGTCACACATCCATAATAATTATTCCACAATTATATCTAAGCATGCTCAATATTTTATTTTATATGGAATTATCATACAAAATATTTTTCTATCATTAGAATCATTTTAATCATATTTTCATACCTGAAATATTTTACATCACATAACATGCTCGTTTTATCATTTTTCATGATAATAATAATTAACACATAATTATATTGAAATAAATCATGCTTAACATATTTCTTATACCGAAAATCCTAATATACTATCATGTAATATTTATCATTTTAGTAGGGTATAATGGTTACCTGAATTCCAACAAAAATGTAAAAATAACAGTATTCTATTAAAGTTATCGGATCCTGCTAATCAACCTTTTGTACCTAAAAATAATATCGCAATTATTGAATTAATATCTATTAGATAAAATAATAATTATAATAATAAAATATTTATTTTTTAAAAATTACCAAACTACCCTTACATCTAATATAGGTACCAAAATTTCTTAAAATAGCACACACAACTCACGTTGTCAGCGTGAACCATGCATGCGGAGAAGTCTTGGGCTGTTGGCTGGGCGAGGGGGCTGCGAGGGTGAGGCAAGGGGAGGTGGCAACCGATGGGGTGGAGACTGGTGGTGATGGTTGGGCTGGGCGACAGTGGTGGTTGGTGGTCGATAGAGTGGCGCTGACTGCGGGTGGAGGCTGCTAGAGCTGCAAAGAAAGGTGGGAGAAAGAGAGGAGAAGAGATGGGGTTGGTGGCGTGGGCCTGGTGTGAACGAAAGGGAATCGGGTCAGGGGAGTGGTGATGGCAAAGGGGGGAGGGTGCATAGGCTGATTGGTGCATTGGGGTGACGGGGAGCTGCCGGAAGGATGGTGGTCGGCTGTTGCTACGGGGGCTGCGATGGGGAGGCAGAAAGAAGGGGAAAGGGGCTGCTGGGATGGTGGATGGTTGGTGTAGTGGTGCTGTTGCTAGGGGGTTGGGAAGTGTAGAGGGAGAAGGGAAGGGCTAGATGCTACGTGCAGTCGAGGTTGCTGGGTGCTATGGGGTGGTCGGTGGCTGCTAGGTTGGAAGGAAAAACCAAACAAAAAAGAGAGGGGAGGAGAATGGGAAGTGGAGGATGGGTATGTGCAGAGGTTGGTGAGCTGCATGCGTGTGTATGTATATAATGCAGGTACTGGGCTTGGCTCGGGAAGGGGTGAGCCGAAAAGGAACAGCGGTTGGGGGCTGTTTGGGTGAGGATAAGGGAGCTGAGAAAATCAAAACGAAATAGAGAAGGGAAGGGGTTGGTTGGAGTGTGCGTGAGTGTGTAGCGTGTATATTTACGTATAAATGCAGAGGGTTGAGATGAGGTGATGGGTTGAGTGAAGTAAGGAATGAGGGAGATAGGGAGAATAGATGGTAGAGTAGAAAAATAGTTTTTATTTTTATTTTAGGTTTAGTTCAGGTAAATTAGGGTACTGGATTGAAAAATATTTCGGGAAAAAAATCCGAATTAGGATGGGTTTAATAGAACGAAAAAATATAAAATAATTAGGAATAAATTTTTAGGGATTTATTTCGGATTACGGGTCAAGGTTATTAGTAAAATACTTAGGCTAAGATTTACGGGTATAAACTAGGATTAAAATTAATAGTTCAATTTCTATCAACTTTTTTTTAACCTGATTATTTTTATATCTAAACCGTCATAATAATATGAATAATAATAACACGTTTAATACTACATCTCCTAAAATAATAATTATAGCTAATCACACGTAATTATTAATTTTTAATTAGGGTTCCTAATGGAGTATTACAATTATCAACTTGTGGAATGGTTTCAATTATATACATTCCCAGAGCAATACACACCTGACTACTCTTCTCTTTCGGGGGAACAGATAAGTACAATAAGTTTTAACTCACATGGTATTTTACTTTAAGTGATTAATATCTTATCAATGGTCATAATCATTCAAATGATTTATTTAATTTGAGTTCAGTGACCACACTATTCTCAACTGGTAGAATGGTAACAAAAATACAACCTTAGGAAAAAAAATGCTCCTAGTGACTATTCTCGTATAGTGGAATAGATAGGTACAATTAGTCCCAACTCATATAATATTTCATTGTAAACGATTAATATCTTATTTATGTTTATATATTTCAAGGTAATCATACAAACACACTCATAAACATGCAAGACACATATCCCAACATATACTCCTAACCACAAGCCATAATCACCTAATAAACCCTAACCTCATGAGTCTAGCATAACTTCTCCCCTAGTACTTATTTTATCACCAAATTCAATACCCATCCTTAAAATATTATTATTGATAACATACCCTAAAATAAAGTTTTAACTCCAACATCTTACACAAGTGATAATAGTCTACCTTTAGTGTCACTATTCATATTTTACCATAAAACCCTAATTTCACAATTTAATCATAACTCTTCGCAAAAGATCTATATAACTACCAAATTTAATATACAATCCCAAAATATTATTATTGACATCATTTACAAAAATTGATATCCAACTTCCACATTTTACACATGTGATAATAGTCTACCCTTATGGTCGGTTTGGATCGGGGTGAATCGATGTGAGGGTAAACATTAAAAATTAACCTAGGTGAAGGGAATGGAGGTGAATGTTTTAAAATTTTGTTTGGATTGAGGTGAATGAAGGTTAAAAAAATAAAACAAATGAAGGATGAGACACATAACAGGGAAGAGTGGACAAGAAGAGAATGGTGATTCAATTGATATAAATTAGGGGCATTTTTGTCCCGTTAAGTCAAAATATTACTTATATGTTAACCTTCGCCTCTGTTACCCTTGAAATCCGGGGTTAAAAAATGAGGTTAATTGGGGTGAACGAGGGTTAAACTTTAACTCTGATTCACCTCGTCGAGATTAATAAAATTAGTCCCAAAATGGGGTGAAATAATTAATTCACCTCCTTTCACCCCCAAATAAATAGGCCATTAGGGTTACCATTCATCTTTCCTACAAAACCCAAATTTTACAATTCAATCATAACTTTTCACATGAGACTCATATGACTACTGGATTTTATATACATACTCAAAATGCCAACATTAACATTATATCCATATTTTATGGTCAAATTCCAACCTTGTGTACATATGATCACAATTCCACCCCTAGCTTCTACTATTCACACTTAAATCCATTTTCCTTAATTTATTAGACTTACACAATTTATTTTCACTCAAAGCATTTCATATTGTATCCTTAATCTATTTTGAACCATTTAACATCCTAAAATACCCAATATTTCATTTTAACTATACTAACCAAAATGCCTCTGAGGCAACTCAAATACCTATTTTCCCACCTAAATCTCATGATTTTCAATATGAACGAATTTTTAACCTCCAATGCATTCTATCATCATAAAATTATATATCCACAATTATATATATATGTACTTAATGAGTTCATACTCTTACATATTTTATACCCTTATAATTTTAGTTTTTGGTATTTTATTTAAGTGATATAGGTGAATAATAATGATTTTATGCTTAAGTAATAATAATTGTATAAATGTTATTATTTAAGCTAAAATGAAATAAATTAAATAAATTTAGAGTATAATTTTATTTATTAAATTTTTTAATTTTATTTTACAGGTCAATTTTAAAATAAAATAAAAATAAATTGTTGGGCCTTTGGGCCAACGACCAAAGGATCGAAGGCCCAAAGGCCAGCAATTCTGAAAGAGCGGCATGGGAAAAGAAGAGAATGAGTTGCAGAGACGACAGAACAACAAGGCAGGGAAAGTGAGCATGAGAAACGAAATAAAAGCGGCCAAAAAGTCGGGTGCAGGAGGGGGGCAGCCATCAGCGTATAAACAAACCAACAAGCACAGAAATAAAAAGAGAGCCAGCAGAAAGCTCTAGTTTGAGGGAAAAAAAAGAAATCAAAGAGCGTCAGTAGCGCAGAACAAAGAAGGAGGGCTGATGTGCGAGAGAAATAAGAGAGAAGAGAGCCACAGAAAAAAAAAAAAAAACGCAGAGAGAGCCAGCGAGGAAAGAGAAAGAACAGCAGGCGGATGAATAGTGAGGTGTAGCATTGTCGCACGAAAAGGTCAGGTACGATTGCAGTTTAGCACACCAGCCAAAGAAAAGAAAAAAAGAGAATTGCACTGAAATCAAAGTCGAACAAGAAAGAAAATAAGAGAGAAAAGTATACCGAACAAGTTTATTTTAGATAAAATTAATTACTTTTTTATCTAAATAAATTTTTAATCTTTCATCCATAAATAATTCTGATTATTTTTTCTCTATTTTTAATTTATATTTTTGATATATATTTCTATGTATTTAATTTGACATTATTTATTGTTGGGGAATATAATGGAATCTGGATTATGATTTGAGGTATGATTTTTTTTTTTGTTTCATGAGATTGTTCTTTGACTTTATTTTAATTGCTATTGTTTATATATATATATATGGTGCATGTTTTGTTCTGGTTTTCTTATAATGACAGTATGTAGGATTATATATATATAAGTTTGCAGTTAGGTTAGATAACAATTTACCTAATAATTTTATGATTCTAACCGAAGTAGTAAAACGTTTAGATATGTATAGGTCAAAAAAGGAAAATACAGCTAGACATACTTAGTGTACTAGTTTGGGTACTTAAATTGGCATCCTTCCAATTATACTTAATTCATTAAATTTAGTTAAATATAGGAGCTGCTTGTTACTACTATACTGCTAGTATTTAATAGGATTAATATTAGCGCTTTGTTGTATTAATTAATTTAGGAAAATAATATAAGGTGTATAGGCCTGTGTTTAGTTTATAACTTGGTCGATCTCTTTCTCATGATTAAAATTTGACTTAGAAATTATTATTATATTTTGACTTATTCTAGAGTTGGATTTTGATTTCTCTAGCATGCTTATCATATCTGTGATTGTCCATTATTTTATTTTATTTATTACTTTTATTATTTTATTCTTTCCTAATTAAAAAACCCTATTAGTGTTTTCTTATTTATTTATTTTATATGAATTAGAGTTTTTTTTAATCTAGTTAAATATAGGTAAGCCCTCTTAATCCTTGGTATAGAACGATATCCTTATTTATCGGTACTACAATTGTCAACAAGAGGGTTTAAAGTGCGTATCGGCTACGACTACACTAATTTTTGGCGCCATTTCCAGGGATTGAAAACTTCACCTTTGTTTTGCTAGTATTTTTTTTGGCAGGTTGTGTGTCGTGTCATCCTTTTATTTAGAGGTCAGAGTGTTTGTGGGCACTCAAGTCTCGAAATTAATAGGATTTTTAGTAGTTGGTATGTTTTTTTTTTGTGTTTTATTTTTCCTTTTAGTTTTCTTTTAGGATTTTTGGTGCGTTGTGTTTTTTTTTTCACCTTTTCCTTTGAAGTGTTGGTGTCCTTTTTGATTTCTATGACAGGATCCTTGGGCTATGGACAACTTGGCATGAATCTTAATGCAAGAGTAAATGAGGTAAGTTCAAGTACCCTTGATGATAGACCGAACCAACTTACTACTCTTGTTCCGTAGGTTGCCACAACTACTGTGATTATTAATACTAGCGGAATGTATCATACACAAGGAAATCCATATACTTACCATGCACAAGCTATAAGAGGAGGATGATGGACACAATCTAGTGCTCAATCTTTTAATGGTTTCCAAGGCCATGACCCCTACAATAGCGCATACTATTCGGGAATGAGGCATCACCCCAAATTTGGATGGGAGATGAAATATCATTATCAAGTGCCATATCAAGACCCCTACACACGTGAATATGAAGCTTCAAAATATTATTAATATCTTCAATAAGAATCTTCCCTAGTTTCAGAACCCTCAAGTTCTCAAAAAATGGAGAAGCTTTTTGAAGCATTGACAAATGGGTAAAACCAACTGATACAAAGTCAATATAAATACTATAATTTACACATAAAAAACCCTAATGTGCTATCATATGATATCTAATATTTTAATAGAGTAGGAGAATTACTTGATTTCCAATAAAAGCATAATTTATCAGTAACATCCTAAAAATTATTAGGATCCACTAATAAAACTTTTATACCTAAACATTATATCACAATAGCCATATTAATATTTGACAAATAAAATAATAACTTTTTATTAAAATAATTATCAAATAGCAAATTACCAAAATTCCCTTGATGTTAAGATGGAGTAAAATATTTAAACGATAACTCACGCTGCTCATATAGCATGAGTGGCTAAGGTCAAAGGTGTTTCAGAGGATCAGTTAGCCAGATGGAGGTGATAGCAAGTGGTGTGTGGTAATGACAACGGTAAGGGAGACAGTAGTGATGGTGTGGTTGTGTTGGATGAGGCTACAGAGAAGATGGGCAACAATGGTGGGTAGAGAAGGGCAGATAAGTTAGGAGGAAAGGAAGAAGGGGAAGGGGTCAAGGTGGTCAGGGCTGGTGATGGTGTTGGTGTTTCGAGCTGGAATGCTAGAGGATATAGCGGTGGAAAATGGCTGTGGTGGATACTGGGTTGGAGAGGTGCCAGCGATGACACATTTATAGGGATTTGGGGTTGTATTTAGATGAAAGGAGAAGGGAGTTGGTGGTTGTCGAGCAAACCAAACATGCTGAGAAAAGGGGAGATTGATGGTTGTGGTGTTGTTTGGGTGATGGTAGGGAAGGAAAATGGGGTAGAGAGGCGATGACAAGGTCGATGGGTGGTAGGTGGTGTGGTGTGATGCATGCGGAGGTAAGATGCAGAGAGGATAAGAGCATCGCGAAGGATAGAGAAGAAAGATAGAGGAGAAGGGTTTGAGATTGTTGGGGAAAAATAGAGGAGAAGGTAAAATGCAGGTATATATATATATATATATATATATATATATATATACATGCACAAAGATGGGTTGAAGGGGAGGGAACTGATGAGGAAGAGGGGGGCTTAGGTGTGTGATGGCACATGTAGGAATTGTTGGGGAAAAGGATGGGTGTAGATGAGGGAGTTGGGGCAATGGCCAGGATAGGAAAGGTGCAGAGCAGTGGGTAATGGCAGGGGCAAGTGATTATAGGAGGTGTAGGGTGGTGTGGTTGTGTTGGATAGGAAAGGCACACGGGGGAGGATGTGTAGTGGTACAAGGCTAGTTTGGCCTAATGGGGAAATAGTGAAGTTAGTGTGCATGTGGCAGGTAGGGGTATGCTATGTGTAGAGGAGATGAAGGGGCCTAGGGGTGTTTGGGTGTAGGGGACGCAGGAGGGGGCATGCTGGTGTGGAAGGGGGTGGGTTTGGGTGTTATTGGTGCAGGTGGGGATAAGGAGAAGGAAATAAAGAAGGAAAGGGTTGGGATTGGAGTTTTCATGGGTTGGAAGGAAAAGAAAAGGATAACAGTTAGGCTGAGAAGAAGAAGAAGAAGAAGAAGAAGAAGAAGAAGAAGAAGAAGAAGAAGAAGAAGAAGAAGAAGAAGAAGAAGAAGAAGAAGAAGAAGAAGAAGAGGTGGGTTGAGCTTGCCAGGGAAAGAATAAAGAAAGGAACGGGAGATTGGGTCAGGGGTTTTAGATGAGGAAAGAAAAAGAGAGGTAGGAATGGGTTGGGCTGGATGCAAGTCGGTGGGCTGAGGGTGTGGGGAAGAAAAGAAAGGAGAATAAGAGAAAAAAAGAGAAAAGGAAGAAAAAAGGAAAAGGGAAAATAATAAGAAAATAGATTTAGGGTTAGAATTATGTTAAATTTCGGTTTAGGATAATATTAATTTATCCAAATTTAGGGTATTCGGTTAAGAAAAATAAATTGGGTAAATATATCAATTTAGGGTGAATTTAAATAAAAGAAAGAAATAAATAATTATAATAATTTATTAAGTAATTTATCTATATTTTTGGGTCAAAGGTTAACAAAACTAATTAATTTAATATTTTAGGCTTAAAATTTTTCTGATAAAAGGCTAAACTTTCTAAATTAAGATTACAAAATTTCGATATGTTATAGGTGTGCCAGTAAAAGGAAAAAAAAGAGATATAGAAGGACAAATATAAAAGTACTAAATTGAGAAAAAAAAATGAATTAGGCAGTGGTAGAAAGGTCAGTATGGCATAGGAATAGAGAAAAAATTCAAATGGTGCATGGCAGGAGAAGCACATCACCAAGGGAAAAAAAATTCAATGTCGTTGATTATCTAGATAGAATCATTATTTTTTTGTTTGATATTAGCTATGAGGTGTTGTAATTTTATATTCGAATATTCTCAACTTTAATATATTATGTATAATTTAGATTCTATATTTAATTTTATAATTTTTATTTTAATTAATAGAATGTTATAACTTTCTTTTAGCAAGGATATGGTGAGACCCTAGTCTTTATATTTATGGATTAATTGATTGCTTGATTAATAGATTACTCTATGTGTTTTATGATATTATTCTAAATTATGCCTAATTAATAGATTGATAGCCTTTAATTAGTATTTAAAAATTCTAGAAAAGATGCAGCAAATGATTCTCCACTTTAGGTTGAATAACATAAATAGAAATTGAATGGGTTATGAAAACATTATATGATTTCTTCAATAATAAGAAATGAGAAATAATTAACTGAACCTAGAGCAATGTCTTTTATTTAAATCATTTGGCTAGAGATAGTGAGACTGATAATTGAGAATAGGATTGGGTAGCTAATGATAATGCGTTAGTTATTTATTTTGTTGAAATTGAAAATATCAGGTAATTGATTATTATGATTGACTAGTTGTAGAACTGGATTCCTTAATAGCTTTTATTAATTGATTTTACCTTTATTATTTTTTATTTGATTATGTTTTAGTTTATTTTAGTTGATTAGAATTAGTTATTTCTTTATTTGATTTTGATTTCCTAGCTATGATTAAAGTGATTAGAATAAAAGGCTAGAAAAGTGCTTGATTATGTGCATGTGTCTTTTGTTATTGTTATTATTTTAGCTGGTAGGTTTATTATTGATAAACATGGTACTGAGGTACAAGTGGTCCCATTTACTTATATGAATCACCCTATGGCTAGAACTAACCCTTATGTTGATGTTGGCACTCAAATGATTAGTGGCTTAACTGACCACAAGTCCTACACTAAACATGAGTGTTGTGTAAGCCTCATGCTAGATGATCCCGATCTCATAAATAAAACATGAAACATCTCAGTTATCTCTCAAGTATTCTTTGTCCCTCGTCTGACCTAGTTGCTAATAACTCAAAGATCTACCTTCCCAAAACTAAATTCGACCTCTTGAACATTATGTCTCTGACTTTCATTTACCTCAAATGGAAACCTGCCCCTAAAACATTATAGCGACAATATATGCCCGCTCATATAATGTGGCTAAGTCCTAGAAACCACTACACCCATCATTCTTTGGGTTCTAAAATAGATCCCTTGCTCTAAGTGATAAACTATAGTCGAATCACTAGTTGTTATGCTTGGCCATAATATTAGTAGCTCCATGAACAAATCATGGTACTACTGCATTATCATACTCCCTTGGGTTAATTACATGAACTCCTTAAGTTTATCCTTCTTAAAGAACTTGAGATAAAACTTAGTGTGAATCACCATATTTAGTTCTTCCTAGCACATCATCAGTACTCCCTACACATGATGACCTACCTGCTAGAAGTTGGCAGCTCCCAGAAGAAAAAAGGTTGTTATGCTTGCCTTCCGAGTAGGTGGATAATCGACTGCCTCATAAGTCCTATCCATATCATGAATCTTTCCCTCCTGGATGACTAGATCCTTATCACCAGTGTAAATTGGAGGGTGATATTTAGTAACCTTGTGAAGACAGTCCTCTCTGATAGCCTCCTATGGGTAATATAGACGTAGCAACGATGGCTGAGGCTAAGGTGGTAGTGGCAGCCATATGACGAACTTGGTAATGGCCTAGAAAGCCTTCTCTAAAAGGGATGAAACGTCAATTTAGGGCCATGACAAGCTAGCTGCAAGGAAAAAAAACATATTATGATAAACATTCCTAGCTTACTAATATATATTACACATATGCGCATTTAAAGGTTGCCTAAGATACCCATTCTCGATTCATCACAAGTTAATCTAAGCTTTTGAAGAATCAAAATTTAAACTATAAAATAGATTAATAAAATTAGATAAGGGACCATTTGAAAATTGGATTTATTAAAAATAAAAAAGGTAATCAAAAGCAAAACTTTGATATGAACTTATGACACCCCAAAATTTATTACATACAAATTTTTATTTTTATTGAAAGTGTAATATCAAAATAATTAGGTGTTACTATTATACTCAATATAATTTTAGATTATCATACCATCCATACGTTAAATATAAGGAGAATAGTTAATGCTTAAAGCATGATAAATAGGGAATAAGAGAATTTTCATAAACATTCGATAAGGTTTTGGATATTAATTCTAAGTATAATATAAAAAATACATAAATGGGATACATTGGGATCTAAGAGTCTCAAAAGGTATTTAGATAAAAAATATTAATCTAATAATATGACTATATGCCTAAACTCGATACATAGGAGTTACTCTTCAACAATCAAAACATCATATGCAACAAAATCATTTAAAGGGCTCTCATCGACCTGCACAAAAATATCTGGGTGTTCTACTTATGGGAATGATCAACACCCATAAAAAGGATGATCAATACAATACTTACTGAGTAAGGTGAAAATAAAGCTAAATTAAGGTTACATAAATGAATAAACATAAATTTGTGTTAGCATGAAGTGATGAAAGATAAATACCAATTCTAGAAATTATTATTAGATATAAACAAGATCCATACTTTCATTTATGTTGAGTTCAGGGACTTGCTTTTTTCTTAATCTAGTGGAACGGATTGATGCACCTCTCAGGGAAGAACTCTCCTAAGTTACTAGTATCATTTGGTAGAATGAACCCAACATATACTAGGACAATATGCTCCTAACTACTATTATTAAAGTGGTGGAATTGTATGAAGCACCCCTCAGAGAAGAACACACCCAAGCCACTATTATCATCCGTTAGAACAAACATAATACCTCGGTCTTCACTTACATGATTTTCCACTTAAAGTGATTAATGTATTATCCATTAGTAATCATCTCATTATCATAGTATCGATCATGATGATTTTAGAGGGGATACTATTCTTAATCCGATGGAATGGATCGTTTCATCTCTTATAGCAAAATACTCCCGAGTAACTATTATTGTCCGATGGAATGAACACACAATATACCTCAACCCAACTCATATGATCATTTACTTTAAATGATTAGTATATTATTAATAGTTGAGTATATCAATATCATCATGCATGAATCATGTAGATATGTATAATACATAATTAAAACACGAAAAACACAAACACATGGTTATTGGGGTAGTCCCTGAGGAAATGGATCATAATTTCCCTAAGAAACCCTAATTTTACAAGGTGAGATTAACTTCAACCATTTGGTTATAATTATGCTACACATAATTATCAAAATATTCAAAGTATCATACTTATCATATATTAGGTCCATTCCTAATTTAAATTCACTCAAATTTCATATTTAATCCCTATTAAACAAAATATCTTTCTCTTATCAAAAGACTCAAAATCACATATTAGGTAACCTTTTTATTACTAAAATATCATTGGATCACATTACTTATGAAATAATTTACAACACCCTCAAAAATTATTATGCCATGATTATTTTTCATATTATCATCAAATGATAATAATACCCGTACAATAGCCGAAATACTCCTATTTTCATAAAGAACTTATGAGTCTGAATATTAATGAATTTCAACCTCTAAGACACACACACACACACACACACACACATGTGTAACCCCAATTATATATCTAGCTACCATATATTTAGGTTCATGCCAACCACCTATATATACCAATGCATGCTTTCACACCTTTTCATCTTACGTCATAAGATATCATAAAATGGAATTATCATGAAAAAATTTATCCATATAACATTACAAATAGGATATTAAATACAAAAATACATATTGCATATAAAAGCCCTAACTACAATGTGTACTCTTACCATAAAGGAAACTAGGATCTAAGCACGTAAGCCTAACCTGTCTCCTTTGAGATCACCAAAATATTACCTATAAAAATGATAATAACACATAGTTAGAAATTAATAATACAACTAAGGGAAAGTTAAGTTAAAGGAGGGTGGAAATGGGGATAATAAAAAAAATTAGAAAAGCTCAGGGTGCGTGGGAAGATGGTGGTATCTATAATGGTGCTAGAGTGGAGCATGGGGCATGCTAGAAGAGAGGCATGATTGTGCCAAGGGAAATTTCAAGGGGCACACGCAAGCATGCAGTACATGCACGGGTCAAGAGGATGAGACAAGCATGGGTGAGGGATGAAAGGTTTGCACACTTATGCATGAAGCCATGCAAGAGAGACACGTCTAGGGAATGCAAGAGGTACATTGTCCTACACCTCAAACAAATGAAATAGAGCATGACGGGGAAAGGAAAAAGAATGGCATGGGTTGGCAATGGTTTGACGATGATAAGGGAGACTAATGGTGGTGGTTGTTTTTAGGGAAATTTTTGTTCTTGGTGGTTGGTGGTGGGGAGTGATGCTGATGATGAATGGAAATGATGCATAGGGCAGGAATGAAAGAGAAGAAGGTGGTGTTTGGGGTTGTAATGCCTAATAAAAATGGAGGAATTAAGTGATTTAGGTGGGATTTAAATGAAGAGGAAAATTTTGAGACATATATATATATATATACAAATATATATACATCCATGAGGAGGAACGAAAGAAGGCATGAGTATGGCTTAGAAGGAAGACAAGGGAGTCATGGTGTAACACAGTTGGGGGAAAGTTTTGGGGAAAAATTTTCAATGAAACTTTTCTCATGGATTGTAGGGGGTGATGGTAGAGTCAATCTTTGGTGAGTTGCAAGGTCAAAAAGGAAAACCACACAAGGTAGAAGAAGAAGGAAAATAGGGTAGGAGAAAAGAAAAGGGAAAAAAATATAAGATAGATGTAAGAGTATGGTTAGGATTAGGCTTAAAAATTGGGTATGATTAAAATATTAATCATATAGAATTAGAGTTAGTTCAAAATATAAATGGCCTAAAATGAAGATTAGGATTTAGTTAGGTTATTAATTACTTAAGATTATGTAAATTTTAGGGTATTACAAGTTTGACTAGTGTACTTTATACGTCTCCATGTTTGTCATCTTGTATCCCCTCGAGTACTAAAAATGGAAATGATCAACAGATATGGTTATTCGTAATGTATTTTGTTATTGGTTTGGTAGTTTCCATTGTGATTACCTATGATTGAATTGCATCACTTTCATGGATTGGTTGGGAGGGTATTGCGTTACCTTATGCATCGGTATCTTCAAATTACTTCATACTTGTCTTGGTTATCAATCTTTTTTTGGCCTCATTTTGGAATTGATTTCATTAGTCGGTAGAGGCTTAGGGTGCTACCTTACTTGGTCATGGATTATGATATGGTTATTTATATATTTAAGGTAGATAAGTAAGTTGGTTGTGGAACATAAGATTATACATGTACCGTATGTAAATTGTATTCCTATTATCACATGAGTGTCGTATATTGTTATTAGATGTAGTGTGTGCTATTAGCATTTTTTTCCAAATTATTGTGTGATAATGTTCAATGTGAGCATGCTACCTCTTATGTATTGTGATTTACTCTATATGAAAAAAATCATATCGATACTACATTTACATATGATTGTGTGGACCCTAGAGTGGTAATAGGCACCTTAGCATACCAAGGACCTAGGGATCCTTATGAGGAGTTTTCATTCTTGGTAGGGGATTTTGGGTCTAAAAGTTAGGGTAAACCGGTCTTGTACCTTTGAGTGCTATTTTTTGTTGTAATGGTTTATCCTTTGGACTCTTATGTCAGTTATTGTATTTTGATTACCATTATTGTATGAATGATATTGATTCATAACATTTACTCGTACTACTGTCATTTTCTTTAGGTTATTTTGGTTTGGATTTCACTTATTTTAGCCTTAGCACTTAGCATAAGGAAGGTTAGGTGATTACACTTATGCTAAGTGTGTCAGTAATACCTACTATTATTTCATTGCATGCTATATTAGCTAAGTTAAATAAAATATTTAAAATAATGCACTACATACCTATATTATACATATAATAGTATACAATTACAAGTTAATAGACATTACGAAGTATACATAAAATATCAATCTAAACAAAACCTAATCATGTAATACATTCCATAACCATGTAATAAAGCTTAATGTCTCGTAGCTTTGTCTTCTATGCAAATTTGTAACCCTTATCTTGTACATGTCTTGTAAATTAGATATCTTTGGTGAATTCTTCTTATTACAAACATAAATAATACCTACAAGAATCACTTAGAAAATATTAGTAGTATTAGGGTTCGCATGAGGTTTCTTAAGATTTTTAAAAATAATTGGTACTATCTCCAAGTATGCTAACTCTTGACCTCTAATAGAAGAAGAGTGAAATTGAGATGTTCCTACATCATTGCGATAATAGATATTTAAGTGTTTTTCATTGAGCTCGTGGTAAGCACTAGGGTAGTAAGAGAGGTTTTCACAATGGAGTTAGCTGGGACAGAACCAACACTAATATTGTAAATTTTACAAGTGCGACCATCCAGGGAAGGATTGTGAGGGTCATTTGATTTAGTGACATAACTATGGTAACCATGGTCAGATGAGCTTTGAATGGTATAGGGTACCCCATAGTGAAGTTCAGAGGTCTCAAGTGCAGCCATCAGGGTTAGTTAAGAAGTAGTAACTAATACAATAGGGCTCAATGGTCAGTAGCCTTAATGTGATCAGTGAGGCACAAGATCACTAATATGTTGATACTACCACCAATATACCTTTGTGCTCTTGATTATTAAGGTTCTCATTGACTATATAGAAATGTGCTTGATTTATTGATATTTTTTATATGGGTGTTTATGTGTAAACATGAAGCTTTGATTAGGGTTTAACTCTTTTAAAGGGGTGGTGACTGCTAGCTTATAGAACTAATGTTTGTAGGTGACCTATGGTTCTATGGAGTTAGGTTTATTTTGTTTGAATACGAGGATGAATTCTCTTTTAAAGGGGTAGTAATGTAATACCTTATTTTTAGAAACCCTAATTATAAACTAATAATTATGTGTAATTATTATAGTATTTATTTTAGGGTTGAGTGTATTATCATCATCATTATTATTATATGTATCAATATGATAAATTATATATAAATTTAATTAGGTTAAAGATCGATAGAGTTTGGGTTATTTGTTTTAACCCTAGCTTAGATCCTAACTTGTATCTACTTTACCAAAAAACCTTAGTTCTACTAACCAGATATTTTTCCCTGGTTTGGTTTCTATACCTAGAGCCCTTTATCTTGATGTGATTTTAATCTTCTACACACTCCACTCTTTGCATGTTTTCTTTTAACTGCATCTCCCTATATACACCCATGTTGCGCCCTTTTTTTTTTATGTCTAACTAACCTTTGCAAATCCATCCCAACTTCAACCTTTTACATGTTACCTTGCCTATATAAGTCCCTCTTCCTCTCTCATTGTTGTCTTTGATATACCAAAAACAAGAGTCTTATTCTATGCATTTATCCCTTTCCTCCCAAGCTTCCTTATGCAATAATCCCAACCTTCTCCTTTTGTTATTTCGAAATCTTTTGTTTATAATAGATCCCCACATTGTCATCCTCTTCCTATGTGATTTCTCCACATTTCTTTCCTTTAGCTGTGTGAGACATCCACCGACCCACTCCTCCTTACATGAAGTAAAAATACAACTCCACCCTTGGTGGCCTATGTGAGCTTTCAACACAGTTCCTCCTTGTCCTGCGTGGAGTGATGTTGCACCACTCTTGTAGCATGGAGAACTCACATTGCTAAGCCCTTACATTTTGAGTTTCTCCCATTTTCTCAACTTTACAATGTTATTTCCTCGAGTACTTTTCCTTTTCCTTGATTTTTTTCTATTCCTTTTTCCTAAGTTTTTTTTGTTAATTTTGTTACTTTATATGTTATGCTTGATGCTAACATAAGTGTTGTTCGGTATTGTTTTCTTAGGTATCCCTTGAGGTGTCATGGAGAAGGTAGCTTTTGTTATTTTGTGTAGATTGGGTTTAGGAAAATCTAATCACTCATAAAATGATAGATCTGTATATGAGCATGATAGGTTGTTTAGGACATGAATCGTTCTAGTATTTTACCTTATGCAAGTTTTATGGAAATATGTGAAAAGATGATAATATGATCTTAAATGGTTAGCATACAACTATTTGTTAAATATGATATATATGCATGTGAAATATGTAACAAGGTTAATGTATGCATGGATAGGGTTTTGTTATGGTATGATTCCATGTCAAGTTATTATGTTATGAAATGCTAAGAGATGCATGATTATCATTGCATGCCAGGGTTGATATATATGCAGCATGATTAAGATTAAATTGCAATAATTGCTATGTGAATACTCTAAGGTTAGAAATGCTTTCTCAAATGTATCACGATACTAATTTCTGTCTTAAAGGTCAAATTATGATATAAAAATATGCCCATTTTGCATGGAATATATGACACGTTAGAAATGCATGACCATTATTTTTACATGTAATTTGTGAAGTGCATGCAAAATGGAAAGTAGAGTTAATCACTAGACCCTAAAAAATTACCTATTTGCTAAAATGTTGTAAATTATTGTGTTTTATCCTCTTCATGATAAATTATCAATTTTTTTTTTATAAAGGTCACTACAAAATTGGATAAAAATGGTGTAATTATGGTTGTAAGGCCTTTTTGGTTATTTTTGACATAATGCGCCTAATGTGAATATTTAGACATAAGATAGTGTTAGTATATTGATAGGTTGACCTTAGTATTGACTTTAATTTTAGCTTGGACCTTTGACCTTAAGGTTAACTAGAATAATTGGAAATAAAGGGGAAATAGCTAACTATATAAATGGTAATTTTTGTGTAATTTGTGATAGTTGCTTACACCCCCATAAAATACTAATATTGAAAATGGAAGACTTTGAGATTTAAAAATAGTTTACTCTCTAATGTTAGCTACCCTATAGGTGAGGTAGAAGTCCTCATTTTGCATTTTGTTCATTGGTATGCCTTAGTGATCCTTTAAGGCCCTAGTCTACTCTATAGGTGACCTACGGGACCTATAGGGGGTATCAATACTTAAGAATTAGGTGACCTAGGTTAGTACTATGCTAATATGAGTGTATGGGTACGACCATTATACTTTTTACATCTTTGGGTTGTAGGGTTGGAAGGTAACTATGTTGCTTTATGCTCTTATATGATTGGTGTACTTTTCATTTATTTGGGCTTGTCATCTTGTATCTCCTTGAGTACTAAAAATGTAAATAATCAAGGCTTATGGTTATTAGTACTGTATTTGATTATTGGTTTGGTATTTACCCTTATGCCACCTATGATTGATATGTATTGATTTGATGGATTGGTTAAGAGGGTATTATGTTGCCTTGTGTGTTGTTATGACCAAAATACTTTATATGTCTCAGGGTTTGCAAATTACAATGCTCTTTTGGCCTTATTTTGGAATTGATTTTGCTGGTTGGTGGAACCTTAGCGTGCTACCTTACTCGGTCATGAATTATGGTATGGCTATTTGTGTGTTTAAGATATATAATTATGTTGGTTGTAGAACATGAGATTATGAGATTATAAGTGTATTTTATATAAATCGTATTCTAATTATCACATGAGTGTCATTTATTGTTAATGCATGTAGTTTGTGCTCTAAGCATTTTTGTTTGGATTATTGTGTGATAATGTGCAATGTGAGCATACTACCTCTTGTGAGGTCGTGTAATTTACTCAATATGAGGAATTCATATCAATACTACATATATAGATGATTGTGCGGAGCCTTGAGTGGTATGAGGTATCTTATCATACCAGGGACCTAAGGATCCTTAGGAGGAGTTTCCATTCTCGGTATGGGATTTTGGGTCTAAGAGTTAAGGCAAACTGATATTGTACCTTCGGGTGCTATCTTTTGTTGTATTCGGTTTTTCCCATGGACTCTTATGTTCCTCATTGTATTTTGATTATCGATGTTTTATGGTTTCTTCATAACTTTTACCTATATTATTGTGCCTTTATTTCCTTTATTTTGGTTTGGATCTAACTTGTTTTAGCGTTATCACATGCCATAAGGAATGTGTGGTAATGGGAATTATACTAAGTATCATGATAACACCCACTATTTTGCAATTAAAGCTTCCACAAAAAAATTAAGTAATAAATTTTGGGGTATTATAAAAAGAGTCAAGATACTTTATGAGTTGGTGGGTTCCAATGTTGTGAGGAAAGCTAATGTGATATAGGCAAGGTTGGCAAACTAAGATGTTATTAGACTTTGGCAAATGGGAATGGGACACATAAGTTTTAGGGGATTGACCGAGATCTCTAATATGGTGCTAATGGATAGACATAGTACAAGTATTATGGACTTATATAAACATTGTGTGTTTAGAAAGTTAAGGCACGTTCACTTTTTTACAGCTAAGCATACTACAAGGGCACCTCTTGGTTATGTCCAATTAAATTTGTGGCGTCTAATGAGAGTTATTTTCAAAAAAGATTTGTGATAATTGCTCACATTTATTGATGACTTATATAGAAAGATATGGGTGTATTTATTGAAACATAAGAACGATGTGTTTGGGTTTTTCAAATGCTAGAAGACCTTGCCAAAGAAGAAGATGGAGGAGCAAGTTAAGTGCCTCTGGAAGGATATTGGTTTTGAGTCTGTTGGGTAGAGTTTCAATGATTTTTTCAAGGACCATGAGATAGCATGACACTACAATTGTGTTAGGAGACCACAATAGCATGGGGTTTCTGAGCAAATGAATAGGACTCTATTGGAGAAGGCTCATTTTATGTTATCACAGGGTGGGTTAGGTTTAGCTAAGGTGATTCACATGGCGACAAGCCTAGTGAACAACTCACCCAACTTATAGCATCAAAAAATTACTACTAATTTTTTTTATTTT
This sequence comes from Tamarix chinensis, assembly GCA_030549775.1. Taxonomy (NCBI): domain Eukaryota; kingdom Viridiplantae; phylum Streptophyta; class Magnoliopsida; order Caryophyllales; family Tamaricaceae; genus Tamarix; species Tamarix chinensis. Next base: position 22,792,682 of record CM060173.1, on the reverse strand, counting down.
AGTGAAAGAAAAATAACAATATAGTTTGGTAGTATAGCTTTACTCAACATAATTATGGCTTACCATACTATCTTTATAAAATCAAAGAGGACAACTAAAGAGAGAGAACGAGGTGGTGGAAGTTATAAAAAAAATCAACTTAAAACTCTTCTAAAACTTTGTGATTTTTTGTTTGTTTTCTAATGGAACACATTATTTGTACAAAAATAGAGTGATATCTAATAGGGATATGAGTGTGGAGTGAGTTTTTGGTTTGGCTTTAGTCTCACTTGAGTGCTATGATTAAAGGCGTAATAGATATGTTAGGGTAATGTTGAGTGTGTAAGAGAAATGTCATAAAATCATGACTATGGTACTTGGTACACTTTTTGGTTGGGTGGAAAGCAACCAAATTACAAATCTGATTTATTTTGGTTAGGGGACTAGTTAGGATTAAAAGAATGGTTAGAAGATTGGTTACAATTTATTTTAATTAATTAAATTGGAAGAAAGTCAAACAATAGACACTTCTTGAGAAATATATTAGTTGACGTCCAAAAATCATAAAAATTTATGAAATGGATCAAAATGATTTTAAATATAAAAATAGTGGGTATCCAAGTTGGTTTAAAACTTGACTGGTGGAAAATGAGAGAAAATGACAAAAATGGATAGATTGTGAAAACATATTTTTCTACAATTACACAAAACAAGTAACGGGGATTCAAATTGTTATAGATTGATGTGGAGTATTTTTAGAACACCAAATATATATTCTATTTGGTATAGAAACACATTTGATGACCAATATTAAAAATGAAAAAAATGACTAAAGTTGTTTAATCATGTAAACAAGCTTTTACACGATTTATCAATTCAAAAGGAATGGGCGAAAGAAAAATGAATAGAATGGACATATGAGCTCAAAAATATTTTTGGGTCAATTCACAAATTTTGGACTGGTTAAAAAGTGTGAAAATAGAGGAATAAATTTATTACAATATAATGTATTTTATGTAGATGTAACACTTCAAAATTTACTACTAAAGATTTTCGTTTTTAAATGAAAGCATTAACATAATATAGCCGGTGTTATCGCCGTACTTAGCATGATTCTGGTCTATACCTTTCACTTACTAAGTGAAAGGCTAAGATGTAATGAAAAATAAATTAAAACTTATGGAAAGAGATAGAAATAGCTGAAGAGTTTAGTAAACTATATGTAAGAATAGAGTATGGAGTACATGCTCTAGATAATATAACACATAAAAAAGAGAGAAGAGAGACAAAAGGGATGAAGATTCCAAAAGAGATATCTAGAATCTAGGGCATATAATATGTGCAACCTCGGATAGATATATCTCTATGCCCTATCCCTAGGTATCAATCCGCATCACTCTGCCCAAGGAACCTCCCCAAAGTCAGAAGGATCATCTTCAAATACCCGCATCACAATATATATATAAATGTGCAGTATCAGTGCACATTTTGTAGTGAGTAACACAATTATCTAAAGAGATAGCTTTATGCACAAGACCTATGCAAAGAAAGCAATATAACATAAAGTAACAAGATAATCACATACTTACATATAGATGTCAATTGAAAAGAAGAAAACTCAACCATTAAGTATAAAATAATTTAGTACAAATGTATGGATAGATGTGATTTGTTGATTATTATATTTCATATGGTGATTAAAACCAATATATTATTTAAAATTCAGGATGGAGACTCAAAAAATCCATAACAACTAATCTAGTACACAAATGGTAATATACCTAACCAGCTTACCTAAAAATATAATCAGATCACCAAATAACGAAACACCTAATCACTTACATATACATATCCATCCCTAATAGGGTCGAAATATATTGAGATACCTATAGAGTAGAAGAGGGCCTTCTATAACGCGTAAGGCACGTGGGATCACAGAATAGAAAAAATTGGAATGGTACTAATTGAATACCAAAACTGACTCGGATAGCTACCTTGAGTGGTAGAAGTTCCAACTCAAGATCTTTCACTTTAAGTGATTAATATTTTTGTCAAAGATTTAGGTCAAACTAGAGAAGGGGCCTACATAATATCACTTAATTCTTCTATGAACATAACCTAATTATTTTATTAAATTCCAATATTATCGACGCAATTGATCCACAGAGATATCAAGTTCTAAACCATTCAGAGCACATAGTCCCATTAACTTGCCATTAAGTCCCAATTGAATATATGAAGAATTAAAGCCAAATGAAGATTATCGAGATATTAAAGCCCAAACTAGATTACTAGGGCATTGAAGCTCAAGTTCTATGTCATGAAAGGAAAAATAAAATTATATCTCAATGTATATTAACTTCAAGTATTTGAGATAAGGTTCAATAGTAAGCCTCTTTATCAACCAAGGATTCACATATAAGGTTAAATCAAATAAATAGTCTAAAGACACATAAAATGGATAAAATATATTTCATTTCAACTATCTTTAACATATTATAATTAAATATAAATATGGATACCAAGTATAAAATACTAATATTACTCAAGATACCCAAACTATCTCTTTCTCTTTCTCCTTTTCTTTTTCTTGTTTAATTAATCAGTTTAATTTAGATCTCTAGATCTAATCATCAAATGTCACGCATGGGTTAAATTATTCATTTTAAATTACTTTCTTAACATAATATTCACTTAGGTCTCAAAATTTCTAAAATTTAAGCATAATGGACAACATGCCCTTATTCACCTAAAATTCCCTTAAAATTCTAAAATTCATAACTTACTCTAAACAACATTAAAATTTAACATATCATATGCCAAATTTTATGTAAAAGACCTAAGGAAGACGATGGTATACTTAAAAATTTCAAGAAAAATATTTAATGATCAATATATCTATGGTCGAATATGTCCAATTCCTAAAAAACTTCATTGTAACTCCAAATGATCCAAAATTCATAATCTGACTTCTATATCCGATTATATATACAATGAAATACTTAGATAAATTTAAAATAGCCAAAAATTACATAAAATAACAAGGACAAATGCTAACCTACTTGAATATACAAATATTCATTACGTCTTTCTTGCAAACTCAGCACGATTATGTTGCACATTCATTATGATTCCACTGAAATATGCAAAAATCACACGAATCATTCTCTCATAAAATTTTCATGCTTATACACATAAAATAGAAACATAAACATGTTATAAAATATTTTACATGATATTATTTCATGATTATGATAAAAATAAATCTAATAATTCATAAAATAACGTATAATACACCCAGCAAAAAATCCTATTTTTAAAAGTTTGTTTAGTTACCAAAATTCCTAACCTCAGCAAAGTTAATATAAGAAATATAGCTACTCCCTTCTATAAACCATTTGGTCACCTTCAATAATATAAGATAAAAGAGTTAGATAGACTAAGATTAATGAATAGGAAAATAGGAAAGAAAGGAATTGAAATGGAAGATTCTAGGAGAGTAGAATAACTAACAATAAGAGGATGGAAGAGTTTGACTCAAGATGTTATAGGTCATATAGTTTGTATCCGAACCTGTCTTCACCATATCCGATAAACACGCATTGAACCTTCTCATCTATATTTTTCCTCTCATCCCTTGGTATGTGGACAAACAACCAACAATAAACAACCTCAAGTAGTTGAAGCTTATATCATTGTCAAGCGACACTTCATCGACAACGTCACCATTGAAAATATATGATGGGGATGAGTTGATCAGATGATATACCTTTTGAAAAGCTTCCATGTAGAATGATATTGGAAGCTTTGCATATGAGAGTAAACATCTTACCCTCTCCATCAATGTGCAGTTCATCCATTCCCCCACTCCATTGTCTAGAGGGGTTTTACCAATGTTGGCTAATGTTGGATTACATGAGCCTTAGAGCATTAGTCAAACATACCACATTATTCACTTCCATTGTTCATCCCAATACACATCTATTTCCTCCTAGTTTTACACTCCCCCTTAGCATGAAAGACTTTAAAGTTGCATAATACTTGATCCTTGGTAGTCATGGGATATACCTAAATCTTTCTTAAGAAGTGATAAATAAATGTCACAAAGTATGGTGGTCCATCCGATGACTTTACTTTCATTAGGCCACTAACATCCAATAAGAGTCAATCAAGTTCCCTTACTTTATATTAGACAAACCTCTTGAAAAAATGGGCTCAGTTTTGTTTACCCAATACATAGTGAGTGCATCGGCTAACCTTACTCCTCGGACCTCTGGCAGAGCACGTAAGTTGCTAAGAAGATTTACACCTCTCTCACTTATATAGTTGAGACTATGATTCCATACGTTATATGAGTCTTCCATTAAGTTAAATTTAACCGACGAACATACCTTTGCTTGAGTCTGATACAATGACTAACATTTGTTCCCCCAAACTACTACTAAGCACCCCTTTGTAAAATTCCACAAACCCTTTCCAAACTGACTTATGTAGACCTCATCATCAAGCTTTATAGATGAGATGAGGCTCATTCTCAAGTCAGAAATATATCTAACTTTTGTGATTTGCAAGGTACAACCCAAACTCATCTCCATTCGTATACTTCCTATACTGGCTATCTTCAAGACGTAATCATTTCCTATTCGCACCTCACCAAAATCCCTAAATTTTTAGGAGGATAAGAAATTCTTGTGTAGGGTAACATGGGAGAATGCACCCATGCCCATTAGCCAATCAGCGTTGGCATAATAGGTACTTGTGTAAGCATTTAGACAGTTCGAGATAACCATCAATTCATCATTTGGTATAGTCATCATCTCCTCATCCACCTTGCCCTTCCCTTTCGTACCCTTCTTTAACTCCCAATAGTCCTTCTTCTGGTGACCCAGATTCCTATAGTAGAAGTAAGATTTGTCCTTCTTCGAGTTCCTTGATCTACTCTTAGACCTTCCCCTTTACATCTCGCCTTTGTTTCTTCCATGCCCTACCACAAGTGCTTTAGAATTTGATGATGATACCATATTGTCTCCCCTTATCGTCTCTTATCTAAGAAATAATGCTATCACTAATGCCATTGTGAGCTTTCTACTTAGGGTAAAATGATTGAGAAATACATAACGAGTATTTCAATTATTCTGTAGATAAATTAGGACTTGTAGAACTTAAAATTTATCCCCGAACACTATTTTCATGTTCTTTAAGTGGATGATTATGTATTGGAACTCATTAAGGTGTGATGCAATGGGCTCCCTATCTTCTTATCTCAATTTGTACAACTTCCTCGTGAGTTACACCCTGTTTCTAGATATCTTGATCACATAAAGTGACTCTAGCTTGGACCACAGTTCATATGTTTTGATTTCTTCCTCAACATGGGAATACACCCATTGATGGATATAACCATAGGCTTTTCTATCGCTCTTCTTCCATTCCCCCCTTTTTTCTTTCATGCTCTCAGACATGATTCCTTCATTCTCAATTAGATCTATCAACTCCTTTACGTCGAGAAGATCTTCAACCTTGCTCTTCCATATCCTATAATTAGTGATTTTTAGCATCACCATGATTGGTTTACTATTTGTTTTGATTATTAACTTTGCTCTAATACTAGATGTTGGGGAAAATAACAAATTATTTCCCTCGACTAAGTGATATTAATCCCCTCCATCAACTGCATAATTATAAGGAAACACAAGAGTAAATATTAACTTTAGAAGAATGAAATTTTATAAGAGGGAGAATTAGGAGACTTTTATTGAGCATGAAAATCCAGAAAAAACTGGGATCTTGCACTCTTACCCACACTATTTCACCCTCACACACTATAATGGGGAGAGGGGGGGGTCTTTTATACTCTTCTACTTATTTATCTAGGACATACAACCATCATTGGTTGACTTAACTATACACCTATATTCTTGAAAAAAGGAGAAGTAAACGTTACAACTTAATAATTGAATACTATAAAAATAAGTACTGAATCCCTTATTATAAGGTATTTTCTAGCTGCTCCCTAACATCCATTCTTCACTCACTAATGGCCATTGAATTTTCCCTTTGTTCTCACCCCGATAATCACACTTTGTTTGTGTCCTTGCCAACGTCCTTGGTTGATGCCCCTAGTAATTGCCTCCTTGGTACACAACCCTTTAGCTTACGACCACTGATCTTATCCCTAGCTAACATTTCTTGGTCTTCACTCCTAGCCGATACTTGGATTATGGTATAATACCCCAAACTTTTTCTTAACCTAATCCCGTGTTATTAATACCCTATAATCTTGAGAAAATCTTATTTTAGCCTTAATGAAATTTCTTAATCCTAAAATCTTCACTTACTCCTAATCTTTAACCCGGATAAGCTATACATAACCCGATCTTATGTTTGCTAAAAGTTATCACTAATATTACCTATTTTAGCTAATCTAAAATTATCTAAAACTCATCTTAAACCTTTTATCTTTTCCATCTCTTTCTCCTTTTATTTTTCCTTATCCTTTCTCCTGTCACCTTTCTGCCATAATGCATGACCTTAGTACTCCCATTCTCACAACTTGCACCATCAACCATCACCCTCACCCTACTACAGTCACCATCATCCATCATCCCTCACCATCTCATCTTCGTGCTGCTGCCACCCTGATGCACGCACACCTCCCCTCCCCCACCATTTTTATCTCACGCAACATACACACACAAGACACAACTATCATCATCTCATGCTGCATACCTTTGAAATATTCACCCCAACACTCTACCATCACCTCCAACCACCTTCATTGAAAATTTCCCCTGCCATCCCTTGTGGCCAACTACCTCCCTTGAAATTTTCTTTCACCATCGCACACCTCATACATATACGTATACATACATACATACATATATATATATATAACAATACTCCACTCTCCATCTCCCTCATCTGTTTGTTACTCTTCTTCTTCTTCTTCTTCTTCTTCTTCTTCTTCTTCTTCTTCTTCTTCTTCTTCTTCTTCTTCTTCTTCTTCTTCTTCTTCTTCTTCTTCTTCTTCTTCTTCTTCTTCTTCTTCTTCTTCTTCTTCTTCTTCTTCTTCTTCTTCTTTTTCTTCTTTTTCATGTAGTCTTGCCCTATTTTGCACCACCAAACCACCATCTTCACATCCATGTACCACCAAAGCCTCCTAAAGCCCAGTGGACTGACCACCAAGGCCACTCCATCCTTCCCCTTGGTTGTCGCCGGCCATCGCCGTCGACCACCACCATCATTTTTCCTCTTCTTTCCTTGTTCCCGTCACGTTATTTTGAAACGCATGACCTACAGCACATTCATGTGATAAATTTTGCAACACTAAAATTTTTATCACACATCTGTGCAAACTGGCACGATTTTCCTGTTCACCCTCTCACGACCTACGCACAACCGCCGCATGCTTGTGCGCATTTGTTTGATTTTTGTTTTGTGCTAACAATGGTCGAGTATAGATGTGCCTCTTCGCATAGCCTACCCGTGTAAGATCTTATCTCACGGATTGGGTGTGCACCACCTACCGCACGCTCGTTCAACCTTCCTATTTTGGCCTTGCACCCTCATTTTCAGCCCAAACCTTATCCAAACACCACCAAAGTTTTACCATAGCTCCACCATACATTCCACCACATATCCACACAACTCAAGCCTCTATTTAACTTTGATTATTCCCATTTTACCCACCTTTACCGTAACTTTTCCCTTAATTATAATCTTTGAGACTAACCATGTTTATCTTATTTTTTGTATGTGATATTCTGATGATCTCAAAGAATGAAGTTTAAGATTTATGTGCTTAGAGGCCGATGTCCTTGTTGGTAAGGATGCTAATCGATGTTTTAGTATTTTTGTGTTAATTGCTTGTATGGATATATGTATTTTCATGATATTGTTGGGATATGATTTAATATATGTTGTTGATGATATGTTGTGATAATATGGATTATAGGTTTGAAAGAAAGTAAGATTGGGTAAGAGGCATGGATATGATTTTGTTATGCTAAGTCGTATTTATGGAAAATATATTTTATGGAATGAAATATAGGCCAAATAAGCTATAATAAATAGAAATAAGCATATTTAAGAGGTATGATGATGAATGGTGGATTTGGAAAAATAGTGGTTGTTTAAAGTATAAGATTTTATAAAATAAAGACTATCGGTTATCCTTAAGGGCATTTTTGTCATTATGGGTTAATATGAATATTTCGGTATTGTAATGTATTAGGTGGATTAAAATATAATAAGGATATCCTAAGAAGTGTTTTGAGGTATTATTATTTATCTTAGTTCCTCAAAATGAGATAATGGTCTAATTGAGGCATATTAACCTAAAATGATAATCTTCTTATTGTGTGTGTAAAACCCTAGAGTTAATCCACAATTCTAGATATGTCACTAATGTTGTCATTATAAGGATGTATATTGAATTTGGCAATCATATGAGTCTCATGGTAAGAATTATGACTAACCTGTGAAATTTAGGTTTCGGTAAAATTGTGAGTAGTACTTTAATTTAAGAATATAATTATATATGTAAGATGTGGGAGTTAGACCTTGAATTCCGAATACAATATCGATAATAATGATATATCATATTTGGTGGTTGTATGATCAATACGAGAGAATGATGCTAGGAGTGTGTAATTAGGGTTTGAGCAGATTAAGGATCTTGACTTGCGTGATGTGTTTATTTGCCTCAATGTGTTCAATGCATGTGAATAAATCATAAATAAGATACTAATAATTTAAAGTGAAATAGCACATGAGTAGGGCCAATGTGATGTTTTCATATCCATTCCACTAGAGATAATAGTGGCTCGGGAGCATTTTACCATGAGAAGGTATTTTAGTCTGTTTCACTGGACTAAGAATAGTGGCCCCCCTACTGATCCTGAATGAAAATATAATAGTATAACCTATGGATAAGACACTAATGAATTAAAATGGAAGAGTACGTGAGTCAGGACCAAGGTGATGATTTTATATCCGTTCCATTGGAGATAATAGTGGCTTGGGAGCATTTTGGCTTGTGAATGTGATGTTTTCAGATCCGTTCCATCAGATGATAATAGTGGCTCAGGTGTATTATCCCTGAGAAGTTGCTTTAGACCATTCCACCGGTTTAAGAATAATGGGGTTCCTGTACTCAATGTATATAAAAGAATAAAAATGGTTATATATGATAAAGATGCCTATCTTATGAGATGTATCATTGGTTTGAATGTGTACTTATCATAAATTATAAATCCATGTGTTATTTGTATCCCTGATTCGATAGTATTGTTACCTTACTCAGTACGTAGCGTACCAACCACCATTTTTATGGGTATTGCTCATTCCCATGAGGAAAAGACCTTGATTCTTTTGTATAGGACTCAAAAGATCCTCTAAATGACTATGCTACTTTTGATGCACTCTGTGGGGATGAGTGACTTGTTATTTGTACTGGGTGTTTGTGTAACACCCCTAAAATTCGCTACTGAAAATTTTCTTTTTATTAAAAAAATTAGCGAAAGAAAAATAAACAATCGTAAATTTTGGGGATATTACTGCCACACTTAGTACTAGATCGGTTCACTACTACCGTTCCAATACTAAGTGCTAAGGCTAAAAGAGAAAAATATAACTTACGAGAAATTCAAACCATAATTAAATCCGAGTAGTGTAGTAAATCATTTATAAGGATAAAATCCACCAGTGGTGGTTACAAGAACAAGGAACACATTTAAACAGGAGTTTAAAAAGAGAAAGAGTACAACCCTAGGACTTTTCGGATAGTTTCTTATGCTCTTTTTCGTTGCCCACTTGAATAGCACTTGAAACGAACCTACAAGGGACACTGCCCATTGAATAGGTAGGGGCCCCATGAATGGAACCCTTTAGTACTATGGTACCGAGTAACTCTTTAAAAATACACTTAAAAGCAGGCCCACAATGTAACACATAATAGAACACTATATACATATATAATGAGAGGTGCATATATAACATTCACGTACATAACAAGTCCGTTACATATAAATGGGTCAAAACGTACAATCAATACTTCTGAGCCTTAAGCCATTACTTTATCATTAATCAATCATCTCGGATTATAAATATCTATGTGAGTGTGGGAACCCCACTACTATAGCCTGTGTACCAGAATACATACAGGGTAGAACGCTCCTTACCACTATTATTGCCGGTGGAGCGATCTGGCCCTGACTCATATGGTGTTCTTCTATAAGTGATTAGTATTTTCCATGATTCATTCACATCCAAGATTGGGTTTATTGAGCTTGAGATCCCCCACTATTATAGCCGGTGGATCGAAATACATATAATCATCATTCAGGACAACACACTCTTGGGCCACTTTTATATCCGGTAGATTGGTATTCATAAACATCTTCTAAGGCAACACACTCCTGGGCCACTATTATATCCGGTGGATCGGTACTCATAATCATAATTCAACTAGGCTCGACTCATTAGTATTTCACTTTCATGATTAGTGTTTTTCCTTTTTAATCATCACATCAATTCCATTTATTTGCTTTGACGGAGAGATCAAGATCCCAGGACACAAAGGTATACTAGTCGCACTGGTGTATACAAGCTACTCAGTACCCTTCAGCTATTAAACCAGGGATGTAAAGGTACCCTAGTCGTATTCGTACATACAACTATTCAGTACCTTACCGACAAGGACACCTAATCCATAAGTATGCATACCCCCTAAATAGGTCCATAGAGCTAGATAGAGTAAGATGTAGGGCCTGGTTGGGGCACAAAGGCACACCAACAAATTCTAGAATAACCGTGGGCTAAACCACGTCTTTAAGATAGCGATCCCTAAAGAGCCACCATTCCCAATATCGAGGTCTTTCACTTTAAGTATCAGTGTCTTAATTAAGGTGATCACAAAAAACAAAACAATCAGAGACTTTTTCACTTTCAATCATTCTGATATCATTAGGTATTCCTTATTCATACAGTTATCCAAGATAACATAGAGGAATCATTAAGAGCATCATAATCTCATCCAATTCTGATTTAGGATTCGTTCTCGTGATACTTACTAATTGTCAAATACCATTATCTTAATATTCAGTGTTACTTGTGTCTTATTACAAAACTCCGTTATCACAATGACATATTTGATATTGTTTATTGATTTACCCCTTACTTATATAATTGTTAAGTCATCCCTTCTTTACCTAACAATTTACCATGCTACCCTTCTTGTTACATAATTACCAAATTACTCCTTACTCGATTTAGGTTACCAAGTTATCTCCCACATTTATTAGGTCACCAATCGCCCTTCATAATTGTTACACTTGTCGTATTTCCCATTTGGTTGGTTAGATTACCAAATTGCCCTTCTTCATTGTCATAATTACCAAATTACCCTTCTCCATTATCATAATTACCAAATTGCCCTTTAGTTGGTTAAATTACCAAATTGCCCTTCTCCATTATCATAATTACCAAACTTATCCTTCTCCATTATTATAATTACTATTTCACCCTTCTCCATTATTATAATTACAAAATTACCCTTCTCCATTATTATCATTACCTTTTACCCCTTCTCCATTATTATAATTATCACTTTATCCTTCTCCATTATTATAATTACCATTTTACCCTTTTACTTAAAAATTACCATTTTATCCTTTTACTTACAAAATTACCATTTTCCCCTTTACTTCCAAAATTACCATTTCACCCTTTACTTCCAAAGTTACCATAATATCCTTTCACCTACAAAATTACCATTTTGCCCTTTACTTCCAAAATTACCATAACTCCCTTTTACTTACAAAATTACCATTTTACCCTTATTCCACCACTTTTATTAAATTACCATCACTAAATAAAATATTAATATTAATACTCCATTCTCATCATCCAACTCCACCAACTATTATTATTCAACATAATACTCATTAGCACCCACACATATTAGGCCACACTCTTATATAGACATATTACTAAAATGCCCTTAGGGCTCATAATAACATTATTTATACATCAATGGTCACAATAGCATAACATATCATGGATAAGTACTTAGCATTTTTAATAATAACAAAACTCCTTTATTAAGCATTATTTCTACACATAGCACATAAAACTAGCATGCTTTTCTTTTTATTAATCAATATAAGCAACTACATATATTATATTAAACAACATATATCATGCATAATAACATATTAAAACCCTAATGTGCTGGCATCGTTTATCCATACGTTTAAGTGGGGTTTAACGATTACCTTATTTTCCATAAAAATCAAACCTTACTGGTATCCTTGTTAAAGATTCAAGCTTTGATTAGCAAAACCAATACCTAAAAATAATACCAATACTTATCATATTAGAAATAAGAAAACTACAAGCATAAGACTTTATAAAAACTTAATTAATGAAATGCTTAACTTTAATATTATTATACCTTAAAATTTATTAACTAAATTAAACTAAGGCATGCAACAACTCATGCTGCTCATGCATCATGAGCTGCATGCAAAACAAGGGTGGAAGAGGTTGAAGGTGGGTCAATGAAAAGGAAGATTGCCTATTTTCGGGTTGGGGTTTTGGGGATAGGAAAGACGGCATGTAGGGCAAGGAAAAGGTGCAGGGGTGGAGGGTTTAGGTGGTGGTCGGGGATAGGTTGTTGGCGGCCAAGGACGACGATGGCGGCGGTAGTGGGGTTGCAAAGGTGACTGCCGACGTAGAAGGGGCTGAGAAGGAAGGAAAAGGGAGGAGGAAATGAGAGGGTGAGGGGGTTTGTTTTGGCCAAAGGAGCTAAGGGGGTGGTAGGGGAGAATTTAGGGAGTGGTTTGGTGGTTCAGGTGGTGGCATATACGGTGGGACGGCAGCGGAAGGAGGAGGTGCAAGGTGGTTTCCGAGAAGGAACAAAAAGAAGAGGGGAGGAAGAACGTGTGTTGCAAGGCGGCTTGAGGGGTGGTGTGGTGGTGCAGAGATGAGGTAGAGGGTTATAGAAGGTAGTGGTGGCAGCTGGTGAGGTGGAGGAAGTGGTGGAGGGGGTAGTGGTGCAAAAATAGGGGGAGAGGATGAAAGGAGAAGAAAATGGAGAGAAAGGAATTGGGGGAGGGAAGAAGGATCGAAAATGGGGCAAGAAAGGGCTAGTGAGGAGAAGAAAAAGGAGAGGCAGAAGAGGGGAGCAGGTGGCCTACTACGGCAGGCTGTAGGGTGGTAGGCGGCTAATCGGGTGGTAGGGAGAGGGATGAAGAGGAAAGAAAAGGGGCATGCATGGTTGGGGTGCAAGGTTGGTTTGGGTCCAAAAAGGGAAGAAAGGGACGGGGAGAGAGAGAGGGAGAGTGGCAGAATGGTAGGTGGTTGTAGGGAGAGGTTGTTGGGCATAGCTCTCGGGGTGGTAGGCATGGCGTCTAGGGGCAGGAGGTAGAAAAAGAAAGAAAGGAAGAGGAGAGGAAGCAGGCCGGGAGGGGAAAAAAGGAAGGATTGGGCTGGCCCGGGTTAGAGGGAGAAAGAAAGAAAAAAGAAGAGGGGTTGGGCTGGTTGACGGGAGAAGAAGGAGAGGACGGTGAAGAACGAGCTTGCGACCCCAGGCGCACAGGGGTGAGGGAGGGAGTAGGCCAGGGTCTGGAGGCCCAAAGGAAGGAAAAAGGGAAAAGGAAAGAAAGGAGGAAAAAGGAAAAAAAAAGGAGAAAGAAAAGAAAAGGGGAAAAAGGAAAAGGAAAAATAGGGGGAAAATAGATAAAATAATTTATGAAAAAATAGGATGTAATATTTTTGGTAGATAAATAAATTTAATAATTTAATTTAATATACATTTAATATATTAGTTTAAAAAGGTTAATTTTAGAAAAATATTGGTTTGAAAAATTATTTAATTAAAATGAGTATGATAAAATAACAAAATATTTATTTTAATTTATTAAATATTCATATCCAATTTTATATGCTCAAAAATTTATAAAATAATTAAATTAAATAAATTTAAAAGCTAATTTATCCCAAACAAAAGCTATTTATTAAATTATAGATTTTTAAAATTTCAGGGGATTACAGTTTGGGTGAGGAGTAATCTGGTTGATGTATTTACCTGGATACCTTTTTGGAATCTTTGATTCATGGTATCCCTTATTCTATATTTTGTTATTATAATTTGGATTTAAACTCCAAAATTATATTGTACTATAAATGTTTCCTCCATTTCTAATTTTCTTGTGTTACTATAAATGATTTTAGCCTTCTAATTGATGTCTGAATTATTGGGCAAATTAGACTTATGTCAATTATGACGGCAACCCCTAATATTTTACTTATATGCTTTCACTGTAAGATGACAATTTTCAGTTATATAAATCAGAGTGTTACAGATTGCCCTAGTTGTTGCCTAGTCTTACAGTCCCTTGGCTCATTACCTTTGGTTGTTACCCTTTACTAGCTTATCCTTGCTAATAACCCTTCTTCAACGACCATTGGTTTCTCCTTTGTCAAGGAATTTCTAAGACTAAAGTTTGGGGATAGAATGTTATAACAAATGAATAAGAAGATATTCTCCATCCATTTCAAATGCAAGGCTTGATGTTCATTATTTTATTTTCATCACCAGTTGTGCACAAGTTCTTATCGCTATTTGTGTGCTTTGTATGTTGTGTTGTTGAGATCAATGGCTTGCCCACATTTGTGCCTTGTATAGGATGGTTGCTTATGGCCGTGACTTGCCATCCCCTTCTATTTTCTTTGATTTACTTGCAAAATAGGACAAAACATTTTGTTGGTAATCATAACCATTTATTGAGAATCAAAATCACCATTATTAAGTTGATTATCAAAATTAGTATATTCCAGAGTTAAGTAGTTGAGATTAAAAAAAATAGCTCACATAAGTTAAGTTTGGTGACAAAAGTTGGGGGTTTGATGACGACGAAGACCTATAGAAAAATATAGTGGAGAGTGTAGAATTATAACAATGATATTTTGGAAACGAGATGTAAAACTTTTTTATTCATACATCATTTTTTATTTTCATTTATCAACAGCCTTAATTAAAAGTTTGTTTGTAACTACTTATTAAAAGTAGTTATTAAAAATAATCACTTATTTTATATAAATTTTTTATGCTAATTTTTTTAAAATAAATAATTATTTTTTAAATAACAACTGTTGATTAATAAATCCAAACATGGGCTAAATCATATTTTTCTCCCAGCAACAAAATCCAACTTGTTCATTTATGTTCTTTACCAATCAACTTTCAATGTCTATGGGATAGAGGTAGATGATAGAAATTAACTGAATTTGGGTTGTTGATGCCTTATAAGACCTGTTGTGATTGACTTATTTTCAGAACCTATAGGTAAGATGAAATAATAATGATGATGATGATAGTAATAATACCAATTTAGAAATAATTATAACAATAATAATAGTAAACTAATAACAATAATTAATGAAAATTTTAATTTTAACCAGAACAGATAATACCAGATGACCGGTGCTTTTATCATTGTGACTGTTCGAGTTTATTTGTTCGCTTTAGGATCAAGCAGATGCAGCATAGCCGAGAAGCTCATTAAGAGTAATTCGTTAAGACCAGTAGCATACGTTGTGCAAGTTAATGTACTGCTTCTATGTCTGAACAATTCTCTAACTAGACTATGCTCGATTAAAGCTCAACTCATTGATCGAATCAAACTTGACTCTGAAAATGACGGCCCTTAAAACGGAGAAAGCACAGAAAGAGAACATGAGCCAAATAATTGATGACACATCTGCATCGAGCAAAAATAATGATGCAGCATAAGAGGCGCTCTCTATGCACTAAAGGCAACAAACTTCAACAACATAAGGGAAATGGGGGTGGGGAGCCAAATCTCACCATCACCATAAACAAACCTATGTATGTAAAATAAGAAAAACTTAGTCCACCCACTAGATATTAGCCAGGAAAAAAACACAGCATTAAACTAAAATGACATACAATATACTCCTGCATGCTCAAGATAATCAAATTATATACAAACAAACTGCGATCACAATTGGCGGGAAAAAAAAATCAGGTAGAATCTTCCCAAGATTAACGAACATGAGGAGACCGCAGATGAGATGGTAAAGGAGAAGCTGATGGCGTCAGATTCAAAGGTGAAAGGTGGTGTCTTGAATAAGACTTACGTGCAGGGCTAAGAGCGCTTCTGTGTACGAGTGGTGAGCTCTTAGCTGAACTTTTGACGTTTTGAAGCTTTTCAAGTTCTTCTAAAACCTCAGACATTTTAGGTCTTGACTTTGGTTCAGGATGAAGACACTGTAAAGCTAGTGATGCAACCATAAAGGCTGCTTTCTGAGGATACTGGCCCTCCAATTTAGTGTCCATGATCCTGAACAACTTCCTTTTATCACCTAAATAGGGTTTTGCCCAGTCGACCAGAGACATCTCTATCCCACCCTTTGATTTATCCAGTGCCCGGCGTCCTGTCAATAGTTCGAGCAGTACAACCCCAAAGCTGTAGACGTCACTCTTCGTTGATAGCCGACCTGTTGAAGTAGGAGGAGCATCATTTGTATTACACAATCACTGTATGATATGCAAAAAGATGATAAGAGACGGAGGGTGTTCGACAAACCTGTAGCTACATATTCAGGTGCAGCATAGCCTTGGGTGCCCATGACCTGAGTGGATACATGAGTTCTGTCCCCAGTAGGCCCTGCCTTCGCCAATCCAAAATCCGATAGTTTTGCGTTAAACTCCTGCACATATATGGAACAACAATTGACCAATACTCAGCAAAGTCACTTTTTCATGATGATCCACCAAAGTACCGTATGGTCTCATTCTCAGCATACCGCATCCAGCAGAACATTAGAGGCCTTAAAATCTCGATAAATGACTTGTGATTCAGCATCATGCAGGAAAGAAAGTCCTCGAGCTGCACCAACAGCAACTTTGATCCTTGTTGCCCAAGAAAGAGGTTGAGGCCCTCCTGCCGGGGGGGAGGGGAAGCAGAAAAGTCATAAACTGAGAATTTAAACAAGTAATCTGCCAACATAAGAATGGTTTCTTCATACTTCTTCTCACAATTGCACTGTGACACGAATGATTAAGATACATCACACAAGATGTTTACACCAATGATAGCTCAAGCCAAATTGCATAATTGAAGCGGATGCAGATATAGCTATACTGTAATCTTAGAAGTAGATTTATATGCTCATGTCTTGTTACCACAAGAGGTTTTCGCCCAGAAGAAATACAGCAGACAATCACACAACAAAACTTGCAAGATTTAGGTGTCAAATTCTTTGCAGACTGTGACAGAATCATAGAAAATGGTGCAGATCCACTAGAACAATATCTCACTCTGAGTACATGATGCCAAATCCTAATTTCATACTGCAAGGCAATAACTTCAAACATAATCTGCAGGTACTTCAATTAACATCACATGTGGGGGGGGGGGATTTGGGAAAACAAGCTTTACTAAAGCATAGGGAGGAAAAACTCTCACTGGTGACATATGATACTTAAGAATAATGTCTGATATGAGTCATATGACTGAATAGATGGATATAGCAGTATACTAGTGCAAAAAGACACCAAAGAACTTGTGAACTTACAAAATAACAGGATAGGTTAATGGGAGGCCTCAATAGTTCTGAAATTAAAATAAAGATGGAACAGATGTAGTTGATAAACAATGTCCAGGAGCTGCTTACTTCTAAATAGATGATTCTCCAAGCTTCCTTTGGGCATGAACTCATACACCAAAAGGCGGTTTTCACCCTCCAAGCAGTATCCAATAAGTTTAACCAAATTTTGATGATGAAGCTGACCAAGATAATCCACCTCTGTCTGCATTAAGGTACCTTATAAGCATCAAAGGAAAAAAAAAAAAAAACAAAGAGGTTCAAAGCAGGAAGTTCAGCCAGCAACATACCAACCACTCTTTGTGACCTTGAAATCCTTCGGGCTTGAGCCTCTTCACAGCCACAACCATCCCTGAGCCAGATCTTGTAGGAGCAAGGGTCAGTTGATCAATCCATCCTTTATAAACATAACCAAATCCTCCTTCTCCAAGGAGGCTATCAGGGCGGAAATTTTTAGTAGCATTCTTAAGTTCATTAAAGGTGAAAGCTTTCAAGGTGGGTGAGGATAATATTTCACTTTCAGATCTTGGTCTAGGCAGGGCTTGTGCATTGTTTTTGAAAGCATTTGGGGTAGTTGGGCTGGCAGGGATTGACAATTGCCTGGTGGCAATGGAGTTCTTCGAGATTGCTGAAACAGAAAATTGAATAAGTTAAGACAAGGTGCATAATATACATACAAACAAAGCTACTCTTATACAAAATTATCTTCATGGCCATTCTCTCTTAACATGACACAGATACTTCCAAAAGTGTGAAGTTCATAGATTCATGGTTAGTCAAATTACGTGCAACTGTATGGCTCATTGGGCAGTCAATGATATTTTTCTGAAAGATGATGGCACAGGAGTCATACAATCAACTACCAATATATTACATTTAGGGTGCATCCCATAGCAACTTCATTAGGGCCAGATTGAAAGTTTTTAAATAAGCCGTGTAACATCTGGTGGCTGGCGATGGCATCATAGTTTCACATAGTTCACTATGAAACAGAAACAAACCCTCAATGGTTGAAGTAAATAATCCAGAAAGACATATAATAGCCTACAGATGACCTTCATGATATGAGAAAATGGAGAGAATCAGAGAAGCACAACATACACCTCCTACTCGGTCTACTAAATAGTGTCAAAACACAAGTCATTCTAGTATCAAATTTTTGTATAAAAAAGGTATTTTAGAAAAATCTAAATCTAATTTTCACTTTTGCCCTCATATTTTATTATTTATGCATTCAATGTTTTGTTATTTTTCAATGATGGGAGTAAATAATATTTTAAGATACATTTATTAGTTATTAAAAAAATGTGTAAATTGTTATAATAACGTAAATAGCAAATAAGCTATTAAAACATTTTTTTAATAGCATAAATAACTCCATTTATTGCTGCTGCTTGTCATACAACAGCACTCATTCGACCGATAATGCTGCTCATAAAACAGCAAGATCATTCATAAGAAGACACTAAGCTATTACAAGAACTTAAAACTTTAATATTAAAACACTTCCTTCGACATCAAAACAAAGCACAAATCGATTGTTCTTTAACTCCAACAGATTATAACCAAGTGCACCATGGTCTCCCTCTTAAAACTGCACGTCAGTAATAATATATAATCTCTACTCCCATCCGCCTCATGCTTTTTAGTGATGTATTTAAACAAAGTCCGCAGTATTGACTCGGATGCATTTCAAAGACCAAACCATCTTATGTCATATACCACGTTTTTAATTCATCAAAGCCCATAAATAACCCATCATCACCAAACAGATACCTTTACCTGGTAGAAAATGTCAACTAGAACAACCACTTTTTACTTTATATACTTTAGGAACACCAATCTGATTATTAATTATTACAATAGCTATCTTACGAGCGTTTAGTAATTCAAATACATAATTCATCCATAAAGTAAACGAGCAGAAAAGAGTCCCAAAAAAATGATATAGGAAGAGTTGACAAAAGACGCCGCTCTGTAGCCACCGCTAAGAGGTTTGAAATCGATCGAATATGAATATTCATAAAGGAAATAAGCACAACCAAATAGTTAAAAACTTAATCCCTATAACCCTAGATTCGCCAAATTCAATCTCGAACACAGAGTTAGAACACGAGAAACACATTACAAGGAAACAAGTCTAAAATTAAACCGAAACTGCTCGTCCCGTAAGATCAAAGGGGAATTGAGTCAAGGAGAGAGCGTGAGAGCGAATTACCAGAGAACGAAGCATCAACTTTAGCAGAAGAATTTATACAGTTACCCATCTGGGTGCTCCCAGACTGACAGCCAAAAGCGAGTAAAAATCTTCTTCCCCGATCAATCAGTTCATAAGTATGAGATGTCCAGAAATAGGTAGACGAAGTAAGAGAATAAAGATTGTCCAACTTCGAAATTGGTAGTTGGACAAAGAAGGTGAAGAGCAGTTGGCTAACAATTAATTAGAAAATAAACCAGATACTGATGGTGAGGACATATAGACATTAATCAGTGAAATTGTTTGGAGTTAAAAGAGTCTCAGTCATATGGGACAGGTGGGAGAGAGAAAGGAAGCCGTAAAGAAAGCCCGAAGAAAGCGCCTCCTGAAGTCTTGATCCGAGTTCAAACCGGATGACGTGAACGTGAGCAGCACCCATACGTGGTTAAACGTTAGGATCAGGAGGAATCGGGACCAGGGAAATTAGGATAAACTAGTTAAATTTTCCGTGCGATGCACGGGTAGAATTTTAGAGATTGTAATAATAAATTTTAAAATAATAAGAATAAAAAATATTATAAGAAGTAATAAAATTATTATAAGAAATCATAGTTAATATAAAGGATAAGATATTGGGAGAAATATGAAATAATAAAGTAATACATTATATATAGAAATGACAAATATGAAGTATATGGAGCAAATAACTGAAGAAGAAACTACATAATGTAGTTAGATATTTTGGAACAATTCATTGAAGACAACATTTGTTGTGGATGTACTTTCTTTTCTTTCATTGTCACATATCAATATTTTTAGT
The DNA here is from genome assembly GCA_030549775.1 of Tamarix chinensis. Lineage (NCBI taxonomy): Eukaryota > Viridiplantae > Streptophyta > Magnoliopsida > Caryophyllales > Tamaricaceae > Tamarix > Tamarix chinensis. The sequence goes on along the minus strand of CM060173.1, from coordinate 22,772,052 downwards.
CTATTACGATGTGTAACTCTTGACACTATAACGTAAAACTGACCATGGCCAAATATTAATTTTTTCAATAGTGATTCAACATGGGATTTTGATTGACCGTGACTTTTATTTATTATCATTGTATAAAATAATTAATATTATGTACTTTCACTGTACCTGTAACATAGGGGAAAATATTAATTTTGCAAACAAATGATGTTGTAATATTTTTATGACATTTAGTTGTGAATATTTGCTATTAAAAATACCGCTAAAATCAGTTTCTTTAAACATAAAGCAACCACTGGCTCCATACAATTACTCTTAAAAAAAATTCTTAAGTTGACCAACTTCATCATCCCAAAGTCAACATTCCAACCTCTCTTTTTTTACAATCACACCTAGAAAGTAAGGAATTAATTTTTTATGCAACTATTATACCTGTTAATAATAATATGATAAATTATTTCTTCTTTCTACTCACTCATTGTCCTCCAGCAAAATATCCATTAACTCGGTCAAATTCTTATTTTGGTTCTCATGTATGCCTTCAAGTTTTATTTTCACAATCTTACCTATGACATCTAGTAAATAAAGAATAATTAGAAAATATTAGATTAACTCACTACACCATTATGCACTAATGATCTTCTGATGGGTGAATTTGGTTTAGATATATGTAGATAGGTGCCATTTCTGAAACTTGAATGCTTCTGTCTTTTACTCCCTATTGAGCTTATGCAGTGTTTTTTTAATTTTTCAACTGGCTTTTAATTATATAATTAGAGACAAAATCAAAATTAATAAAGGGAGGAAGTGAGAAGTAGAAATGTTATATGTAATTAATTTATATAACCACTTCATTTGGTGTTTTAATTATAGATAATTACTTAATTAATACGCAGGAGATGAATAATTATATTATAATAATGGCAACAGATGAATAGTTATATGACAGCAAATAAATATATATATGAACCTATACATATGTGTTGTTTGACTGGTTTATACACTTTATATAATGTATTAATTATTTATATTATTTATTTATTAATATGTAGTAGATGAAGAGTTTGAAAACTCAATTAATACGCATGAGATGAATAATTGGTTGCATATATTTAGGTAATTAATTAAGAAAAATACTTGATTAATACTTCATTAAATTTAATTATATGCATTTGCTGCATGTAGGATAAGAATAGTTGTATTATATTAATGGTAGCAGATGCATATGTATTGTTTGACTGGTTTATGCACTTCATTTGGTGTATTGATTATTTATCAATTATTTATATGTTAATATGTAGGATATGAATAGTTTGACAATTCAATTAATACACATAAAATGAATAGTTAGCTGCATATGTTCAAGTAATTAATTAAGAAAATATTTGATTAATACTTTATTAAAATTAGTTGTTTGACATAGATACAATAAATAAATAATTATATACATTTGTTGTACATAAGAGATGAATATTCACATTGTATTAATGGACATATGCATGTAAATCAAATGAATATGCACTTTATTTGATGTATTAATTATTTATATATTCAAATGTAGAATAGTCCAACAATTTAATTAATACACAAAAAATGAATAATTTTCTATATATGTTCAAATAATTAATTAAGAAAATATTTGATTAGAAAATATTGAATTAATACTTTATTAAAATTAGCTGTTCGACATATGTACACTAAATAAATAGTTATATATATTGAATGCACATAAGAGATGAATAGTCGCATTATATTAATAAATAGTTATATTAATTATTCCATCTTATTAATTAGCAATAATATATGACACTTTATATAGTGTATTAATTATTTATATTATTTATTTATTAATATGTAGAAGATGAAGTTTGACAACTCAATTAATACGTAGGAGATGAATAGTTGGTTGCATATGTTTAGGTGATTAATTAAGAAAATACTTAATTAATACTTCATTTAAATTAGTTATATGTATTTACTACACATATGATATAAACAGTTGCATAGTTTTCTGCATATGTTTAGATAATTAATTAAGAAAATATTTGGTTAATATTTTATTAAAATTAGTTGTTCGATAAATGTGCGACAAATGAATAGTTATATGAATTTAATGCACATAGGAAATGAATAGTTGCATTATATTAATGAATAGATATATTAATTATTCCATCTTGTTAATTAGCAATAATAATAATTAGCAATAATATATGACAGAAGTAATTTATGATTAGTAATAATAAATATAGTTTAGGCGGGAAAATTTGTTTGTATATTGTCTGCTAGACAACTCCGTTTTTATATATATATAGATATTAAATATTAATTTAAATAAAAAAATATAGGTAGGGATTTCGTCTTTTGGTTCCGAGTTAGGGTCAGGAGGAATCGGGACCAGGGAAATTAGGATAAATATTAAATATTAATTTAAATAAAAAAATATAGGTAAATTATAATTAATATTTTAAAATATTATATGAATACTATTGATTTAATAAAAAAAAATTAGGATAAATATTTAAATTTTTTTATTTGAATTAAGGTATATGATTTTATATTTACATTTGTCATTTTTAAATTTAAAGACTAATAAAAATAAGATTAATTGTTGGAAAAGAAGGTAAAAATTTTAACACTAATTTATCTAATTAAAATTAATAAAATCCATCCTTAAATTATGTGAATTAATTATTTCATCGTCTTTAATTTTTATTTAATCAAAACCAAACAAACCATTATGTTGTCTGAAAAATAAAGAATTTAAAAATATCATCATAAAAATTCGATAAGAGATGTTGATCAATCAAATTGTCTTTTGAGTCATTTCGCCTTGTTTGTATAGAAAAAATGAATCAAACACGATTTATATGTATAAATTTATTTATTAAACGAGTTTAGATTAAGACAAAAAATATTCAGCTTATTTACTCGTGATTCAATTTAAATATGATCCGTTTATAAATTTGATTCGTCTGTTTATAAATTAAATTTATATAAAAATTACTTAATACACGAAATTAATAATTATATAAACATTTAAATAAGATAAATAATTAAATGAGTTGCTTTTATTTATTAATATTTCAAACAAACTAAATAATTTAATTAAATAAAATAAACTCGAATCAAAATTATTTAATTTGATTTTGATCATGGTCGTCTCATGTGACTGTGAGGGTCGACATACGGTTTTGATGCGATGCTACATTTTATTATTATTTATTTTTACCTTTGATTCTCGTTGATTTGCCCATTGCTTGTAAAGTAGGCATAGTAGGCATCATAAATTTATTGTTTGATTTTCAAAATGTGTCCGCTTCAGGTGGAATAATAAGGCAGAAATGGTGTTGTTTTATTTTATATGCAAGCACATTTAACATGGATATTATATGAATTTATTTTATAAAAATTTGTATTATTATTTTACAAAAATCTATATATTTTAAAAAATATTCTTGTTATAAAAAATATATATACTTTTCAGATACATATTTCTATTTTCTAAGATATGTATCTGTACATATTTTTAAAAATATATATTTATATACGATATATAAGATATTTATTTCTATTTTATAAAGTGTATGTATATATATATATATATATATATATATATATATGTAGGGGGAAATACAATAAGAAATGAAGAGTAAGAAGATGAAGATTTGCGAATGATAAATAGATATTAAAAAAAGAAGTGAGAGTATGAATTAATAATTTTTATTCATCAGATGTGGATACAATATTTTAAGTAATGTTCAACACATGAATCTTATAATGTTTTGTGAGGATAGGTTATAATCATAATTTTGCGGAGAAATATACGATTACAAATGAGAGAAAATTAAACGATCTTCAACTCTAGAGTCTAAATTCTTTATATAGGCTGAGGATTTGTTAATCTTGCAAATATAATTATTACTAATTTTAAAAGTAGTGCGTAGATAAAATTATTACAACTGCATAATTATTACAACTTTTGAAAAGTAAGGCAGGATAAATCCACCAAAAGTTGATTTCTTTGGGTAAAGCAGAGCATCCGTTCATCCAAAAAGTTAAAAGATTTGTTTGTACTTTATTTTTTTTATTTTCAGCTACTACAGTGACCGTTCCTATAGTACTTGCCCTTTTCTTTTGGCTGATGCATGCTCGTAGGGCAGCCTTTTGTCTTGACTTGTTTTGTAGTATGATACTCGTATAGAGAGTTAAGGAATACTAGGAAGTATTCCATAACAGCCGTTTTCGTTCTCATCACCATAGTCAAGGGAATCTAATGAGGGTGGTGATGGAGTTTGTTCTGTAAGAGAGTTTGGCTAATGATAGAGATATATTCTTCCTCAATTTTTACTGCAGCAAGCCATGCTGCTGTAATAGATTTTTGAGCCAGAAATGGGTTTGTAAATGACCCATCGGAATTTGGGAGATTGGATTAATAGGTTTTTGGGTTTTTGCCCAGGATTAGTTGAATTGTTTTGAGATTTTGTCAAATGCTTGAAACTTGTTCTACCATTTGATTTTGAATTGGCGAACAAGTGTGGCAATTTCATCGAGATCATGCTGTTCAACTGTCCAAAAAAATACCTAAAGATAGAAAACTTTGAGTAGAAATAAAAGATAGATGGTAGCCGTCTTTCTTTCTAAGAGGGGAAAAAAAGAATTTTGAAGGTATCCAAGGCTTTAGATACCTAAGGAGGTAAGATAACAGGGGAGGATTCAAAATCTTTCCACCATTTGATGAACTAAATTGGTACATCAGATTGTAAGAAGTTTTGAAAAAAGATTATCTAGGAATGCCCTTTTCAGTTGTTTTGGGTGAAAAAGGTGTTGTCTTAGGCTTGGTGATAGTCCTAATAATTATATATTAGGGTAGAGTTCAGGGAGGTTGTGTAGGACTAAGGAAGCTATTTGGGGATTTCAAGGGCTTTCCCCTATAATGAGGGGAGAAGAACCCTATGGATTTTGCCAGTCGAGTAGGCTAATTCATCATGGAAACCATGATGAATGAAGTGTTTGAAAGAGGCTAAGCCAATGTATTCAAGGATTACCATGTAATATGGCTCTGGCTTATGAAGATCCTATGGTTTGAAAAACCATTCAGAAAACAAGTTTTTTAAAGATGAAAAAATTATCAAGGTAATAAAATCCATAGAAAAGGATCAAGGTAATAAAATCCTTCTTCACAATTGGTAATCATTTGAAAATGGGGTTTTGTGATATAATTACAAGATTTTTGCAATTCTTTTTGTTTTTGAACAACCTATTTTGAAAAAGGGTTTGGTAAAATAGCTAGATTTGTCAAAGATAGTTTTGAAATCAGTTTTTGAGAAGGGAAAGTTTTTGAGGAAGAACATTCTTTGATTTTTAAAATATTTTGAGAAGGTGTTTTCTTAGAGACAGAACCCTCCTCAATATTTTAAATAGGGGAAGAAATTATACCTTTCTCAGGGGATGGAATGCTTTGCATCAACTGCTAAAGTGCTCTAAAGGCTTTAGGGGATTTTGAAAATGTGCCGATCCAGTTTTGAACTTCATCTTGTTTACTGTGATGGGTTGTTTAAGAGGAAGAAGCTTCATCTTCGATTGTTGTATCATACTAGGATTTGATTGGATTTTGAGATTGGGGTTTTAAAATTGGTTGCTTATTCTTCTTTTTAGGAGCCATGCTCTGGTTTTGCTTGGAGAAATTCTCTTGTTAGAAAATCTAGGATAGAGTATGATTCTCCTCTAATGTATTCAATATCAAAACCAAAAATGGAAAGGATAGCTTGTCATCTGGTAAATATCTATTTTGAGGCAATATTTTGGATATCCTTTTAGAGGACTTCCTTAGCGGATTTGCATTCTATTCGAAGGAAAAAAAATTGGTTGAGGAAGTCAGAATAGATTTTTTTTTATGAAAAGAACAATTAAAAGGATTTCCTTTTTGAAGGTGGAATAATTCTTTTGAGTATTATTCAAATAAGTAGAGTTATATTGAATTATCTTATCCTACTAGTTTTGGACCTGTTTAAGAATACCACTATAACCAATGTTTGAGGCATTGGTTTCGATAATTTTAGGAAGAGATGGATCAACAAGGTGGAGGTAAGGAACATGGTTAACCTGATTTTTGATGTGCTTAATGGCATCAGTATGTTTCTAAGACCATGGAGCGGGATTCTTTTTAAGGAGTTCATGAAAAGGTTTGGCTATTTGGTTTACATTTGGATAAAAATCTAAGACATAATTTAGACTTCCTAAGAATCTCTATAATTGCTTTTTGTCTAAATTCTATCAGGAAACTTAGATGCAAACTCTAGAGACCTTTCAATTAAAGTGATGGTTCCTTGGGAGATGTAATGACCTAGGAACCTAATTCATGTTTGGAATAAGGAAAATTTTAACCTAGAGACGACTAGACCGCTTCTTCTTATGACAAAAAGAAATTTTCTAAGATGTTTTAAATGCTGGCCTATGGAATGAGAGAAAATGAAAACATCATCTATGTAAACAATGTAAAAATTTGAATAAAGATTAAAAATGTCATTCATAATTATTTGGAATTCTTAATGATCATTTTTAAGTCCAAAGGGCATTAATAAATTTTATAATTTGAAACAAAAGTTATAGTGATTTGAAAAATAAAAATTATCTACATCCACTATCAAAATGTTTTACATTTTGGATTTAGACCATTTTGTGTGTTTATTGATGATCAATCATTTCTTAGTTTATGAGTTTACAATCCTAATGAAATATTGGAGATGATTTAAAACTTCAAGTAGTTATTCTCTCTAGGTTTATGGATCTACAAATCCAATTACCTTTTCTAGTTTAGGCAACACACAAACTCAAATAATGAGTTTTGAAGAGTGGTGTGGTTGATTAGAAATTATTTCACAATTGATACAAGTATGAAAGTGTAAGAGAAGTTTGTAAGTTTAATTTAGCTAGAAATAATATATATTATAATAAAGATGCATATTTAGCTAAGTAGAGTGAGCAAGAACAATTTTGAAAATATCTTAACAAAATCAAAATATGAATGCATGTTGTTGAGAATTTATTGTAAGAGAGAGCAGATACGTAATTATGTAGTTAATAAGAGTTAAAAAGTCACTATTAATATGCCCCATAAAATATATTTATAATATTTGACAACAATTTTGAATTTGGAGTAAAAGGCATGTATCTGTTACATGAGCAACAAGTAAAATTTTTAACATTTAATGCTAACTAGTCTATTAGTTGAGGGAGCTAGCCGATCAGTTACCACTGATTGGTTGCTTGGATGGTGTAACCATATGAAGGATTATATTAATACCTAATAGGAAAATTTTACCACTATATAAACTATTCATTTGGATCCATGCTATAAAAATTTGGTCCTAAGAACATACAAGAATAGTCAAATGTTAAACAAATCGGTCGATGTGTTTTCTCAAACCATCTAATTAGTTTATACTCTAGTCAAAAGCCATTTTGTATTTTCTCTCAAACCTTATCCTAGTTAGGTAAACCAGTCAATAAATTTCTATAACCAATCAATCAATTTGAAAAAACCAGCCGAAGTGTTCAAATAAAGGTAAAATGGGTTTCTATAAGAGTTGAACACATAGCTTGGTTAGTCAAATTAGTCAATCGGTTTCTAAAACCATGTGATGAGTTTAAGTAAACTGGTTAAAATGTTCAACCAGAGCCAAAAACCACTTTTTTATGTATTGAAGATCTAGAGTAACCAATTGATTAGTTGAGGTTTTTGAAGGTAATTATGCAACATGGAGGATAATATGGTAAATTGGCAAGTAAAGAGGGATGACTTAGTAATTATACAAGCAAAGGGTAATTAGATAATTTTGTAGAGATGAAAGGGGTAAATTAGTAACTCGTATCCGCTATGTCAATGGAATAATGGAGTTGCATAATAAGACTCAAGTAACATTGAATAGCAAGATAAGGGTATTTGACAATCAGTAAGTGTCACGAGAACGAATCCTAAATAGGAATTGGATGAGATATTGATGGCCTTAGGGATTCCTCTAGGTTATCTTGGATAATTGTATGAATAAGGATTACCTAATGATATCAGAAACAATCGAAAGTAAATAAGTACCTGATTGTTATGCTTTTCGGGATCACCTCAATGAAGACACTAATAAATATAGTGAAAGACCTCGAGATCGGGAATGATGGCTTTTTAGGGGTTGCTACCCTAAAGACATGGTTTAGCCCACGATTATTCTGGTATTTCTTGGTGTGCCTTTGTTCCTAGCCAAGCCCTACATCTTACTCTATCTAGTTATATGGACCTATTAAGGGGATATGCATACTTATGAATTAGGTGTTCTTATCAGTAGGGTACTGTGTAGCTTGTATACACCAATACGACCAAGGTACCTTTGCGTCCCTAGGTTGATGGTTGAAGGGTACTGAGTATATTGTATGCACCAGTATGACTAGTGTACCTTTGCGTCTCTGTAACACCCCCAAATTTACTACTGAAAAATTTTGTTTACTTTTAAAGGAGTTTAGCGGAAGCAAGCAAATAAAACTATAAATCCGGGGGTATTACCGCCACACTCAGTACCAGATCGATTCACGCCCACCGATCCGATACTAAGTGCTAAGGCTAAAAAGAATAGAACCAAAATAAATCATTAGTAAAGCATAAGTGTTAAGGAAATCAGAGTGTGAAAGTCTAGAGTTACATTTTGAAATACAATTTAAAAGTTCCAAATGTCAGAGGAATTGAAATAACGGAATGATAAAGTACGATAATGTAAAGAAACAAGATAGGGGAGACACTCCGGCCACGTCACTCTCAGCCCCCAAGCTAGATCCAGACTCAATTCTCAGTCCTGAAAATGCCACAAATATCATCCCCTACCTGCAAAACTCAAACGGGTTCCTCTGCTCGTGGGAATGAGCAGCACCCATGAAACGGGTGATCAGTACGTGGTGCGACCGTAGCCGGCACGCAATTTAAACCCTCTTGTTGTCACTTGTAGTACTGGTAAATAAGGGTATCGTTCTAGCCGAGGATTGAGAGGGCTCACTTCTATTTAACTAGCTTAAAAATAAAACTAAAACTAAAAATAAAAATCCTAAATAACACAAATTAAATAAATAAGAAAAATACTAATGGGGGTTTATCAAAATAATAAAATAATAAAATGAATAAATAAAATAAAATAAACTAATAATAATAAAAATAATGGGAAACTCGCAGATAGGAAAAACATGTTAGGGAAATAAAAATCCACCACTAGATTAGGTTGAAAATATAATATTTATTTCTAAGTCAATTTTAATCGTGAGAAAGAGATCGAGCAAGTTGCACACCAAACGCAGGTCCATACACCTTATATTACTTCCCTTAATTAATTAATACGACCACGTGCCTATATTAACCCTATTAAATACTAGCAGTATAGCAGCTACAAGCGGCTCCTATATTTAACTAGATTTAATGCATTAAGTGTAAGTGGAAGGCTGTCAATCTAAGTACCCAGACTAGTACAAAACGCATGTCTAGCTGTATTTCCTATCCTTGACCCACACGTATCAAAAAGTTTTACCACTTCGGTTAGAATCACAAAACGATTAGGTGAATTGTTATCTAACCTAGCTGCAATTTATACATATAAATTCTAGTATTTTTAGATGGCCACCTCGCAGGCAAATAATCCTACATACGGTCACTTATGAGGAACCAGAACAAGGCATGCACCAAATAAACTATACTGGACAGAATTATACATATAAACGATAGCAATTAATATAGAGTCAAGAAACAATCTCACGAAACAAAGAAAATAAAATTATAATTTAAATCCTAATCCAGGGTTTCAAATTATTCCCTAACAATAAATAATCAGCCAACCATAATTAAAGAATTAATTACACAGAAATATATATCTAAAATATAAATTAAAAATAAGAGAAAGAAATATCCGGAATTAATTTTGAATTAAAGATGAAGAATTTATTCAGATAAAAATTAATTTTATCTGAAATAAATTCTACCGGTATTAAACTTTTCCTCTAATTTTTCTTCCTTCTCGGCCTTTATTTCCATGCACAATTCTTTTCTTCTTTTGTCTTTTTCCGGTTGGCACTGATGTCTCGTCTGGCTTCCTTGACTCTCTCGCTCTGTCTTCCATTTATCCCGAGCCTATAAATGCTCTGTTGCGTTCCCCCGAGCCTGCGAAGGAAGGCTCTCGCCCCTCGTGGCTCTACCGCCTGGCTGCTTTTCCCCGTTCTCTGCCTAACGGCAGAGACTGCCTCTCTCCCTCTGCGTCCCCGTCCTTTTATAAATTTTTGTGCCTCCACGTCAGCCCTTGCGGCTGACTCTTCTTTCTTATGTGCTCCGTTTTGTTTCGTTTCCTGGCCTTTGGGCCTTCGGCCTTTGGCCGTTGGTCCAAAGGTCTTATTTCTTTTTTTTTTAATTTTTTCTTATTTAAAAATAAAAACTGCAAAATAAAATTCAATAAATATTAATAAATAATATTTTATTCTAAATTTACTTAATTTATATCATTTTAGCTCAAATAATAAAATTTATACTATTTTTACCACTTAAGCATAAAACAATACTGATTCCCCTATATTAGCTAAATAAATTACCAAAAACTAAGATTATAAGGGCATAAAATGTGTCAAAATATGAACTCATCAGTACGCTACGTACTGAGTAAGGGAACAACGCACTAAGGCCCACATACACAGAATTACATGAACAAACAGGCATAGCGTGTGAAGAATAAACAATAACACAGATGAACAATGCTGGTCACGAATCAGATAACTTTCTCATTAGGTCTCAGATAATTATAATGATACCGTCATAACCTTTATCGATCCATGTGAGTGCGGGAGCCCCACTATTATAGCCGGTGGAACGGTCGCGAGGGCTATGCCCTGCCACTATTATAGCCGGTGGAACGGTCGTGAGGGTAATATACCCTGCCACTATTATTTGCCGGTGGACCGGTCTGGCCCCGACTCATAAGGTATTCCACTGTAAATATTAGTATCTTTCCATGTCTTATCACTTTTAGGTTTGGTTTGTTGAGCACGAAATCCCCCACTATTATAGCCGGTGGAACGGTCGTGAGGGCCCATGCCCTGCCACTATTATAGCCGGTGGACCGGTCTGGGTTCGGCTCAACATCTTTCTCTGTAAGTAGTTAGTGTTTTAACGTATCTTATTCGAGGGCATCTCACCTTTGTCATGCATGGCCAGGGACCTCAACACATCGCATAAAAACTGATGACATATTCGTACTATCACATAGTAATGAGGACACAAGCACACTTCTTGATTCCAAGCCACGTTACACATGGAACGGATAAGATAATGGCGTTTAAAACACGACACATAACTCATATAGAACATCCACGGCACGTAGGATACATGTCACCCATTCAGCCTTAGCTATATCCTTACTCGGTTTAGGTTACCGAGCTATCTCCCGCGCTTATATTAGGCCACTAAACACCCTTTATAATTATCATACTTAACACCTTTCTCGCATTGGAAACCCAAATCATGACCCTCAGACTCAACTCTCCCTCATACCTCACTCCTCCTCGTTTATTCTTATTATTTTCTTTTTCTTTTTCCACCTTCTCAAATTAGGGTTTCTTTCCCAGACTCTAAGTACCCTTATATGACCCTATGTACTATTTTTCACCTCGAGCCTCCAGACTCCCAAATAGACCTTCCATTAGTCTCCCCACGTCCCAAAGTAACTTTTTATACGTAAGGTTCGCCCCCCTGCGGACCTTAACCTCCCCATGCAAACCCTATCATTTCCACCATGCCAACTCTATCATTCCCATGCAAACCCTAGTTTCTCCCATGTAACCTTAGTTTCTCCCACTCTTCTATTTTATTTAATTCCCCCTTTTCTCGTCCATTTACGGATCATAGACTGCCTAGGTCATTCTTACCTGCGTTATCCAACGTACTTCCCTTTGGTTATCTTAATCTCTCATTTTTCTCTTTCATGCCCCCATTCCACAACACCTCATCAAATAACCTAGCATGCATGTCCTAGGGGTCATATCACATCACATCATATTTGCATCATTTCCATATTAGCACGTACAGACAAGAGCACGAAAACATACCTCGATTCCACACTGCGCTACACAGTAAAAAAGATAACGTATAGAATACAACATATAAACCGCACAAAGCATGCAAGACAAGTAAAACATGCAATACACACAGGTGGCCTTAGTTACGTCCTTACCTAAATCGGCGCCGGGCTTGGAGCACGCTCCTACGCTTCCTGGGGGCTTTGACCCAGTTCACCTATAAGAGGGAATTACTAGGGTTAATCTCCCTCTATCGGAATTACCAAAATTCCTATCTTACCCCTATCATGGCCTAATACTAAGGCTAATATTAATAATAGCAGTTTATAATTAGAAGGGTAGGGTTATTGTCATTCTCAAGGTAGTTAAGCAAATTACCACTAATTAAAGTAAGCCTTAGTAAAATCCATAGTAGTAAAGTAAGGGTTTTAGTATTAATAATAATAATAAGAACATTAATAATAAGATTACTAATAATGATAATAATAATGGTTATAATGATAATAATGATGATAATAATAATTGAAAAATAGTAGTAGCAGTAATAATAATATTAATGATAATAATAATAACAACAACAACAATGATTACGGTGATAATGATAATATTACTAATACAAATAATGATAAGTATACTAACAATAATAATAGAGGCAATAACAATGATAGTAATAGTTAAAATAAGAAACATAATGATACCAATACTAATACTAATAATAATAATAATAATAATAACAATAATAATTGCAATACTAATCATAATAAGAATACTAAAGTAATATATTAAATAATAATGATAATAAGGATAGTAATGATGGTAATAATAATTAAAGTAATAAATATGGTAAATATAGTGGTAGAATAATAATAATAATAATAATAATGATAATGATAATAATAATACTAAGAGTAAGAAAAATAATAATAATAATAATAATAATAATAATAATAATAATAATAATAATAATAATAACTACCATAACCATATTAATAACAATAACGATAATGATAGTAATAATAATAGTAATAATACTAATAATAGTAAGAGTACTAAAATAATAATGATAATAGAGACCATAGTCGTAGTAATAATAATAGTAATAATAATAGTAACGATGACGATAATAATAATAATAGAAATAATAATAGTAGTAGTATTGGTAGTAATGATAATGATGATAATCATAAGGAGGATAATAATAATAATAATAATAATAATAATAATAATAATAGGAATAATCATAATAATGATAATAATAATCATAATAATACTAATAATAATAGTTAACAATATTAGAATTATTAAAATTTCATTGGTCAGGGTTTAGGGTCCAAGGAGGTGGAAGGCAACCTGGTGGTGTGGTGGTGCCGGCGGCGGCGCGGCGGCGGAGGCGGCGGCGGCGGCGGAAGGAAGGAAGAAATGGAAGAGGTGGATGTGGAGGCTAGGGGAGAGAGAAGTAGGGGAAAATGGAGGTGTAGGGTGGTAGGGTAGGATCCCCTGGTTGTTTTGGGGGGGTAAGGGAGGTGTTGCAGGTGGCGGATGGGCGGCGCTGGAGGCGCGAAGGTGGCGTGAGGGGGGTCGAATAGGCTGATCGGGGAGACAGTTTCGCACGGCCGAGGCGGCTCGTGCGGAGCAAGGCAGGGAAAGCTGGTGGTTGGGTTGCGTAGAGGGCGGTGTAGGGAGAATTTTGGTGGTTGGGTCGGGCGGTAAGGGCAGCCGAAGACGGAGGAAGGGCTGACTGAAATAGAGGTGGCGCAGACGGGGTTTTCTGGGTTCCAAATTTCGAACCCGATTATGGAAGCTCCTGGGGTTATTTATAGGCTAATCGGGGGGTTAAAACGACAAAGGAAGGTGGGAGAGTAGGGGGGGCAAGGGGTATGGTGCTCCGGCCGGCGAGGATGGGTCGGCGCAGGCCTATGGGGTAGGCCATGTTTGTCGGGAAAGGGAAATGGTGCGGGCAGGGGAAGGAATGGCCGAATGAGACAAGTTGACAGGGGGAGACGACGGGAAGGAGAGGAGGAGAACGAGGGTCAAACGGCGGAATCGGAGGCGAAAAATCCGGCGCCGATTTGGGAGTTACAGGTGTGTCGGGGAAGAAGACGACGCAGAGGGGGAAGGAAGAAGAAGAAGGCTGGACCGGCGGTCCAGCAGAAAAGAAAAGAAAGAAAGAATAAGGGGGCGGCCGAACCAGTCGGGAGAAAGGGAAGGAGGGGCGCGGGAGAGAGACGGGCCGCAAGGGGGGGAAAAGGCGCTGGGCCTGGCAGGCCGGCCCAGGCCGGGAAAAATAAGGAAGAGGAGGGGGAAGAAAGAAAAAGGAAAAAGGAGGGAGAAAAAGGAAAAAGGAAAAAGAAGGAAAATTAGTGGTTGGCTTAATTAGTATAATTTGGGTAATTTAGGGTATTTAATAAAATATAATTATCAAAACAATAATTAAATTCTATTTTTAGGTTAATTTAGGGATTTTTGGAAGAATTTTCTTAAATTCCATTTTAATTAACAAAACACTTTAATTTTCTCTAATTAAATTATTTATGAATTTTATATTCATTTGAAACTATTTTATTCTTCTTAATTTAAATAAAGTAATTTATTTAATTAATTTCTAAAATAGAATCCTTAATTAGCTTAAAATACCACAATTCCTCCTATTTAAAACACTTTTAAATTTCTTTTTGGTTTACCCTAATTAACTTCCTCTTATTTTAATAAAAGTAAATTATTTTGGTTAAACTCCCACATAAAAATCTTATTTAATAATAGATAATCGAAATTAGGATTTTTGGGGCATTTCAGTCTCTGAGTTCTTGATCTCCCCCTTGAGGCAAATAAATGGAACTGTTGTGCTGATTAAAAAGGGAAAACACTAATCATGAAAGTGAAAGACGAATGAGCCGGGTCCAGATGGATTATATTATGAGTACCGGTCCACTGGTTATAATAGTGGCCCAGGAGCATTTTTCCCTAGAAGATTTTTATAAGTACCTGTCCACTGGATATAATAGTGGCCTAGGAGCATTTTACCATGGAAGATGTATATATGTATTCTAGTCTACCGACTATAATAGTAGGGGTCCCGAGCTCAATAAACTAAATCTTGGATGTGAATAAATCATGAAAAATACTAATCACTTATAGTGTAATACTATGTGAGTCGGGGTCATACTGATCCATCGACGATAATAGTGGCTAGGAGCCTTCCACCCTGGAGACCGGTCGATAAGAAAATAATAGTGGTCAGGAGCATTCTATCCCGTATGTTTCCGGTCCACCGGCTATATAATAGTGGGGTTATCACGCTTATATGGATATAATTTGAGAGAGATGATTGAATAATGATTGATTAATGGCTTAAGGCCTAAAGGTTTTGATTTCACGTTATGATCTATTAATATGTGATGGACTTGCTAAGTATGTTGATGTTGTGTATGCATTTCCTATTATACGTGTATACTGTTATGCATGATGTGTTACATGCGGGCTTGCCTTTTAGTGTGGTTTAAAGGGTTACTCAGTAGTATAGTACAGAAGGTTCCTTTCGTGCGACCCCTGCCTATTCAATGGGCAGTGTCTCTTATAGGTCCATTGCAGGTGCTATTCAAGTGGGCAATGGGAAATAGCGTAAGGATTATCCGAAAAATTTTAGGGTTTTATCTCTTTCACTTTTAATTCCTAGTTTAAATGTAATTTGTATTCTTGTAACCATCAATGGTGGACTCTACTCTTGTAAAATATTTGTTGAGCTACTCTAATTTAAATATGTTTTGAGTTTCTAGCGAATTGTATTTCATTCTTTTAGCCTTAGCACTTGGTATTGGAATGGTAGGAGTGAACCGGTTTGGTACTAATTATGGTGGTAATATTTTTGAAATTCACAGTTTGATTTCTTTGCTTCTGCTTTTTCTTTTAATAAAACGAAAATTTTTAGTAGTGAATTTTATGGGTGTTACATCTTTAGTCTAAGATTTTTAATTCAATTTTCTCTTGTACTTTGAAACTTTATTTCTCTTTTAAAAATTTCACTTAAGGTATGAATTGATTAAGTGCACTCTAATACTTGATTGTTCTTTTAAGCCTTTGCACTTGAGGGTTAGTCTGATTAAGTGTGGTTTGGCATCCTTATTATTCAATGCATTTCAGGTAAAATTAAGCAAATAGGATAATCCCTTGAACATGTTTTTATAATATAAATAAGGATGAAGACATTGATTAGCATAGGAGGACAACACTCTTGAAACCCTAACCCTAACTCTAACCTTCTTACATACCAATGATTCTTGTTACCTTAATAGAAACAATAAAGCCAAACTTTAAGCCTCAATTAAACCCCACAATCCACCATTAATCACCCTTTAATTTTGTTTTCTCTCATAATCAATCATCATAATCTACACATACAAAACCAAAAACCTATTCTTTCAATTAAAAGCCAAACCCTAATTTTTATTCTTTATCAACAAATTCCACCACCATTAATTGTCTTATTAACTACAAATTAACCTACCATAGTTATCCCTAGTAATTAGCCATTAATACATCATTAATATCCCAATAAAAATATGCATCAAAACTGTATCAACCCAAAATTTTGTAACCTAAAATTTTAACTTTTAACCTTTTATTTAAAAATTTAACCCTTAAATATTAGCTTAATTATTTTTGTTAACATTTAAGCCACAGGCCCAAAAAAATCCTTTGATAATTTATCTAAACTATTTTAATTTTCTCCTTTTTATTTAAATTAGTCCTAAATTGATAATTTTGACTGGTTTATTTTTTTTAATTGGATACTTTAAATCTGAATAAATTAATTTTTATTTTAATATTAAATTTAACCTGCTTCTAATTTTAACGCTAAATTTAATTTATTTTTAGTTTTTTTTCTTGTCCCTTTTCTATTTTTCTTTCTTTTCTCTTTTCTTTTTTTCCCCTTCTTTTTTCTATTCCTTTTTTGCACCCAACCCACTCTCTTTTCTTTCTTCTTTCTCCCTCGGCCTGCTTAGCCTAACCAAATTCACCTTTCTTTCTCTTTCCTTCTTTTCCTCCCCAACCCAACCAACCCACCTTTCCTCCTTCTCTTCTTCTCTTTCCTTGTGCATGCCAACCCAACCCATCCCCTTTTTTTATTTTCTTTCCCCCATCCGAATCCTAGCCTAACCCGTCTCTTCCTTATGTTCTCCTTCCCCCTCACCCAGCTCTCATTTGCACCCAAAAAAACCCCTATGCACCTCTTCTTCACCCGAGCACACCCCAAAACATGCCTTAATGCCCTCTACATTGCCTCTACTTGAACCCTATGCCCACTGATCCTCCTTTCCATTCTTAGCCAAATCAACCCTGCTCTCTCCCCTGCATTTCTCCCCCCTCACATGGAAATCTCCTCTTTCCCTACCTACAACTTGCACCTCAACAACCTACCCTAGAAACCCCTAACCCCCACATGCTTACACCTCCTCCTCCATCAGTTTCCATTTCCCCTTACCATCTCTAACCATCCATACATATGCTATAACACCCCAAAATTTACTACTAAAAAATTTCATTTGTAGAGTTAAGCACGGAAGCTAAAATAATAAAATGAAGGGTGTTATAGCTACACTTAATATAAGTCCTGTTTCCTCTACTATTCTCATACCAAGTGCTAAGGCTGAAATTATTATTCTACTTTAATTAATAACATGATTACATAAATTAGAATAGAGAGAACATTAGATAAATACTGTGCTAATTAAAAAACAATATCAGCAGTTTACATAACTCAAGAGAGAAATTACAAGAGGACACAAATGTCCAAATACAACCGGAAATAAGATAGTAACAGAGACACCAGATAGTCCTACGCTCTCAAATCCAAACTACTAGCATTTGATTGAACTCAGAGGCAGACCTACAAAGTCCACTGCTCATTGAATAAGCAAGGGCCCATGAGAATGAACCCTTCAGTACTACAGTACTGAGCAACCATTTATACCAAACTAATATGATAAAACAACATGGAATACATGCAAGGCATACAACTAACATGGTATAAGACCTATACATACACATACGAGGATTAAGATACAATAATTATTTAGATAATAAAATTCCATCAAGGTCATGTACTACTCATATTCATTCATCTGAAACAACTGAACTTACCAATGAACATCCTAGATATACTCTCTGAAGCAATAAATTAAACCCAACTCTACACCACAATTTTAACCTTCACATCATGATTCATGTCTCAGCATCAATCCCAACCAATTACACACATCACAGGTATGTTCACAAGTATAATATACTAAGATCCATATCATCCCAGATATACTTACAGGTAAAATATAATAAAAATCCCTAACATCATGTTTATACTTACAGGTATAGTATAATAAAAATAAATTACATCACAGTTATATTCACAAACATAATACCAATACAAGTAGGCACAAAGGCTGCTATTGAAACCACGGGTAGGCATGAAGGCTGCTATCAAAACCACAGGTAAGCACGAAGGCTATTACCAAAACCTCGGGTAGGCACGAAGGCTATTACTAGGCATGAAGGCTATTACCAAAGTCACAGGTAGGCACAAATGCTACTATCGAACGATCCAATAATCTGATAATCATTATTTTAATCAAATCATATCATTTCCATTCAATCAACCTAGAGACACAATGGTACTCTATTCATACCTATGTAACATGGAAAGATAATATCCTACCGACTATCAACCTAAGGACGCAAAGGTACCCTGGTTACATTGGTACACGAAGGTAACACAGTGCACTATCGACAAGAACACCTAATCCATAAGTATGCATACCCCATATTGGTCTGCATAATAGAATAGAGTAAGATGTAGGGTTTGATTGGGGCACTAAGGCACACCAGCAAAAATCCATAATATCAACCATGGGCTAAACTACATCCTTAGGGTAGCAACCCCTGAGGAGCCACCATTCTCGATCTCGAGGTCTTTTACTTTAAGTATTAGTATTTTATTAAGGTGACCATGAAATCAAATACGATATAGATAAATCCAATTTTCATACTTAACCGTTTTTGCTTATTTCCAATCATCCAAGAAAACCAAAATCAAGGCCAACATTAAAATATGCTAAGGTTATCCTAGGCTCAATTATTCACATTTGGACCCTTTAGGCTGAAAAAGACCCAAAATACCCCTAAGACCAAAATTTTTAGATTATTATCTATTTAAATACTAATTCCATTTTATTTATTCATTTATCATGAAAAGGCTAAAACACCACACTAAATTATTTCGTATATGATTTAAATTATTAGATATGCCAAATGACCATTTTTCCCTTATACATAATTCTACACATTAAATCTTATTATACACTTTTAATCCATCAAAAACACATGCTCACATACTCAAAAACAACTAATACACATTAAATATATTTTTCGGGATAGTTATCATAACACTTAAAGTGAGCAAATTACCCCTAGGACACTTATCTGTAATAATTGTTCTAGAATTATGTTCAAGCATGCTCAACTTATTATTTTATACATACCTATTATACAAAATATTTTCCAGACTTAATAATCATTTTGATCACACATTCGTACTTGATATATTTTACATAAGATAACATGCTCATTTTTTTATTTTCATGATAACAATTAATAATAAATAATTATATTGTAACGAATGATGCTTAACACATTTCACACATAAAAACCTTAATATTCTATTTCGCATTATTTATCATTTTAGTAGAGTATAACGATTACCTGAATTCCAGAAAAAATATAAAAATAGCGGTATCATACTAAACTTATTGGATCTCGCTAATCAACCTTTTTTACCTAAAAATAATACCATAATTATTGAATTAATATTTATCAGGTAAAATAATAATTATAACATAAAAATATTTATTTTTTAAAAATGACCAAAATACCTTACACTTAAAATGGGTACTAATATTTTTAAAATAACACACACAACTCACGCTGCATGCAGGGTGAGTCCTGTGCATGAAGGAAGGGGGTTAGGCTTGGGGTTGGCTGGTCGGGTGCTACAAAGGGTGAGGAAGGGAGATGGGTACAGGGTGGAAGCCGGTGGCTAGGAAGGTGGTGCTGCTGGTCGGTGGTGGAAGTGCAAAGGAAGAAAGGGAGGCTACAGGCATGGCTGGGGTTGGTGCTGTAGGGCTGGGCAATGAGTTGCACAAGAGGAGGAGAAAGAAGAGGAGGAAGGGTTACGGGGATGGAGGATGGTGTTGTTGGATGAGGAGGTGCACGCAGGGGAGAAGACCTGCGACTGTGGTGGAGGGTGTAGGTAAAAGGGAAGGGGCTACGATGGGGAGAAGATGATGGTAGATGGTGGTTGGGGTTGTTGGGAGGTGCGTTGGGGTTGGTTTAGTGAGAGAGTGGTGGTATACACAGGTAGGGTGCTGCAGGGGCTGGGGGATGGTTTGAAGGTGGAGGCTGTAGGGTGATGGTCGGGGTAGCTGTGCAGGTTGGGGTTGCGGTGGTCAAAGGTTGGGAAGCTGGGCGACGGGCTTCAGTGGCTGGTCAGGAAGTGTAGAGGGAAATGGAGAAGGTGTTTGGGTGTTATAGGGTGTTAGATGGTGGATGGCTCTAGGCTGGGGAGATCGAACCAAAAGGAGCCAAGAGAAGAGAGGGAGTTGGGTGCTAGGTGCTACGGTCGGTGGTGGCTAGAAGGTTGCTAGTTTGGAGGGTTGGGGAGGTTGAGAAAAATAGAGAGGGGGAAGGGGTTGGGTAGTGTTTGGTTGACTAAAATGGTGCACGGGAGAAAGGGTTGGATTTTAGGCGTCACTAGAGGGCTTAAAGGGGCAGAGAAAGGAAGGGGGTAGGGGGCTATTTGGTTGGTGAAGGAGGAAGAAGGGGAGCTGCTACGAGGATGTATGCGTGCGTGAGGGTTGGTGGCATGTATATGTATATAAAAATGCAGAGCATAGGTTGCGTGAGGTAAGGGGCTAAGGGAGACAGGGAGAGTGATTGTAGGAGGGGATTGGGGCAAGCAACCGATAAGTTTAGTTAGGTAAAAATGGAAGGATAAAGTAGGTAAATTTTATTTTATTTTTAGGTTTAATTTGGATAGATTAGGGTACTAGATAGAAAATACTCTGAGAAAAATAATCTAGATTAGGATAGATTTAAAAAAGGTCAGAAGGAATAAAATAACCGGGAATAAATTTTAGAAAATTATTTTTGGGTTACATATCAAAAGATTATTAGTAAAATAATTTAGGATAAGATTTACGGGTATAACCTATGATTAAATTAAATAATCTAATTTCTATCAACATTTTAACCTAATTAAATTTATACTTAAACCATCGTAATAATATGAATAATAATAAAACTTTTAATATTAAACCATCTAAAATAATAATTATAACTAATCTTACGATTATTAATTTATAATTAAGGTTTTTAAAAATGGGTATTACATATACTCCCTCCCTTCCCTTGTTCTTGCGTCCCCAAACCCTACTCTTTCCTCTTCTTCCTTCTCCCTTCTCCTTCTCTATTCTCGCCTCTATTTTCTCTACCCTACACACCACCAACCATTCGTCGATCCTTTTAGCACCACATGTCTCACTACCCAGCTAAAGCTTCCCTCCAACCTATGCATTTTCCCTTTCCTCTACCTCGCAACCCATACACCACCTTCTCACTACCGCCCTCACTTCTTCTCATTGTAGCCATCGCTACCACCACCACAACCACCCTCGTTAGCCACCTACTCCTATAACTAACCAATCCTTCTGAGCCCATACCTCCCTCCTCCTTTATCCTTATCCATTCCTTTAACATGAATACCCTTTTATGTTTCCATTCATTTATCATTCGCAACAACTCTACACCATAACTAAAGCCTAGACACCCCTATAATCCTCTATCATTGTCTGTCCCTCACTGTAGATTTCCCTTGCCAGCACAACCATCCCTCGACCTTGCCTTCTCCTCCCTACAACCCTTTTTTTTGTCCATCCTTACCCAATGCCCCAAGCACCAACTTCCTAGCTTTGACGGCCAACTCCATCACCCACCGGCCCCACAAATGATGGGCAACCTACTAAAATTTATTAGGCATCACTAATTAAACTTTTATACCTAAAAATAATATCACATTAACCATATTAATATCTAACAAATAGAATAATAAATTATATTATTAAAATAATTATTAAATCATAAATTACCAAAATGTCCCTTGATGTTGAAAATGGGAAAAAATCATAAAAGAAAAATTTCACACTACATAAGTAGCATGAGTCTTAGGGAAATTCTAGGAAGGCTTGGAGGAAGGGGGAGGAAGGTTGGCAGGGTAGAGGTGATGGTTGAGTTTGCTGAAAATTAGGTAATCCCTATACGCTGCTAAAATATTTAGTTATCACATGATCACATTCGGGTTTTTGATGTATAAATATTATTAAGCATATTTGTTACAATATAATTATTTTCTCAAGAATGTTAGTGAAATGCCCCAAAAATTTCTAATTTTAAGAACTATAGTTAAATAAGATTTTATTAGAAAAATTAATTAAATAAATTTTTTATTAAAATAAAAAGGAAATTAATTAGGGCAAATCAAGAAGAAATTTATAAGTATTTTAATTAGGAGAAATCTGGGTATTTTGGCTAATTAAGGATTTTATTTTGGAAATTAATTAAATAACTTATTTTCTTTAAAATAAGAGGGAGAAAATAGTTCCAAATTAATAGGAATTTTATAAATAATTTAATTGAGGAAAATTTGGGTGTTTTGCTAATTAAAATGAAATTTATGAAAAAACCTTTTAAAAATCTTAAATTAGCCTAAAAAGGAATTTAAATATTATTTTATTTAAATATCCCAAATATCCCAATTAATTTAATTAACCTAACTCATTGTTTTTCCTTTTTCCCTTTTCCTTTTTCCTTTTTCTTTCTTTTCTTCCTTTTTCTTTTTCTTATTCTCTTCTTTTTCCCCGTTTGGGCTAGCCTAGCGACCCAAGTTCCCCCTCCCTCCTTCCTTTCCTTTGGCCCAGTCCGCGTAGCCGTTTCCCTTCCCTTCCCCTCTTGCGCGACACATCCCTTCTTTTTCCATCGAAGCTCATCGTTTGATTTAAGGATTTTAGCCCATCGCCCGACCCGTCTCCCTCTTCCTTTCTTTCTTTCTTTTTCTTCTCAGCCGACCGGTCCAACCACCATCACCTCCTTCTTCTTCTTCTTTTCTTCTTCCCCAGCTCCGTTGATGACCTGCATCGCAGCCATCGCCTTGGTTTTTATCCTCCGATCTCGACCGTTTGACCGACCGTTTTCCTCCCTTTCTCTTCCCTCTTGTTTTAGTGACCTCCTTGACCTTCCCCATCTCCCTTCCTTTTCACACACGATTACTCTTTCAACCAACCAACCCTGCCCCGTTCCAACTAGACGCCGCTGACGAACCCTATTCTTACTTGCTTAACCCCTAACTGACCCACATAACCCTAACCTCCCTTCTAAAATATATAAATACCCCCTTAAGCCACCAGGTGTCGAGTTTTGATCCCCTACCCAGAAAACCTCCTTTGTGCATCGCCTCCATTTCATACTCTAGCCCGCCGTCGTCGGCCAACCACGCTACCAACTCCACCCACCTAAACCTTCCTTGCACCTCCCTCTAGCTAACCAAATTACCCATCCCCCTTGATTTTTCCTGCACAAGTCACCCTGGCTGTGTGAAATTCCCTTCCCGATCAACCCTCTCTTCAATCTTTGCCGCCCTTCGAACCACCATTAGCCACCACTTCCGCCGCTGTCGCTGCTCCTTTCACCTCCCAAATTGTGCTGCAGACCCTCCTCTACCTTCCCCTACCTTTCTTTTCCTCTTCCTCCCTCTCCTCCTCTCTTTCTCTTCTTCTCCTCCATTCGGCCAACACCACCGCCGCCATGAGCCACCACCTTTGGCTGCGCCGCCACCCTTATTTTATCCTTCTCCTTCTGGGCAACCATAATCACCCTTACTTCCACCATCTTTCTTCTTCTCTTTTTCCCATCCCTCAACTTTTCCCCTTTTCTTCTCTTTTTTTGGCCACCACCACCGCCGCCATGTACTATCGCCGGTGCCGCCTGTTACCACCAACTTAAGGTTGAACCCTAGACCCTCTCAACCCTTTTACCCTATTTTTACAAGCCTTAATCTATTTTATTTCATTTATTCAAAATATATTATTGTTATTATTATTATTAATGTTTTTATTATTATTTTTATTGAGGGCTGAAGCCCTATTATATTTTTATTTTGATTTTATTATTATTATTTCTATTATCTTTATTATTAATATTAACATATTATTATTATTATTATTATTATTATTATTACTATTTCGAATTAATATTATTATTATTTCATTATTATTATTACAAATATTTTACTAATAGTGTTGCTATTATAAATATTTTTGTTATGCAATTATTATTATTATTATTATTTTTAATGTTAGCATTATTATTCTATATAGGGCTAAAACTCTATTGTGCCTATTTTGAATTGTAGTAGTGGTATTATAAATATCAAGTCTTATTATTATTAATATTATCATTATTTTTATCATTAGCATTTATTATTATTATTATTAGTGTTATTATTATTATTATTATTTAATAATTTTATTATTATTTAATTTAGGGTAGAAACCCTACTTCATTTTATCTTCAAATATTATCCTTACTATTATTGCCATTATAATTATTATCATTTTTACAATATTATTATGGTTTTTATCATTATCATTATTATTATTATTACTAAATTTTATTACTTATTTTACTAATGTTATTATTAGTATTATTTTGGTAAAGGGGCCGAAGCCATTATTTCACTATGTTTTTGAGTAATGCCCTTTTTATTATTATTGTTACTATTATTATTTGTATTCTTATTAATATTATCATTGATGTTATTTTTAGTATTTTTGCTATTATTATTTTAGTATTTTATCAAAAGCCTAGTCTTAGAATAAGTTAGTAAATAATAGTGTTTTTGGTAGGAGAGAATCTAATTCTAGTTTTTCCCTTATATTGGTGAGACCAGTTAAAGCCTTAAGGAGGTGTAGGAGCGTGCTCCAAGACCGGTGTCATTTTAGGTAAGGGTGTTACTACGGCCTTATGTGTGTTGATGTGCATTATATGCTTTGTATATTATTCATCCTATGTTTATCATTGTGATCATCTTGTATGTGGTATGACATGGAGTTGAAGCATGTTCTTTTGTTGTTATATGGCATGTGTACTATGTGTATGTGATGAAATATTGTGGTATGTGATGAATGGTTTGTGACCCTTTAGACATGCATGTGAGGATGTTAATATGGTTTGTGTGGGGAAAGGATGAAAAAGGAGGATGGGGAAAGAAGTTGACCAAGGGATGTGAGTAGACCTAAGTATTTTAATGATCCATGAGTGGAGGAATAAAATAGAAAATTTATAGGTTTGTACGGGAGAATCTAATTTATGGTTTTGCATGGTTTCGTGAAGGAGAATCTAATTTATGGTTTTGTGTGGGAGAATATAATTTATGGTTTTATATATGAGAATCTAATTTATGGTTTTGTGTGGGAGAATATAATTTATGGTTTTATATGGGAGAATCTAATCTATGGTGTAATATGGGATAATCTAATCTATGGTGTAATATAGGAGAATCTAATCTATGGTTTGTATGGATTGAATTTAGGGTTTTGTATGGAGAAACCTTGGGTTTTGTGTGGATTGAATTTATGGTTTTGTACGATGGAATCTTGGGTTTTGCATGAAAGAATTTAGGGTTTTATATGGATGGATCTAGGGGTTGCATGGTTGAATCTAGGGTTTTACGTGGGAGTTTTAGGGTTTTTCATGAAAAGTTCGAGAGGTTGCATGAGAGTGTAAAGTTTGCATGGGAGTAAAGTTTACGTATGGAAAGTTGATTTGGGATGTGAGGAAGGTAATGTAAGTGTTGTTTGGGTGTCAAAACACTTTGGATGAAAAATAGTACGTGGAGTAATATAAGGGTACGTAGGAGACCGAGTTAGGATTTGTGTGGACAATTAGGGTTTGGTGTGGCTGCTTAGGTTTTTTGTGGTATCATGTGTATTTGGTGATTAAAGTGTAATTATGAGGGTGGAATTTATGATTTTTGATGTGTGGAGTGTTGTGATTAATTAGGGTTTGGAGTGGCTAATTGTGGTTTGTTGTGATTAACTAGGGTTTTGAATGGTTAATTATGGTTTGTTGTGGTGAATTAGGGTTGAAGTGGTTAACTAGGGTTTGGTTTGGTTAACTAGGGTTTTGATATGGCTAACTAGGGTTCGATGGTAACATGTGCATACTTGGGGAATAAAGTATGATGATGAATATGGGAGATGGTTCTAATGTGAGTTAAAATAAGGAGGGAGGATGTAAGGTCAATGAGTGTTTGAGTCTCATAATGTGGGACGAGAATTTTAGAGGATAAGTGTAAAGGAAGTGATTCATACATGTCTAGGGTGAAAGATTCTGAATAAGATACTTAAGACATTAATCTTTTAAAGTGAAAGACTATTGAGCCGGGTCCCACCGATCGATTAGAAATAGTGGTTAGGACGCGTAGTCCTATGTGTCTCCGATTCACCAGCTATAATAGTGGTTAGGGTATATTACCCTATGCGCCTCCGATCCACCGGCTATAATAGTGGCAGATTCCAAGCTCAATAAACTTAACAGTCTGCTAAGACTTGGGAAAGACACTAATTATTTACAACAGAACACCATGTGAGCCGGGGCCAACCGATCCACTGGTAAGAAATAGTGGTTAGGGTATGATACCCTATGTGTGACTGATCCATCGGTATAATAGTGGCCAGGTACTGAGGTATCCTAGAGACTGATCCACCGGTGTATAATAGTGGTAGGGCATGTACCCTAAGTGACGATCCACCGACTAAAATAGTGGGGGATCCCGAGCTCAATAAACCAAACCTAACATTTTGCTAAGATATGGAAAAGATACTAATTACTTATAGTGGAACACCGTGCGAGAAGAGGGGCCAGACCGATCCACCGACATATGATAGTGGTAGGGTATGTACCCTAAGTGACCGATCCACCGGCTAGAATAGTGACCAGGAGCTGAAGTGCCTTGGAGACCGATCCACCAGCAAAAATAGTGGGATTCCCGTACTTGTATGGACTTGATAAAGAACATAGTGTGAAAACAGTTCGATAAA
Source organism: Tamarix chinensis (assembly GCA_030549775.1). Lineage (NCBI taxonomy): Eukaryota > Viridiplantae > Streptophyta > Magnoliopsida > Caryophyllales > Tamaricaceae > Tamarix > Tamarix chinensis. Next base: position 22,744,783 of record CM060173.1, on the reverse strand, counting down.
GGATTAATTAAGTAATTAATCTGGACTGTATTGGATCTTGGTGTATTCACTTGAATGTTCATATGCCTTTATGTAATTATGTTGGATTATGTTCCTTTTATTATCCTACATGGTTTATGTGAATTTTGTGTGTTGGCCTTAGTGCACTATTACCTTACTCAGTATGTAGCGTACTAATCACTTTTTTCATGGGTGCTGCTCATTTCCACAAGTAGTAGGCCCTTCTGACTTTGTGCAGGTGGGCGAGACATCCGACGGGGCTGAGTGTTGAGCATGTTTTGGCTCAAAGTTTGAGAGTGTCATAGTTATTTTCACTCTTCTCATTGTTTTATTACCCTTCTGTTATTTCTTTTTATATCAGATTTATCCTTTTTGATTTATTACTTTGTATTGAATATTGAGATGAACTCTTTAATCGTTGTACGCTTATTTTTATTTTGGACATGATTTATAATTCTTTTTGCATACGGTGATTTTTGAATGTTATGCACTCGTGATTTAAGTATTAATTAAAGTTTAACAAAAACTTCTTTTAGCCTTAGCACTTGGTACTGGAATGGTCAGAGCGAACCGGTCTGGTACTAAGTGTGGCGGTAACATCCCTATAATTCATGGGTTTCAAAATTTAAATTCTTCCGCTTTTAAAAAAAAGTAGTGAATTTTGGGGTTTTACAGTTAGTATGAAAATTAGTAGAATGGAGCATGCTAAATTTTTTATTAATTATTATGTGTATAAAAGTATGTTAAAATGGGTTTTATGTTAAGAGTAAATTATATATGTTATGTATTTTCAATATGATAAGTTGAGCATGCCTAGGCATATCTTTACCATGATTATTATTATTGTGGATCCTAAGGGCAATTTAGTCATTTCAAGCATATCATAATAATCACTCCAATAAGTATGGCTTAATTATTAATAAGTATGGAAGTATGTATTTTGGAAGTTTTAGAAATGCATGTTAAGGTTTTACAGGCTAAACCATGAGTAAGGATGCATGTCATTGTTATGTATCTATATAAAATTGTGGCTATGCATTTTTATGATAATATAATATATTGGAAGTTGAAAAATCATTTATATTGGGACTTGTAAGATTTTGGTAGGAAAATGAGTAGTATAGTTATCCTAGGGGCATTTTGGTTAATACAGGTTAAAAATAAAATATTAGGTATTTTAATGTGATAATTAGTTTGAAATAGGTTAATTATACTATATGGAAAGTCTGGAGTAAATATGAATGGTTTAAGTCTAATAAATGTAGAAAGTGGTTTTTGGTGGGAGTAGTAACCCTAATAGTGCAGTTATTATCACATGTGAGAATTTTTTGAATTTGACATCCATTTATGGATATGTTGGTCAAATTGGTATTTAATGGATGAGTATTAAATTTGGGAGTCATATGAGTTTCATAGGAAAAGTTATGATTAAATTGTGAAATTAGAGCTTTGTAGGGAATGTGAATAGTAACCCTAAATATAGGTTATTATCGCATGTGTAAGATGTTGGAGTTGGAACTCGATTTTCATGTATGATGTCAACGTTAATATCTTGGGAATGTATATTGAGTTAGTGGATATATGAATTTTATGGGAAAAGTTATGGTTGATTTGTGAAATTAGGGTTTTGTGGAAAATATATCTAGTAATCCTAAAGGTAGTTTATTATTGTTTGTGTAAGACGTTAGAGTTAAAACTCAATCTTTGAGAATATAATCAGTAATAATATTTTAGATATGGGTATGGAAGTTGTTGATAGAATGAGTACTAAGGAAGAAGTTATAGTTAACTTATAGAATTAGGGTTTCCTAGGAGGGGTGCAACTTTTTCCTTAGAGAAGTATAACGGTAATTCATGTTGGTTGTATTATATTTGTTTCAAATGATTATATTAAGATATATTATGTGCCTTTCATGCCTACATATGTGTATGTATGAGGACCTCGAGAAATACCACCTTAAATAAGATACTAATCACTTAAGGAGAAATATTACATGAGCCGAGGAAGAGGTGTTGGGTTCGTTCCACCAGACGATAATAGTGGCTCAAGTATATTTTTTTAGGAGGTTCTCAGACCATTCTACTATTTTAAGAAGAGTGGTTAGGAGTGTTTTGCCTTGAGAGGTGTTAGGTCCATTCCACTAGACAATAATAATGGCTCAGGTGTGTTATCCCTAAGAAATGCTTCAGACCATTCTACTTGTTTAAAAATAGTGGAGATCCTGGGCTCAACATAAATTAGAATATGATCTTGAGATAAAAAAATGATGAATAAGATATTATTCACTTAAAGTGAAAGACTAAGTGATTCAGGATTGAGGTGTTGTGTTCGTTCTACTGAATGATAATATCGACTCATGTGTATTTTTTCTTGAGAGGTGGTTTAGACCGATTCACCAGTTTAAGAATAGTGGTCAAGAGCATATTGTCATGTTAGGTATTGTGTTTGTTCCACTGAACAATAATAGTAGCTCAGGGTGTGTTTTACCCTAAGAAATGCTTCAATCGGTTCTATCAAATTAAGAATAGTGAGGTCTCTAAACTCGGCATGAATAAACAAATGGAAATGATTAGAATAACCGATTGGCTTTGTTTACAATTAAGATTAATGATAAGGGTGTAGAGTATGAGATATATTGTGAAGGTTATGGCTATTGTGTTTAGTTTCATGCTCAGGGATGCATCTTCTAAATACATGATCAGCACAAATCCTATAGAGGTAGGGATCATCCCAAAAGTAATACCTCATATCATGTAAGAACTTCTTCCTTTGATGAAAATAAAGATCATTGGGTAAGATTCCACTTACAAGATAGTTCGCAATATTAGCATACCAAGGATGATTTGTAACAGCGTAGAGTGTCTCATCTGGAAATGCATCTCGAATTGGTGTAGGTTCCTGATTGACCTCGTAGGTAGAGGGTAAACGAGAAAGATGATTAGCTACTTGATTCTCACTACCCTTCCTATCCCTGATTTCCAAGTCGAACTCTTGCAATAATAAAATCCACTAAATGATTCTAGGCTTCATCTTGCTTAAAAAAAGATACTTTAAGGCGGCATAGTCAGTATAGACAATGACCTTTTTAAGCAATAGATAAGGATGAAACTTGTCAAAGGATAAAACCACAGCTAGTATTTCTTTTTTAGTTGTTGCATAATTCATTTGTGCTGAATTCAAATTCTTGCTAGCATAATAGATAGTATGAAAAAGTTTATCCTTACGCTACCCTAATACTGCTCCTCTAGCAACATCACTAGCATCACACATAATCTAAAAGGGTAAATTCCAGTCAGGAGTAACAATAATCGGAGCATCCACAAGTTTTGCCTTTAAAGTGTTAAAGGCAACCAGACATGCATCAGAAAAGTGAAAGGGCACATCTTTAGCCAACATATCACAAAGTTGTTTTGAAATTTTTGAAAAATCTTTAATGAAATGTCTATAGAAACTTGCATGACTAAGGAAACTACGTATATCTTTAGCACATGTAGGGGGTGGCAATTTCTCAATGACTTCAATTTTGGCTTTGTCTACCTTTATCCCTTTACATGAAATCTTATGCCCTAAAACTATTCCTTCTTGGACCATCAAATGACACTTTTCCCAATTTAGAACCAAATTTGCATCCTCACAACGCTTAATAAAAAGCTCAAGATTATTTAAGCATGCATCAAATGACGGCCCAAAGACCGAAAAATCATCCATAAAAATTTCCATAAATTTTTCAATCATATCATGAAACAAAGCCATTATACATCTTTGAAATGTGGCTAGAGCATTACAAAGACCAAATGGCATCCGTCTATATGCGAAGGTTCCATAAGGACAAGTTAAGGTAGTCTTCTCTTGTTCCTCAGGGGAAATAGGTAATTGCATATAACCAGAATACCCATCAAGAAAGCAATAATAATCATGCCCCACCAAGCGTTCAAGCATCTGATCAATGAAAGGAAGGGGGAAGTGGTCTTTTCTAGTGGCATCATTCATCTTTCTAAAATCAATGTAGGCACGCAAACCTGTAACAATTCTAGTAAGCACTAATTTGTTATTATCATTCTTGACTACTGTGATTCCCCCTTTCTTGGGAACCACTTGGACGGGACTAACCCAAGAGCTATAAGAGATTGGATAGATCATACCTGCATTTAATAGCTTAATTACCTCCTTCTTCACCACCTCTTGCATTGTTGGGTTCAATCGCCTTTGAGGTTGGATCACTTTCTTGAGGTTGTCTTCAATGAGAATTTTGTGCATGCACATGGAAGGGCTAATCCCTCTAATATCAGCAATGGTCCATTTGAAGGCCTTCTTTTGTTCCTTAAGCAGTCTCATCAATTTTTCTTCCTGCAAATTAGTCGAAGATGAAGAAATAATGATGGGAAGTGTATCATTATCACCAAGAAATGCATATTTCAAATGTTGAGGTAGTGGATTGAGCTCTAGTGTGGGAGGTTCCTCAATAGATGACTTCAATTTTGGAATCTGGGCCCTCTCTAGCCCTTGTAAGGGGACCATAGTGTGACGACCATATGGTGGATGTGCATTCAATTACTGGAAAACCTCTTCTTCTTTCTCTTCATTCTCCCACTCTCTTTGTTGAATCAAACATCTTTCTAAGGGATCCTGCACAACACTTGCTTGAAAACAATCATCAATTACATTATCCAAGATATCAATGCGATAGCAAGTGTTATCATCTAAAGGGTATTTCATGCTCTTAAATACATTAAAAGTGACTTCTTTGCGCTAGAAACGAAGAATGAGCTTACCCTCTTGAACATCTATAAGAGTGCATCCTGTTGCTAAGAAAGGCCTACCAAGAATTAGGGGGAATTTGTGGTATTCCTCCATATCTAGCACAACAAAGTCAACAGGGAAGATAAATTTTTCCACTTTAACTAAAATGTCTTCAATAATGCCCCTAGGATATTTGATAGATTGATCGGCCAACTGAAGGGACATATTGGTAGGTTTTGTTTCCCCTAGACCTAAACACTTGAAAACAAAGAAAGGCATCAAATTAATGCTAGCACCAAGATCACACAATACCTTCTCAAATTTTAGATCCCCAATTACACATGGGATAGTGAAACTTCCCGGATCCTTAAGCTTAGGAGGAAGTTTGTTCTACAAGATTGCAGAGCATTCCTCATTCAAATTTACTGTTTTAAACTCATCCAGTTTCCTCTTGTGAGTGATTATGTCCTTTAGAAACATCCCATAACTGGGCATTTGTCTCACAATGTCAAGCAATGTCAAGTTAATGTGCACTTTATTAAGCATATCAAGAAATTTTACAAATTGAGCATCTAACTTGCATTGTACAATCCTACCTAGAAACGGAGGAGTAGGAACATATGCCTTTACCTCTTAAGGTGAAGTGTGGATTGTCTCAGGTTATGATTCATGCACTTTATCTTCAGGAGCTTTTTCTTTATCTTCCTTGGGTTCTTGAGGGTATGGTTCAGGTAGTGGTTTCCCACTCCTCAAGGCTATTGCATTGATTTTCTCTTTGGGGTTGATGATTGTATCACTAGGTAAAGTGTTAGGTGCTCTCGCTGAAATAACATTAGCAAGTTGTCTAATCTGTGCCTCTAGGTTCTTGACGGATGCATCTTGATTTTGGAGGCAGGCTTCTTTTTTCTAAAGATGAGCTTGAATTTTAGCATCATGTTTTTGAAGGGTGCTCTCGGTGTGAGTGATGAACTTGGACATCATCTCTTTAAGGGAAGAAGACTGAGGTTGTTGGGGTGGTAAAGGAGCTAGAGGTATTGGTTGTTGTTGTGTGAATCCCGGAGGCTTTGTAGGAACTTCATTTCTCCAACTGAAGTTTGGATGGTTTCTCCATCCAGGATTGTACACATTGGAGTAGGGATTATTCGGTCTCCCATAACTATTGCCCATGTAGTTCACTTGATCATAAGATTGTTGGAAGGGATTCCCAACTTGACATTCTATGCTTAAGTGTGATCCACCATATAACTCACACATAGGTGCATTAGCTTGTACCTACATACAAGAAGTACTACCAATTTTGTCAAATTTTTTAGCAAGCAAATCAATCTTAGCGTCTAATGCTGTGATGGAATCTAAAGAGTGAATTCCTGGAGTCCTTTGTATCGGGGCACGTTTGGAGTGCCATTGGTGGGAATTCGAGGCTAGCTTCTCAATGAACTCATAAACCTGCTCTGGAGTCTTGTTCATAATGGTACCTCCTGCAGCTGCATCTATCATAGAACTGTTTGTAGCAGAGATACCATTATAAAATTCTTGCATCTGAAGCCACATAGGCAGGCCGTGATGTGGAAACTTCCTAAGAAAATCTTTAAACCTTTCTCATACATCATAAAGTGATTCAAGGTCATTTTGCATAAAGTTAGTGATGTCATTCCGTAATTTTGTAGTTTTTTATGGTGGAAAATATCTAGAAAGGAAAGACTTCATCAAATCGTCCCAAGTAGTAATAGACCCTGGGCTAATGAGTGTAACCAACTCTTAGCCTTATCACGTAAAGAAAAAGGGAACAATCTAAGCCTAATTGCATCATTAGAAACACCATTTAGCTTAAAGGTGTCACAGATTTCTAAAAAGTTAGCAATGTGGGAGTGGGGATCTTCATTAAGCTTACCTCCAAATTGAACTGATGTTTGTAGCATCTGGATAATGGCAAGCTTGATCTCAAAATTATTAGCTTGTACGGCTGGTCTACGTATGCTTGAGGTTGAGCCATCAAGGCTTGGTGTAGCATAGTTCCGAAGCGACCTAGGAATGGGAGCTTGCTCTTGGATTGGAGCTTGTTCTTGGAGTAGGATGTGCCCTTGTGGTGAGATTTGTCCATCATGAGGTGGAGGATTGGTTTCCCTTTCAATGTTTGTGGTGTGTGACCTACGTAAATGTGAGATGGTCCTTTCAATCTCGAGATCAAGTGACACTAGATCACCCCCACTAGCGCGGGTCATGCACTAATGCACCTGCACTAAATCAAACACTCCTACACCCAAGATTAGTCAACCACAACAAAAAGAATGTAAAAAGAAAAAAATAAATGTCTAGATCACAATAAATTCCTTGAGTCCTAATGTCACTTGCTGCCAATCCCCGGTAACGGCGCCAAAAACTTGACACGTTCCTACCTACAAGTGCACAGGTTCAGAGTAGTGGTCATTCACCAATCCCTATGGGATCGACCTTGACTACTACTCCGACCCCGTGCACTTATGGATAGGAACGTGTCAATTTTCCATTCTATAAATCTTACAAAAATATGGAGTATTATACTACTTATAGATACTTATAGTGTGATCATGAAATGTACAAATTATTGGAGTTGAAGGTAATAAGTATGTTTTATAAAATTTCTATGTTTAATGCATATATATCATTTCTTATATGATACTTTTATGTACCTATAATGTTATAAATTTCAATATAGCTATAATTGGTTTTGGAAAATGGTATAATTGGTCAAGTAAGGATTAAATTTGTGTGATGCCTTATGTCAAACTTTTATGTTATGAATTTTCAGGCTTTAATGCTACTTGGATTATTCGACTTTAACTCCACTTGAAATAGATTAGCTTTAATATTAATTAGAATGGATTGGATTTAATTCATCTTAAAATGGATCGTCTTTAATGCCACATGGAATCATTTGAATTCAATGTCACTTGGAATGGATCGGCTTTAATGCTACTTGGAATGGATTAGCTTTAGTGCCACTTGAAATAGAATTTAAAGCCACTCGGAACGATCAACTTTAATGCTACTTGGAATGGATGTAATAATGGAATGTTATTACGTTAATGGAAGTGATTTAAGTGTTAGTATGTGAGATTAAATCATGTTTGGTTAAATTCTTAAATAAAAGACTAATCACTTAAGGTGAAAGATTTTGAGTTGGGACTTGCACCACTTAAGATAACTATCTGAGTTAGGCTTGGTATTCACTTAGTACCATTCATGTGTGTTTTCTCTTATGTGATCTTGAGTGCCTTTTGAGGCCTAGAGAGGCCCTCTTCTACCCTATAGGTATCTCGATATATTTCATCCATATAGAGGTACGCATACTTAAGTGATTAGGTGTCATTTTATCTAGTGATATGCTTATATTTCTAGATTACCTTTCTAGGGCTAGTACCATTTGAGTACTAGATTAGTTATTACAATTTTTTTGAGTCTCCTTCCTCAATTTAAAATAATCAAATAGTTTTGATAATAATAACAGGATAAAATAATCAATTATCCCCATTCATTCATGGACTTTATATTTTATGATCTTACACATGTTGCTCGGTTGTTTACGTTATAATTGTGCTACCATATGATGCATGTTCTTACCTTTTTGATCTATGACCTATTATTTTAATCACATGTTGGCCTTATATGCATAACGATATCTTATAGGATAGTTGTGTTATTTAGCATGAGTTCATATTTTGTTTTACACTCGTACTCGAGTGTTGTCATGTACACTCATATGTTTATAATCATGATTTTATGATCATATGTTCTATTGTATGTTATCGCATGCACTCATTTATACCTTTAATAATTATGACTTTGATATTATATTTTAGCATACCCTACCTTTACAAATATCTTGTATATTTATTTCATGTATGACTTTCCTTGATAACCATTGAGAGAATGATTAATGTAATGTTATATACTTCACGAAACTGTATGAGTTGTTATAAGAGCGGGAGGGTGTGTATATCACATGTATACTTAAGCATGAGTATTGTAAGTCAAATATTACTATGTTATTATGTGTATCATATATTGCCAATGAGTCAGGCAGCTTTAATATACTTAGTACTAGATATGTACTAATACTACCTTAGTTGAATGAGTCTTATGATGATCCATTGATGGTGAGGAGAAAAACTCTCATATAAACTTGAGATGAATTGATATTTTTAGGTTGAAGACTTGAGCTTTAAGAGTAGGCCACATGGAGTTTTTATCCCTCAAAAATTTATCTTTATTTGTTATATATATTTAGGAAATGTTCAAGCATTGCATCCAAATTTTGATGATGTTGTAATTTAAATTTAGTTTCTCTTTACCTTGCTAAGTTTTTTAAAATCTAGATTTATTTCATAGGTTTCCACTAATTTTATCAGTGATAATTTTGTTGAGTGTAATCATTTGCTTTTCATTTACCATTGGATATCTCCTTGCATGAGTTTATTTTCTTAATATAGTTGATGTTTAAGTTTTAGTTGAACAAATTTTAGCCTTGCATCTAGTATGAGATAGATGATGGCCATTTGTCTTGCTTTAGGTATGATGGTAACATTTTTTATTTTCTACTTTGTCATCTACATATTTTTCTTTAAAATAAAAATTTTCAACTTTAAATTTTGGGGGTGTTATATAAATACACATAGCCATCTCGATAAGGAATCTCAATGTATGAATATCATGACTAGGAATCAAATACACATAGCCATCTTAGCTTAGAATCTCAACACATGGCCATCATGGCTAGAAATCAATAAACAAGAGCATGACTTCACTACACATTAATATACACGCCAAGGGATTGATATAAGGATGATCCATCTACCTCTCATCGATCATAAAATGCCGTGGAAACTTGGACTTCCAATGCCCACCAACAATGGTCTCTTACCATGGTGGTATCATCAAAGGTAACATAATCATTAATTAAAGCATCATATAGGGGATTGAGTAGGGTAGAATGAAAGAAAATGAAAAATTAAAATTTTTTGCAATGATTTATAGTGGTTCAAGGGCCTAATGCACCTCTACATTCACTACCAAAAGTTTTGCCCTTTGGATTTGAATCTCTCTTTATTTATAGTGGGTGTTTGATTATGATCACTCCTCTATTGGTTTACGAGTCTATAATCTCAATGACAATATAGGAGATTATTTATACTTTGCCTAGTTATCTTCTCTAGGTTTATGAGACTACAATCTTAATGATCTCTATTAGGAATGCTAAATAACACACCACTCTTCACTTGTATTTCAGATGATGAGTTTGAATGAATATAATAAGAATCTTCACTAGATAGCATATTAAAGTGATTAATCACTAGTGGATATTTTTATCTATCTAGAGAAATAATAACTACAAATGTATGTGTATTCTAGCTAAATATGAAAAACGAATTGAACACTAGAGAAGTTTGATTTCAATTTAAAAGTGTAAAATCAAAACTCTATTTAATTCGTTGTAGGATGTGAAAATGATGATTTTAGAAGAGTTGTGATAGCTTAATTTATGTTTATTAAAGTATAAAAAAATATTATTTATAGCTCTAAAAGATGAGAAAAATTGGCACTAGTCGGTTGGTGTAAAAAGTACTCCAATGGTCGAATTATAAAAGACCAAAACTCTTAGAAATCCCCATACTAGTCGATCGGTATTCAGACCAATTGGCTGGTTTTGACTAACCAATCAATGGGCTTAAGTAGAGGCTAAAAAATATTTTTCCTGACAATAAACTAGTTGACTGGTTTGGAAACTAATTGAAGAAACCAGTCTATCGGTGGAACAATTTTTAGCACTGGGAACCTTTATAAAAAAGACCATAACTTGAGCTACAAAGTTTGAAATTGAGTTATGTATTTTTTTTAATGCAAATTAGACATCTTAATATTTCCAAATAAGTATAATTCACCCAAAAATAATGTATACAGAGCTTATGGAAAATTTTACAAATCATATCATATGCAAAATTGCTTAAAATTAAATTAATTTAGGACAACCTTTTGCTTAAATACTTGAAAATATTTTTGATGTGTAAAATCACTTTAATATCTTTAAAAACTATTTTTTGAATAGGATTATAAATATCAAATCATTGAAAAATATAAGTTCTCAATATGTAAATCATATATACATAAATATAAAACTATAATATACTCTTTGAAGCTTGAGTCTTAGTTTCTTGAGTACACTTGGTTATGCGTTTATGGTTTGTGTATTCCATATGTGAAATTGAATTACTTGAAGCTAAAGTCTTATTTTTTTCTCCTTGTTGATTTTTGGCTTGTAATAGGGATATGATTTGCAAAGTTAATCTTCTTAGCACTCCTTAACTTAGTTAAGAGTTGAATACTTAAGTTTTTGCTATGATACACATGCACACTTAACATAATAAGTTAAATTCATAATTAAGTTTTTTATCATCAAAATAAAGTTTGATTGACCTATAAGGCAAACACTTAAGTGTGCACATTCCCTATCAGGGTCAGTGAAAGCCTATAGAGTAGAGAACTGAAAGGGGGTAAATAGAGTATTTTTTTACAAATAGTGTTGCACCCATGCGATGCACAGATTTCATTTTTTCTAAATTTTATAAACTAAATTAAACGTAAAATTTCATATAATAATAATAATAATAATAATAATAATAATAATAATAATAATGTGCACACTTAATGAGTATGATTATGAGTATGATGATGATGATGATGATAAATATAATGCTAATAATAATTTAAGAAATTAATTTATGCAATATTTTTTTTACTGAATGTATAATACTAAGTATTATATATTTAAATCAAGATGTTAAATTATTTCAAAAATATGTATTGTATTCGTATAAAAAAATCATTCTATCAATATACACACTTTTTAAGGATCTAGTAAAAGTAGTTTTATCATTATATTTACACCATTCTTTAAAAAATAACATAACACTTAACAGATAGATAATGGAAAAAGAGTGAGGGAAAATATGAAAAGTAGGTTTTAACTTTTATAAAATAGTTCTCTTTTTTTATTAAAAATTTAGTGATAGAATGATTTTTTTATTGAATGAGTAATATTTAATTTTTCATCATTATTTGGTTGATAAAAAATTATTTATTAAATAGACTAACATCAAAAAAATGAATTATATGTAAATAATAATTGCAAATAAATTAAAGATAATTAATTAATAACTAATGCTCATATCTAATTATTCAAAATACCTGTCAAAGAATTGAGGTTTGGACTTTGATAACTATCTTGTTTGGGTTAGAATGAGTAAATGCATTTGGTAAAAAAATTAAGAGAAAAAATTAGAAATTTGATCCATTTTACACATGGGGAATACAATCTCTTTTGTTGTTATTAATAAAAATTGAGTGCATAGTATTTTTTTTAATTTTAAAAAATAGAAGTATATCAAACATATGTGTCAAACTCTATTATCTCTCCTCTATTTAGTAAGGTATAATATTACTATTTGAATAGCTTCTATGGGAACTGAATTGTAATTATTACCTATAATTATTATACACTTATGAATAATTTCACTATATTGGTATGGGTGAAAAACTAAATATAGACTCATAAATTGACGTAGATTAGTTTAGGCGGAAAATCTATTTACTGTTATGATTGTGTTATTATATATTATATAGACAATGCCAAATTAAAATTTTTGAGAACTAAGTAGAAGGATGGAAAACAGCAAACATGTGATTTATAGTGGTTCAAGAAACTCTACAAAGTTTCTCTACATCCACTATCAAAAGTTGTTTTCTCTTGGATTTAAATTTCTCTTTATTTATAGTGGGTGTTTGATGATGATCACTCATCTCTTCATTTATGAACCTACAATCTTAATGACCCTCTAGGAGATTATTTAAACTATGCCTAGTTATTCTCTCTAGGTTTATAAGACTCAAATCTCATTGACCTCTCTTAGGAATGCTAGAAAACACATCACTCGACACTTGTATTTGAGACGATAAGTTTGAATGAATATAATAAGAATCTTCACTTTTGTTGAGTAATCACTAGTGGGGGTTGTTATCTATCTACATAAATAATAATTAAAATGGTTGAGTAATCTAACTAAATATAAAGAACACATTTATCACTAGAAAAGTTTGGTTTAGATTTAAAAGTATAAAATCAAAACTCTATTTGATTCTTTATAAGAGTTGTGCTAGCTTCATTTATGTTTACTGAATTCTAACAACTCTTATTTATAGTGCTAAAAGATGATTAAAATCAGCACTAGCTGTACTTTATAATAGGTACACCAATGATTAAATTCCAATAGGAAGAAAATCTATGAAATGCCTAGACTAGTTGATCGGTATTCATACCAAATGATCGACTGAGTCTGTTTTAGCACTATGGACCTTTACAAAAAAGATGATAACTTGAGGTATAGAGCTTGAAATTTTATGCCTTTTCTTACTAAAAATTAGACATTTCAAGATTTCCAAAGAAATATTATTCATCCAAAAATAATGTATATGGAAGTTATGGTGAATTTTACAAGTCAGATCATATGGAAAAGGGTTTAATAAATGACTGATTTTAAACATCCTTTTGTATAAATACTTGTAGACATTTTTTATGCATGAAATCACATTATGACCTTTCAAAATGATTTTGGAATAGGATAAATATCAAATAATTGAAAAATCTAAGTGCTTAATATGTAAATAATGTATACATAAACCTAAGATTATAACATACTCCTTGAAACTTGAGTCTTTTTTTTTGGTACACTTGCTTATCACTTCACTGTTTGTGTATTCCACATATGAAACTGAAGTTCGTGTAGCTAGAGTATTCTTTTATTTTCCTTATTGATTTTTTTCTTATACTTTAGATATGATTTGTAAACTTGATCTCCTTAGCACTCCCTTGAATTAGTTAAGTGTTAAATATTTTAGATTTTGTTGTGATACATATACACACTTAACAACATAAATCAAATTCATAATTGAGTTTGATATCATTAAAACAAAGGTTGGTTGACCTATGAGGTCAAAAACAAAGTACCAAAGCACTAATAAATTTGTTAGTACCCCCTATTATTTTACAAAAATAAGGACAAAGGTTGATATGACCTCTACCAATTTTAAAAGATAGCACAAAATCTCTACTAGTTTTAAAGGATTATTGTAACTTTTGTTAGTTTTAAAGAACTACCATAACTTCCATTGATTTTCACAGAGATAATTATTTTCACACATAAGTATTTATGGTTAACATGAAATTAAAGAACATTCACATATCATTTGAAACCATATAAAGCCACTGATCTAAAGGATTATAACAAATCATAGAATCCTTCAATAATCTTAAGAAACACCCCAAAATCAAAGGCCAGAGATCCTAATAAATATTTTTCTAAAAGTAAAAGTGGTACGCCTCTCACCAAGTAAGAATCATAGAAAATTAGCTGAGATTCAAACTTAGATAATAAATAAATAAATAAACTAAAGTCCAACCTATCACAATATTCATCTATTTAGTCAATAAATGTCCAAAATACACTTGAAAAACCTAACACCCAACCTACAAGTTTATATACCTCAAAACTAGCAAAAAAAAACACCTAAAACCACATTTTGTCATTAGGTTCAAAATAAGTGAATATCACAAATATAAATAGCTTAACCAAGTTAAAACAATACTTCATGCCAAATTAAAGAAATTCCATATTCATAAAAATACAAATCATCGATTATGACGAATGTTATTTTATATAAAATAAAATTAAAAAAATATTTTATTACTAAGAATTACTATCATAAATTACTATTCACACTTAGTTACTATTTATGAGGGTCAAGAGTAAATAATAAAAGGTTACAGCTAACCTTTTACCCTAAATCATGCTAAAAACTTTTACGTGTAAATATGTCATTTTTATTATTACTTATTTCTAAACATGATTAACCTTGAATTAAATCCAAATTAAGGTAATTAGAATGTCATTAGCTAAGAACACTTTGAATAATATCAAGAACATGCCTAGAACATTTAAACTTTTAATCAAAAGTATAACTACTAATCATTTTGTTAGTTGACATGTTATATATCAAAGTTTAGCTATAAATTACAAGATCATGGTAACAACCAATTAATTAAAATCCACAAAATTACCACGATCTCCTAAGAACATCAAGAACATTTAAACTCATCTATACTCATCATACTTTTAAGCATAATTTATAGCATTAAAACATACACAAATCAAAACACGCTTAACATCAAAATTCATCTATAATTCAAGATATACAATATAGTATCATCAATTTAACAAAAGAAAAAAACAACATCCTCAAAACTCCCAAATTGGATTGAAATCTTGATATAGGAACATTTTTATTTGATGATCACAATATCGTCATTAATTTTTCCATCTAAAACGCATAAAATTATCCTTATTTGGAAAAATTAATCATATAATAAAGCCTATCAATGCAAGCCATGCAAGACTTGTTAACCCCACTTTTGTTTCATCCACAAAACACCTTAAAAATAGGTCATCTTTAGCCATATTTTTTCCTCTAATTTTCCCACCCTTTTTAACCCATTTTCCTCTAATGTTTTAGCCCTAAAAATGCATAAAACATCGCCCATTCTACACCCATAATATCCATACAAAGCATCCACAATTCCCTCTAAAATTGTATGTCAAGTTCTTTTTAGCACTAAGGGAGAACAATGTAGATTTTAGGAAAGAACAAAGAAGGCTAGAATACATTCCTTACTCTTTTTTGTTACTTATAAAATTAAAATGGTCTTTTTATCTTTTCTTTTTAATCATGTGGCTTCTATATGATTTAGAATGTGTTCTAAGTAAGCATTCATGTTTAAAAATCCACTCAATATCCTACCCATGATTGAAACTCATCGTTGAAATATTAGATGGATTTCCTTCTTTGTTTTAGCTCAAATCACATGCATTAGTTGGCTAAGTTTTAATTTTTAATTTTTCACTTCTCCTATAAGTGTCAAGGATAAAATGAAATAGATACACACAACTTGTTACCTACATTTTATCTCTAGTATACCGAGAGTCCTTCCTTTCAAAACTCGAGTGTAAAAAATTAAAGTTTTACAAATGTCTTCTAAGATTTATCGTAAAAGTTTACACCTTAGGTTTTTCTTGTAAGTATTGATTCAATGGGTTACCAAGAATTAATTTTATTCTCTCAAATCTTTCCTCCATTATTCTCTTTAACATGGTTGTTCTAAGTTATCATGGAACACCTCCTCCTAGCAAGACCCAAGTTGGATCTCATATGCATCAAATTGGAATCAAACCATTGGTAGTAGCAATTTGGCTCTTATTTTGTATTTATATCATCCTTATCTAAACCAAACGCACACACACACACATATTCTGAACCAAACACCCCCTTTTCTTTTCAAACCTAAGCCTATTTTTTCTTACCCTTAACAAAATCCCTTTCTTTTCTTAACCTTCTTATAATTCTTAACCTTTAATAAGAGACCTTCCTTAACCAAGAGGGTTGGGCCTTGAGGAAACATACTATTTAAGAAGGGATAGAGCCATTGAGTCTCTTCAAAGTGATATGAGAAGAGTACTTGATATCTTGGAGACTATAATCCCTAATATGGACTGAGACAAAAAAAACAACACCTCCATTTCTTGACCCATATGGGGATGTCTTTCATGTTGGTAATGAGGATAGGGAAGAGTCATCCTCAAGTGATCCTTCTATGGAGGCAAGGAGGAGGAACAAAAAAGAGAGAGAGAGTTTTCATGATGTTAGAGATAAGGTTTTGGAGTTTGAAGGCAATAACAATCCTAAAGAATTTTTAAAGTGGGAGTTGAGGTGTAAAGTGTTTGAGACTAAGGGATATTTTGACACCAAATCCCTTAAGCTGATAGTTCTTAAGCTCAAAGTCCATGCCTCATTATGGTGAGAGAATTTAGTTCATAAGAGGTGAAAAAAGGAAAAGTTGAAAATTAAATCTTGGTTGGAAATGAAGAAGTTGATGAAGGAGAGATTCCTTCCTCCTTCTTTCACTCAAGACTTGTACAAAAAAAATATCATATTTAAAACAAAGGTCATTGAGTGTAGAGGAGTAAACTAGAGAGTTATACTCTCTATGAGGCTTGGTTTGGATGAGCTGGAGGAGTATACTATATCTCGATTCCTTGATGGTCTTAGATATGACATAGCTAGGAAGTTTGAGATGCATATGTTTGATACCTTGGATGAGCTCTATCATCTAGCCATCAAGATTGAAAAAAATAAAAATGAGAAGAGGATTATGAGGTATGGAGGCTCAAATATGGGAGCTATCACCTCAAGGGAGGTTCCTCCACTATTCAAAACCCCTTCCACACATTTGACAAAGAGATGTGAAGAGTAAAGGAGTGGCAGTTGAGAATCAAACTAAGATTTTTAGGTGTTTGAAATTTCAAGGCTTGGGACACTAAGAAAATTCATGTCCTAATAAGAGGGTAATGACCATGGTGGAGTTGGTGGAGGCCAACCAAGAGGAGGAGAGTGAGGAAGAGGAGGAAGATTCAGCCATTAATATAGAGGAGGAGTTTGCACCACTGGATGTGGGAGAATCATTGATGGTTAGGAGGGTGTTGCCCACTAAGGAAGTTAAATGTGATGAGTCCCAAAGAGAAAATATTTTTCAAACCAAGTGCATCATACTTGGAAGCATTTGTTCTTTTATTGTAAATGGAGGTAGTTGTGTTAATGTTGCTTCTTACACCTTAGTAGAGAAACTCAACCTCACTACTATAAAACACGACAAACTGGATAATCTACAATGGCTTAATGATGGTGACATAGTGGAGGTGAAAAAGCAATTGAAAGTAACATTATTCATTAGGAAGGCCTATCAAGATGAGGTGGTGTGTGATGTAGTTCCAATAGATGCTTGTCATTTATTTTTGGGGAGACCATGGTAATTTGATAGAAGTATCTTGCATGATGGAAGGAAAAACACCTATTGCTTGAACTTTTCCAGGAAGAAGATTTTACTCATCCCTTTAGATACTAGGCCTCGTAAAATTGATATGAGTTGTAAAAATTCTCTATTTATAGGTGAAAATTGTCTAGATAAGGCTATAGTAAAATGGAAAGTAATCTAATTATTATTGTTATTAGAGGATAATTAGGTGAAGGTTTGTAATGAGCCACGGGTTAGGGCATTGTGAGAGGAGCTTGATGATGCATTTCCCTAATGACCTACCCCACTTATTACCCCCATTATATGCATAGTGCACCAAATTGACTTTGTACCTAGTGTTATACTCCCTAATAAGGTAGCCTATAGGTGTAACCATATGGAAGCCTTGGAGTTGCAAAGGTAAGTAGATGAATTATTGTCTAAGGGTTTCATAAGAGATTCCCTTAGCCCTTGTTCCATGCCTACTTTACTTGTGCCAAAGAAAGATTGCACCATAAGAATGTGTGTTGATAGTAGAGCTATCAACAACATTATTATCAAATATAGGTATCCTATACCTAAACTTGATGATATACTTGATTGTTTAAATGGTGTATACTTGTTTTCCAAGATTAACCTAACGAGTGGCTACTACCAAATAAGAATGAAAGATGGTGATGTATGGAAAGCTGCATTCAAAACTATGGGAGGGTTGTATGAGTGGATGATTATGCGCTTTGGTTTGTTAAATTCCCTTAGTACCTTTATAAAACTTATGAATGAAGTACTTAGGCCGTTCATTAGCAAGTTTATGTTTTGTGGTGTTCAAGGACGACATAGCCATGGATGAATCCAAAGTGGAATCAATCAAAACGTGGCCCACACCTATAAGCATTGCATAAAAAAGATATTTTCATGGCTTAGCTTCATTTTATAGTATACTTATTAGGGATTTCAGCACCATACTAGCCCCTATAACTGAAGTTATGAAGAAGGATGAATTCAAGTAGACCAAGGCAACCCAAGATGCCTTTGAGGTGATCAATGGAAAGCTAATCAAAGCACCCATCCTAACATTACCTAACTTCAATAAATTGTTCGAAGATGAGTGTAATGCTAGTGGAGAGGGCCTTGGAGCTATTTTACTACAAGAAGGGAAGTCAATGACCTTCTTTTGTGAAAATCACAATGGTTCTAGGGTGAATTAAAGCACATATAATAGGGAGTTCTACACTTTAGTAAGAGATCTTGATCATTTGTCACACTACTTGAGGCCCCAATAGTTTGTGCAATAGAAAGATCATGATTCGTTGAAGTACATTAATAGCTAATGCAAGCATAATCTGAGGCATACGAGATGGGTAGAAGTTTTACAATACTTTTTCTTTGTAACCAAGAATAAAAGTTACAAAACAATTGTTGTAGCATATGCACTTTCTAGGAGATATTGTATGCTCTCTTTATTAGAAGTGACCGTATTGAGGTTTGGTTACATTAGAGAGCTCTACAAGGAAGATGAAGACTTTGGATGCTACTTCAAGGATCAAGAAAAGAAGAAAGGATCGTTTGTTATCCAAGAAGGGTTCCTCTTTAAGAAAAACAAACTCTACATTCCCAAATGTTCCATAAGAGAATTACTTGTAAGGGAAGTGTATGGAGGAAGGCTAGCTAGATACTTCAACATCAATAAGACCATGGACGTACTTAGTGGGAATTTTTATTGGCCCAAGCTTGTGGGAGATGTACGAAGTGTAATAGCTAGGTGTGTCACTTCTCAAAAGTCTAAGAGTCACGTCTACTAGGGGCTCTATACTCCTTTGCCTATTCTACATAAACAATGGGATCATGTAAGTATAAACTTCATTGTAGCATTGCCTAAGATGGATTATTTCATTGCCTATCATAAAATAGATGGTACCTCTTATATAATCAATCTATTCATTAAGAACATAGTTAGGCTACATGGTATGCCCAATTCCATTGTCTTAGAAAGGGGTATCAAGCTTCTTAGCTACTTCTAGAAGATCTTATGGAAGCTAGTTGGTACCAAACTCCTATTTAGTATCACCTACCATCCACAAACCGATGAACAAACTGAAGTGACCAATAGAATCCTCACAATGCTTCTCAAAAGTTTGGTTCCCAAATCCTTAAAGGATTGGGACACCTAACTATCGCATGCTGAGTTTGTCTACAACTGGTCACCAACCTATGCTATAAGGCGTTCACTCTTTGAAGTATTATATGGGGTGAACCCTACTACTCCCATCGATCTCTTACCTCTTCCCATTGAGGATTACACCAACTTTGAGGCACACAAAAGGGCTAGAGCAATGAAGAAGCTTTATGAATAGGTGAGGTTAAAAATTGATAGGGTAAATGAAATGAATAGAAGTAAAGATAACAAACACCGAAGATAATACTTGTATGAACTAGGAGATTTAGTTTTGATTCACCTTAGAAAGGAATGATTTCCTTCTAAAAAGAAGAAAAAACTCATGCCTAGAAGTCATGGTCTATACAAAGTTATTGAAAAGATTGGTGATAGAGCATATAAACTAGAGATATCGGAGGAAATGAGAGATATATCAAACATATTTAATGAGGAGATCAACTTCCTTACATTCATGATAAGCCATTCAGAGACAAAGAGGCTACTTTTTAAGAGGGAAAGGATGATGCGAGAGCATCCTCATTTGATGATCATAACCTCATCATTAACTTTTATAAGTTTGAGAGCCACAAAACTCTCCTTAGACAAATTAATCATCCATGCAAGCCTTGTCAAACCCCCTTTTGTACCATCCACAAAACAACTTAAAAATAGGTTGCCTTTAGCCACATTTTCCCTCTAATTTTTCCACCCTTTTTAACCCATTTTACCCTAATATTTTAGCCCTAAAATGCCATAAAAATATATCCCATTCTGCATAATATCCACACAAAGCATCCACAAGTCCCTCTCAAGTTGTATGTTAAGTCCTTTTCAGTACTTAGGGAGAAGAATACAAATTTTAGGGAAGAACAAGGAAGGTTAGAAGACATTCCTTACTCCTTTTTGTTACTTACAAGATTAAAATGGTCTTTATCTCTTTCCTTTTGAGTCATGTGGCTTCTATATGATTTAGAACATGTGGTAAGTAAGCATTCATGTTAGAAAATCTACTCAATATCCTACCCATGACTAAAACTCATGGCTGGAATATTAGGTAGATTTCTTTATTTGTTTTATCTCAAATCACATGTATTAGTTGGCTAAGTTGTAACCTTTAATCTTGCACTTCTCTTATAAGTGTCAATGATAGAATGAAAGAGCGACACACAAGTTATTAGCTGCAGTTTCTCTTTAGTATACCGAGAGTCATTCCCTTCAAAACTCAAGTGTAAGAGTCTGAAGTTTTGCAAAAATCTTCCAAGATTTATTCTAGGATTTTACACCTTAGGTGGTTCTTGAAATTATTGATTCAAGGTATTACCAAGAATCAATTTTATTCTCTCAAATTCTTCCTCCATTCTTCTCTTTGTTTCAGTATACATGACACAAATCCAACAATTCATAAAATTAAACATGCTTAAAAGTAGAAAATGGTCTTACATACATTCTAAAATATAAATTAGCAAAAAAAAAAAAGAAGGAATAATAAAGAGAAAAACCAAATCCTTCCTTAAGCCTCTTGAAATATAGAAAAACCACGAAAAAATAGAGATATAAGCTTACAAATTCATAATCAAAGTAAATAGAATTAAAGTGTAATACCCAAAAAATTTGCTTAACCTAATCTCGCATCTTTAGCCCTAATTTTACTCTAATCTCAAGAAATCTTGTTGTTAGCCTTAACCAAACTTCTTAATCCCAAAACTTTAACCAAAACAAAAAACCAAAACCTTGATTCAGATAAACTGAATATTCGTAAAGTGAAACTGAAACCCGCTAAAATTTCTGCTAATCTAAATTATTCGGCTAATCTCAAAATTCTTAATATAATCCTAATTTCCTAACCTTTATCTCTTTTCTTTTTCTTTCTCCTTTTCTTTTCTTCCTTTCTTCTCTTCTCTTCCTTTTTCTTTTCTTTTCTTTTCTCTTCTTCTCTACGCCGAAATTTGTTTGGCATGAGAAGTTTTGCTTCTCCTGCACATAAACCCCTCCACTTTCCTCCCTCATGCACCATCACCATCACCCTGCCAGCCCTTCCATCCCCCTTCTTCTTCTTCTTCTTCTTCTTCTTCTTCTTCTTCCTTCTTCTCCCTGCGCATGCCCTGTTTTCGCAGCCACCACCAGCCAGCCTACCACCCTTCCTCTTCTTCTTCTTCTTCTTCTTCTCCCTGCTCACGCCCTATTTTCGCAGCCATCACCTGCCAGCCTGCCACCCTTCCTCTTCTTTCTTCTCCTTTCTTCTTCTCCCTTCCTTCTCCTCCCTTGCACTTCTTCTTCTCCATCATCACCCCCTCCCATGCCTCTGCCTAACTCTTATCAACCTTAGCCATCACCTCTCGCCCCTATCTTTTTCTTTCTTCTTCTTCTTCTTCTCGGCAAAAATTCATCATCATCGTCATTGTCCCTTCTCTGCACTTTTCTCCTCCTTAGCACGCCACCTACTAGTATAAATACCCCTCCAACCCTCCATTTTGTTAGCATCTATCATCTCCCCAACCTTATCTTCTTCTTCCTTCTATTTCTCCTTCTTCTTCCTCCATCTTCCCTATTTTCAGCTTCCGCACCACCTCATCCACCACCAAGCACCACCCAAGCCACCACTAGCCACCCTTTAGCCGATGGACCAACCACCAAGGTGGCCCCAACCTTCCCCCTCACCGTCACTAGCCATCGATGCCAACCGTTGCCTCTTTTCCCTTCTCTTTCCCCTCGATTGTTGTAGAGTTTTAGAGTGCACGGCCTACTCCACATCTGTGCAAACACTCGGATACCCTGCCGCATAGCCATGCATGTAACACCCCCAAAATTTACACATTTTTTTTAAAACGATACCGATAAATTAAAATCATAAATTCTGGGGATGCTGCCGCCACACTTAGTACTAGACCAGTTCACTCCTACCATTCCGGTACCGAGTGCTAAGGCTAGGAAAACACTACATATAACATCATTAATAATCTAAATTCATAAATATGAAAATCAGAGTACACGTAAGTCTTTATATAATTCAAAAAATTAGCTATTATTTTTTAGAGAATAAATTAACAACATTAATAAAATTGTTTCTACAAACTCAAACATAATAAAAAGTAACTTGAATACAAATTTCAAAAGGAAAACGACCATGCCACTCCAGGAATCGATCCAATCCACAATCACTCGGCCCTACCTGATGCCCCATAGACATCAATAGCATCGAAATAAGCGTCTCCTACCTGCAATAGGTTAGACGCGCCTTTTGCTTGTGCGAATGAGTAGCACCCATGAAACGAGTGATCAGTACGTTACGTATTGAGTAAGGTAACCGAGCACTAAGGCCAATATACAAAATTCACACAACCAATGCATAATAGTAAAGGAGCGTAGAATTCAATCATAATAGCACAAGGTAAAATAAATGCTCAGGTGAAATACCATAATTCAATACAAATTAGATTATTAATTCATCAAGACTTTATCGAATTTATCTTCACACCATGCTCTTTATCAAGTCTATAGAAGTACGGGAACCCCACTATTTTTGCCGGTGGATCAGTCTTTAGGGCACTTTTGGCTCCTAGCCACTATTCTAGCCGGTGGATTGGTCACTTAGGGTATATACCTTACCACTATTATATGCCGATGGATCGGTCTAGCCCCTTCTCGCACTGTGTTCCATTGTAAGTCATTAGTGTCTTCCCATATCTTAACAAAATATATGGTTTGGTTTATTGAGCTCAGAATCCCCCACTATTTTAGCCGGTAGACTAGTCACTAGGGTAACATACCCTACCGCTATTATACACTGTTGGATCGGTCTCCAGGCAACCACAGTACCTGGCCACTATTATGCTGGTGGATCAGTCCGGGCCTGACTCAACATCTTCCACTTTACGTAATTAATATTTTAAGTATCTTATTCGGAGATCCATACCAAAACATGCAAGTCAGACTCCTACCATGCTTACTCTTCAACTCGAGTTAACCACTGCAACCCTGGTTAACCACCACCACCATAGTTAATCATAACATCCCCTAACACCTATACAAACCCTAATTCCACGTAAACCCTACTTCCATGCAAACCCTAACTCCCATGCAAACCCTAACTCCCATGCAAACCCTAACTTCCATGCAAAACCCTATCTCCATGCAAAACCCTAACACTATGCAACTCCATGCAAAACCCTATCACCATGCAACTCCATGCAAAACCCTATCATGCATGTCTCAAGGCCACATCATACCATAATAATAACACATTTATACACAACATTCTCATGCCACAATTATTTACACAAAACACACCTCCACTTCCATATCATGCTGCATTCATAATAGTTATACAATATACACATGAAATACACAATAAATCATATCACATGGCATGCATGGCATATAAATCACATATTACACAAATGGCCTTAGCACCCCTTACCTAAGAATGTCATCAGTCTTAGAGCACGCTCCTATACCACTTGAGGGCTTTGACTGGGCTCACCTGTTATGGAAAAATACTAAAATTAAGTTCCCTCCTAAAAATACTATTATTTACTAACTTATCCTAAGACTTGGTTTTTAATTAAAATAATACTATACTAGAATTAACTATACAAAATACTACTAAAAATACTAATAAAATAATAATGTAATTTAAAACGAATGGTGATATAAGGGTTTCTACCCTTCACCCAAAATAATGTTGGTAAATATAATAATAATAATAATAATAATAATAATAATAATAATAATAATAATAATGATGATGATGATGATGATGATGATGATGATGATGATAAAATATTAGTAATAATACTAATATTAGTAGAAATAACAATAATAATAATAATAATAATAATAATAATAATAATAATAATAATAATAATAATAATAATCCTCAAATTACAAGATGGGCTTTCAATCCTACCTCTAAAAAATGAAAGTAATATTTAGGAATATTAATAATATTATTAATAACATATAATACTTATAATATTAAAATTAATAAAGATAATAATAATAATAATAATAATAATAGTAGTAGTAGTAGTAGTAGTAGTAGTAGTAGTAGTAGTAGTAGTAGTAGTAGTAGTAGTAGTAGTAGTAAAAATATTAATAATAGTAATAAAAATACAAGGGTGCCAAACCTAATTAAAATTTAAGGTCTCGGGCCCCCTTTAAATAATTAAAATATTAATAAAATAATTATACTAATATTAATAATATTAATAATAGTATTAATAATGATAATAAACTTATAATAATTCAAATAAATTCCTAAAATTTGAAACTAACAATATAATTAACTCAAGAATAATCTCAACCCTGCCTACAAAATTTATCAATAATATTACATCCAATAACCATAACAATAATAATGATAATAATAATAATTATATTTGAATAAATGATAACAATTGGTATAAAAACAGAATAAATCTCAATAAATAAAAAAGAAGGGCTGAGAAGGTCTAGGGTTTCACCTTGAGTCGACGGGGATGGGTGGCACCGGTGGTGGTGCACGGCGGTGGCCGGAAAAGAAGTATAAAAGGGAAGAAGATGAAGAAAAAGAGGGAAAGAGAAGGGGAAAAGAGAAAATAATGTTATGGTTCGGTGGAGGAGAATTAGTAGTAGCTTTTGGGTGGTGTAGAAGGCAATAGAAGTGGCAGATGTGGTGGCGGACAGTGGCTTAAAGGTTGCGGGGTAAAAGTTTTTGTGAGAGGGGCAAGGAACTTCACACGGCTATGGTGGTTCGTGTGAGAAGAATTGAAGGAGGTGGATAGTTTAGTTAGCTAGAGTGCGATGCAGGGAAGAGTTTGGGAGGAAGAGGTGGAATTGGCTAACGGCGATGAATGGTTGTCTGAAGTCACGGTGGTGCATAGGTTTGCACTTAGGGTTTTGGGGAAAAAAATCTCAAAATCATACTACAGGAGGGGTATTTATAGTGTTAGAGGGTAGGGTCGAGTTCTAGAGATTGGCAGGAGGTCAATGTCGGTGAGTTATTAGGGTAAATATGGCGTTGATCGGTTAGCACGATTTCAAATTGTGCCCAACCTTTGTGAGGGAATATGGGGAGATCGTGTGGGAAAAAAGGGAAGTGGCGCAGTTTATGTTGGAGTGTGAATCGAGAGGAAGAAAAAGAGAGGGAGCAAGGCCGGTCACGTCACGTGTGGCCGGCGGCACCATTTTCGGCCTCGAAGCTACAGGTGGACTATGCCGGAGGAAGGAGGGAGAAGAAGAAGGTGAGTCGGGCGGTCGAGGAAAAAAGAAAGGATAGAAAAGAGGGGAGGAACCGGGCCGGTCGGCTGCGATTAAAATTTCGTTAATGGAATGCAGCGTTCCAGGGGAAAAGCCCATGATACACGGTGTCTTGGATGCCATAGGAAGGAGGACATGCGGGTCATCCAAGCCGCGGGAGAAGGGAGGAAAAGAAGAAGGATTGGGCCGCATCGTTGTCCCAATCGATGAGGGAAGAAAAAGAAGAAAAGAAGGAAAAAGAAGAAAAGAAAGAAAAAGAAAGAAAAAGGAGGAAAGAAAAAGAAAAAAGGAAAAAGGAAAATTTAAATGGTTTGGGGTTAAATAAATTAATTAGTATATTTTGGGCAATTAAAATAAAATATTTTATTCAAATAATATTAAATTTCCTTTTAGGATAATTTAGGGTTTTTAAAAGTATTTCTCCTAAATTCCTTTTTAATTAAAAAAAAGCTCAATTTTCCCTATATAAAAATATTTATAAATTCTTATTAATTTACCCTAAGTAAATCCTTCCTATTCCAAATAAAATAAATAAATTAATTAATTCTCTAATAACTCCTTATTTAATCATATTTCCTAAAATAAACAATTTTGAGGCATTTCAGTGTAAGATTTTTCCTCTGGGCTTGATTCTGCACGGCCGTGCAACTTTTTCACTGCCTAGCTGTTTATTTTCTTTTCTCTCAACCTGTTGTGCTCTAGTGCTACATAGTCGTGCAACTTTTGCACTGCCTACTAGTGCAACTCCTTATCTTAGTTGTGCAACCCTATTTTCACCCCAAATCTTCTCCAAACACCACCAAAATTTAACCATAGCTCCACCACACATATTTCTACACTTCCATACAATTTAAGTTCCTATTCGACTTCGGTAAATTCCATTTTTACCCCTCTCTACCATAATCTCCCTCTTGATTTTTAACATCAGATCCCAAATATTATTTTATCTTTTTTCATAGGTGATTTTTCCCATGATCTCAAAGGAGGTGTAGGATTTATGTGCATAGAGCCCAGTGTCCTTATTGGTAAGGTTACATGTCATAGCTAAGGTTTTATGTGCTCCATGTATTTTCCTTGTATTATTGATGTATACATTTGTGTTGAATATGTGGTATTGAATAATTCAAGTATAGAAATCCTATGAGATGATGTTCTTGAGAGTAATAAAATTATGTAAGTTTATATTTGGGTATAATATTGGTTACAAAATATTTATGGGAAACTAAGGATATGTACTTTGGATAATAAGTGGAAATATATATGCTTTGGGCTTTATAAAGCTTTGGGAGAATATAATTGTCTTGATTACCCTAAGGGTATTATGGTCTTTTGAGGATAATTACATGGTTGTACTTATGTGTTTGAATTATGTGTCTTGAGTTTGGCATGATAATATACAATCAAATCTAAATAAGATATTAATCATATAAAGTTAAATATCACTTGGGTCGGGCCAAGGTGTTTATATGGCTCCATTCCATTGGATAATAATAGTGGCTCGGATGTGTTGTCCCCGAGAGGTACTCTAGTCTGTTCCACCGGATTAAGAATAGTGGGTCCCCATACTCATTGTGAATGAAAATACTACATTTAAAGTATAAATGGAAATATACTAATCATTTAAAATGAAATACTACATGAGTCAGATCGAGGTATTGAGTCCGTTCCACGGGATAATAATAGTGGCTCGGGTGTCTTGTCCCCGAGAGGTACTTCAGACCATTCCACCAGTTTAATAGATAGTGACTCAGGAGTATTTTTACTCTAAGAGGTGTTAGCTCCGTTCTACTGGATAATAATAGTGGCTTGGGTGTCTTTTCCCCAAGAGGTATTTCATATCGTTCCAGTGGTTTAAGAATAGTGGGGTCACTGAACTTAATGTAAATAAAAGATTAGAATATGGCATATCTAATGAAAGACCTGGAAATAGTATTTATCATGCATTCTTTGATTTGTACATGTATGATTTGCTTATGATAATTCTTGTATTATATGTAACCCTACTTGACTATACCGTTACCTTACTCAGTACATAGCATACTGATCATCCGTTTCATGGGTGCTACTCAATCCAATGAGTAGGCAACCGAGATGTTTATGTGCAAGTCGATGAGAACTAGGTCGATGATTTCGTAGCTTTTGATGCTATATATGTGTAGGAATGATTCATGCATATTAGGTTTTGGGCATAGAGTCATATTATCCGGAGGATAGTTTTACCCGGATACCTTTTTGGACTCTTAGTTCCATGGGATCCCTTTTTTGTTATATTTTGATATTGTAATTAAAGTTAATCTCCAAACACTTATTTGATGTATACAAAGTTGTCTCATCTCTTTCTAATCATGTTTTAAATTTTCTAATCATTTTGCCTTGTGATTGACGTAAAGATGGTGGGATAAGCCAAACTTATGTCGATTATGGTGGTAACACCCAAATATTTGATTATACAATTCCACTTAAAATGAAAATTTTCAGTAGTAAATTTAGGGGTGTTACACAAAGTGGAAATAAAGACACACTTACCTTCAAATTTTGGAAGAAAAAGGAAGATCAACCATGGTGGAAGATGGGAGAATAGGACAGAAAAATGGAGAAGAAAATAGAGCTATGAGTGGTGAAAAAGAAGAGAGATAAATAGAAGAAAAGGAAGAAAAAGTAGATGGAGAAAAATGGTGGTGTTTGTGGTGGTTAATTGTGGCAAAAGGCGGTAGCCATGGAGGGGGAAATTGTGTTGGACAAGGGAGGAAGAAGAAAGAGAGTTTGATGTTGAGGGCAATGAAGTGTAAATGGATAAGAAAGAATAAGTGGGAGAGGGTTAATGTCAAGGAATTAATCGTTAAGGCTCAATTTATTTCTAAGAAAGTTTTAAGGAAAAAAATTACAATCAAAATACCTTCTTTTAAACGTTATTCAAATAAAATCAAATAACTAATTTCTAATAATTTTATTCTTTACTCTTTTATTCTTTTATCTCATTATATTATGTAAACCAAATACAAGAAATATTTTCCTTTTCTTTTTCTTTCTATTTTTAATTTTTTCCCAAGAATAAAATGGAGCCTAGGTCTTTTTATGAGTAAAATGAGAACTCGAAAAAATATATTGGGAAATAGATTTTGGTGGTGCGAAGGCTTGTGAGCCCTTGATCAAGATTTACTAAATTATATATAAAGTTTAGGAAGACAACCACATGGGTGGAGGAGAAAAGGAAGAAGAAAAGTTAGTAAACTTGATATATTTGTGTATAATATATAAAATGAAGACAAATCAAACTTGAGTACCACCAAGGGGAAGGACCACAAAAATTCTTGGCCTAAATGAGTGGTTCTTAACCACACTAATAAATAATGACATGTTGGGATTGATCATCATAAGATTGGAGGAAGAAAAATTACATTTGATGACTTATTATGTCCAAAAATTTATTAATAAATCTAAAAATTATAAAAAATAAATTTAGAGATTTTTTTAATCATTTGAGCTCAATAATACTAAAATATAGTAATTTCCAAAGTTTCATACATTTTGGATAGGTAAAGAGTCGGTTCGGGGTTTAAAACATTGAAATAGGGCTAGCTGGCACATGCATAATTATTTTTCTTGGAAATATTCTATTAAAAATTTGAAACAACTTAGGAGATCTAGAAAAAGCTAAGGATTCCAAAAAAAAATTATAATGATCTAGATGGAGTATGATAGGATAAAGTGGATCAAAAGATCATACATATACAAACTTGCAAGAAAGGATTAATAAATGGTAACAAAATATTTTAAAAATAAAAATAGGGTTTCTAATTTTATAAAGGATGTAAGAAAATATTCAAAGCAAAATAGTTTTATTTTTAAATAGGAAAGATTCTAACGAGGCTAGGCTTTTGGAAAAGTAAGGTACTACAATAGAATTCTTTTTTTATAAGTGTATCTTGTCACGTAATAGTAGAGTAATAATACTCCACATGAGATGATAAACTACTTAAAAGAAGATAGATATCCCACAAGATATCGGGATGAAGAACTTTTACAAGGAGTAAAAGTACACATCACATGGAAATTCCGTTCGAGCTAACATCCCCATCTCGAAAATGGTTTTCAATTTCTAATGTTGTGTCACTACTTTTTAAAAATGTACACAAATGGTTTTTATAATTAAAAAAAATATCATTTTATATTTCTTCCTATCCCCACATTTGTGTAACACTACAATAGAGATGACCAAACATTATGGCCATCGTGATGATGATGGGCTAATGATAACGTATATGGATGTAGTAGGTTCTAGTAGACCTCTTAAAATAGCAAAATTTCCACTATCGACACAACTTCATCCACCAAGGTCAAATACACTCGCTTATACTTAAATGTTATTCCCTCCATACTTAAAAACTGCGATGCATATTTCAAAAATAAAATTTAATTATTAATATTTTTTAATATATATTAATAAAAAATATTATTATAAAATATTTTAAATATGAATATAATAACTATATTTTATATCATACTATATTATAAAAATAATTAAGTTTATGTGATAGAATGTATAAGTTTATGATATATAACAATTAGCTTCATCACATATAACCCTATATAATATGTAACTATAATTAAAATATATATTACATAAAATTGATATATAATAATTAAATTTATTATATGTAACAATTATGTTTATCATATATAAACATTCTATATATTATATAAGAGTAATTTATATAATATTTTCCCCTATAGCAATATGGATGTTTATTAAAGAGAAAAAAAATATGTTCTGTTATAATTTTTTCATATTTCCTTAATAATTCAAAATAAAAATAATTTATCTTAAAATTAGAAAATAAGGAGGAATTTAATATTGGAAAGAAAGAAAGCATAATATATTATCCACCTCCTTTCGTTGCACACCACTTTCTCTATTTTCACACCCTTATACTCTCTATCTTTTTTTAACAATTGCCAAATTACCTCTCATTCTCTTTGCTCTCTCATTCTCTCCCCATCCCTACTCTCTCTTTGTCTCCCAATCGCCTGTGAGATACCAAAATCCAAGCAAATTCCTTGCTCCTGATAGCTAATTTAATGTAAGTAATAGATTTATTTATGTTTTTTACATCTAAAATCTATGTGTAGTATAATTGTGTTGTATATTTGTTCAATTATATTATAAAACCCACAAAAGAAATGGGGGAACAATGAACGGGCCACTCGTGCATAGGGGGCGATGGGCGACTTGTGCATAAAGGAAGAAGAGCGGCGAGCGAGTGACCTATAAAGGCCACAATGCTCCGGGCAAGTGGCACATACCATCCCCTCACCTTCGCACACAAAACACGTTCCCTCCCCCCTCATGCATGTAGACTACCCATTGATCCCCCGAGGCTTATGCAACACCCACCCGTCGCTCCCCCTAACCCTAACCCTAACCCTAAACCCCAACCCTTAACCCCCCTAAACATCAACCCCTAAACCTTAACCATAGCCCTAAACCTTTAACCATAAACCGTAAACCCTAACCCTAACCCATAACCATTAATCCTAACCCTAACCCCTAACCATAAACCCTAAATCCTAAACCCTAAACCTTAAACCCTAACCCTAACCCTAACCCTTAACCCATAGTATGATATTCAATCATTATTTACTATAATATGTGTTAATAATATCTTAGTTATAAATTGTTGATGGCATATAACAAAGGAAAGGAGAAAAAGATTAGACAAGATGCTTCTACTGGCAGGGTGTCCAAAAGAGTATTGACAATAAGTGTTAGAGCACATGTTGTGGCAGAACGCAGCAGTAAGACAATGTCGTATAGTTCTCATGATTGTTATATGCCATTTGAGCATGACTATAATGTTAGCACTAGCACCTCTAGCCAAGTAGTAGGATCTTCTTCGTCATCAATAGTAGATGATGAATAGCAGTTGGCCAAACCTACAGACAATGGTCTAGAGATTCATGATCTCCTTACCAGCTTTTAAGGCCATGTGGCATACGCCATATGAAATTCTAATGAGATAATTTTTACAAATATCTTTATGAATTAAATTTTATTACTATAAGTCATGTAATCTAATGTTTTTTCTGATCTTTTTTGTAGAAATCATGTGGGCCATTAAGGGTGTAGTCGAGGGTAAAGGCACTTGCGAAGCTACCTCATCTCACCCATGAAGATGGGAATGTCTATTACCTCATCAATCGCACAGGATTAAGAGCTCTTTGTGACAGTTACTTTCATTGTCATAATTATCCCTTGATATTGGCTTTTATTGAAAGGTGGTATCTAGAGACTAATAGTTTTCACCTTCCATTTGGTGACATGACTATTACCCTTCATATTGTCTATTTCATTTCAAATTTAAATTATCATAAGTATGCATGTACTAAGGAGCCATACTTGTGCAACAATGATGTTGTCACTTTACTTGCACAAATGTGGGGTGAAGACGAGACGATGGTGAGGGGGATATATCTGAAAGGGAACTTAGTCGCTTTGGATGCTATACTAGATAAGATTATGACCGAGGGAGTAGATGACGATGAGTCTTATACTAGACTCTATTTGTGGTACTTACTATTATACACACTTTTCATTGATAAGTCTAGAAAATTTGCCTCATTGTCAGTGTTACGATTAGTTACCGATTTGGATAATTTATTCTATCGGTTAGCTAGAGCTGCTACATTAGCATATCTCTACAGGTAGCTTGGAATCGCTTCTAGAGTTGGGTGCTGACAAATAGGTGGTTACATGACTTTTTTGGAGGTAATAATTTATGTTCATTTGTTAATCTAATTAGCTATTTCATATAGTGTATAAGATTTATATATATTGTTGTCAATATATACAGGCATGGATATATAAGTATTTCCCTTTTTCCGTCGGTCTTATTCCCGTACATTTATATATTTATGGGACGTTGATGTGATGCAATGGGACACTTCTCGTCAAACTTGTCCTTCCAGAGTCATTAGAAGACCTTGTTCATTACAGGAAGCATCTTGATACATTAGGGGTAGCATAGGTGGTTTACTACCTTTCTATATTATTATTCAAATATTTTTAATTCTTACTCAAAATATTTTTCATGTATTTATGGGTTGACTTTATGCCCTTCACCACTGATCCAATATCATCCCAAGACATGACATCATACTAGGGCGGCCTTATCCATGTAGGCATTGTGGAGCCATACATGCCAAATTGTGTTTTGCGGCAGTTTAGCTACACCCATCTCGTTCCCATGCCTCCAATTATATCAGCTAGTGGATTCTACCGCAGTGTAAAGGTCCAGAAGTATAAGGTAGATTGCTCCAGCTGTGGAGCATTGTGGAACAGCTGACTAGATCATACGTTGGAATTTAGTCGCTGAGCATGCTGATGTATCTATCAGCATGATATTTCAGACGGTTATTTGGCATGGTTTTAAGCTCGATCCCACCCAAAGTCCATCGGTTGGTAGATGAAGGGTTAGTTGATCTAGACTACATCGCTATAGAAGCAAAGATTCATAATACAATGACGAGTGTATACTGGTACTAGTTCAGACAAGAGCAGCGGGGACTAGTTGATAAAGAAACATTATATGAGAAATTGAAAGAAGTGTACTTAGAATTTAGGGAATTAGCCATTACCTCTAGTGAAGAAAATACCGACTAATACGTGATGGTGATGGTCATGATTAGTAGTGTATTTAGTTATTTTTATTTATTTATTTATCATATTTGAGCAACAAAAATGTCTACATGTTGATAAATCATTTGCTACAATAGAAATGTCTCACACATAAAAATCACTAGTTTAAGATACAACAAGTATAACATCGTCAACATAATACAGAATCGTCAACTAAAGTCACCACCATGGTCGTGTGTAATACCCGTTGCACTTCAGTAAAGTTTAATATAGTTGAGATATGGAACATGTCATCCAGTAATGCTAGGATCAACATGAGGGTACCACCTATTAGATATAGGTGGTAACATTGAATCTTCCATTAATGTTATCTACATAAATTTACAATAAAAATCAAAGAGTATTATATATAGTATAGACTTTATTCAAATGATACATATGACATACTGATACGCAGTGGGTAAAATTATTGCAATTCAATATGCTAGTAATGCATTCAGCCTGTTGGCCATTAAGAGGAGCTCTATGTGGCAAACATACCGATTTTGCCTGACTCAAACAGACGAATATAACATTGTACATTATCGCCAATAGAAATCCAAAGTCAGGCTACTACCACTATTTATCTATTGGAGCCGGTCCAAGAAAATAGGTAATACGTTTCTTATTTTGGGCAATCGAATCTATAAAGGCATGCTCATATAAACCCTGAATTTTTCAGCTATTCCCTAAACATCGCCCCCCTAAAATCCGCCTAGAGCTCCTCGTTCCTAAACAGTTGTAGTGCAACAGCTCTAAATCCACAATTTCCATCCCCCACATTATTACACCATGATTCAAGTCACAGAAGCATCACGACCTCAATATCCAATGGACATGGAAAATCATATCAGGATCAGGGTGTCCTCCCAATACTATGCAGTATGCATCCCACTACTACTAATACTCCGTCCTCAACCTATTTTCAATCGGCTAGGAGAATCCCATCTTCTATTACATCCTCGACACGATTGATCATGTCCCCTAGGTGAATTGGAATAAGCACGCCCTATATGTTCCCAACCATTAATTGTCAAACAATGTAAGGAATTTTTCTCCCATATATTTTAAATTTACATTCACATTTTTTTGACCCAAAAGATCTTAAACTTTCTGAATTCATGGACAAATTACTTTTTTATGTGTCACATCTCTTACAACGAAGCTAAAATTTTTCCAATTTTGATCGTTCTACAGTAAAAATCATATTATGTGGCCTTCTAATGTCATTAACATACTTAATTAGCAACTCACGATCACTGAAAATACAATCCGTTGAAAATAAATATGTCCAATCAGTATGAATTGGGTCTTCTATCTACAATAAACAAAAAATAAATGTTTAATTATTAAAATATATAAGGAAAATGAAAAAAAAAAGGACCGGCTGGTTTGCGGGTGGGTCGCCCGTTACTTAGCACAAACCTACCGGTGGACCACCCATTGCATAACGCAAGTTATAGGTGGATTACTCGTAGGCTTAATAGATATTACGAGTAAGTGGCTCGTCGATAGGAAAACAAGGACCGGTGGTTCACCCGTCCATAGGTAAAGCATGCGATACTATCAAGTATCAACGGGTGGTTCACCTGTACATTTAATAGAGTATACGGATGATTCGCCTATAGGTTCTAATTTCACTAAAAAAAATTTTTACCATGATTTCTTTGATTTCTGTTTCTATGAAATAATAATCGATGATATTTTTTTTGTAAAAAAAAAATTCAATCCAGTTAAAGAGAATTAAAATAAAGTGTAAAATTAGATGATATAAGAATGTACCAAAGTTAAAGTGTAGAGAGATAAAAAGTTATAAAATTTTAATTTCATAAAATATAAATTTAAAAAAAATAGTGTGTATTTAACGTCCTCTTCACGTAATTCGAACTCACCGGTTACCACGTCACGTGGACGTACGTCTTTGCTTAAACAGCCAATAAAAAACACGGCACTTCATCATCTCACCAACAATATTTCGACACGTGGATACTCCAACTCCCTCTCTTTTCCTCTGGCCCTACTTTCGACCCGTTCTTTACGGTTCAATTTCCGCGCGTGATTTGTTTCGAGTTTCCAGAGACATCTAATCGACTTCTGATTTTTTTTTTTTACGGCGGGGGACGTTCGCCGGATCTCATATTTCCGGCGGACCTTGTTTTTGAGTTACCTATCCGGCTAGGGAGGTCGTGGAAGCTCACGTTTTTGGACTCCGCCGCGTGCTGTTACTTAGCTTCTGTGTCGCCGGAATTTGGACCGCATACATCACCCAAGGTGTTCTTCAAGAGAATCTGTGGGCGCCTCTCTTCTATCCTTCGTATTAGTCACATTTTTTGGGATTTCAAACTCCTATTTTGAGCTTAAGTTTTAAGGATCGCTGTGCACAATGCCCATAGCAAGAAACGGAATCGAACCCCCCCTCTCTTGTCATTAAAAAAGTGTTAATTCTTTTATTCTGTAACAATTGAATTTCTTTTGGAGAAAATCCAGTCATTGTAGTGACTTGAGCTTGTCACAGTTGCAATTCATATATCCGTTATCCGCCAATAATTCTGTTATTCCTTGTACGGGTTAGCGTTTGTTTCAAGATATTTCTGATTAGTGCTTTACCTTTTTCAATGTAAAAATCCGTAGCTCCACAAAGTGATTTGGCCCGGAAAAGAAGAGATTTGAACACCTTGCATTCCTGAACCTGGCACAAAATGCTGTGTGTTTATTTTGGTCGTACACGAGTGGGTCCATCTTATTGTCTTTTTTCTGGTTATTATTGAACATACACTCAAGATCCTTTAGACACTATTTAATTCTAAGAAAGTTTAAGAGAAAAAAAATTAAAAATAAAATATTTTTTTAAAAATTTTTCTTAAAAAAATTATATAGTTAACTTTTAATAATTTTATACCATCTTTTTATTTTATTTTATTATCTCATGGAAACTAAACACAAACAATTATTTTCCTCATTATTTTTTTTTAAAAACTTTTCATGAAACAAATGAAGCATTAGTAGTATTCAGTTTGGGACTATTGATCTCATAACAGAGCAGCATTTGTATGTCATGTATTATGTTATATATATTTTAGATTGTAAATTACAGAATATAATTAGTTGATGTGTAATCAGTATAATTAGGTAGTTGATTAGCTTGGCTATATAAGGCATAAGCTTATTTCTATAATGTTGCAGAGTATAATACAATAAACAAGAAAGTCTCTTGTTCGGCTTTCTTCCTCATTCTTCTTTCTTCTTTACCTTTCTCAATTTAATTGTTAGTAATTCTACGTTAACATGGTATCAAAGCATACCACCTTCCACATTCATTCTATGAATTGATTTCTCTCACTGAATTAATCAGTTCGTTTCTTCAAAATTTAACAAATTTATCTATCAGATTCTACGATCATGCCTAATTTATAAGAACATACAGCTGGTTAGACATTCTTAACCAGTTTAGCATATCCAATCGATACCTCCAACCCTTTATTTTTGGGAAGCCCAGATCATCCAAGTGCAGTGTCAGTATCCAAGAAATTTGATGGAACTAGATATGCATCATGGAAAAGAGCTATGTTAATAGCAATATCAGCTAAAAAGAATCAAGGATTCATCAATGGAGCAATTCCTGGACCTGAAGAAGATGACCCAACATATGAAGACCGACATGCCTGCAATTTTATGCTGACTTCTTAGATTCTTAACACTCTCAGCAAGGAGATATCTGACAGTGTAATATTCATTGGAATTGCTGGCGGTATATGGTTTGATCTTCACCAAAGGTTTGGGCAATCGAATGGAATGTTATGTATGCAACTCAAGAGAGAAATCTTCAATGCAACCCAAGGGGCAGATAGCATCAGTAACTATTTCACTCAAATTAAAATGCTATGGGATGAACTTCAAGCTGTTCATGCTTTTCCTGTTTCCACCAAATAAACTTAGCAGTATTTTGATGAAGAATAGATGCTTTAATTTCTAATTGGACTCAATGACATATATTTAATTGTTTAAGGATCCATCATCATGACTAAACCTCTACCTAGTCTCCGTCAGGCCTACTCCATCCTATTGCATGAGGAAAAGCAAAGAGAAGTGAGTTCATGATGCAATCTATCTCAAGAACAATTATCCTTCAGTGCACAAAGTAAACAACAGAAACAATTCAGGTCTGATGAGAAGAAGTCCAATTTCGTCTGCACTTATTGCAAGAAATCAGGATACTTAAAGGAGAAATGTTATAGGTTAATGGGTATCCCTAATGAATTCAAATTTATGAGAAATAAAACATTGTTAGCTGTTGCTCATAGTGAAGCTCAAGATAAATCAGATAATGACACTCAGTCACAATCAAGCATTCAGCTCAACAATGATCAATATATGCAATTAATTTCTCTCCTAAATCAACAAAGACAAAACGAATCATCATCGTCCAAATTGGAAGGTGATTCTCTATCCTTATCTTCATTGTCATATAGCTCCTTTGCTAGTAGCTGGTGGATATTGGATATAGATTCTTCAGATCATATGTATGCTCACAAATAAATTTTTTTTTTCATCCGTAAACCACATGTCAATACCTTACAATATCACTCTACCTAATGGCCAAACCATTTCTATCATATTAGCAAGGGCTATCAATCTTAATGACATAACATTAACACATGTTCTTATTGTCCCTTTCTTCAAATATAAGCTAGTATCGATCAGCATACTACTCCATCAAAGCATTAATGTCATTACATTTAATAATGACATGTGTTTTATGTAGGGTCCTTCATTGGAGTGGCCGCTGGCTCTTGGTAAACTCCACAATGGCCTATAGCTGTTGTATTCCAAGTCTCAATAACATGATCAAGTGCGTGATTCTCTAATCAGCGCTATCAATAATTCTCATGTAGACCTTGCAGATTCTTGTAATACTTGGCATGTAAGATTAGGACATGTACCATTTGCAAAACTACATACATTGAATGTACTTCCATCTATATATAATGCAAATAGTATTCTTCTTCGTAATGTTTGTAATCAAGCAAAACAACATCACATCAATTTCCCACACAGTCACATACATACTGAAGAACCATTTGATTTGATTCATACTAATATATGGGGCCCATATCACATTCCTACTAACAATTTTCACAAATATTTTCTCACAATTCTGTATGATTATACTAGGCATACATGGACACACTTGATTAGCACAAAAAATGCCTTTACGGTTCTTAAAGCCTTCATTTCCATGATTCAAAACCAATATCACAAAACCATTAAGAGTATAAGGAGTGATAATGCCTTCGAATTGGGTTCCAACAAGGAAGTATCATTGTACCTCCTTTCTCTAGGTATTTTACATCAGACATCCTACCCCTATACTCCACACAAAAATGGAGTATAATGCATATGGAAGTCTTAAAACATTTTCCTTGGAAACTAACAACACTTGGGAATTATTGAAACTTCCCAAAGGTAAAAGACCGATTAGCTGCAAGTGGGTATATAAAGTGAAGTATAATGTAGATGGAAGTCTTAAAAGGTATAAAGCCTGGCTAGTTGTGAGAGGTTTCACTCAAAAATAAGGAGAAGCCCATAATGAAACTTTCTCTCCGGTGGCTAAAATGACTACCACTAGATGTATTGTTGCCACTACAGTTAAAAATAAATGGCCACTTTACCAATTTGATATGAATAATGCATTTCTCCACGGTGATTTACATGAAGAGATTTATATAAAGCCACCTTCAAGACGTCCCATTTCTTCTCCTTCTCTCTTCTATAAGCTAAAGAAATCACTATATGGTCTCAAACAAGCAGAAAGATAGTGGTACTCTAAAATCTTTGAAGCTTTAATTTCAAAGGGGTTCATTTAGTCTATGAACTATTACTCCCTATTTAACAAAACATCATTTGATGTCGTAATTGTTGTAGCAATATATGTAGATGACATTCTTGTCACTAGCAACAACTCCACTGAAATAAATTCTTTCAAGAGTTATCTTCATTGAACATTCAAGATCAAAGATCTTGGTCATTTAAGTCATTTTTAGGGATGGAATTCCTATATGTATTTGAAGGAGTACTTCTCATTCAAAGAAAATTGATCAATGAGTTACTGGAAGAATTTATCCCTTCAGATTTATCTCTAGTCAACAACCCCCTTGAATTGAATCTTAAGCTTCATTCTTCCATGGGTCAACCTCTATCTAACCCATCATCATATCAACAATTGATTGGAAAGATCAATTTTCTACTTCATACAAAACCCGACTTGGCTTTTTCTATATAATACCTAATTCAATTCATGCAAGAACTTGATAATGCCCATTGGTCTGCTACCTTACATATTCTTTGATAGTTAAGAGACAAACCATCTCAAGGTATTCTCCTCAATGCAAATCCTTGTTTCCCATTACAGGCTTTTTGTGGTTCTAACTAGGAAACATGCCCTTATATCCGCTAGTTGGTCAGTGGATTTCTAATTTTCTTGGGTGGAAGTCTAATTTGATGTAAATCAAAGAAACAACTTATTGTTTCTTTATCCTCAATAGAAGCAGAATATAGATCTATTAGATGACTTACTTCTTAATTAGTTTGGTTTACATGTTTACTCATGAATTGTGTGTTCCTAACATCACTCCTATTTTAATTAATTATGATAATAAAGTTGCTATTCACATTACCAAAAACCCAATATACCATGAGCGCACTACACACATAGAGTTGGACTATCATTATATGCAAGAGCAATTAAATAATGGCCTTTAATCTCTCATGTTCCAACATCTTTGCATCTAGCTTATGTTTTCACAAAGATCCTAACAGGAAAGACACACAACTCTATTATGTCCAAGCTAGGCATGACTTCCCCACCTCTAGCTTCTAGGGTTGTTGAACTCATTATAGAGCAACATTTGTGTCTCATGTACTCTATTATATATATTTTTAGGATTAAATACATATTAAGCACATGTTAGATTGTAAATAATATGTGAGCTTGAGACTCATATTTGGTGTGTAGAATAGCTTGGATTGGTGTGTGAACTGTTTCGAAGAAATTTGAAGTAGAACTGTGAGCTGTTCTGGAAAGATGTGAATATTTTACATTGAATAAATTATAATTTGGAAATGTACTGAACATAAAAGTTGTGGCTGAAATACTGAAGATTGTCAAAGCTGGAAATAAACACTGGGGGCCCATTTTTTGGAAACACGATCCGTGTTTTTATCAGGAAAATATGTTCTATTTTCCGGGAGAGGCCGAGAGATAGAAAATAAACACGGGGGTACCGTGATTATTAATACGGTCCGTGTTTTTTGGGTTTTTTGCTCTACCTCGGTTTTCGCTAATGACAGTTTCGTATAGTATAAATACCATGCGATTAGAACCCTAATCAAAGAGCGAACGCCGTCTTCTTCTCCTATTGAGTTCTATTGTAATTCCTTGATGAATTGAGTGATTTATGTTAGAATTTCTTTGATTCTTTGTAATCACAATTACTTCACATCAATAAGATCATCTGTTTCCCCAATCTATTTTCTTGAGTGTTCTTATTTTCTCAATTCTTGTGTGTTCTAATTGATTCTAATTAGATCTTATTTTTTCTGAATTAGTATCGATCCACAACATAATATATTTAATAACAAAATGTAGTTAGTTGATCTGTAATCAGTATGATTAGGTAGTCTATTAGCTTGGATATCTGAGGCCTAAGTTGATTTCTGTAATGTTGGAGAGTATAATACAATAAATAATAAAGTCTCTGTTTGACATTCTTCCTCATTCTTCTTTTTTTGTTTAACAATCTTCCTTTATCAATTTAATTATTCAGTAATTCTACATGAACAAATGCTATTATGATCAACGTTAAAGATATGGTCTAGAAGTAGTAGCTATTGTGCTCCCTTGGTGGAGTTACTATAGTGAGGGTATCACGAATACCATTAGTCCTACTATGGAGATTGAAGCATTGAAGTACATTAGCTATCCTACCCAGGTATATTTGTCGTTCTCTTGGTATTCTAGGATAGTTACTTGAAGTTCAAGCATTGCTATGTCATCCTTATGCTTTTTGGTGCTACTATCGCTGACCCCTACTGTAACACCCCAAAATTTACTACTGAAATTTTTTTTTGTTTAAAATTTAACATAAGCAATTAAATCAAAAATTGTGAATTTCAGGGATATTACCGCCGTGATTAGTACAAGCCCGGCCCCTGGCAGTTCCCGTACTAACCACAAGGTTAAAGGAAATTTAACAACCATCATAATTCAAACTCAAATCAAGGCTTCAATAAAGCCTTAAAACAGTCATAAGATAGAAATGAGAGTACATGAAAAAGAGTTACAATCCAGAATACATAGTTAAAATTCCTTAAAAGAAATAAGGTCTACAAAACGATAATAGTTAAGTATAGGAAATCTAATATAAAATAGAAGAACATAAGGAGGAAGTCTGGCCACGCCACTCTCGATCCCAAGCCAAGTCCATGCTCAACACTCAGCCACGCCCGATGCCTCGTAAGCATCAAAAGCATAAAAATAGTATCACCGACTTGCACAAAGTCAACGGGGCATTTTGCTCGTAGGAATGAGCGGCACCCATGAAACGGGTGGTTAGTACGCTACGTACTGAGTAAAGTAACCATGCACTAAGGCCATCACATAAGGGCACATAATACAAGAATGATAACATGACAACATATAATATTTTAGATAAATAAAGGCCAAGCTGTTGTCTAGATAAATTGATTATTTAATCTCTAATCACTACTCATTTCACACCATACTTTTTATCAATCCATGCAAGTACGGAAACTCTACTATTATAGCCGGTGGATCGTTCACATACATGGTAGAACACACCTAACCACTATTATATACCGGTTGCCACTATTATGCTAGTGGATCAGTCTAGCCCCGACTCTCATGGTGTTTCTACTGTAAGTACTTAGTGTCTTTTATATGTCTTATCAAACTTAGAGTTTGAAGTATTGAGCTTGGGATCCCCCACTATTATAGTCGGTGGATCGGACACTTATAGGACATAATGCACCTAACCACTATTATATACCGATGGATCGGTCTCTAGGGCACCCCGGCACCTGGCCACTATTATGCCAGTAGATCGGTTAGGGCTCGACTTAATAATCTTCCACTTTACATGATTAATGTTTTACTGTGTCTTATTTAATAAGTTTCACCCTAGACATGCATGACCAACTTCATCTACGCTTATCCTTCCAAGAGGGCGTGTCCCATATCTTGAGACTCCTACACCTTCTAACTGCCCCAACATCCTTTCCTTATTCCACTATTCAAACTAGAAGCCCAACTCCTAGGTGTGTGGGTCAAGGCCCACTACCTAACACCACTAAGCCCATTCACAGTCTTCCCTAGGATTTTCTCCAAAAAAACTTAATTTGGGCCTATGTGGCCCATCATTCTCTACCTCATACAACCCATATATCACAACTGTTCGATTCAACCCTCATCATCTCATGTTACTCCCCCAAATACACGTGTGACCACGAAAGCCTAGGTGGCCACACCAAACCCTAGCTGGCCATGCCAAACCCTAGCATCCTCATTTCCACATGTCACACCTCCATTTCTCACCTTCCACTCTTACTTCCCCATGATACCCATGCTTGCCCCACACATGAAAATCCTCCATCCTCATCTTATACTCCACTCACCTTTCATTTATTTTTCTTTTTCCACCTTCTCAAATTAGGGTTTCCTCCCAAACCCTAACTCAGTCTCCTATACACCCTTATATTGTCCCACTGACTATTTTTCACCCAAATCCTCCAATCACCCAAACAACTCTTCCATTACCTTCCTCACACCTCAAGGAAACTTTCCATATGTAAAGTTCACCCCCATGTGGACTCTATCCATCCCATGCAAAACCCTAGATTCTCCCATGCAAACCTTAGATTCTTCCATAAAAAGTTC
This sequence comes from Tamarix chinensis, assembly GCA_030549775.1. NCBI lineage: Eukaryota > Viridiplantae > Streptophyta > Magnoliopsida > Caryophyllales > Tamaricaceae > Tamarix > Tamarix chinensis. The sequence continues at coordinate 22,701,092 of CM060173.1, read as the reverse complement.
ATCCACTTTATTTTGCTTAAAGTATCATTTTATTCTTCCTCTCATGGATCATGGGATATTTAGGTCAATCCCACATTCCTTGGTCAACTTATTTCCCCTTGGTCAACTTACTTCCCCTTGGTCCACTTACTTCCCCATTTTTATTTTTCATCCTTCCACCCCATATCACTACATTAATTATCCTAGCATGGTTGTCCTAAAATGACCATATCACATCACATCACAATTCACAGCACAAACATATTATACACATGCCATAATAGAACACAAGAGCAAAATAAAGGAAAACAGTTATAACAATAGCACAAGATACACAACATATCATTATACATGGCATCTGACGCATATAAGACACATAGCATACATAAGTCCTTAGCTACACCTTTACCTAGCACGTCACCGGTCTTGGAGCACGCTCCTATGCCTTCTTAGGGTTTTAACTTATTTCACCTATAAAAGGAAAAAACTAAGGATTAGTTTTCCTCCTACCAAAAATACTATTATTTTCTATTTTATTCTAAGATTAGGGTTACTATTATTAAATGAAACTTTACAAGTGAAAAATAGGGTTTTTATCCTCAAGTTAGCTTACTATATTATTACTAGTCAAAATAGGTTTATGTTAATATTTATAACCATATTTATATTATTAAATATAATAGCTTTATTTCTTCTAATAATAGTACTAACACTAGTTATAGCAAAAATAGTGCTATTAATAATAATAGTAATGCTAATACTCATAGTAATATAAACCTTGGTATTTTTTTAAGACTAAGGCTAATAATAGGGCTAGGGATAAAATAATAATATAATAATAGTAATACTAACAAAATACTAATATTGCTAAGGATAATAATAATAATAATAATAATAATAATAATAATAATAATAATAATAATTAAAATAATGATAATATAAGGGTTCGAATATTTTTACCATAATAATAATAATAATAATAATATTCTTATTATTATAGTAACAATGTTAATAATAAAAACATTAGGAATAATATTAACAATATTCAAATAATAAATAATAATAATATTAAGGTTTGAGTATTCTTCTTTTCTAAAAACAAAATGATAGCATGCTAAATCTAGTATCAATAATAATAATAATAATAATAATAATAATAATAATAATAATAATTAAAATAATAGTAAAATAGGGTTTTGACACCTTAATAATAATAAGATTAATATTCCGAGGCTAAAAATAATAATAATAATAATAATAATAATAATAATAATAATAATAATAATAATGATGATGATGATGATGATGATGATGATGATGATGATGATGATGATGATGATGATGATGATGATGATGATGATGATGATGATGATATAATACAAATAAAAAGAATAAAGTTTGCATAAATAGGACTTAGGGGTTGAGAGGGGTTAGGGTACCACCTAGGGTTGGTGGTGACCATCGTCACCAGCGGTGACGCACGACAGCAGTGGCAGCTGCAGGGAAAGAGGGAGAAAAGGGGACTATTTGAGTGTTGGGAATAGGTGTAACACCCCCAAATTTACCACTGAAAAATTTCGTTTAATTTAAAGAGGTTTAGTGGAAGAGAATAGATAAAACGGTAAATTCAGGGGTATTACCGCCACACTTAGTACCAGATCGATTCGCTCTTACCGACCCGATACTAAGTGCTAAGGCTAAAAAGAATAGCACCAAAGATAAGTCATTAGTAAAGCTTACGTTTAAAGAAATCAGAGTGCGAAAGTCAAGCGTTACAATCCGAAGTGCAATTTAAAAGTCCCAAATATCAGGGAACATAAAATAACGAAATAGCAAAGTACGATAGTCCAAGAAAACGAGACAGGGGATGCTCTCCGGCCACGTCACTCTCGGCCCCCAAGCTAGATCCAGAATCAACTCTCAGTCCTGAAAATGCCATAGGCATCGACCCCTACATGCAAAACTCAGACGGGTCTTCTGCTCGTGGGAATGAGCAGCACCCATGAAACGGGTGATCAGTACACTACGTACTGAGTAAGGGAACAGACGCACTAAGGCCCACATGCACAAAAACACATGAACAAACAGACATAACATGTGAATAATAAACAATAACACAGATGAACAATGCTGGTCACGAATCAGATAACTCTCTCATCAGATCTTAGATAATTATAATGATACACGACATAGTCTTTATCGATCCATGTGAGTGTGGGAGCCCCACTATTATAGCCGGTGGAACGGTCGCGAGGGCTATGCCCTGCCACTATTATAGCCGGTGGAACAATCGCGAGGGTAATATACCCTGCCACTATTATTTGCCGGTGGACCGGTCTGGCCCCGACTCACAAGGTATTCCAATATAAATATTGGTATCTTTCCATATCTTGTAACTTTTACGTTTGGTTTGTTGAGCACGAAATCCCCCACTATTATGGCCGGTGGAACGGTCGCGAGGGCACATGCCCTGCCACTATTATAGCCGGTGGAACGGTCGCGAGGGTAAGATACCCTGCCACTATTATAGCCGGTGGACCGGTCTGAGTTCGGCTCAACATCTTTCTCTGTAAGTCGTTAGTGTTTTAGTGTATCTTATTCGAGGGCATTTCACCTTTGTCATGCATGGCCAGAGATCTCAACACATCACATCAAAACTGAAGGTATATGCATACTATCACATACAAATAAATAAAGTAATTTATTTAAATAAATTTCTAAAATAAAATCCTTAATTAGCTTAAAATACCACAATTCCTCCTATTTAAAACACTTTTAAATTTCTTCTTAATTTACCCTAATTAACTTCCTCTTATTTTAATAAAAGTAAATTATTTTGGTTAAACTCCCTCATAAAATCTTATTTAATAATAGATAATAGAAATTAGGATTTTTGGGGCATTTCATCACTAACCCCTTAAAGAAAAACCTCGTCCTCGAGGTTTACGCCTAGCACTAGGGTTTACCAAAAGGAATTCTAAGATACTTGGGGGGTAACTACCCCCTTAAAGAAGAGCTTCCTAAAAAAAAGGGTCCGGGTGATCTTTACCTTGTCTATGACTAAGGCTACCAGAGATTCTACCCTACCTAGGACTAAGGCCACATTAGGAGCAATTAGCTACACTCCAATTTAATACCAAAGAGAAGTATCACAAATAACTTATACTAGTAGCAAGTGACTGTCTAGCCTAAGCAACATTAACAGAAGAATACAGGATAACGTAGCTTTCGAATCCTCAAGACATACACCGTCAAAGAATAGAAAGTGAGCATACCCGTGATGACGTCTAGCTGGTGATCAACTTCTGCTTGGCCAATCCCATTCAGGCACCCGTCTGACTGGCCTCCCTTATGAAGAAAAGGTTTGGGTCCTTGAGACCTTTCCTGGACCTCTCTAGCTAAGGCAGGTGCTTGCTGGTAGTGCTGTGGGGGTGCAACCTAGAGGTATTGCTAGGTACGTGTCGGTCCGCGACACTCGAACGCTCTATGGCCCCGTTTACCACAATTCAAGCATGTGATAAGTCTTCCTCCACAAACTCGGCCGGGGTGGCTACGGCCGCAACGTCTGCATGAGAATCCTCCTGGGGAACCATGACTCCTACTATGGTCTCTCGGTGGGGGTCTCCTCAGCTCCTCTATCCGTGGGTGGGCTCTGCTCCCCGAACTGCGTCCCTCGGGTTTCCTCTTCCCTAGGATGTCGGTCTGCTCCTGGACCAGGGTGGCGGCAAGGCAGACGCGTTCATAGAGTGTAGCAAGGTCAGTGAATGGTACTGCACCCATCATTCTCCGGATGCCAAAGTTCAGCCCTTGCTCGAACTGAAACACCACTGTCGACTCATTAGCAGCAATTCCGGGGGCAAAACGAAGCAGCTCGGTGAAGCGAGCATAGTACTGCCGCACCGTCATAGACCCTTGGGTGAGTTGCATGAATTCGTGAAGCTTGTCCCTCTTCAGGCTCTCCGGGTAGAATCTGGAACGAAGAGCACCCTTAAACGCCTCCCAATCTGCCGGGGGACCGACTCGGGCTCGGTGCTCTACCCACCAGGTGTCTGCCACGCCTCTCAAGAAGAAAGCAGCTATGTTGGGTTGCCGAGCTGCAGGGCAGCCTACCGCCTCGAAAGTACGATCTAAGTCTCTGATCCATCCCTCGGGGACCACAGGGTCCTCCTCGCCGGAGTACGTAGGAGGGTGGTGCCCGGTAACCCTCCGAAGCCAATCTTCACCGGCACTCTCTTGATGGTGGGCGCGCTGGACAAATTCCATGAAGGCCTCAAAGGCCTCCTCCAAACGGGCCACTCGGCCATTCGCCGCCATAGGAAGCTATGTAAAGAAAAACAATGTTAGAAACGAACCACCAGTTCGCATTAATCATGCTACGCTACCCTCCCTCTTAAGGAAGAATTCCTAGTCTACCCTTACGCTCCTCACTGTGGCTTGGACTCCTAACGCTTCAGAATAAAAAGTTCCTTTCTCTTCAAAACAATTTGAAATCAAGGAAAATTTTCATAATTCGAATTCATTTTTAGAGGATACTAATAGTAGTATCGGCTTAAAAGCTTAAAATAGAAAAGAGGTCAAAACGTACTTCAAAATCCCGTAAAATTTTGTAAACCGAACCTTGTTTCCAGAAATGAGCGTGGCCAACAAGATCGACCGCTCCGATACCATCTCGTGGTATCAGCGTAAAAGAATAAAAATGAAGGAGCGGTCAAAACACCTGTTAGAATCAAGTACAAATCTCAAAAATCGCATTTAATTTTCAAAAACGAGCGTGGCCAAAAGGACCAACCTCTCTGATACCAACTTGTAACACCCCCAAATTTACCATTGAAAAATTTTGTTTAATTTAAAGAGGTTTAGTGGAAGAGAATAGATAAAACGGTAAATTCAGGGGTATTACCGCCACACTTAGTACCAGATCGATTCGCTCTTACCGACCCGATACTAAGTGCTAAGGCTAAAAAGAATAGCGCCAAAGACAAGTCATTAGTAAAGCTTACGTTTAAAGAAATCAGAGTGCGAAAGTCAAGCGTTACAATCCGAAGTGCAATTTAAAAGTCCCAAATATCAGGGAACATAAAATAACGAAATAGCAAAGTATGATAGTCCAAGAAAACGAGACAGGGGATGCTCTCCAGCCACGTCACTCTCGGCCCCCAAGCTAGATCCAGAATCAACTCTCAGTCCTGAAAATGCCATAGGCATCGACCCCTACATGCAAAACTCAGACGGGTCTTCTGCTCGTGGGAATGAGCAGCACCCATGAAACGGGTGATCAGTACACTACGTACTGAGTAAGGGAACAGACGCACTAAGGCCCACATGCACAGAAACACATGAACAAACAGACATAACATGTGAATAATAAACAATAACACAGATGAACAATGCTGGTCACGAATCAGATAACTCTCTCATTAGATCTTAGATAATTATAATGATACACGACATAGTCTTTATCGATCCATGTGAGTGTGGGAGCCCCACTATTATAGCCGGTGGAACGGTCGCGAGGGCTATGCCCTGCCACTATTATAGCCGGTGGAACGGTCGCGAGGGTAATATACCCTGCCACTATTATTTGCCGGTGGACCGGTCTGGCCCCGACTCACAAGGTATTCCAATATAAATATTGGTATCTTTCCATATCTTGTAACTTTTACGTTTGGTTTGTTGAGCACGAAATCCCCCACTATTATGGCCGGTGGAACGGTCGCGAGGGCACATGCCCTGCCACTATTATAGCCGGTGGAACGGTCGCGAGGGTAAGATACCCTGCCACTATTATAGCCGGTGGACCGGTCTGAGTTCGGCTCAACATCTTTCTCTGTAAGTCGTTAGTGTTTTAGTGTATCTTATTCGAGGGCATTTCACCTTTGTCATGCATGGCCAGAGATCTCAACACATCACATCAAAACTGAAGGTATATGCGTACTATCACATACAAATGAGGGCACATGCACACAACCCGATTCCAAGCCACGCCACACATGAAACAGTTAGAATAATGGCTTTTAAGACCACGACATATAAATCATATAGAACATCCATGGCACGTAGGACACATGTCACACATTCAGCCTTAGCTATATCCCTACTCGGTTTAGGTTACCGAGCTATCTCCCGCGCTTATATTAGGCCACTAAACACCCTTTGTAACTCTCATACTTAACACATTTCTCGCATTGGAAACCCAAATCATGACCCTCAGACTCAACTCTCCCTCATACCTCACTCCTGCTCGTTTATTTTATTAATTTCTTTTTCTTTTTCCACCTTCTCAAATTAGGGTTTCCTTCCCAAACCCTATGTACCCTTATATGACCCTACGTACTATTTTTCACCTCGGGCCTCCAGACTCCCAAACAGACCTTCCATTAGCCTCCCCACGTCCCAAAGTAACTTTTCATACGAAAGGTTCGCCCCCATGCAGACCTTAACCTCCCCATGCAAACCCTATCATTTCCACCATGCCAACTCTATCATTCCTATGCAAACTCTAGTTCTCCCATGCAACCTTATTTTCTCCCACTCTTCTATTTTATTTAATTCCCTTTTTCTCATCATTTCATAGATTACAGACTACCTAGGTCGTCCATACCCACGTTAACCAACGTACTTCCCCTTGGTTATCTTAATTGCTTGTTTTTCTCTTTCAAGTCCCCACGCCACAACACCTCATCAAATATCCTAGCATGAGTCATAGGGGTCACATCACATCACATTATATTTGTATCATACCATATTAGCACATACAGACAAGAGCACGATAACATACCTCGGTTCCACGCTGCGCTACATAAATACACAGATAATATACAGATTATAGCATACAACCGCACAAGGCATACAAGACAGGTAAAACATGCAATACACACAGGTGGCGTTAGTTATGTCCTTACCTAAATCGGCGCCGGGCTTGGAGCACGCTCCTACGCCTCCTGGGGGCTTTGACTCGGTTCACCTATAACAGGGAAATGCTAAGGGTTAATCTCCCTCTACCGGAATTACCATAATTTTCCTATCTTACCCCTATCATGGCCTAATACTAAGGCTAATATTAATAACAGGGGTTTATAAATAAAGGGTAGGGTTATTACTATTCTCACAATAGTTTAAACGGATTATCACTAATTAAAGTAGGTTTTAGCAAAATCCAAAGTATTAAGGTGAGGGTTTCAATATTAATAATAATAATTACTAATAACAATAATAAGAATACTACTAATAGTAATAGTACTCATAATAAGAATAATAATGGCTATAATGATAATAATGATGATAATAATAATTGAAATCGCAGTAGCATTAGTGATAGCAATATTACCGATAATAATAAAATAATAACACCACCATAATCATCCTAGCGATAATATCAATAATAATGATAATAATAATAATAATAATAATAGTAGTAGAAGTAGCAATAGTGATGAAAATAATAATACTAGTATAAATAATAGTATGAATACTGAAAATAATAATAATAGAAATAGTTGAAGTGATAATAATAGTTAGAAAGATAAACCTAATCACATTAGTATTAACCATGATAATAATAATAATAATAATAATAATAGTAATGATAGCAATAATGATAGTAACAATAGTAACAATAATAAAAATAACAAAAATAATAATCACAATAATAATAATAATAATACAATAGTTGTGGCAATACTAAGCATAACAAAAAATACTAAGGTAATAATATTAAATTATAATGTTAAGGATAATAGCGATGGTAATAATTGATAAAATAATAAATGCATTAAATACAACAACAACAACAACAAACATAATAACAAAGATAATAATAATAATAATAATAATAATAATAGTTATAATAATAACAATAATAATAATAATAATAATAGTAATAATAATAATAATAACATAACCATGATAATAGTAATAGTAACGATAATGATAATAATAATAATGATAAGGGTAATAATAATAATAATGTTAATCATACTAATAATAGTAAGAATACTACCATAATAATAATAGCAAAGATAATAACAACATCAGTCATAGTTAGAGTAATAAACATGGGAATAATAATAATAATAATAATAATAATAATAATAATGACAATAATGCTCATAATAATAATAATAATAATAATAATAACACCAATAGTAATAATAATAATAATAATAATAATAATGATAATAGTAATAAAAAAATAATAATAGTAATAAATGACAATAATAATTATAATAACAATAAGAATAATAAGAGTAATAACAATAACGATAATAATAATAATAATAGTAATCATAATAGTAACGATAATAGTAGTGCTAATAATAATAAGGATAATAATAGTAATACTAGCAATATTAATAATAACAATAACTTAATAGGGTCTTGTATTGCTTAATACCATTAATTAAAAGTTCTTAGGGGAGGATTGGGTCCTAGTAATAATAATTAGGGTGGTGGTATTAGTAATAATAATAATATTAGTAATAATAATGATAATGTTGATATTAATCATATTAATACTAATAATAGTAGTTAATAATATTAAATCATTAATCACTTTTATTTTTTTAAGATTAAGGGTTCAGGGTGTTGGGCAACCTGGCTGAGAGGTAGTGGCGCCGGCGGCGGCGGTGGAGGAAGGGAAGAGAGGGGGAAAATGGAGGTGGAGGCCAGGGAAGGGGAAACTAGGAGAAATGGGAGGTATAGGGTGGTAGAGCAGGAACCCCTGGTTGTTTTGGGGGGTGGTGGCGGCGCTGCAAGCGGCGGTATGGCCGGCGGCGGTGGCACGAAGGTGGCGTAGGGCTGGAAGGGCTGTTTCGGGGAGGAATTTTCGCACGGGCAGGGCGGCACGTGCGGTGTAAGGCAGGGAGGCTACGGGGGGTGGTTGTGTAGAGGGAGGTGCAGGGAAGATCGTGGTGGCAAGGGTAGGCGGCAGGGGTGGCTGACGGCGAAGGAAATGGCAGCTGAAGGCGGGGCGGCGCGACGGAGTTTCTCTGGGTTCCAGGTTTTTCGAATCCGATTCAAGCAGTGGTTAGGGCTATTTATAGGCAAAATTGAACGAAAAATGAAAAGTTTCGAGGGAGGTTAGGGGGTTTAGGTTCTTGCGTGTCCGGCGAGGCTGATCGGCTTAGGTCTGCTATTGTAGACCGAGACCCATCGGAGAAAAAGAAGAAGAGGATTGCGTGCGGGAATGGCTGAATCGATTGGTCACATCTGCAGGGAAGTCAATGGGGATGAAAGGACAAAATGACCGGTGGAAATGGCGTGCCGTTGAAGCTAAGCTTCCCCGCTAGATTTTCGGTTGCAGACGGCGAAGACGACGACGTCGCGAGGAAGAAGAAGAGGAAGAGGCTGGACCGGCGGTCTAACAGAAAAGAAAAGAAAGAAAGAAAAAGGGGCGAGCCGAACCGGCCGGGAAAAAAAAGGAAGAAGGGACACGGGAGAGGGACGGGCCGCGAGGGGGGGAAAGGTGTTGGGCCTGGCAGGCCGGCCCAAGTCGGGGGAAGAAAAAAAACGAAGAAAAGGAAAGTAAAGAAAAAGGAAAAGGAGGGAGAAAAAAAGGGGAAGGAAAAAGGAAAAAAAAAGGAAAATTAGTGGTTGGCTTAATTAGTATAATTTGGGTAATTTAGGATATTTAATAAAATATAATTATCAAAATAATAATTAAATTCTATATTTAGGTTCATTTAGGGATTTTTGAAAGAATTTTCTTAAATTCTATTTTAAATTAACAATACACTCTAATTTTCTCCAATTAAACTATTTATAAATTTTATATTAATTTGAAACTATTTTATTCTTATTAATTTAAATAAAGTAATTTATTTAAATAAATTTCTAAAATAAAATCCTTAATTAGCTTAAAATACCACAATTCCTCCTATTTAAAACACTTTTAAATTTCTTCTTAATTTACCCTAATTAACTTCCTCTTATTTTAATAAGAGTAAATTATTTTGGTTAAACTCCCTTATAAAATCTTATTTAATAATAGATAATAGAAATTAGGATTTTTGGGGCATTTCAATAGGGGAGCGGGATTAAGGGTGGAAGTTAAGGTGGTGGTGGATGCTCGGGTGGAGAGGAATGGAATGAAGGTGGTGATGCAGCTAAAGGTGGTGGCGCACGACATTGGGTGTGGTGGCCGAAGGTGGTGGAGGGAGGAGAAAGGAGGAGGAGAGGGAGGGAAGTATAAGGAGGAAGAGTAAGCTCCCATGGTTGTTTTGGAGGGTACAAAGGGTGTTGGTTGTAGCGGGATTGGTGGTGGATGGTGGTGCGAAGGGCGGCAAGGGTTGATGAGGGGCTGATCGAGGGAGGAGGGAGGTGAATTTAGGTAGAGGGTGATGTAGGGGGAAGTTCTTTAGGTAGCTCAGGTGGCAGCGTTGGACAACGGCGACGGGGCGCTCGTCTGATCAGACGATGGCTCAAAGGACGGGATTTTTTGGGCTATGAAAAGAATCCGAATTTAGGGCTATTTATGGGGTATATATAGGCTAATTGTAGGGAAAAAGATAGTGGGAAGAGGATAAGAGGGGGTGTAGGTGTCAGGCACGCCGACTAGCGGTGGCAAGTGGTGCGGGTCTACCATGGTAAGGGTTATTAAGTTGAGGGGAGAGGAGAAAAGGAAGGGTAGGGCACGCGTGAGGGGAGAGGAGGTTGGTTGGGTCGAAAAGGGGAAATAAAACGACGAGTGTGAGAGAAGGAAAGGATGGCGTACGGTGGTGGCCGGCGGAAAATGGGGCTCCAGGGTCTCGGGGTTGCAGGTTGGGCTAGGGAAGAAGGAAGGGGAAGGGGTGGACCGGCGGTCAAGGTGAAAAAGAAAGAAAAAAAAAGAGGGGCAGACCAACTGGCGATGGGGAAAGAAGGGAGGGTGCAGCGTGCGGGCCTAGGTTGTGCAGAAGGAGAAGAAAGGAAGAGGGAGTCTTGGGCCGCAAGGGTCAGCCCGATCGGGGAAGGTGGGAAAAAAAAGAAGGAGAAGGAGAGAAAAGAAAGAGAAAGGAAAATAAAAAGGAAAAAGGAAAAAAGGGAAGAAAAATAAAATAGATGGGTTGTGCTATTTTAAGACATTTGGTATTTTTGAATATTTAAAATTAATAATATTAAAATAATAATAATAATAATTAAATTCGTTTTTATATTAATTTGGGATATTTTGAATAAATTTTCCTTAACTTCCATTTTAATTAGCAAAAAACCCTAATTTTTTTAATTAAAGTATTTATTATTTTCTTCTTGATTTTCCTTAATTAATTCCCTTTTATTTTAATAAAATAATTAATTTAATTAATTTTCCTAATAAATCCTTATTTGGCCATAATTTCTAAATTAAGATTTTGGGGTATTTCACCTATGGTAATAATTTCAATTTATTTTTGTGGTTTAAGAGAAAAGGTTGTCTCTCCTTGTCATTCACTGAAGTGTAAGAGGCTGCTTAATTAACTGATTTAACTATGAAATTTAATGTAACTGCATCCGTTATATTTTCTTATTTTTATGAGATTATTAGAATAATTCTCTCATATCCACGTTATATTTCTAATTCTCTATTCTAAAAAATGTCTTCTAGGTCTTGGCAAAGTCATCAAATATGATTCCAGATCAGAATTTAATATCTGAATTTGCACTCATACCTCTCCTATTTTATATGAGTGATGAAACATACCTTGGAATTTAGTGCTATAATTTCTAATGTTGCCTTTTCCTCTACTATCTCTTTCATTAATGAAAATTTTGAGCTTTGATAGTTGGGCATGGAAGTATTCTTAAAATTTTGTTTGGTCCATATTATCATTGATGGAATTGTTATATCACTCAATAGCTTATGCTCGGTTGATATGCTAGTGACCTATGTGAATATTGTGTTATCATTTTCATTAGGGTCATTCTACTTATGAAATGAAGTAAGTGTAGAGTCTTTTTGAATTTATAAGGCTCTTTGAGCTAACCCCTTAAACCTACCACCTACTTGTTGTCATATATACATATTATTTCATGCTTAAAGACTATATTTCCTTTAGTGACTATTCTTCCTCTTCATCTTTCTCTCCCTCTAACTTTTATACTTTTCCTACTACATAACCAATGCAAGTAATAAAATGATAGAACACAATCTCCTATGGCTCCATGCTAAAGATTTATGGAGGTGATGTCACCATTGCTTAGAGGGGAAATTGCAAAAAGGATGGTGCATGAAGGAAGGCTAACAACATTGACAATGTAGATTCTTGTAATCTAATAGTAAATCCATTCAAAGATCTACTTGATATATTTGGTTAAAAACATGATACTCCAATACCTAGTAGCATGATAAGGTAACTAATTGATGTAGCCACCAACTAATGGTGCACCTTAGGCATTACAAGCCATTGTTGATTTGTAAAAACTAAGGCTCCAAAGCTATAATAGAAAGAATGAGATAGATGACTAGATCAGAACATTAGAGGATTTATTTGAAGACTCTGGGATGCACAAATGAATAAAAAGTACCATTCATAACCCTTAACCTTGAGTACTAAGCAAAAAATGGTGGAAAATCACACAAGTAGGATGAGAAAGAATTGAATGGAATGAATTTCAAAGGCATTTTAGTACTTAATTTGTTCCTATTATATACAAAGAGTATAGGATGGATCAATTCCACAAATTGAAATAAGGGAAGGGTTTGTTCATGAGTGAATATGTTTAACTCTTCATCTATTGTTCTTGATTTGCCTCTTACATTCCCAATGAGGTGAAAAAAGCCAAGAAATTCTAAGATGGTTGTGTGCTTAAATGTGGTTGATATAACTATTGTGGTAGAGATGAAATTTGAGTAGTTTGTTGCGCAAAAGAAGGATTAGAAAAAGAAAGATGGGTCCATTAAGACTATTCTATTCAAATACCCAATCAAGGCTAAAGAAGCATAATGTTGTCTCATTAAGCTTAATGTTTTACAACAAATGCCAAGTACAATCGTTGTAGCTGTTTTTGTCATGGATTAGAGTGTTACATTAAGATTGGAGCCTATTTCAAATATCAAAACTTAAAATATTATACCGCAATTTATCCTAGCTACACAAATTTGTGTGTCAAATATATAGAATCAAGAAAATGGCTATACTCCATGACAACTTCAACAAAGGGAGTGATAGGAAAATGTGAGCAAGTTATGGTATAATATTTTCTTTGACCTATGAGGATGCTTAGAGATCAAATGATGTCATTACAAGTACCATTAAAATTTCATTGCTATCATTTATGCAATCTTTTATTCTTGTGGCATTCATTCCTCTATGTCTGACACTTTTGCTCATAAATTAGATTATTTCCCTTAGATGTAGCTATGTGTGTGGCCACACTCGTTAGTGTAACTATTGTTACTATTTTAGTGGAAATAAGGACATGAGTTTTATGGTTGGCCTCATTATCTTAGAAATGCATGTTTTGATGTCATCCTCATCACGAGTTGGTTATCCCTACATCATTCCTTTATGAATTGTCATCCAAAGAGTGCACTCTTTAGAATCTCTAAATATTTGAATTAAATAATTTTTATGTAGTTCTTGTCCTTTGCCTTCATCTATATTGTAAAAGCTTAGAAGTTGCTTATGAATGGTTTTTTTGGATACTTATGTTTTGTTCAGGATAGTCAGGAAGGTGCAAAGTTGGAAGAAATCAAGGTAATGAATGAATTTGTCGATGTCCTCTCTAAGTAGATTCTATAGATTCCGTCTAACTAGGAAATTGAATTTGAATTTGAGATGTTTTTTTCCTCATTTCTAAAATCTTATTACAACCTTAGCAGGAAATAATTTCCAGAACACATGGTTGCCAACTTTGAACTCTAATGCCCATCCTTGACATTAGCATAACTCTTTTGATGGTTCTAGGTTGCGCACAACCTTTCTCTAATCAATTGAACCTTATTTTCTATCATGTGGAGGATTTTAAGATCCAACTATTTCTTCTCACCTATGTTTTCCTAATATATAAGAGACTTGCACTTTCTTCCTTACAAATCCTTAAATGTGGCCATCTTGATAAAGGAGTAATAATTGTTGTTAGAAGCAAACTCAATGAGAGGAAAATGATCTTCCTAGTTAGCCTTAAAGTCAATCACATAGGCTTGCAACAATTCCTTAGTTTTAATGGTTCACTCTGACCATCTAATAATGGAATAAGCAGCATTGAGATTTAGCTTTAATCCTCATACATGACGCTTATAGGCACATCATGGTGACAAACAATCTTATTGATGTATAATGTTGTTGATTGCTCTGAACTAGCTTTAGGGGGGATGACCGTATCTAGTCAATTAACCAATTATCAACCAATTTTCATAGTTTCCTCTTCTTCCCTTTGGAAACCTAAGAATAAATTCCATATTAACGTGCTTCTACTTACAAGTAGGAATCCCCAATGGTTGAACTTGTAACCTGGGTTTTCTAATTTCCTTTCATATTTCTCCAAGACACATCTTTGTTTCTCTAGGGTGAAACATATAAGGAGAACAATGTTCCTCCTTCACAATTTCCTTTTCAATTGAGAGTCATAGTGCCTTACCTTAACAATCCATGTTCATTAATGTGAAATTAGATCTCTTATCATGTACACTATCACTAATCTTAGGCAATAAGTTATCACTTTCCTGTCTCATTTTTTTATGTTGATCAAGGTTAATTGTACAGTGATTTTCACTACTAAGGCATTATCACCTCAAAGTTTTACCTCAGTATCCAAGCTTAGCTTATTTACTAACACATTCACCTTTCTTAGATGATACCAAATGTTCAAGTCTTAGTCTTTCTCCAGCTCTAGGCTCCTTTACTTGCTCAAGTTTAGCTCCTTCAAGATATAATTAAGGATTTTATATCAAGTGTATGCCTCACACAATTCTCCATTTAGGTAGTCTCTAAACTTGTATTGCAATCACAATGGAGACTAGTATAAGCAACCACTTTAGCAAGTAATTCTCTTGCTTTAGTTGTTGAAAAGTATAAGCAACCACTTTACCAAACTGCATCAACATGGATCATAACTATTTCCAAGAAGCATCATAATTGATGACATGACCCTTTGAACTATTGGGTTGATATAGGTACTAACACCAGCCTCTACTTCAACTCAAGGAATCATCTTTCACAATTCACTTCTCCCAAACTTGGAAGTTGGAACCCTTTTTCATGAACTAAGTTAGCTTATCCCATTAGGCCTAAGAAACTTCTAAACTTCTCTATATTAGTAGGTCAAGCTCAATTTGTAAGGGCTTCTATCGTTTTTAGATCTAATCATATGACATCCTTCGAAATAACATGGCTTAGGAACGACCTTTTCTTATAAAATCTTACACTCTTAAACTTGGAGTAAATCTTATGCTCCTTGAGTGTTTATAGGATAATATTAAATGTTGTTGATGTTTCTCTTGACTCTTATAGTACACCATGATATCATTAATGAAAACGATCATGAATCATTATAAGAATGGTCTAAAGTCTCGACGCAACAGGTCTATGAAAATTGATTGTGCATTAGTTAGGATCAATGATAGCATTAAGAACTTATGATGATGATTATGTGTCCTTGAAGTTGCATTGGGGATCTATTTGAGATTATTGTCAACTAGTGATAACCATATCATAGATATATCTTGGATGACACATTAGATTGTCAATATGTGGAATTAGATAGTGAATCTTAATTGCTACCTTGTTTATCTCTTAATAATCCATAAATAGACATTGAGTCTCATTTATACCTTCAATAATTTCTATAGTTATAGCTTGAGTTCCTATAACTTTGATGCTCTTTGGTAGGGAACCTTTGATATTGGTGTTGTTCTTTGAACCAAAAATATCTTAAAATTGATCAGGGAAAAGGAATCTTAGGTGTCTCCCCTAAGATGCCTCAATGGATTCTAGCTTTGTATCGCTATTATTGATATGTTTATCAGATCTTGAATTTCCCAAAACAACTATTTCAATAAATTTTTGGAGCTTTTAGGGAATAATAAAAGAGAGGTGGAGGGTAAAATCTAGGGCCTTGAAACTAAAATCTTGGTATTTTTAAAATTCTGAAGAACACCTTTTTGGGAAATAGTTAATAATGGTATAATAGAGGCATACAACTAAATATTGCTCCCACTATAGCTTATTTGTCACTATTTTGTGACACTTGGGTCAACTAATATGTGAAAAAATTGATGTATTTATTTTTTTCACAAACTTATAGTTGATGTATTAGATATTGAGAAATATCATAGATAAATCAAGAAGAACATGATAATAAATTAATTTTACAAACTTATATTTGATGTATTAGATATTGAGAAATATTACTGATTGATCGGTAATTTAACGGGAAACCTAAATCTATTGAAAAAAACACACATAACAATATCTTACTATTCATTTACTATATATACCACTATTCATTAATTTCACAGCTTTCTTTTTACTCCAAGGCAAATGTTATGATATTAGAATAATTTAACAGATAATGACTTATTTAAATACTTCTAATATAATATAGAACACTAGTTTATTGAAAAAGTATATTTAAATGATTAATAAATAAAATAATGTGAAGCAAAAATAAAATTTACGTTGCAATACATAATTTATCATTCACTTAGCGTTTGTGAATTTATTGCCTGGATGGAGGGACAACCAATCCATACTAAGTATAACATCTAAGTCGTGCTTAAAAAACTAGGTCTTTTACCCTCAATCTTTGTGTCACATTCCTTAAGCAGCAATTTAGTCACAAAGAATAATTATATGTAGTTAAACATCCAAGGGCACATGCAAAGAGGCTAACTTGTAAGCAAACACAGTAAATAAGAAGAGGGTAGCAGTAGGGTGCATACGTGTATAAGAAAAGCATTCACAATTCCAATAGTAATTGTGGTGACATTTTTTATATTTGAGCACATATTGAATAAGTGCAAAGATTTGTCCAAATTTGTTTGTAGTCTCCATCTATTCCCTTAGTACGTGTATCATGGGACATAACCATTACCAATCATTCTACCCAGTGCAAGAGGCTACCACACTAGAAGCATGCCCCTAACTTGAGGTGACATTTTGTCTTAGGATGAAAATGGTTGCAATGATTGCTCATGGCATTTGCTATAAACTATCTACTAGAGGAACCAATATTATGCTTTTTTTTGTTAGATCTAATTGGGCTATATTTTCTCTTAATATCCTTCTTGCATTGTAAATTGTTTGAGCTTCCTTTCTATAATGATACCTACTTGAATCGCTACCCATATGCTCCATGTCTCATACTCTCATCTGCTATATGAACTCAAACCATATTATAATTGCTTATTTTTATTGCCTCAATAGGATTTGAATAAGCATAAATTGGGAGAGGTGGGTGAAGAGATAAGCATATTCATCAATGGGCTTATCCTCCCCATGCTCCAGCTTGTGGAATTCAGCCATGTTCTACTCCATATATACCCTAAGGGGAAAATCAGCATCAATCAACCTTCAAAATTCATTCTGTCTTACCTATATGATATGCCACTAGTATTTAGCTCCTTCACAGTCTTGATCTTGTCATTGGATTCTATTAGATCCCTTTCTCCATTATAGCTTGGAGGCTTTAGTCTCTTTCAAACTTAATGATGGCTCATGAAGCTAAGGTGCTTGACTAATATTAATGCTATGGGTGCTCCATCAACTTGTTTCTCCATTTGTGATTAGTTGTATCAAATCTTTATATGGATTTGTTATTCTATTAAACCCCCAATTCTTTCAATGATGTTAGCATTTATTCTTACACCGTCACTTGTGTGATTTCCCCATTGACGATAAGGACATCATTCTTACTTCTCATTGAGACAGAGCAACATGATAAGGAAAAAATATTGTAATCATACTTATTAGTAATATAAGAACACCTATCACATAATAATCTATTCAGGTTTACTCATGCACCAAATAAGGATTACAAAATCCTTAATGATCTAAAACATGCACTCTAATACCTCCAATTTGGGAGACTTCTACGATGCCAACTACACTAAGATCCTCGTATAGCTAGCAAGTCTAAAATGGATCAAAACCATGATAAAAAAAACATTAATAAACTTCTATTAAAGATGAAACCAGTCCTAGAGTGTTATAGTAAGGATTTCACTCTAGTCACATATTTAGCTACACAAGTACAACATTTATTATTATTTATAACTATTCTAATAGACTAGCCATTGTCAGAGTCCCAGGTCATAAACCTTCCAACAATGCCTCATGCTACTCATCTAAAATATTTGAAGGGGTGAGTAAACTACATCGAAGCAAGTAAATGACCTACTAACTAAAACAAAGATCAAGCAATTTATACAAATTATTTTTTATTAAAAGTATTAATACACATTTTACAAAAGAATCTAAATAATTATGAAACCTTTATCAATTAAAAACATTAACACATAGGCAAATAAAATAATTCATTGTCGGGTAGCTTAAAGGGCTTAATTTACCTACATAATTTAATAAAGGAAGAACCTAATGTAGGGGAAATAGGAGAGACAATGGCCTTCATAAATTTACCCATTAATTCAGTTATTGAATTTATTATTTTATTGTTACTAATATTTTTCTGGATCCTCATAATAAGTTCAAAAGTATTAAACATAACGTCTTCCTTCACCCCAACCCTGTGCATAATGATATAAGAAAGTTATTTTTTATGTATTGAGCATGATATTCTTCAGATCAATCTATTGTAGCATTGCATGAATGCTTGATGCTTACCCAATTCACCTTGTTTCCTTCTACAGTGATGTTGATGGATACGATAGTGTGTGGCATATGATATTCCTATTCATAGTATATCTACTCCCCTCTTGTTGCGGGAGGATTATCTTTGTTTGCTCTCTCTAAGGTGAGGGAATACTATGTAATTATACAAATCAGACAAGATATGCTTTCTTAGCAGTAAAAATCAGACAAGATATTAATGCTGCCTTTTTTCAAATTCCTATTGTTCATAGCTCCACTTGCATTAATGTCATATGCACACTCATATGTTATTTTCCTTTTCATATGTTGACTGTAGACTAGCTCCGAAATCATAAGTAAGATGGCACACCCAAATGCAACCCTTGGATATGGCCTATGTTTCTTGAACTTTACATTTGATGGGATTTACAAATGCTACTTAAGATTCAATATCAGCAAGGTCTCATCATCTATTCCAACCCCAATTACACAGTACCCCCTTTTTAGTAATTGATTTTTTGGTTTGCATTGTTTCGGTTAATTTATCCAACCGCATCACAATATCGAATTTCCGAGTATGGGTGGATTTTAGACATGTATCCATATATATGTGCATTCATTCATGATTCTTGATTCTCTAGATGAAGAACATATCAATTTTGATATTTCTATTGCTTGTTCTTTCCAAGAAAATGTTGTTTGGAAATTGCTGATTTTTATGGCAAGAAGTCAAACGAGTCTTGTGGCTACTTGTTCTCAAATTGGTTGGATTAATGGTTAGCTATTTATCATTGGCAGATGTTGTGGCATATGGCTATACATCGGGATGTTTAAGTTACCTTCTTGTATTATCGAAGGTCGTTCAATGGGAAGTGTTAGGTCTCCTAATCTTTTGTTGTGCTCATTACGAAGGGTTCTTATTTGGTCATGTTTTAATTTAAATCATTTTACTAGACCATGATTTCCTACTAGGATGGGGTTTGTGACATTTTTAATATGTCTTGACATCATCTATTAATATAATGGCCTCGTTAAGATATTTCTTGAGGGGCAAGGGGTAGAAAACCATCTTGTCAGGATGTTCTTGTTTATAGAGATACTGATTTATTGAAATTTATTTTCTTGCCCCTTCAATTTTCTCATGTACCCAAAGAAAACTGCTTAGGATATCATGTTCGAAATGAATCTGTGGGGTACCATATACAACATGGACTTCACGTTTGGTTAGCCGCATGCCAGTGGCTTTGATGCCATCAAGTTTTGCGTGTTGCATCTAGAGGTAGCTTGGGACATTCTTTTCTACTGCTTGTGTGGTGTAGTCGGTCAGAACTTCATCTTTCTAACCATCAATAGATTTGGTTCCTTGGTTAATCAAAACAACACCACCACCCGCAAGTTTATCAGTATTGTGGTTTCTTCGGTTCTTAGTGGCAACCCTTTATCCGCCATTCAATTGTCAATCGTTATGATGGTTTTCTCTTGTTTGTAATACCATATTTATGTCAAATTGCAAAAGGTGAAGAAGTTTCCAAAGAAGAAGAAAACTAAATGAATAGGGGATAGAGAATATATATCTATATAGCTTGTAGTATAGGAAAGAAAGCAAAAATCGTATCTCGAATGTTTGACTTTTATAGTATTGATGTAACTTGTAAGGTTCAGTTGTTCTAGTGCAGATGATTTGGCATAGAATGGTGCCCCCTTGATATGTCAAAGGGAATCGAAGTTTTGTTACATTATTCTTTATTTACAAAAAAGTGAGCCCAAGCTCTGTCACAAATTTAGAAGCTTTTTGTGAAGTATATGTGTAAGAAGAGGAGAATAATCTATCTTATAAATATTACAGACATGATACATATATACTAGCAGCAAAGTAACATTAATTATCTAAAAACTCTCTAACTAACTCCTAAATAAAAGGACTTATCTCTAAGTCCATAGTTCTGAAAAATCAGTAACAAACTACTGACTTATTCTAACTATAAATCAGCTAATTAGGTAAAAGAATAACTAACAGCAAGTAATAAAAAATACGTAACATGCACTAATTTGTAACACTCCCCCTTAGTGCATGTTGATGATCAAAAACTCCAAGTGTAGCTATGATTTTTAGAAACTTAGGCTTTGCCAAAGCCTTTGTGAATATGTCTACATTTTGATCATCAGTACAGAATTTCCTTAGTTCAATTTCTTGACTCAATACCTTCTCTCGAACAAAATGATGATGGACTTTAATGTGCTTTGTTTAAGCATGAAAGACTGGATTTAAAGCAAGCCTCATTGCACTTTCATTATTGCACCCAATCTACACAGCATAAGTAACTTCACTAAAAATGTCCTTGATCAACCTTTTCAACCAAATGCATTCTTGTGTAGCCATGGTTGCAACCACATACTCAGCCTCTATACTTGACAAAGCGATAGTGGCTTGTTTTCTACTACACTAAGAAACAATTGCTGATCCGATACTAAACCAGTAGCCTGAAGTCGAACGGCAATCATTGATATAACCAGCCCAATCTGCATCACTTAATCCATCCAAAATAAATTATGCACTCTTCTCATACAAAATACCATAATCAAGAGTACCAAGAACATAGCGCAGGACTCTTTTGGCAACATCCAAATGAGGAACTCTAGGATCTTGCATAAACTGAGATATGACACTGATAGAGAAAGATATGTCAGGTCTTGTTATTGTTAATTAGATGAAACTTCCAACTATTTGCCTGAACCTTGTAGCATCCTTCAACAGCTTTCCTTCATTCTTATTCAATTTCAAATTAGGCTCCATAGGTGTAGTCATTTTCTTTGACTCCCCCATGCCAAAATGACCCAGCAACTTTTTAGCATAACATCTTTGAGACACAAAATATCCCTTATCTAATTTTTCAATTTCTAACCCAAGAAAATAACCAATCTCCCCCAGATTCTTCATCTCAAATCGAACTAAGAGATCATTTCTTAGACGGGAAATTTCAACATCATCATCTCTAGTTATTATCATATCATCAACATATAATAAAACCAAAACAAGTATTTTTTTATTCTACTTTAACAAATAAGCTAGAATCTGCATTTGAAACTAGATATCCACAAAAATTAAGGTATTCCGCAACCTTACCATACCAATCACATGGTGCTTACTTCAACCCATACAACACCTTCTTCAATTGAGAAACATGATAAGGGAACTGAGAGGAGATAAAATCATGTGGCTGCTCCATGTAGATATCATGGTCCAACTCTCCATAGAGAAATGTAATTTTCACATCAAGCTGCCACACTTTCCAGCTTTTAAATGCAGCAAGTGAAAAAATTCTTCTTACTGTCCCATCTTTGCAACCGGACTAAATGTTTCTTTATAATCTAAACCATAACACTGAGAGAAGCCACGAGCTACCAAACGAACTTTATACCTATCAATTGTTCCATCTAATTTCTTCTTTAATTGATAACCCATTTGCACGACACCAGTTTGTAATTTTCTGGTTTTGCTACTAGCTCCCATGTCTCATTCTTCTTTAACGCATCAATCTCTTCTCTTATAGCTACTTCCCATTCTGAACAGCCTTTAGCTTCTTCATAAGTTGCTGGTTCACCTTCAATTTCCTTTCCAGAAAAGAAACATGAAGTGACTATGTAATAGCCATGATCTAGCTGAAAGTCTTTAAGGTGGGCAGGTTGTCTCTTTTCTCTTGTTGACCTTCTTGTAGTCTACTCAGGCTCCACTTGAGGGTTATTTGATCCATTACCAATTGTCTCATGTTCAGTATCACCACCATTTGATGCTTGTACTGCTGTTTGTGGAGGCAAGTTTATTCTTTCAATTTCATCATCAAATATAACCTCTTCTGTACCAGGTTTCTGAGCATAATAAAATGACATTCTCATCAAACACCACATCTCTAGAGGTGACTACCTTCTTGGATTCTGGATCCATGCACTTCCAACCTTTCTTATATGAATCACAACCACCAAATAAGCATTTCTTTTCTCTTGGGTCAATTTTAGTTCGATCCTTTTTATGAACATGAACATAGCATATAGATCCAAAAACTCGAAAGTAATTCACATTTGGCTTGACATTATATAACAACTCAAATGAATACTTCTCTTGACCTAGCCGTGGAGGTAGCTGATTGATCACATGACAAGCAGTATGCACAGTCGCTGCCCAAAGTTCTCGAGGAAGATTCTTTTCATGTATCTATGACAGACTTATAACATATAATTGTCCCAACTTCTGTTCAGCAACCCCATTCTGTTGGGGTGTTTCCGGACACGTCATTTGACGCTTAATATTGTTGTTGTCACAATACTTGAAAAATTCAAGTAACAAAAATTCTCCTCCATTGTCACTCCTTAGACACTTAATTTGGTTGCTGAATTCCTTTTCTACAGATTGCTTGAATTTAATAAACTTGGACAATGCTCCACTCTTCTCTTTCAAAAACTATACCTAAGTACATCTTGCGCAATCATCTACCAACACCATAACATATTGATACCCACTATAACTTGGTTTTCTTGTTGGTCCCATTAAATCTATATGTACCAACTCAAGTACGGATGATCTCTGACTTGATTAGTTGCTAAATGGCAGGCGATGTGATTTTCCAAATTGAAAGCCTTGGCAAATAACATTTTTAGGAACTTTTTTCAATTCTAGAATTCCGTCCAACAACTTCTTTGAGAAAATTTTTTGTAGTAGTTGATAGCCTACATGACCCAGTCGTTCATGCCATACTAATGCACTATCAGTTTTGCTGGTCTTGTTAACATAGGTTTCCCCTACAGACATAACAAATAAGGACCCTTTCTTTCCACCAGAAAAAAACAATATCTACTTCCATGTTTTGAAGATTATCTAGCACCTTAACATCTTCTGGGCCTAATAAAACATATTTTCCAAAATTAGAAATTTGAGAAACAGAAACTAAATTTTTTTCTCAAACTTGGAACATGGTAGACATCATTCAGGAGAAACGTTTTAGGCTTAGAATCACCAGCTGCTCTAATCTTCAAGGCACCCTCTTTCTTTACTGGATGGACCGAGTCATCTGCTATAACAATTACCTAATTCCCTTTGTGCTTACATAAATCTGATAGCAACAAATCATTACCAGTCACATGATGTGAACATCCAGAATCAACGATCCATTCATCTTTATAATTCACCACCTCACTAACTTTTGTTTGAGTAGCCAAAGTGTCTTCTTCTTCAACTACTTGATTATAGAAACAATACTCCCATTTAAGTGGCTCCTTCCACTCATCTTCACAAGCAACATTTGCTTTAGAGAGTTTTACATGACAATTCTTTTTAATGTGTCCATATTTACCACATCGATAACACTTGATGTTCTTCTTTGATTGTGAGTTGCCACCATCTTTACTAGAATTGCCTTCATAATTCTTGTTACGTGCAGATGTATGCCTCTCATTGTTCTTTCCTTTTGAAAAAAGAACTACATCTGGTTCTGAGTTGAATTTATTTTCCATTTTCCTAGCCAATGCCTCCTAATTAGAGAGCAAATTCTTTAATTCTTTAACTGTTGGTTGGTTTGCCCGGCCTTGAATTGACGTGATGAAAGGATTATATTCCTTTCTCAAGCCACAAAGAAGGTATCTTCGTAATCGTGCTTCACTGACCTTTTCCTCTGGGTCTAATTCTTAAATTTTAGAACAAATACTTTTAACTCGTAAAAATTATTCTCCAACTGTCATGCTTCCCTGCATCATAGCTGATAGTTCAATCTCAAAAAATTGTATCTTTACTGTATTTTTCATGGTAAACAATTTCTCAAGAGCATTCCACACCTCTTTCGGTGTATTGATGTCTCGGAAATGATCAATAAGCTCTTTGCCAATTGATGTCCATAGAACAAAGAGAGCCTTCCCACACTTGATCTTCCACTTACTCCGTGCTTCAGCATTCTGAGGAGTATCATCTGGAATCTCAGAATCAATACCCAAGACTAATTCCCACACATCTTAGCTTTGAAGATATGCTTCTATACACATTATCCAATACTTGTAATTTGAGCCTATAAGTTTCTCCACACCATATTGTGTATTTGAGCCATTCACTGCACCATTCAACTCCATAGTGCAGAACAGGAATTTCCCCTCAACAACTCTCAATCCTCTTCAACAAGATTCACTTGATAGATAAGAAGGATGAGAATAAACACAGGAAGCCAAAAAACCTTAACGAAGCTCTAATACCATGTCACAAATTTAGAAGCTTTTTGTGAAGTATATGTGAAGGAAGAGGAGAATAATCGATCTTATAAATACTGCAAACTTGATACATATATACTAGCAGCCAAGTAACATTAATTATCTAAAAAATATCTAACTCTTGAATAAAAGGACTTATCTCTAAGTCCACAGTTCTGAAAATCAGTAACAAACTACTGACTTATTCTAACTATAATTCAGCTAATTAGGTAAAAGAATAACTAACAAGAAGTAATAAAAAATACGTAACATGCACTAGTTTCTAACAAGCTCTTGGTGTCCATACATGAATGTATGTGGGTTACCTGGCTAAGCTATTTCTTTAAGTGAATATAATACCGAAGTGAGGGTTTCCTACGTAATGAATGGAAATAACCAAGCCCTCTTTACAGAAAAATCGAGGAAATCTCTTCATTCCATAAGCTTCTGCCTAACATCAATATCCGTTCTATGCAGCATTCTTCGTTCTATGCACCTAAATAATTATTTTATCCTTTTATTTATTTTTATGATTTTCCTCCCTCCTTCATTTTCTTTCGTTCTTTCATTTCATTTTCTGGCATAGATCATTGCGGCAAGAGCCAATTTTTTTAGACTAATCAGAAAATTGGTATAAGGATAACACATGCACCTTTCTTCTTTTTTATTTAGGCATTTATTTTCCATTTTTCTTAGAGAAGGAGACTAGAGGGAAACAGTGAAAGAGTGATAAAAATATTTAAGTTTTTTCTAATGCTTTAATATTATACTTAGTATAAGAGAGAGAATATTGTTAGTTATATTTTTCTTTTCTAATACTTAATTCTTTTACCTTGATGTCATTTTATAAATTTATTTCTTCTACGAAAAATGATTACACTCGTGTCGGTGGGCTTTATTGAGGAGGAAGAAAAAGAATCCTGAGATTCCCATTGGAGCTGCCGTTATGTTTCGTGTGTATGTATGATCTAACCATCTTAGCACTCAGAAGCTGTTGTTGATGGAAATCCACTTGATTTAAATTTTTCCAAAATTAGAAAACGATAGCTGGAAAAAAAATTGCTCTTCAAGCTTTAGCCGAGGGGTTTTGTCGACAAATCTTTAATAATCCAAGAGGCCATCTCTTTTCAATGTCCAAGTAGCCTTAGTTACGCAATCAATTGTACACCTGAAGCCAATATTTCCTTAACACAGAGCAATCCATCACCAAGGTGTTGAATACTTTCAGTCGAAGAAAGACGAGCTATGCATTGGTTTGATTGTAAACTCTCTTCCATTGCAGTTTTACCTTGGAGCTTGAAGCATTTTGGAAACCAAGCCAGCGGACAAACTTATGTTTTGCGAGACCATTATGCTTACAGATTAGTGAAGCCCAAGCCACCTTCCTCCCCTCTAAGTCTTAAGGAGTCAGATTTTTCCCGGTGAAGTACTCACCAGCTGGAGAACACTTTTTGGCGTTGAATTAGGGTGCGCATTTAATTTCTTCTCAAGTCGGAGAATGTTCCTAAACATCCAGGAAGATGGGATAGTAGGTTGGTATTGCCATGAGTCCACACCTAATAAATATATGTAATGGACCCATTTAAGTCAAAGTGACTCCTAATTTTTCGATATAAATGTATGCTAATAAGCTTCTACCCAGATAAGTCATTGTTGTTTCCTAGGCCTCTCATTTCCATACACACCATTTTTACTACTTCATACCCATATATCCCCTCATATATATATATATATATATATATATATATATATATATATATATATATATATATATATATATATTTTAATTTTCCAAATCTACCCCTCACATTTTCACTCTCCCTCCCAACACTTCCTCTCAATTCTTTCTCCTCTTTCATCCTCTATTCAACCCAAAGAAAAAAAAATTATTACACAAATAATCATCCACCATTTATACACTCTTGATCTATAAAGGTTAATGTACATCTAATTTTATTATTAATTTTCTTTATAAAATTACTTATTTTCGAACTTAAGTTAGTATGGATGATTTGGCATTTGAATTTTTGATTTTAGTATATTATTTGCTTCAATTGATTGTTTATATGTATAGATCAACCTAAATTAAGTAATTTTTTAGTATTTTTTTAATTTTGACCTTCAAAATTTTCATAAATTTAATACGTCATTTTTTTCGTAAATTTTAGACTTGTCGGGTGAATCACCCGTATCAACCCCTCCCTAACGACCACTCACCCGTATGAACCCCTCTCCAATAAGGCACTCATCTGTATCAACATCTCCCCAACGGATCACTCACCTATATCAACCCCTCCCTAACATATAAGTCACCCATAGATATCCCCACTAACGGGTCATTCACCCATTAGTTGTTATTATGATTAATTATTATGATATATATTGTTATTAGTAATTAATGTTGATTATAATAAATAATAATGTAATAATTAATATTATTGATTGTGAATTATTAGTATATTATTAATAATAATATCGATAAAAATTAATATTAATATTAATTATTTTTTATAATATTAACAATGATTACTATTTATTTCAAGTATTATTAAAAAATTTAATTATTAAATATAATTCATTATTAATGTTGCTTATTATTATGAATAATTATTGCTAATGAATAATAATAATTGTGATATTAATAATATTACAAAATAATAATACATTTTAAAATATCAATTACTATACATTTTATAATGATTATTATTGTTAAGAATGATATTATTAATAAGTAATATTAACAATTACAAATAAAATTATTATTATTATTACTAGTTATTATTAATATTATTATTGTTAATATTACTTATTAATAATATCATTCTTGTTATTATTAATATTACTTTTTATTACTGATATAATATTATTATTAATATCAATGATTATTATTTTGTTTAGTTTTTTTTTATTATTGAATGTGGATCAATTATTGAATTTGATATTATACATTGTGTATTGAAAATTGAAATGTTGAAGATTTAGCATTGAAGATTGAAGAAGGAAAAGAGAGAAGAGAGAAAAAAAATAAGATAGATATGTGTAAAATGAGAGGGGTAATTTTGTCAAACATAAAAAATAATTTATTTTGAGGGGTGTGAACTCATAAAAAAGGGTGTGTATCTGACAATATCCTTTTAGACTTGATGAGTGAATCACCTGTATCAATCCCCAAAACTTTCCTTACATACCTCATTTTCTAAACTCACACCACTATAACCTAAAACTTTCCTCCCTTTCTAATTTTACCCCCATAATTTTTTACCACCCATCTCTAAACCCTCCATCTTCTCTCCTCCCTCCCCCACCCTAACTTAGTTGAATTCATCCATTGAAGGTAATAGTCAAGATTTTAATGAAATTCACGTCTAAAGGTACTAATATATATGATATACTTATAAATTACTACTTTTTTTGGTTAAAATTCTTTATTTTTGAATTGAAGGAGTATGAATGATTTGGTACTTTATTTTTCTAATTTGATATGTTATTTGCTTGAAATTAGTGTTTATATGCATAAGTTGAACTTAAGTTCTCAGTTTTCAAGTATTTTTTCATTTCCAAAATGAGAGCTTCGAATCATAATAATGGAGGTTGGGGACAATGAATTAGTGTAGCTCACCCCAAAGTTGTCCCTACAAAAAGGTGACTTGTCTGGTAGGAATACATCCTAACATATAACTTACTTTTCAGCCTTGGCCTCAATCAGGTATTTACCCATAGCCCCTCATTCCCATGCATGGTTCACCTATTCACCCTTCCTTTTAATGGGTGAACAAACCGTGAACTCCTTAACCTCCAACCCTCCAAACCCTAAAGCATAAACCCTTACCTATAAAACCTAAACACTTATCCCTTATCCCTAAACCCCAAACACTAAACCTTAAACCCAAAGCCCAAACCCTTAACTATAAACCCACAACCCTTAACCCTAAACTTTAATCCTTAAACCCGAATCCATAAACTTCAAACCCTAACATGTAACCCTCCCATTTTTAACACTTAAAATTTTCTTTAACAAGAGTTAATTACAAAAGCTAAATCATTAAAAATGTAGGGTGTTACCACCACACTTGGTATAAGTATAGTTTTCCTACTTTTCTTATACTAAGTATTAAGGCTAACATATTTATCTACTTAAATTAAGAACAAAAATGATAAGAATCAGATAACTCTTTTATTACAATATTAAATCATTCCAATAATAAAAAGATTGGATAAAAGAGTCATAATTGATAAGAGAAATAAACACAAAAGGGGACATAAAAGTTAAAGGGATATTCAAATCAAAAGATATCAAAATAACCACTACATAGTCCCAACTTTCAACCCCTACCAAAAGATATCAAACTATACACTCGAAGTACTTTTTTAAGTTAAATATTGCCTATTGAATAGGCGGGAGCATAAAACAAAACCCATCAGTACAATGGGACTAATAAAACCATTACACAATACTAAGTATGCAAATATCACACAGATCACATAGAAGGTAACACAAAGTAACATGGAATAACACGTCAAATAGTACGCACCATAACTAAAAGTGACATTCATACCATAGCTCATATCATACCATATACCACATTCTCATTACATCAAACTTAACCATATTACAACGGTTTCATTAATCTAATTATACCAAAGGTTTCCTATAAAGAGAAAAACACCAAACCATAATTAAGGCATTTTCTAATAACCACTTCTTTACCACTTATAACATGATAAGAAAAGCACTGAGACAATTACCTACCAATATACTATTGCAAAATAACACTGATTGTAATATAATAAGACTGCATCTGAATAATTATCAAAAATAACAAGAAAATTGTACCGATGGAGAATTTAATAACAAAACATTACAATAAAGGAAAAAATCAAAGATCTTTATTCGTGCAATTGTGTAATTACAAGAGGAATGAAAAAAATCACTCAAAAGATCACACAATTAGTAATTCTATAAATCAAAGAGAACATAATAGAGGAGGAGAAGATCTGCACATTCAACTTGATGGCTAAGGATTTTTTTTCTTATAACAACTCTTTTATATTAGATAAACCAATATAAGGTAAAATAATGTGTTTGGTAGAAGTCCCAAAAAACATGGTCCATGTTTAGAAAACATAGGTCCTCCATGTTAATTTCTTTATTCTCAACATTTACCTAAAAACCAACCCAAAGCATTATATGTACAAACATGGTCCGAGTTCACAAACATGAGTCCCCGTGTTTGTCATAGAATGCTTATGTCAAGCATACACTTCTCCAATAATTGACCCAAACTAAAAAAAATCATTATGTTGTGCACCAAATTCCCAGTCAAAGCTCACAATTTTCCACCTTGACACGTTATTTGTGACACATGACAAGGATAGGCCTATGTAAAAAAATAAAAATAAAAACAAAACCTAGACCTATAAAGGGGCTTATGGCCTATGAACACATATCAAGTTCAAAAAATAATCAAACTTACCCAAGGACAATGACTTCATTAGCATATCGGTTAAATTATCCAAAGTACCTACTTTTTACAACACAACTTTACCAGTAGCAACAATAAATTGGATAATATGATACTTGAGGTTGATGTGTTTCGTTCGATGATGGAAAGAATTTTGATTCTTCACGAAATAGATAGCACTCTAGCTATCATCTCAAAAGATTGGAGCAAAATACCAAATCTAACTCACGTACTAAACCATCACACCACATAACTTCCTATAAAGCCTCAATCATAGCCATATACTTTTCCTTGATAGTGAACAAGGGTGTCACCTCTTGTAAAGAAGACCGCTAGCTAATATCTAAAGCACCAAGATATAAAAATTTATATATCCACTGGTGAACCTTCTATTATAAAGGTCTCTACCATACTTAGAGCCCTTGAACCCAGCCAGCAAATTAATTGATCTTCCATACTCCAAACACGCTGATATTGTACCGTTCAAGATCCTCAAGATCCACTTATTTGCTTGCCATTGAGCCTTCCCCCGATTTGTCATATATTGACTCACAACACTAATATCTTAAGTGATATTAGATCGGTTATATACTGTAGCATACATGATACAACCAACAACATTAGAATAGGAAACAATCACCATGAACTCCTCTTCCTCTTTAGATTTGGGGCAATCTAAAGGTGACAATCTAAAGTGAGTAGCCAATGGAGTACTCATTGACTTGGTATCCATCATATGAAACATCTTAAGCATCTTGTTCGTAGTGGGCTCTTGTAAAAATTAAAAAGCTTCTACTCATGGTCTCATATGATCTCTATACCAAGGATCCTCTTTGTAGCTCTAAGATCCTTTATCTCAAACGCACGCTTTAGCAATGTCTTCACCTTATCAACATTGGACATATCTTTTGTTACCACAAGTAGGTCATCAACATATAGCAAGACATAAACATATAAGCCGCCCTCCATCTCCTTCAAGTACACACATCCATAGTACTCACTGCTTGAGAAAACATGTTCAAGCACCACTTATACCTCTATCTAGGAGACTACTTCAAACCATATATTAACTTTTTTAATAGGCACACATAATCATACATCCCCTCAACAACAAACCCATAAGGCTAACACATGTAAATCTCCTCCTTGAGTTCATCATGCTAAAATGTAGCTTTAACATCCAACCAATCCAACTTTAAATCATGCATAGCCACAAGTGCAAACTAGGTGTAAATAAAAGCATGTCTAACCATAGGAGAAAATACCTCATCATAACCTATGCCTGAAACCTGAATGAATCCTTATGAAACTAAACAAGCCTTGTACCTTTATCTCTTGACCCCTAAGGATCCCTATTTGAACTTATACATCCACTTGCAATCAACTATCTTATTCTTCCTAGGTGTCTTCATAAGTTTCCATGTCTGATTCTTTAATAAAGGTTGCATCTCCTCCTCTATAGTAGCGCATCACTCGGCAGAGTTAGAACTCAAAAAAACCTCTGAGAATGACGCTAGTTCATGTCCATCAACAACTATTTCTATACTAGATAAGGCATAACTAGCTAATTCTTCAAAATCATACTTGATTGGAGACTTAATAATTCTCTGTGCTTTATCTAGAGCAATGCCTCTTTGCTCCACCTACTGTTTAGATCCACCAACTTTAAAAATAGTGGGTCTATCATAAGGGTATCTATCATCTAAGTCAACCTCCACCTGGCATGAAACATTATCATGATCCCCCTCCTAAAACACACCATTAGCCAAGAACTACACACTTCTTAGCTCTCAGCTCAAGTTTACCATCATTCATATAAGCATAAATAGGACAACCAAATACATTCAAATCAAAGTAATTAGTTGGCTTACCATACCACAACTCTTCATGTGTCCTCATCTTTGGGTGATTGGTTCACCAGATATGCCACCATGTGAACCACCTCAGCCCAAAACTCTCTACCTAGCCCATCCTATGATAGCATACAACAAGCCTTCTCCAATAGGGTCTTGTTTATCCGTTTGGCAAGCCCATTTCATCATGGTCTCCTAACACAAGTGTTATGTCTCACTATCCCATGGTCTTGACAGCAATAAGTGAAACTTTGATCAACAAAATCAATACCATTATCTTTTCTAAGGCACTTAACTTGCCTCCCAATCTTCTTCTCTAATAAGATATCCCAACATTTGGAAAAACCAAACGCATCATTCTTATGCTTTAAGAAATACACCTATACATTTCTAGAGAATTCATCAACTAATATGATCAAATAGCGTGAACCTCCTTTGGAAACCACTTTCATTGGACCCTATATATCTGAATGGATATACTCAAGAGTTTCTCTCATGCTATGCTTAGTTGCAAAAAACTAACCCACTTCTACTTTCCTAACACACAATGCTCGTAGAATTCCAAAATGCTTGTACTTTCTCCATCCAGTAGCCCCCTTTTAGAGAGATTAGTTAGTCCCTTGATGCTCATATACCCCAATATCATGTGCTAAAGTCTCGTAACATTTGATTTTGTCAACCTTGTCGATGTCACAACAATTTTTTCTATAATAGTGGAACCACCCAACTCATACAATATCTTGATCCACATCCCCTTTATCACCACACGAGCCATTTTTGTAACTCTCAGGGTACCATCCTCAATCACACATCGGTACCTATTACAATATAAGGAAATCAAAAGGATGAGGTTATTAGTTATCTTAGGGACATGCCTCATCTTGGATAATGTCACGACCACACTGTTATGCACCGTCTCATTAACTACCCCAATCTAAGCAATGTTAGAAGCAACATTATTACCCATCAAGACAACGCTACCCTAAGTCACCTCAAAAGTCTAAAACTAACTTCGGTTGGGATAAATATAGAATAACACTCATAATCCAATATCCATCTATTAGTGATATTACTATGTCTATTAGTGGTTGTCAACACTTCTTCATCATTACCAAAAATAACATCATCATTTGTTCCCAATGAATCACCAAAATTAGCACTAAGCTTCCTATTTAGATAAAAACTCCAAATATGATCCTTCTTGTCACACACATGACACACCACATTCTTATGCCAACTCTTTAACATAGATTTGAACTTCTTATGGTCATATCTGAACTTCGTATGCTTAATAAATTGTTGCTTCTAAGTACTCTCTGATTATAAGTCCCTCGCTTTGTGAGTCTACCAAAGTACCAATACCTGTACTCTAACTATCCACCAACACACATTGTAGCAAAATATATTTTACATCCTCAAGAGCCAACTGGTCTTCCCATACAACGCAATCTCATAAAAATTCTTAAAGCTTATGGTAAATAACATAAAAGCATTATGGCCAAATCTTCATTATCAAGATTAACTCCTATATTTTGCCAATTAATCACAATAGAATAAAAATCAGTTAAAAAAATTTTAAATATTAACCCTCACCTAAATTTAGGTCATGAAGACAACTCTTCAATAGTAGATGATTAGCCACTGATTTTGTCACATATAAATATTTGAGTTTCAACCACAAGGCAACTATTATTGATTCCTTTTCCACTTCCGATAATACTTCATTATCCAAACATAGTTGTATGCTATAGAGGAGACTTAGATCTAGTTCCTTATATCTCTCATCGATTTTGGATTATTCAAACAACCAGATAAATCTCTCTTCGACTAGTTCTAAATAAAAATTACCTACATCTTTAATTTTCACAAACTGAAATTGACTGGTCGATTGAACTTTTTAATATCAAATCTTGTAGCCATCCGAACACCAGATCTATTCAGTAACCAAGCTCTGATACCAAATTATTATGGAATAATGCTAACTGTAGCCTAATAAGGCTGGGTCTGAACAATTATAAAAAATAACAAGATAATGGAACCAATTGAGAATTTAATCACAAAATAGAACCATAAGGGAAAAATAAAATATCTCTATTCGTGTAATTGTATAATGAAAAGAGGATTGAACAAGTTACTCAACTAAACACACAATTAGTAATTCTATAAATTAAAGGGAATATAATAGAGGAGAAGAAGATTCATTCATTTGAATGGACCACTAAGGTTTTTATCACAACTCCTTTATATCATATAAAATCTTATAGGACAAAATTAGCATATTTTATAGAAGACCCAAAAAACACAATCCATATTTAGAAAATATGGGTCCCCTATATTATTTTCTTTACTCTTAGCATTGGCTAAAAAAAACCCAAAACATTCTATGGAAAAACACGATCCATGTTCATAAACATGGATCCTCCTTATTTATCATATAATGTCTATGCCAAACATATACTTCTCCAACAACCTACATGAACTAAAAACCCTATAATATTGTATACCAATTACCAACTATCCAGTCAAAGATCACATATACTAAATCCAATTAGTGCATGGATGCAACTATCAAACCAACATATCAAAACCAAGTAGTCAGTGGAGGCAACTACCAAACCAAAAAACCACAAAAATCCATTTAAATCCTTATACAATGGTTATTTCCATTTTTAATTACTCATGGGGATATAATAATCATCAACGGACATATAAAGTACACCGATCATACTATTTCACTAAGAACACACAATATCCTCCCAACATATAACCCAGAGATGTACTAGTACTTTGGTTATATTGGTGTAACAAGGTAACTAAACATCCTCTCATCTTAAGACACATAATTTTTAAGTATCGATACCATCTATAGGGCCTATAGGTCATTTATAGAGTACATTAGGGCTATAGCTAAAATATCCATCAAACCAAATTGATGGCTCCTACCTCTTCTCTAGGGTAGATAAACCTAAAGAGTATTCATTCCAAAATATCAAGGTTTTCCATTTTAAATTTCTTAATAAGTTAATCATAAAATATCACAGAATGCACAACAATTTTAATTTCATACTTAAAAAATTTAGTTTATTTCTAATTATTCAAGTTAACCCTAAGGTCAATGATCTAAGTTAAAGTTAAAGTCAACGTTAAAATCAACACTAAGATCAACTTAGAAATCCATTGAGGTCATCCTAGTCCAATTATATACACTTTTAGGTATAATAAGTTATAAATGACTAGAATGCCTTTTCATGTTATTTATTCAATAATTTTTCAATTTAATAACAGTTGTTATTAGAATTAAGAGAAATTCATGGCATAGATAAATAAAATTAAAAGGCATTTTAATATACAATTACAAATTTATAAAATTTTCAAAATCTAAGAATTATTATTTTGACCCAAAAACACAATTAAGCCTATATAGCACATAAAACTCTAACCCTGTAATAATTATTTTACCAAAAACAACCCTATTCTGTCTTACTATCATTCATATATTAAAATACATGAACTTAACATTCTCTTTCATACAAATACTTGGTCACGTTATAACACCTTGAAATATTGTAACCCTTATTTTCAAGTGTTTAGCCTTTTATTTAAAATCTAACCCTTAAATATTAACTTAATTATTTTTGTCGACCCTTAATTTGCAAACCCAGATAAATTCTTTAATAAATTTATCCTAATTTTTTTCTTTTTCCCTATTAGTAAACCCACCCTAAATCAGTTAACTTTTCCTTGATTTATTTTTCCAAATTAAGAACCCTAACCCAAGATAAATTAATTTTCTTTAGCTTAATCTTTAATCTAAACCTAATTCTAATCCTAACTCTAAGATTATTTTCTTTTTTTCTTTTTTTCTTTTTTTCTTGATTTTCTTTACTTTTTTGTTTCCTTTCCTCCTCCCTAACTTGATATGCCTCCTCTCATTTCCCTTTTAGGCTAGGCACCCTACACCCCCTTGGGCATTCCTTTTGCTTTCCCTTCCCTTCCTAACTCATTAAAACCCCTTCCCCTCCACTACTAAACCAACATGCAACATCTACGCTACCTTTGATCATCCACCCTACACCCTATTGTTTAATCATGCTTGTCTTTGCCTACGCCATCCTTACCCTACACAAAGCTAGCCATATCAATCTTTACCCCATCCAAGCACATCTTCTTCAACCCACCACCCCTACCTTTTATCTATGTTATAACCCCTTCCTCAACTGTCCATATATATATATTTATGTATGTATGTATGTTTACACACACACACACACATACTCTTTCTCTTCACTTTTGGTTGAAACCTGCTTCCTACTCCCTCTCCTTTCTCATTAAGTTTTCCTAGCAAAATCACCCCAATCCATTCCATTTCCTTCTTCCCTTTCTTCCTACTCTATTCAACCCCAACCCTACCCCTCATCATGTGACACCACCATTCATTCTCCCTATTCCCTACCCTCACCATCATTTCTCCCAACCTCATCTCATAGAGCCCTGTCCTCCCATACATCGACTCCTTATGTTGTTTTCCCCAACTTTAACCTACACCATTTTCCTTTCCCAACTGTGTTTTAGTCTCACACTACCACCCCCATACAATGTGAGTTGCCCATGCAACCACCAACCTTCCTCAACCTTTACCTCACCTCTCTCAGCCACCCTCCTCTCACTAGCCAAGCCCTTTTTCCCTACCTAGCCAACCTCTTCAACCACCAACTAACCTCCTCATTAAAACCTTCCACTATCTCCCTTTCTTCACTTCCCATCTTCTCCCTTCCAACCTTACCCATCCTTGCCATCTATCTTCTCAAGCAGCACTAATCCCTTATTTATGACTCAACTAGCGTAAGTGTGGGGTTTTCTTAGCTTAAAGATTTGAGGGGTATTTTAGTAATTTCTACCTTGATAAATATTTTTTTTAAATTGTTATTTTATGGGTTAAATATTAATATGGTTAATGTTGGTTTTATTTTTAGCTAAAAGAGGTTTATTTGTAGAGCTTAATAGATATTAGTAGGTTGCCTATAATTTATACTTTTGCTAAAAATCAGAAAATCCCTATACTCTACTAAAATTTCTTACATTACATGATATCACATTAGGGTTTTTATGTATAAATTATATTAAGCATGTACATTACGTTGTAATTACACACTTAATAGTATTAGCATGAGATTTGGTAAAATAGAGTATGTTAATTTGTGTAAAGCATTATATGTATAAAAGTATATTAAAATAGGTTTAATGGTGGAAATAAATTATATATGTCCAATATGATAGGTTGAGTGTGCTTAGGAGTATTTTTTTCATTATTATTGTTGTTGTTGTTGTTGTTGTTGTTTTTGTTGTGTACCATAGGAAGATTTTGATCTTTCTAATCATATCATGATATTTATTTTGATAAGCATGCCTAATATATATTATTTATTATTGAGCATGAAGATATGTGATTTTGGATGACTTAGCTACCTATATTAAGGTTTTATGTGTTATATCATTTGGTATGTTTGATAATTTAATTTCTGTATTTTAGTCTTTTTATGACAAATTAATAAACAATATGGATTTAGTATTTAAAATGGATGATAATATGGTAATTATGGTCTTAGGGGAATTTTGGTCACTTTTGGCCTAATGCGCCTAAATGTGAATAATTAATCCTAGGGTGGAATTGTATAATATCATGTTAACCATAGTATTGACTTTGATTATGATTGTCTTAAATAATTAGAAATGAGTAAAAATGGTTAAGTATGGAAGTTGGTCCTATTTAGGTATTATGTGATTTTGTGGGCATCTTATTAAAATATAAATATTTAAAGTGAAAGACCTCAGGATCAGGAATGGTAGTTCTTTAAGTCTCACTACCCTAAATACATGATTTGTCCACGGTTGATGTTAGATTTTTTTTTTTTGTGCCTTAGTGTCCTAAACAACCCCATATCTTATTCTCTTTAACATTATGGACTTATAGAGGTTATGCATACTTATGGATTATGTGTCCTTGTCAGTAGGGTATTGTGATAACTTTGTGCGTCAATGCTAACTGCGTACCTTAATGTTTTTTTTTGATAATCAGTATGATACAGTGATGCCTTGGTGCATTAGTATAACCAGAATACCTTAGTGTTTCTGGGTTGATATAATATCCCCTCAAGTAAATAAGAATGAAAAGGATTATTGTTGGTTTGAAATGATTATTATATTAGATTGGTAGTAGCCTTCGTGATTACATAAGGGTCAGTAGTAGCATTTGTGCCTACCTGAGGTTTGGTAGTAGCATTTGTGCTTACTTGAGGTTTGGTAGGAACATAGCAGCCTTTGTACCTACTTGTGGTTTTGTAGTAGCCTTTATGCCTCCCTATGTTTGGTAGTTTCCTTTAAGGCCTACCTAGTGCTATTATGGAATCTGGCGGTATTGGTATTGAGATATGAGATATATTGTAAATTGTATGGTTATTTAGTTAAGATTGGTTCTAATCATTACTTTAAGGAGCATACCTTGGATGCTTGGTTGGTAGGTTTCATTATTTTCTAAATGAATGGGTATGAGCAGTACATAGCCTTGGTTATATTTTCTCATCTAATATATTATCATATTTGGTCATCGTATGTATATTCCATTACTTTATACCATGTACTGCTAAGATGCCATCTATTTATTCTATGCAAGCTTTTCAGGTTAGTTTTGTACAATGAATTACTCAATACCGTTGTACTTATAGATTGTGTTTCATAATCCCTACTTATTCAATGGGAATTGGTCTTCCTAGTTTAGCTTGTGAGATCATTTGAAGGCTTGTATTTTAGGTTGAGAGTTAGGATCATTCGTTGTCCTACCTGGTATCTTTTAATCTAGAAATTCTTAGACTCTTATGTGTCTATATTTTTCTTTCACTGAATTTTATAACCGTTGACCATTTTTTTTCAAAATGATATTTAATCTGCCTTCTTATTTCTAATCTTGCTCTTATAAATGTTTTATTTAAGTGGTGTAACACTTTAGCCTCGGTACTTGATATGATAATGATAGAAAAAACTAATATTGTAACAAGTGTGGCGATAACAATCTATGTTTTAATGTTCTAGCTTCCACGGTTAACCCCTTAAGTAAAATTTTTAAGTTCTAAAAGTGGGGGTTTTACACACACAGAGAAATTAATAATCATATATGGTGCATGCTTATTTTTTATGAGATTACAAAGAATCAAAAATTACACTTAATCATAACATAGAAAGCTCTAAACATGCTATCACATGATTTTTACATATTTAGTAGAAGCATATGGATTATATCTTTCCAAGCACAAATAGCAAAGTAAAATAAAAAACTGCCAAAAGAACTTCAGCACCTTCAAGAAATGGAGGCACAAGAGGAAGAGATAAAATATGAAAGATTCATAGTTTAACCAAAAATATAACTTCATTTACTTATTTAAAAATAAATAAAGGCTTAGCAAAAGGAAATGTAGAAGTGAAAACAAGAGAATAATGAGAAATTTAGGAGGATGGGTCTCAGTTATAGGCTCAACAAAGTTTACAAACACTTAGCAAAAATAATAGTAGAGGTGGGAGAAACCAAGAGGAACAAATGAGAGAAATGCTTAATAAAAACAAATTAAGACAAATAGGGGGAGTGACCAAAAATATGTAGCCAAAATAGGGGTAGGTAGCTTATTACACGTTTCAATGGCAACTTACAAGGTGGTTTAGTATGTTAGGTGATGGAGTGTATCTAGGTTTAATGAAGTTATGAAAACTTAGAAATCAACCAAGGGATGGGCGAGTTGATAGTGTACAGGTCCAAGGTCAACTTCAAGCGTGGGTAAGGTAATTGAAGAAGGTTGAGTGTAAGAAAAAGCTAAAAAGATACAACTAGCATAGGTAGAAACTATAAGAAAGTAACTTTAGCTTAAGTTTTGATCAAATGAATATGAAAATGGTCAATGTAATACAAAATATGATCATATAAATTTTGGGAAGGAATTTCTTGGGTGAATAGTAATTTTAAGATTTATAGATTATTTATAGTGGTGGAAATATCAATAAAGAGGATAAAATTAATAAAAAATATCAATTAAGCTCATAAAATTATGAAAATTTATGCAATTAATTAAAATAATATTATAAAATCACATGCAAATTTTAATGAATTTAAATTAAGAATTTATATGTAAAATATTGATTCGATGGTAAACAAATAAGCCTACAAGATAATTATAAAAATAAATATAAAAACTATTTCTAAAATCACAAAATTACCATAAACTTATATTTATTCATTTAAAACCAAAATATAATTTTTTATAATTTTAACATATATTTGATATGATTTTTAGCTTGCATATCTTAATTACGTATTTTGTGTATAAAATTCAAAAGGAATAACACATACAAATAAAATTAAACTAAATTTTCTAGATTTACATTTCAACCTATTTAGGACCCAAATAAAATTTTATAAGATGTAGCTTAAAACTTAATATACATAAATAGTATTTTATAAGCAAAGTGCATTTAGTTACAAAATTGCAATTACTATAAAATCACCCAAAATAATCTTAAAGCCATAAAATATCCTATAATTATTAAGGTAATCAATTACATATAAAATAACACATTTTCATATTATAATACATATTTATGGCTAGTTATGAATGGGTATTATAGAACCCTTATCCCTCAACCCTCTTAACCATAAACTATTAACCAAAAACCCTAAACCATTAGCCCTAAACCATAAACCCAAAACCTCAAACCCTCAACCTTAAACATTAAACATTAAACCTTGAACCCTAAACCCTAAACCCTTAATCTCAAACCCTAAAACCTTAATTCCAAACCATAAGTCCTTTACCCCTAACCCTAAGCCTAAACAAAAATTCCTTATTTTTGCAATAGTAGAGCATAAAATTATATTATAATAGAGTATACCATAATATTATAATTTTATTTAGCATAATAGAATATGTATTAATTATTTTTTCATTATAATTTGCATATGGTTCAGAAGGGTAAAAATCGTAGGCTTGTTACTCCTGCTATGATGAGGGTCATAGACCAAATAATCATTACTACTGCTTGAGCAGCTGCAACACATTATAAAACTACTCGTACTTCAAATATAGATAAGGAACAACAAGAGGAAGATCATGATGCTTATGAATTGGATTTGATGTTGGCATAATTACTTATAGTCAAGTAGCAGGATCTTCTTCTTCATTTATCAGTGACTACCGATTGACTAGACCTACATGTGGTGGTCTAGAGATTCCCGACCTACTAACGGGCTTCAAATTCCATGTGGCATATTTCATATGGACTAATGATGAGGTAAATTATACTATTATATGTATTAAATAATATTTGTTTATAATTTAATTGATAATTCTAATCTTCTTTTTGTTATAAGAACTAAGATCTATCTTTAAGATTCAGACAGGGACAAAGAGCCTTAGAAAACTACCTCATGATGATGCTTATATGGGGGATGCATTTGATTACATTTAGTGTTGTGGATTTAGGTACCTACAAGACACCTATTGCTGCCACCATAAATGCCAACTTACATCTATTTTTTGTTGAGCGGTGTGATCAGAAGATAAACAATTTCCAATTTCCATTTATCAAGGTTGTAATTTCTCTACATGAAATCATTTATATATTAGGTATTAATAGTAGTGGAGTTGAGTGTACAAGTGAGGTGTTTCTTACTAATAGCAATGCGGTCTCTATAGTTGTTCATCTATTTGCGAGTCCGAGGTGGTGGTTAGGGGATCTTATTTAAAGGGTTCATACATTTGTTTAGATGATATACTTTGTAAGCTTACAATAGAGCGGGTTGATGACGATGAGTTGTATGCCCAATTGTATTTGTGGCATTTTTAGTCTTACATGCTTTTTATATATAATTCTAGAAATTATGCTCCTTAATCAGTCTTGTGATTAGTAGTGGATATGGATAGAATAGTTGAGATGGATATCAAAGCTGGTGCTTTAACATTTCTATATATGTAACACCCCCACATTATGTTTTTAAAATTTTTGTTTCACGAAATTATAATA
Organism: Tamarix chinensis; assembly: GCA_030549775.1. Taxonomy (NCBI): domain Eukaryota; kingdom Viridiplantae; phylum Streptophyta; class Magnoliopsida; order Caryophyllales; family Tamaricaceae; genus Tamarix; species Tamarix chinensis. Next base: position 22,658,807 of record CM060173.1, on the reverse strand, counting down.
TCAAAATAATAAGTGTTACTGCCACATTTAGCATAAGTATAGTTTCTTTACCTTTCTTATACCAAGTGTTAAGGCTCAAAACAAGTGAGATAAAAAAAAAACAAAAAGAAGATACATTAATATAGATAAAGGTTATAGATAAACATCCTCAACAATAATAATCAAAAATACAATACAGGACACAACCGTCTAGAGTAAAATCGACTACACAAAAGTTAGCACTCAAACGTATGACACTAGTTTTCCCTAATGCTTAGACCCAAAATCATATTCTAAGAACAGAATCTCCTACCAAGGATCCCATTGATCCTCACCACGCTTGTATGCCTTGTGCCACTCCATGGGTTGTACATGATCAACTACAAATTTAGTATTAGCACAACTTCTTTATACTCAGTAAACCACAATATCTCAAAAGAGATAACATGCTCATATTAGCTAAAATCACACAATAATGAAGAAACATTCTCAAAACACAAAAAACATGCGGTAACAAGTAAAAAAAATGTGATAGCATATATGAAATCACAACCTCGTACTCAACAACCATCATACTTAACCATTTTGCACCCATCTCAAAAACCATATCAACCATATCATAACCAATGACCAATGAGGTTATGTCGATCAATCAACTTAATTAATTGCAACACCAAACGTAGGGCATATAGGCATCTACTACACCAACAATCCTATACATCTTAATGCCATAAAATAAAGTGAATTCTTTATCTTTTTAGTTTACTAAAGGGGGATAATATTAACTCATGGATACTAAAGTAAACTTGGTCATACTAGTGCATGGAGGAAACACAATACCCTTAGACCTTAGAACCCAGGAACATTAGTGTACACCTAGTCATATAGGCATATAAGGGAAAAATAATACTCTTAGACCTCCTAGGTCACCTAACCCTTAAGTATTGGTATCCCCTAAGAAGTCCAGATAACTAATTAGAGCAGATATAAGGCCTTATAGGGACACTACAATACACCAACAAAACAAATCAAACCAAGGTCTAAACCTTATCCTTTGGATAGATACTCCTAAAGAACTACCTCCCAAACTTGAGTTCTTCCACCTTAAATATTATTTTTTTATGAGATGATCATAAGTATCATATAATACACGACAATCTCAATTTCATACTTAGCCATTTTCCTTTATGTATAATTACTGAAGTTAACCCTAAGGTAAATAATCAAAGCCAAAGCAAAAAATTCAACACTAAGGTTGGCCTAATGATCTACTAAGGTTGTCCTATGTTCAAATATTCACAATATGCTCATTTGGTCAAAATTATAATACCTCAAGATTTACTATTAAAAATTTTCATGTTTAGTGGAAGAGTAATAACAATATAGTTAGGTGTTACCATCATACTCGATATAAGTCTAGCTTACCTTGCCTTCCTTACATCGAATACAAGGTAAAATAGTTAATACTTAAAGCATGATAAAATAAAAAATGAAAGAGATTCATAAACTTAGATAAGAGTTTGGATGTTATCTTCGAGTATAATATTCAAAATAGAACAAAAGAGATACTTGTAACGAAGATTCCAAAAAGATATCCAAACCAAATTTGTAAACCAGATAACATGACTCTATGTCCCAAACCTTAAGGATAGTATCATCACTATTCCCCAGGCAAATCATCATAAGCAAAAAATTCATTCAAGAGGTCTTCACCGGCCTACACGAAATCATCTAAGTCATCTATTTGTGGGAATGGGCCACACCCTTAAGAAGCATAATCATTACTCTATGTACTAAGTACAAGAACAATACAGCCGTAACAAGATTACACATGATATATAAGGTCATATAGAATAATAAGCATGCATATTGATTAAACATGATATGATGCAAGAGTAGAACTGAATCAAAGTTTCATTATTAGGTATAGCCACAATCTATTTCTTATTCATGTTGAGTGAAAGACCCCACTATTCTTATTTTGGTGGAATAAACTGAAACACCTCCAAGGATTAAATGTGCCTAGCCACTATTATTAAACTGGTAGAACGAACTCAACACCTCCCATGGTAATATGCTCCTAACCACTATTCTTAAAATGGTGAATTGGTATAAATCAACTCTTAGGAAAAACACATCTAACCACTATTTTTAAGTTAGTGGAATGGTTCAATACCTTAGTTTTGACTCATGTGATATTTTACTTTAAGAGATTAATATCTTTTTAATGGTTATTTATCTTAAGACCATAATGTAGACACACATATAGATATGCAAGACACATAATCCAACTTAACATAGTTATTCAAAATAGTATTGTGACATCCCAAAAGAAAAAATGTCATATTTCCCCAAAGAAATCCTAATTCCACAAGATAAGTATAACTTCTTCCATAATGCTCATTTAATCATAAATTTTAGAATTAATTCCTAAAATATTACTATTTATAACATATCTAAAAATCAAGTTATAAACCCAACATCTTACACATATAATAACAATTCGACCTCTGGGGTTATTATTTACAATTCCTTATAAAATCTTAATTTCACAAATTAGGCACAACTATTCCCATTAGACTCATATAACCACCAAATTCCATAAAATTTTCTAGAATATTATTATTAACACCATATCAGATACTCAAGGTTTAAATCTAACATTTTACACAAGTGATAATGACCATACCTCTAGGATTACTATTCCTAATTTAAGCTATTTTATCATTTTCTTAGCCTTAGACCACTTATAATTACTCCAAGTGTCGCACATAACAAATTTAGAATAATGTGAATCACATGTCACATTAAGGTAACAAATATTCCTTATTTAAATTCCCTTAATATTGCTAATACACCCATATTCTCGCAAAAACCCTACATTTCCTATAATATCATTTTCCAAACTTACAATATATATTATCATGAAACAAATTGACCACATAAATTTAAAATTTTCCATACTCATTCAAACAACATCAAAACACTATAGGTTATACTAACACACTTACGGTTTCATAACAAGATTTATCTCAACAATAACATAAAAGCTCATATTTTTCACATATTCTCACTTTCCATATATATGATACATATCATCATATAAAAAAATTATTAAAATTATATAATCAAAACATGATATTTAATAAAGCATTTCACATTTTATATAAAACCCTAACTATGATGTGTGTCCTTACTAAAACCCTATCTCATCTCTAAGTACATATAACACTAATATTTCTCCTCTTAAACCACTAGAAAATTACCTAAGAAAAAAGAATACTACATAATTATAACTTAATAAAACAAAAAAAATATAAGGCAAAGAGGGTAGAAAAGTGAGAAAATTTAAAGAAAATGAAACTCGACACAAAGGGAGCTATTTGTGTTGGAAGGTGGCATAACTAAGAGTGTGGCTACATGAGAGTGCCACAAAACTATAGGAGTGGTTCTGTGGGTTTTTCACACATCTAGAAGGTATCTGTGTGAGTATTGGATGCAAAAAGGTGGAGGTGGTGATGAAAATAGGGTTAGGTTGCGTCTAGTGGTGGTGTGGTTATAAGGCGTGTTGCATGAGGTTGTGGTGTATTTGGGGTGGTTTTTGTGTGAATAAGTGATGCAATGGAGGTGAAGGTTTCACAAGTTTGAGGAAATAAATAAAGGTGGTGTGTATGGGAATTTCACATAGCTAGGATGTTTTCGTGGATGAGAAATTTTATGTGAAGGATAGGTGTAACTAAGGGGTTTTGAGTGCGAAGTGTCAACATAGCTAAGGGGTGTTAAGAAACAAGTGTTGACATATCTATGGGGTGTTTTGAGTATTTTTATCATACAAAAAGATTGATAAATTTCGTGTGTCATTTAAAATAAAAAATTGCCACACGATAATGGCTAAGCTTCAATAAGGGTAATGTAAAATGAACCTCAAAATAGAGAAAGGGAATCAGGGAGAGTTTGTGTGAGTTGTAGAATGAAGTAAGATATGGAGAATAGGGGTATTTATAGTATAAATAGGGTGTTATGTGAATGAGAATGACCAAATTATGCAAGGATCGAGAATGGCCTAGGTATTTCCCATGAAACACTGACTAGGAAGGAGAAGGACATGGTGTGACACTTGGTAGTTGTGGGTTAGGTTTTAAGGGTAGATGCCAAGGGAAAAGAAAGGAAGCCATGTGATATGGGGTGCATGGATTAAAGAGGAATGGGGAGAAGGACGATTAGGACAAGAGGAGAAGGAAAAGATAAAAAAAGAGAGAAAGAAATAGGGAAATGGGAAAAGAGGAAGGAATTTATGGTTAGGAATAGAATAAGGTTTAGATTTAAGATTAAGGAATTTGGAAAAATTAATTTATTAATCATCTAGGGTTAGGATTAGGTTAAAATATGATTTACCCAGGATTAGGTTTAGATTTAAGATTAAGTAATTCAGGTATGTAGGACACTTAGTTACAAGATTACTGGCCATTAAAAGTAACTAACAATCCTAACTCATCTAGTTACCTACGAATTAACTAAACATGAACTTAGAAGACATAAAATTTTGAAATCAACCATATAGGGGATAACTTAAGCTACTAAATCTAGATAAAATAAAATGCTACATAAAAAGATTACAAGACATTATAATAATACTATATCAGCCATAAGTTAAATTTAGAAACAAATAAACACTCTTTTGGCTGTAAGAATCCCAAAAGATGAAAATAATGAGTTTTTTCAGCCTTCCACCATCCCCAAAAGGTAGAATTGATTAACCACAAAAGGATTAAAAATGACATATAAATGATACCCATTCTTTCTCAAAAATGGCAACTATGCACACTTGTTTGTTTTCCTTCATTTTTTGTTGCTAATGCCTTAAACAAATATTGAAAAGCCTCCCAAATCTACTGAGAGAAAACTAAAAGCATACCCCTCCTTGGTTGGTTGCTATGTCTTGATTTGTTGAATGTTCTTTTAAAATAAACTGGTGAAAAAGTGTCTTTCAATTTCCAAAATTTGTGACCCCACCATGGCTTGTCCTAAGAATTTTTTCAGCTAAAATATGTTGAATAATGTTCCAATCAGAACCTAAAAAAATGTACCACATGGCCCTATTCCAATTCATTTATTTTGAGCCATATTCTAGCTATTTATAAGTTAGAAAATATAAAGATTTGATTTGCATCGCTAACCTTTATATTAATGAATTTTATCTTGAATGAAGACTCTGTATGTTTATTCAACTTAACATTTGAATCATATTAATTTTGATGAAAAAATTTAAAAATGATAGTGAATGCTCCCACATCAAAATCCCAAAGTTGTTGAGGATTTGATGTGTGTGGGAATATGGAATTATCAATTATGTGATATTAATGCTCAATTATGTTGAGATTAAGAAGAAAAAGCCTTGAAAATGAAGGATGGATGATAAAGGTTTTGAATAAGGTAAACTGATGATGATGATGAATCGAATATGATGATTATGATTTGATGGTGGTAGATGAATGATGATGGTGGTGGTTCAAATGTGATGAGATGATTATGATGTTGATTCGACAATTATGTGTTGGTGATGATGATGATTTGAAGATTAGGGTTTAATGATAGATGACTTCGTGGGTTAGGGTTAGGGTTAGGGTTTAGCATCGAAATTGGGGTTAGGTTGAATAGTAGAGTTTTGCACCATTCAACTTCTCACTAAAGAAAGCAATTAGTTTCCTTTCTTGTGAGAGCACACACCCAATACCTACACCACTAGCATCATATATTACTTCAAACAATTTATCAAAATAAGGTAAAGATAATACCGATGTGTTTGAGAGCTTTGTCTTCAAGTCTTCAAAAGCCTTTATCACTTGATCATTCCAATGGAACTCTCCTTTCTTCATCAGTTATGTGATAGGTGTTACAATGGTATAGAAGTCTTTGATGAACCTCCTATAGAATGAGGTCAACCCATGGAAACTTCAAACTTTGTGAACATTAGTAGGAATAAGCCACATTTGGATAGCTTCCACCTTTGACAGATCAACTCTACTACCATCTCCACTCATAATATAACCAAAGAAAATCACCCTCTCCATCATAAAATCACGTTTCTCCATCTTACCATAGAGGTTCAACTCTCTAAGCTTATCAAATATTCTTTGGAACACATATCAATCCACTTGGCCTTCTTCCAAATCATCCTTCGAGCTATCAATTTCTTCTTCAAATTCTTCATCAAGGTCTTCATTCTCTTCACAAGCCTCCATACTTGCTATCTCCTTCAAAGTCAATACCCTTTAGTTTAGACAATCCCAAGCAAAGTGGCCACAACCTCTACACTTGAAGCATTGCTTGTTCACCTTATAAACAACTTAATCCTTACCCTTTTCTTCATAAGTGAACCTTATGACATTATGGCTTGAGATATTGGTGGCTCCAACAAACCCTTGAAAGTCAAACCATATGGATCATTGGTTGACTTGTTTGGTGAATTTTTTCTCTTCAACTGTTTCTCAAACTTGATTGCTAACTTCGCTAGGTCTTAAAACACTTCATAATGATACACCTCCACCTTCTCTCAAAGATTCATATTTAAACCCCCAATGAATCGTGCACACCTTTGTTCTTCTCTTTCTTTGACATCACATATTATATCTAACCTTTCAAACTCTCGAATGTATTCCTCAACTCCAAGCAACCCTTGACTCAAAGTAGCCATTTTTATTGAATTGTCTTGCTCATATTCTCGAGGCACAAATTTCTTCTTCAAGTGTTTTTTCAATTTTTCCCATGACCTAATTTTTTATTTTCATTCTCTCTCCCTTCTCCTTTTCAAATTATCGTACCACACTCTAGCAAATTTCTTAAACTTGAATATTGTTATTCGACACCTTTTCTCATCATCAATCTCCTTATACTCAAAAATAGATTCAATAATTTGCAATAGTTTGAAAAAATATTTTGGATCAATATTACCTTTAAAGTCAGGTAAATCAAATCAAATTCCTTTTTCCACATCATCATAGGTTTTTCTTAAGGTGCCACGTGGTCTTACATAATTTCCCACACTCTCTTATCCTTCCTCCACTCAATTTTGTGCCCTTCTCATGTGGTCTTTATCTACTTGTTCCCTTCGGTTTTGGGGCTGTACATGTGACCCTTGAGCTTTGGAATCTCCTATTCTCCCCGCATGTAGCTTTACCTTCTTAAGTTCGTCCACCAAGGTCTTGAGAATATCTCTCAAGTATTCTCCTTGATTCTCCATCTTCTCTCTTCACCAACTAAATGGTGTCCTCCTAAACATGCCCCTAAGTTCTCTAATTTTTTACGTCTTTTTGATGAATTCTTAGAGAATCTTGAAGATGAGACATTTTCTTGAAGAATCTTGATTACGATAGATCAAACCTAAGGCTTTGATACCAAAATTGATGTGTCTTGGGATATGGAATTCTCAATTATATGATATTAATACTCGGTTATGTTGAGATTAAGAAGAAGTAGCTTAAAAATTGATGGATGGATGATAAAGGTATTCAAATAAGGTAAACTAATGATGATGATGATGAATCGAATATGATGATTATGTTTCGATGGTGGTGGATGAATGAAAATGATGGTTCAAATGTGATGAGATGATTATGATACTAATTCGACAATGATGTGTTGGTGATGATGATGATTTGAAGATTAGTGTTTAATGATAGATGACTTCGTGGGTTAGGGTTATGGTTTAGCTTCAAAATTGGGGTTAGGGTTAGCTTTTGGTTAGAAATTTAGGGTTAGGGTTTCAAATGGTAGAACGATTTAGGGTTCCAATTTTGGCTTCAATTTGGGTGGTGTTTAGATGAGGGTGATAGCTAGAAAAACATGGATTGTGGAGAGTATAAAAGATAGAACTTAATCTCTAATTCACACAGACAAAAAGATTAAGGGTTTCAAGATTAATCGTTCACAAAGATTTGATTAACCTTAAATTGAATTCACAAAGAATTCACTATTTTTGAAAGTTGCATCCAACTTTAATTCTTGATCATGAACTACTCTCTAATCATGAATTCCATGGATTTATATATTCAATCTGCCATTTAGCTAAAAAGCATAATTCAAAAGGTACCTAGCTAAAAGATATTATGCTACTTTATGCTAAATTTATGCTCTAGCTAATCTTCAACCCTACTACTTACTTAATTAACTAGCTAAATCAATAATTATACATATCCAAGCTGCAAATTTTTCTCCCCATGCACTCTATGCATGACATGCACACGTATGTACATACCTAGTAGCTTGTATAGTACATTTCATCTATTACTAGTAACGTAACCATCCTTTTGTTTTTAATTTTTTTGGAGATCCTTTCTAAATAAAGAACAATTGGTTCCATAATTATAAATGACAATTCTTGAGTCTTTGCTCCAACTTCAAGATTCACCGTGTTGAATATGACACTAGTGTGATACTTGACACAACTTCCTTAAAAACATTTAGGGCACAAGGAATAAAGGCAATTTGTGCCCCAATACAAAATGAATTATTAATGATCTTCAATAAGGAAAAATAATCATAGCTAGTAGAGAAAAATATGAGTGAGTGGTAGTGATGAATCCAAAAACCATGAGGGCTAACCCATAAGTAGGTATTCCAATCAAAGTTTTGAAAGTTAAGTTTGGAGACACTTAATTTTTCATCAAGACTCGTGTATTCTTATTTTGGAAGGATTGGTTCATAAGGTAAAAAATCTTTATTCACAAATGCACTTACTATAGGATAGAAATGGAATCCTAACACATTCATATGGTCATTATTTTCATCAAAGGGTAAGAAGTGAATGTTGTATGTGTCTAATTTAATGATATATGGCTTGACCTCATCAAAAAGGTTCATGGATTCATGGGGTTAGAAGTTTTCATGCACAAATAATCTCATTAAAAAGAATGGTTGAATATCTAATGTGCTAGTGCTGTCAAGATTTTCAACAAAAGTACGTGTTGTGTGATGTTTTCAAAAGGTGATCATAAAAGGATGGTGTTCTCAATGTCAAAAATACATTTACTAGTATCTTGTTTCATAAAATTGAGAACACACCATGGCACCCTAGGAGGGATCACAAGTATATCTAGGGGAACTATATGAAGAACTTTATCAAATCTATTACACCTTATAGATAAAGAAGTAAAAGTTTAGATATTTACCTCAACCATGGATTCAAAAAAATATTGAGGTTTAAGGAGGTGGCAATGTGAGGTTGTAAGTTGTTTGATTTTCTTCAAAGATGAGGAAGTAAATTCTCTAGGACCACCTTCAATAGCCAAAGGGGATTATTCATCAAATAAAGGAATCTCCATGTGGCCATTTTGAATGGCATCTTTAACTTTTGAACCTACAGCCTCTTTACCTTCTTCTTGAGCAATAACATTAAGCTTTCCATTTTTCTCTATTTGCATCATATCTCTTTCCTTCAGTAATTGAATGATGGCATCAAGTTTTGCATCTGTTACCTATTTGTTAGAACACATAGATTTTGAGTGACCAATTTTAAGACATTTTTGACAACTAGAAGAATAGATACCATTAAAGTATAATCATTCCATTTTTATTTTATTTTTTTGAATGTTCATAGGTATAGAAGACGGTAAGTGAAAATGGGGTTAAATAGGTGTGAATGAAGGTTTGGGATTGAAGTTTGTGTGTGGGTGGGTGAGATGGATGAAAAAAGATAAGAAAAGGTTAAAAAAATGATGATAGTATAGAGGGTTGGATGGGGAGATGAAAATGTGGATATTAAAAGATAATATCATATTTATCAACTTTGAACTTTGATACCAATTTGATTCATCTGGTAAACAAATTGGGTCATGCTAATAGGTGAAGATAAAATTTGGATTTAATTCCAACAAAAGGAAAAAATCATAAATGAGATGAAGAAGATGAGGATAATATGATCATTGGTATCTCCTTAGATCATATACTTGAAGATACCATCTAAGATATTCAACATTCAAGATATAATTAGCAAGATTTTGGAAGATAGAAATTTAAAACTCATGAACTAAAGTTTGAAGGAAACACAAGGTTTCATGGTTAGAAAATGACATCCAAGCTCTCTCTTTTCATTACATGCCTTGTACCACTCTTATAAAACTATGTAGGACACTTAGTTACAAGCTTACCAGCCATTAAAATTGACTAACAGTCCTAATTCATTTTCTTACTTAGGAATTAACTAAACATGACCTTATAAGTCATAAAAATTTGAAATAAGAAATATTGGGGCTGACTTGAGCTACTAAATCTAGGTAAAATACATAAAAAGCTAAATAAAAATATTATAGGACATTGTAATAATACTATATTAACCATAAGTCAAAATTAGAAGAAAACAAACACACTTTTGGCTATAAGAATCCCAAAAGGTGCAAAGAATGATTTTTTTCAACCTTCTACCAACTCTCAAGGGCTGATTTTATCAACCACAAAAGGCATGAAAATGACATATAAATGATACCCATTCTTTCTCAAAAATGGTTCTTGTCCATACTAGTTTTTTTTCCTTCATTTCTTATTGCGAATACCTTAAATAAATGTTTAAAAGTGTATACTAAGAAAAACACAAAATCATACCCCATATTGTTTGGTTGCTATGCCTTGATTTGTTGAATGTTCTTTTAATATACAATGGTGAAATGATTTCTTTCAATTTCCAAAATTTTGGTCTCCACAATAGCTTGTGCTGAGCAATTTTTGAGCCAATATATGTTAAAGGATACACCAATCATCTCCTATAAACATGTATCTCATGGCCCCATTCCAAGTAATTAGTTTTGAGTCATATTCTAGCCATTTATAAGTTAGAAAATTTAAAGAGCTGATTTGCATGCCAAACCTTTAGCTTAATGAAATTGATCTTTAGAGAAGGCCCTATATGTGCACGTAAGTTAACATTTGAATCATCTTGATTTGGATAAAAAATTAAAAAAAAGATGGTGAATGCTCATATATCAATGTAATACCCTATATTTTTGTAAGATTCATAGAATGAAAAATTATTGTGTTTAATAAAATTTGATAATGCTGACCTTGATTTGGAACTATAATTGGATTTGGGAAACAAATGGACTTGAGAAAAGATTGGAAATTCAATAAAATAAGTTTTTTAGCTGATCAATCAACATGTTCTATGAACTGATCAACTAGTTTGCTATTTTAGCTAAGGGTTTTGTTCAACCAACCCAATTGACTAGCCTCAGGAAATTAATCGACTGGTCTGGTTAAACCGATTGATTGGTTAATCAATCTGAGTGATTTTTTAAGCTCAATTTTCTAAGAAACTTCTTGCATCAAAATGGAACTTTAATAAACCGACTCCAAGCTATTATTGAGTGATCCTTAACCTTTTTGATCAATTATTCGGCTTTAGTTGTTTCCCTGAACATATTCGAGGGCTCAATTTTAACATATGAGGAAGAGGATGACCTCATTTTGGTCTTAATCTTCACCTCTCCTCAACACACCTTTGGAAGTATGCTTCAATATCTAGATTGTCCTTGCATGATTAGAAGGTTTTCTTCACATGCCAATATTCCATTTTCCATCTTGTCTTTTAAATTTTTTAGATGAGCTCAACCTACATTCTCCAAAAAATAATTATTTGAGCTCTAAAATAGGAGTAAACCTATTATTGATAAATCAACCTTTTCAACTCAAATTTGAATGGTAAATTTAGGTTTTTTGATTTGTTACATAACCTCACTCTTTCCTTAACCAATTCTTTGGCTATAAATAACCCTAATCACCTCTTATTCTCACCTTTATTTCAACCTCTGAAATACCCGAGTCCTCAAGCACTAGTGCTAATTCCTCTCAACTCCAATATTACATTTGAAGTACATTCACTCTTATAATCCTTTCTCTAGCTCCCTATTATTTTATCCTTAAGTAAGAAAGAGTTAGATTAAGAGGAAGCTAAGTTGTTTTCAACTGAATCTTTGTCTATTTTTCTCTTGGAAATGGTAAGTATGTTTTCTTCCTGAATTTAAGTTATTGATTTATGAAAGTTATTTAATAATTTTTTATGTTAATCCAATTGTTTTTAAAGGTTTTGGAAGTTGAAATTGTAATACTCCAAATTTTTAGTTAAACCTAATCCCGAGTAATTAATACGTGACCTAATTCTAACCTCAGAAAATTTATTTTTTGTCTTACCTTAACTCCCTAATCCTAAATTTTATCCTAACTCAAATTTTTTATTTCACATTATTAATACATATCCTAACCTAAAAAAAACTAAATTCTTTTCCTTTTTTCTTTTCTTTTCCTTTTCCCACTTACCCAGCTTCTTTTTTTTCTTCTTGTGTGAATCCTTTCTTTTTCTCAAACCAAAATCCCTTATTGTGCTCCATACTCCAAGGCCTTCACACACTACCCTCACCATCACTCATCAAGTCCCTCTTTTTCTACGTTGAAATTGTTGCCCGATCATCACAATTCCTCTTCTCTTCCTGCATGCGTATGTGTCTATAATGCACATGTAATACATCAAACCGCCCCTCCTTCTCCCTCTATTTTCTGTCAAAAAAATTCACTACCATTCATACTTCCTTACTCCTTTTTTACCTCTATTTGCCATCACCAAAATTGCCACAAAAAACTACCACTAGCAGCCCTTGTCGTTCATTCACAACCATCACCGGCAACCTTTGCCATTGCCTCACCCCAAGAACAAGAAAAACCCACCATTCTTACCCCCTCCCCTTCATCATCTTACACCATAACCCTCTCTTTTTCTTTTTCTTCCTTGGTTGTGGCACCATGACCGCACCATACCCCTACCACCAGCCAAACCAACCAATCCCTACCTCCTCCTTCAGCCTCCCCTGTCATTCCCAATCCCCTTACTTCTACACCCCTTTCCATTTCACCTCCGTTAGGAATGGCATGTTGTGTCATTTCTAGCCTCCCGTGCTTGGCAACCCCAACTGATCTCCTCCTTTGTTGTGTAAAAATTTACCGACCACAACTTCGAGCATTATTTTGGTTTTTCTCCAATCCTTTTACTCTTTATTTCCTTAAGGCATTTCTTAATTATGTAATTTAAATATTAATGATGTTTTTTATTATTCTTAGGTAATTTACCAGAACCTTCGGAAGAGGCAGAATAGGATAAGCATGCTTAGAGACCGGAGGCTTTTTTCATAAGGATGCTAGTCAATATTTGGGGTTTTGCGTTAAATTCTTATATGAGTATGTTATTATAATGTTATGGTTATTTCAATATTAAATGCATGTTTTTAATGATATGTTGTGATAATATGGATTATATGATAGAAAGAGAGTAAGAATGATGAAAGATGTGTTAATATGATGTTGTTACACAAAGTAGTATTTTGTGGATGAGTATAACTTGTGGAAGGATAACATGGGCCTAATAAAGTATGATAAGTGGAAAATAATTATATTTGAGATGTATGTTGGTAAATGTAGGATTTGGAAATAATGATATTAACGGTATAAGATTTTCGTAGAATAAGGGTTATTGGCTATCTTTAAGGGCATTTTGGTCAATATATGTTGATATGAGAATTTTGGTATTTTAACATCTTAGGTGGATAAAAAGTATTCTAATAATATGATGTGCTGTGATTGGAGTGATTATGAACGTCATAAGTTCCTAAAAATGAAAAAATGGTCTAATTTGGGAATAATAACCTTAAAACGGTAATGTTATTATCACATGTGTAAAATGTTAGAGTTAGCCCAAAATTTGTGGATATGTTGTTAATATGGGTATTATAGGGATGTTAAATTTGGTAATTATATGAGCCTTATGGAAAAAGTTATGACTTACTTGTGTAATTAGGGTTTTAAGAGCCTTATGAATTGTAACTTTGACATAGGGCTATTGTCGCATGTGTAAGACGTGGGAGTTAGCTATTGAATTTTGGGTATATTAATAAAAATTAATATTTGAGGAAGATATACTAAAATTGGTGGGTAAATGACCAATATGAGGGAAGTTATGTCTAAATTATTAATTTAGGGTTTATAGGGGAAGATAAGTAACTTAACATTTAAGAATGGTCATGTTATCCATATGTTGATGTTTTTCCTGCCTTGATTATATTTTGTACTCATCAGAACAATTATGAATAAGATATTGATCATTTAAAGTAAAATATCCCATAAATTAGGACTAATTGTAAATGTTTGTTCCACCGAACAAGAATATTAGTCAACCATATTCTGCCCTATGGTTATATATTTATAACCATTACACCGTTTGATAATAGTGGTCGGATGCATTTTTCCTAGGGTTATATATTATTACCATTCCAGAGATAAGAATAGTGTCCATGAGTGTTTCACCCTGGGGTGGAATAACTGTTCCACTGGTTGAGAATAGTGGGCTCCCTGAACTCAATCTAAAATGAACTTTGAGCACGATCATAATCATTGATAAGATACTAAACACTTAAAGTGAAAGACTACATGAGTCAGGACCAGCTGTACCTGTCCATTCCACCGGACGAGAATAGTGGGCGGGAGCATTTTGCCCTGGGATTGTATATATTAATAACTGTTCCATGGGTAGAGAATAGTGGGGTCCCTAAAATCAACATAAATAAAATAATTGATCACATTATATGCTAATGGTGTGAATCCAAAATTAGTAATTACCTTATATTTATTATTATATCTCGCATGTATGCTACTTTATGCTGTGAATGCATGTAAGAATATGTTTTCCCTATTTCAATTGTATTGTTAAGTACGTAGCATATTGATCATCCTTTTCATGGGTGTTGCTCATTCCCATAAGTAGATGAGACGGATGTTTATGCGCAGGTCGATGAGGACCTAGTTGATGAATTTCTAGCTTTTAATGCTTTGTATGGGGGATAGTGACTTTGTGTATTATGAATTTTGGGTGTAGAGTCATGTTATTCAGATGTTGGTTTTACCCAGATACCTTTTTGGACTCTTGTATCCCTGTTATTGTATTTCGTTATTGTACCCTAGAGTAAATCTTCAAACTCACATTTACATTTATAAACCAACTCTCATTTCTATTTACTCTATTCTACTCATAATGGTTTTTAGCCTTGTGATTGATGTGAAAATGGTACGGTAAATAGACTCACATCAATTACGAAGATAAAACCCAGTTATTTTAATTATGCTTTCATTGTAAAATAAAATTTTTCAACAGTCAACTTTAGGGTGTTACAGAAATCTTACAACTTGAGTTTTTCCTTTTTAGCAGAAAACTTTGCTAAACATCAAGTAAGTCATTCTTACCTTTCAAATGTGGCATGAATAAGCATGTGAGTTGGTTTACTCTGTAAAATGTTAATTTTATATTCCTTCATGAGAGTTTGGCTTTCTAAATGATGCATTTTGAATTAGTTAATAATTATGAGAAAAAGGCTTGATTTATAGGAAATAGAGTTGATTTCCTTGAAAATAAAGCATGATTTAGTTTATGAGCATATTAAATCTTCGTATTTTACTATGGCATGTTATAATTTGGATAAGGTAAAATTTTAGAGTGTGATTTGCATAAAAATGGTTGTTATGTGATGTCAAGGAGCAAACTGATCAATTGCTTAAGCCAAATTGATTGACTAGTCCTTAAAATAGTCGATTGGTTGGCCCAAACCAATCGACTGGATAGTTTTTGGAGACTTTGGTTGCTCTCTTCCTAAACCCATTGAATGGTTTGTCAAAACCAATTAGCTAGTCTTAAAATAATCTATTGGTTCAAGAAAACTCTAGGGTTTGATTGAAGAAAACCTATCGACCGGTTAGCCCAAATCAATAGATTGGTTAGGCTAGAGTGTGTTGTTTTATTATGTTGGACTTGTTATTCTTTGAGACTTTATATAATTCTATAAAATGACCCTTTAATGATGAGAAAACACATATTAACATGGATTAACTAACATATTGGATGGATTAAAGGAATCCTAATTCATGATATTCTTATTCAGTGCATTTAGAAGACTTTGATGAGTAAATTGGAATGAGCATGATATGAGGATACTATTGAATGAGATAATGCATATTTTGCATAAATGGATTACCGTAATGGCTTGATTTGAACTTGGTGAAGCAATAATTGAAATCCCACCACATGGTTGGAGGGTAATAATGGTTAAAATGGATTGATTGTGTGGGTGTATTACTTGGATGTTACATGGGACTTGTATGATAACATAAACTTGGAAAATGACATACTAATCACTTAAAGTGGAAGATAATTGAGATGTGCATGGGTCTAGATTACCTGATCCTCGATTAGCTACTCGAGGTTAGTCTACCTTCAAGCATTCATTGGTGTCTTTGGGCTTTGCTTTTGGTTAGGATCCTAGTAGATCTTGGTGCCTTACCTACTCTTGACACCAATAATATACTGTAACACCCCAAAAATTCAGTACTGAAAAATTTCGTTTTATTAAAAGATAATAGCGGAAGCAGATAAATAAAATGTGAACTTTGGGAGTATTACTGCCACACTTAGTACCAGACCGGTTCACTCATACCGTTCCAGTACCAAGTGCTAAGGCTAAGAAAATGAAATACAATTCGAAAGACATTCAACATGCATAAATCAGAGTAAATTGCAAGAACTTCAACATATTCAAATCAGAGTAGCGCATCAAATCGTTTTCAGGAATAAAATCCACTAATGGTGGTTAAAGTACCAACATAACATCAAAACCAGGGAATTAAACGAAGAAGGAGGGAAACCCTAACGATACCGGATAACTCCTTACTCTCTTTCCCGTAGCCCACTTGAGTAGCACCTGAAAAACCTGCAAGGGCACTGCCCATTGAATAGGCAGGGGCCCCATAAAGGGAATCCCTTCAGTACTACGGTACTGAGTAACCCTTTAATACCACACTTAAAGACAGGCCCACATATGGCACACAATGCAAGCCACACACATATAAATAATGAGAGATGCATACATAACAATGACAAACATAATACTTTGTAAGTCACGATCGATACTTTGGGCCTTAAGCCATTATTCTGTCATTAATCCATCAATATCATATTTTATATCCATGTGAGTACGAGAACCCCACTATTATAGCTGGTGGACCGGAAGTCAACACACAGGGCAGAACGCCTCTGACCACTATTATTGCCGGTGGACCGGTCTGGCCCCAACTCACATGGTGTTCCACTATAAGTGATTAGTATTTTTCCATAATCTTATTCACATACATAACTGATTTTATTGAGCTCGGGACCCCCACTATTTTAGCCGGTGGACCGGAATATATATAAAATCGTCATCCAGGGCACAACGCTCCTGGCCACTATTATAACCGGTGGACCGGTACTCATAATCACATACCAGGGCAACACGCTCCTGGACCACTATTATATCCGGTGGACCGGTACTCATAATCACATACCAGGGCAACACGCTCCTGGACCACTATTATAACCGGTGGACCGGTACTCAATATCATAATCATCTGGGCCCGGCTCATTAATATTCCACTTTCAATAATAGTATCTTTCCTTTTCTTTAATCAGCACATCAATCATATTTATTTGCCTCGAATGGGAGATCAATAACCCAGGACACAAAGGTACACCGGTCGTACCGGTGCATATCAGCTACTCAGTACCCTTCAACCATGAACCCAAGGACGCAAAGGTACCCTGGTCGTACTGGTACATAAAGCTAACTCAGTACCCTACCGACAAGGACACCTAATCCATAAGTATGCATACCCCCTAACTAGGTCCGTAGAGCTAGAAAGAGTAAGATATAGGGCCTGGCTGGGGCACAAAAGCACACCAGCAAATACCAGAATAATCGTGGACTAAACCACGTCCTTAGGGTAGCGACCCCTAAGGAGTCACCATTCCCGATCTCGAGGTCTTTCACTTTAAGTAATAGTGTCTTAATTAAGGTGATCACGAAAAGTACGATAATCCGATACTTATTCACTTTCAATCATTCTAATATCATTAATCGTTTCTTATTCATATGATTATCCAGAATATCACAGAGAAACCATTAAGGCCATCCTAATTATCAAATACTCTTACTTGGCTAATCAGCATTATTTAATCATATTAATGTTCCACAATCTCAAGGACATATTAGGTACAAATTACTCATTTGCCCTTTACTTATATAATTGTTAAGTATCCGTTCCTTACTTAATAAATTACCACATTACCCTTAAGGTTGCATAATTACCAAATTACCCCTTGTCCACTTTAGATTACCAAATTGTCTCCTACACTTTTTATATCACCATTCACCCCTCATAATTACTACACTTATCATATTTCCCATTTGGTTGGTTATTTTACCAAGTCGCCCTTAAAATTACGAAATTGCCCTTGAGTTGGATAAATTACTAAATCACCCTCCTTCATTATCATGATTACTATTTTTCCCCTTTAGTTGGTTAAATAATTATCACTTTATTCCATAATTGGCTAAATTACCAAATTGCCCCTTTAGTTGAATAAATTACCAAATTACCCTTCTCCTTTATCATAATTACCATTTTACCCCTCTCAATTATTTTAATTGCCATTTGCCCTTTTTAATCATTATAAATCCCAAATTACCCTTCTTCATAATTAAAAATATTAATTTACCCTTTTTCATAATCAAGATTACTATATTACCCTTCTCCATTATTAAAATTACCATAATGCCCTTTAATTGGTTAATTTACCAAGTTACCCTTCTATACCATCATACTTATCCAATTGCCCTTCTACAATCATAATTTTAATTTCTAAATTATCTTTTGTCGTTATCATAACTACCACGTTACCCCTTACTGAAATGTCCCGAAAATTTCTAATTTTATAAATTATATTTAAATGAGGTTTTATTAGAAAAATTATTTAAATAAATTATTTTTAATAAAACAAAAGGATATTTAACTAGGAAAATTCAAGAAGAAATTTATAAGTATTTTTATTAGAAGAGAATTTGGGTATTTTAGCTAATTAAGCATTTTATTTTGAATATTAATTAAATAAATTATTTTATTTAAAATAAGAAGGAGAAAATAGTTTCAAATTAATATTAAATTTATAAATAATTTAATTGGAAAAATTTAGGGTGGTTACTAATTAAAATGGAATTTATGAAAAATCTTTTAAAAATTCTAATTTAGTCTAAAAAGGGATTTAAATATTATTTTATTCAAATATTATTATTTTTAAATATCCTAAATTTTAAGACTAATTTAATTGGCCCTAACCTAATTATTTTTCTCTTTTCTTTTTTTTCGGTTTCCTTTTTCTTTCTTTTTCTTTCTTCTTCCTTTCTTTTTCCTTTTATCCTCACCGAACTGGGCCAGCCCAGCGGCCCAGTTCCTTTTTTTTCCTTTCGTTCGGCACGGCCCAGCCCGTGCAACGCAGCCGTTTCTTTCGCCATCAACGCGCTGCGTTTTCTCCGTTTTATGCTCGCAACTCGTCGTTCCATTTAAGTAAGTTTCGACGCCGACCGCCCGGTCTCCTCTCTTTTCCTTTCTTTCTTTTTCTTCTGGACCGCCGGTCCATCCCTTTTCTTCTTCCCCAGCTTCGCACTCCCAACCCCGACACCGTCGACCGCACCTGCAACGTCCGCCGCCCGCCCTGGTTTTTCGCCGGCGATCTCGCCATTTTTGACCGGCCGTTCTCCTCCCTTTCTCTTCCCCTTGATTCGGCGACCACACAGACCCAACCAACACTCCCCTATTCTCGCGCGATTCTCTCTCTTTCCGCCAACCCACCCTTGCCCTGATTTGCTGCCGCCGGCCAAACGTCGCCTCCGGCGACCTTAACCCTACGTTCCTTACCCCGTAACCGACCCAAAGAACCCTACCCTATCTTATTTTCCCTATAAATACCCTCATAAGAAGCTCTGTATCGAGCTTTGGTTGTTGCCCAGAATTCTCCAACCTTACCACCGCCGCCCATTTAGACGCTTCGACCGCCGCCTCCGGCCAACTTCACCGCCACCCCTGGCCACCAAAATCTTCGTTGAACCTTTCTCTAGCTAACCAAACCTCCCTAAACCTTCGATTCTTCCTTCACAAGCCGAACGAGCTGTGCAAAGTTGCCTTCCCAAACAGCCCTTTCTTCCACCTCCGCCACCCTTTGCGCCGCCCTTAGCCACCCCTTCGGCCGTTTCTGCCTCTTCTTTCACCTCCAAAATCTTCTGCAGACCTTCCTCTATCTCCCCATACCTTTATTTTCTTCTTTCTCCCTCTCCTCCTCTCTCTTTCTCCTTCTCCTCCATTCGGCCACCACCATCGCCGTCGTGAGCCGCCACCTTTGGCTCCGCCACCACCCTCATTCTGTCCCTCTCTTTCTGGGGAACTCAAAACACCCCAGCTCCCATTTTAATTCTTCCTATCTTATTCCCAGCATGCAACTTTCCCCTCTTTCTTTCCTTTTTCCGGCCACCGCCGCCACCGCCGTGCGCCACCGCCGGTGCCGCCTATCCCCACCAACATTTGGTTGAACCCTAAACCCTCTCAGCTATTTTCCCTATTTTTATAACCCTTAAATTATTTTATTTCAATTATTTACATATAAATACTATTATTATTATTCTTAATATTTATATTTTAATATGCATTATTATTATTATTAGTATTAATATTTTATTATTATTTATGTTGATAGCTGAAGCCTAATATATTTTAATTCGATTTTATTATTATTCTTCTTATTATTTCTATAATTACTATTATTAATATTAAAATGTTATAAGTATAATTATTATTAATATTATTATTTTCTATTTCGAATTTCCATTATTATTATTTATTATTATTAATATAAATATTTTAACATTAGTGTTGTTAATAATGTCATTATTATTATTATTATTATTATTATTATTATTATTATTATTATTATTATTATTATTATTATTATTATATTGGGTTATTTATTTTACAAATAATCTTTTTAGTATTATTTTGGTAAAGGGTCCGAATCCCTTATTTCACTTTATTTTTGAGTAATGCCTTTTTATTATTATTTCTACTACTTTATTATTCTTATTAATATTAATATTGATATTATTTTGGTATTTTTGTTATTATTATTTTATAATAAAAAAAAACTAGTCTTATATTAAATTAGTGTTTAATATTATTTTGATAGGGGAGAGTCTAATTTTAGCTTTTCCCTCATAATAGGTAAAACCAGTCAAAACCCTAAGGAGGCGTAGGAGCGTGCTCCAAGACCGGTGTCGTTTTAGGTAAGGAGTGCTAAGGCCTTTTATGTGCTTATGTGTATTATGTGTTTCGCATGTTATGTATCTAGTGTTTATTATTATTAAATATTTTATATGTGGTATGACTTGGAGTTGAAGTATATTGTGCATAGTATGTGTATTAATTATGTATGATGATATGTGTTGTGTATGTGAGGAAGTCGATGTGGTTTGTGTGAGAGGAAGGATGAAAAAGAAGGATGGGGAAAGAAGTTGACTAAGGGAAGTGAGTTGACCTAAATTTTATGGTTTTATAAGGAATAATTTAATTTATAATTTGATTGGGAGAATTTAGTTTATGATGTTATTTGGGAGAATGTAATTTATAATATTATATGGGAGAATTTAAGTTATGATTTGATTGGGAGAGTTAATTTATAATTTGTTTGGGAGAATTTAGTTTATGATGTTATTTGGGAGAATGTAATTTATAATATTATATGGGAGAATTTAAGTTATGATTTGATTGGGAGAGTTAATTTATAATTTGTTTGGGAGAATCTAATTCATGACGTTATTTGGGAAAATGTAATTTATGATATTATATGGGGGAATCTAATTTATGATTTGCTTGGGGGGAATTCAATTTATAGTTTTCCTTGGGAGATTCTAATTTATAATTTTATGTGGAAGAATCTTTATGGCTTGAATTTAGGGTTTGGTATGGAAGAATCTTTATGGTTTGAATTTAGGGTTTGGTATGGGTGAATCTTTGGTTTTGGTTGGATTGAATTTATGGTTTTGCATGACGGAATCTAGGGTTTACCTGGTGGTATTAATGGATGTATGTTGGTATTAGGGTTTATATGATGATATTAAGGTTTGAATGGTGGTAATTATAGTTGTATGGTGGTATTAGATTTACATGGTGATATTGATGGTTGTATGGTGGTATTAAGGTTTGCATGATTAAATCTAGGGTTTCACGTGGAATTTTAGGGTTTGCATGAAAAAGGTTCAAAGGTTTGCATGGGGAGATTAATGTCTGCATGGGTATTAAATTTACGTGTGAAAAGTTGATTTGGGATGTAAGGGAGGAAGTAGAAGAGTTATTTGGGTGTTTGAATGTTTTGGGTGAAAAATAATACGTAAGACATTATAAGGGTATGGAGGTGACTGAATTAGGGTTTGGAGTGATTGACTATGGTTGTGGGGGTCAATTAGGGTATGTGGTGCATGTCTAGGGTTTGGTGGTAGCACATGTGTAATTGGTGAATAAAGTATGATGATGAATATGGAATTTATGAGTTAATGATTCGTGCATGTCTATGGTGAAAGCTTCTGAATAAGATACTTAAAACATTAATTATCTAAAGAGGAAGATCGTTGAGACGGGACCAACCGATCCACCGGTTCGGAATAGTGGTTAGGGTTTTTACCCTATGTGCGACCGATCCACCGGTTATAATAGTGGGGGTTCCCGAGCTCAACAGTCCCAAACCATAATGCTTAAAAGATACTAATTACTTACAGTGGAATACCATGCGAGCCGGAGCCAACCGATCCACCGGTTAGGAATAGTGGTTAGGACGCGTAGTCCTATGTGTCTCCGATCCACCGGCTATAATAGTGGTTAGGGTATGATACCCTATGTGCCTCCGATCCACCGGCTATAATAGTGGGGGCTTCCGTACTCGCATGGATTTAATAAAAAGGCAGGCTGTGAATTGAACTCTGATAAGAGATTAATGAAACGATTAATCTGGACTACAATTGGGCCTTTGTACTTTTACCCGGTTGATCATATGCATTTATGAATATGCTCTTTTACGTCCTGCATGGCTTATGTGTTTATGTGTTGGCCTTAGTGATCAAGTCACCTTACTCAGTACTGGACCCGTACTGATACTACCTTGGTTGATGGGTCCTGTGATGATCCACCGATGGTGGGGAGCAGACCTCTTATGCAGGTTTAAGATCAGAGACTGTTTGGGGTGGCAGGCCTGACTTGAGTGAGTAGGAAATCCGGAATTTGACCCATCGGGTTTTATCTTGTTTAAATGTATTTCTATTTAGAAGTTACAAGTGTTAATAAACGTTTATGCGTACTCTGATTTTGTTGTATGATCTTTTGAATTCTTTTATGAATTGTTAATTTAAATTTAACGTAAATATTTTCTTTAGCCTTAGCACTTGGTACTGGAACGGTTGGAGAGAACCGGTCTGGTACTAAGTGTGGCGGTAACATTCCCAGAATTCACAGGTTTTAAGTATTTCTATTTTAATTGCTTCCGCTTTTAAAAAAAAGTAGTGAATTTTGGGGTGTTACACTTACTCCCAACTTTACCATAATATCCTTTTATTTACAAAATTACCATTTTACCCCCTTACGTCCAATTTTACCATAATATCCTTTTATTTATGAAAACTACCACCATACATCTTTTACTTTACAAATTACTATTTTACCCTTTCACATCCAAGATTACCATCTTTATCTTTTCATACATAATTACCATTTTGCCCTTCTTTCCCAAATTACCATATTACCCCTTTACTTATAAATTACCACTTCACCATTCACTTATAAAATTTACCACATTACCCTTTACTTATGAAATTACGATTTTGCCCCTTTACCTCCAAAATTACCATAATGCCCTCCTTCATCCAAAATTACTATTTTACCCCTACTTCCAAAATTACCATTTTACCCTTCTTTCTCACAACTTACAATTTTATCCTTTACTTGTAAATTATCATTTAACCATTTAATCATACAATTTCCATATTGTTCTTTTATCTCAAAAATTACCGAAATACCCTTTCCACTTATAAAATTTCCACTCAACCCCTTTATTCACTATTTTTATGAATTTACTAACACTACATAAAATAATGATATTAATACTTCATTCTTATCATCTAAGTCCACCAACTTGTCATTTTTCAACATAATACTCATTAGCAACTACACACATTGATTTATTTATCTCATAAGCATAATTACTAAAATACCCTTAAACAATAACATCATTCATGCATTAACAACATGGTACATCATAAACAAGTGTTTAACATTTCTATCCATATTCCAACTCCTTCTTTATTTAACATACCTACATATAGCATAAAAGTTATCATGCTTTTTCTTTTTAACAAACAATATAAGAAACCATAAACATATCATGCTAAGCATACAAAACATGCATAAAATCATACTAAACCCTAAATGTGCTAGCATGCATTTTTCCATATATTTGAGGGAGGATTAACGGTTACCTTAATCCGGCAAAATATCAAAT
This sequence comes from Tamarix chinensis, assembly GCA_030549775.1. Lineage (NCBI taxonomy): Eukaryota > Viridiplantae > Streptophyta > Magnoliopsida > Caryophyllales > Tamaricaceae > Tamarix > Tamarix chinensis. The sequence goes on along the minus strand of CM060173.1, from coordinate 22,634,347 downwards.
CTTACCAAGCATAATTAGCAACTCAACACCTAAAAATAATATCCATCATTATTGTTAGAAATAAGAAGTTAAAAAGGATAAAACTTTATACAAAATTAATTAGTAAAATACTTAACATAAAATACCATTATACCTTAAAAATTAGCCAAATAATTTTTAAAATGAAGGGGAGCTCACGCTGCATGGGCAGCGTGAGTTTCATGCAAAAATAAGGGGTGGAAGGGTTCAAAGGGGGGTGAAGGAAGCAAAATCTATTATTTTCGGGTTAGGGTCTTTAGGCTAGAAAAGAAAGTGGTTAGGGGAGGTTCTAAGGCAGGGGAATGGTGCAGAAGTATAGAGGGGGTGTAGGTGGAGGCTAAGGGTGGTTTCACGGCGGCTCAAGGCGGCGGAGACGGCGGCGGAGAGGCGGCGAAGTTGGCTGCCGAGAAGGGTCGAGGAGGAAGGGTTGAGAAGGAAGGAAAAGTGGAGGGAAAATGGAGGGGTGCAAGGGCTGTTTTTGGCCAAATAATGGATGGCGGTTGTAGAGGGGGTTGCAGGGTGTCGAACGGTGGGTTGGGTGGCGGTAGAGGTGGCCGGACGGCGGCGGTAGAGGCGGTTGCAGGTGGCTCGGCGGTAAGGGGAAAAAGCTGGGAAGAAAAAGGAAGAGGAGGAGCAAGGAGGAAGTGTAGGGCTCGAGGGGAGGCGTGGGGGTGCAGGGTGGTAGTAGACGGTGGCAGAAGGCGGCGCAGGGCTAGGCTTGGTGGTTCAAGCGGCAGCGGGCGGCGGTGAGAAGAGAAACGGGAAAAAAATGGAGGGAGAAGGAAGGAGAGAGGAGGGAGCTCGAGATGGGGATGATGGTTCGAAAATGAGGGGAATGAAAAGCTGGGGAGATGGAGAAAAAGAAGAGGGAGAAGAGAGGGGGCAAGGCTGGCCGATCGGTGCTGCAGTGGTGGCAGGGCTGTCGGTTGGCAGGGGGAAGGAAGGGGAGAAGAGGGAAAGAAACAGGGCGTGCAGGCTGGGGATGCAGGGCTAGTTGGGTTCGAATGAGGAAAGAAAACGACGGGGGAGAGAGGAAGAGAGAGGGCAGGGAGGTAGGTGGTGGTGGCAGGCGGCCGCAGTTGCAGGCTGGCATGGCAATGGGAGCGTGCCGGGCAGAGGTAGAGGAAGAGAGGAGAAGAGGGCTGGGTGAGCGGCTGGACCGGCGCAGGAAAAGGAGGGAGTCGGCCGGTCCAGGGGAAAAATAAGGAGGCGTTTGGGCTGGTGTACTGGGCGGCGTGCGCGAGGGAGAAGAGGGAGGAGGCGGGCCGAAGGCCCAACGCGCGGGGGAGAGGGGAGAGCAGGCCGGGCGGGCGGCCCAAGGGGGAGAAAAAGGAAAAGAGAAGAAAGGAGAAAAGGAGAAAAGGAGGAGGAAAAGAAAAAGGAAAAATGGGAAAATAGGGGAAATAAATTAAATTAATTTTATAAATCATAAAATGTAATATTCTTGATAATTTATTTAATTTAATAATTTAGTTTATTATAATCTAATATATTAGTTTAAAAAGGATAAAGTTGGTAAAATATTAGTTTGGAAAATTATTCAAATAAAATAATATGATAAATAGAAAAATATTTATTTTTAATTTATTAAATAATTTTATCCAAATTTACATACTCTAAAATCCATAAAATAATTAAAATAAATAATCTAAAAGCAATTCTATTCCAAATAAAAGTAATTTATTAAAATATAGGTTTTCGAAATTTTTGGGGTATTACATATACTATGGTGTATCGATACTAAAGGGTTTGGTCACCTAGGTGAGTTACTTGGCTTTTACCAGACTTTATGTCCTCTGGTTTGGATAGCCTTTCATGGTATGTGTGACCATGGGAAGGTAAATAGTCCATCGCTAAATAAGAATAAGAATAAGGATGTGGATAAAGAAAAGGAAAGGGAAAGGGAAAGGGAAACAATGGCTTATAAATAAACAACCTAATGAATTATGCAAGCTTAGATAATAGACCTGATGGAAAATTATGTGAATGGATGGTAGAATCCCTACTAAGTTGTTTTAATACATTACTTACTTAATTGTATGTTTTTATTCATTAATTTTATGTTATGTTAACGAGCATTATGAGTCCTAAATTGTCTGAGTCTTGTGTGGCGTGAAGTCCTGATGCATTATACAACCATGATAAATCATATATATCTAATTGTATGGCATAAGCATTATATGTGTTTAGTGTGATCTCCACATTATTCTAGGATCTTGTATGCCTATGAATCCATTTGAGGAGGTAACTTGGCTTACTCGATACAAAACATTCTAATGTATCTATTTATTTGGTCACCTACTCAATCCCACAAGCAGAAGACCATGTGTGGGTTTTTTAAGATGGTCAAGCCTACTTCATTTTGGGCTTGGGGCTTGAGAGTGTGGACATCTAGAGAATTTTTTTCAGTCCTTAATGAACCGGGGTTGGGTCTATACCTTACCTTTATTTTCTACCCATTGTAGTTATGTACTTCACTTTAATATTCTTTCATATATTTGAATATATCAAGGACCGTCGAGGTCTTGTTTTGTAAATGTTTTTGTTAGTATCTATATATCATGTTTCTTATGCATTCTAGTCTTGTTTTGATTAGTTTGGTTTCTCAACCTTGTATCTAACATGGGACGGGTGGTTGATATCTATCCTATATTAGGTATAGCGGCAGCACCCTATTTTCCTTAGGTGCGTTTGGTTTTTTTTTTTTTGCTTCCATAATGTTTTAAAATGAAACTTTTAATAGTGAAAAATAGGGGTGTTACAATCAGGTACTATACTACCTTCTGTGCCGGTACAACTAGGTTACCTTAGTGTTAATGGGTTGATAGTCGGGAAGATACCATGTTGGTATTATGCACCAATATGAAAAGAGTACTTTAGTGTCTCCAAGTTGATATGATCTCTCCTCAAGCAAATAAAAATGGAAATGATTGTGATTAGATATTTGGATGGTTTGTTAGTAGTATATATGTATATCTGTGGTTTGATAGTAGCCTTTAAGGGCCCTAATAAGGCCCTAATCTATTCTATAGGTTATCTACAGGCCCATTAGGGGTTATCGATACTAAAAGATTAGGTGACCGAGGTTGGAGGATACCGCATTGTCTGTGTGAGTCAACATTACCTAGCGTACCAATAATACCTTAAATTTTAGTTAAACATAATCCCGAATAATTAATATCGTAACCGAATCCTAATCTTAGGAAATCAATATTTCTATCTTATCCTAATTATCTAACCCTAAAATATAACCTAATCCTGATTTATTGATAATTAATCTATCACATTATCCTAAAATAAATCAAATTGATCTTGTTATAATAAAAAATTAAAAATATTAACCCCCATTTCTTTTCCTTCTTTTCCTTTATCTCTCCATCCCCTCTCGGCCAATCCTCCCTCTCCTTCTCCATTTTCCCCCTTCTCCCTAATTGAAACATTGTCCACAAACAATGCCTACACACCCATCATTCCCTACCACCTACCAAGACATTCCCTACTTTCATCAACTCCCACCTCTTACACATAAGGGTTAGGGTTAAAATTTCCTATGCACCTCTCACCTATCTCTATAGGTGTATGGGAATATATTTACACATACTCAACCAGTGTTAAATGCTCCTATCACCTCTCTCCTATCCCTTTTTGTTTCTACAACCAACTCACCACCATTTCCCCTCCTTCACCACCTCCTTACAGTCGCAAAAATAACCCAAAAAGCCACCACCAAAGAGCCAACCCAAGACAACCATACCCCCTACTGCCAACCTTTTCCATTTCTCCCTCACCACCTTCAGCCATCCTTACCAAAAATCACCCCCAACCATCAACCAAAATAGTTGAACCTAACCCCTCCATTTTAGTTACCTCCACCATAGCCACCATCACCCTTTGCCCTTCTTCTTACTGCAGAAACTCTCACCGTAGCCCAACACCACCCTTCGATAGCCTTGATGGAAGTTATTCCCTCCTCTTTGAATCCTTGACCACAACCCTCCTTCCACCTTTTGATAGCCACAACTACAACCCTCCATCCATCTTTCGGCACCTCCAACCACACCACACCACCCCCTTCGATTCCCACCACCAAACACTAGCCCCTTGATCGGCCTCCACTCCAATTGCACCTCCCATAGCAACAGCAAGTGGTGTCGTTACTCACCCTCCATTACCATGGTAGCCCACTATTTTCTCCTTTTCTTGTTTATGCAAGTTTTTCCCAAACACTACCCTTCTTTGTTCAAGTTCTTCCTTCTTTCACCAACCTATTTCCTTAAGCATTTTCTTACTTATGTGGTTTAATTATAATGGTATTTTATTATGATTTTCTTAGGTGACTTCCCAAGTTCCCAAAACAAGTGGGATAGGATTTGCATGCTTAAAGACTAGAGCCATTTTTGTAAGGATATTTATCATAGTTTAGGGTTTTTTATTGCTAAGTGTTATACATGATTTTGTGTTGTGCCATGGTATATTTATTATGTGAATGTAACATTGTTATTGCTATGATATGCAATTGATATTATATATAGAAAATGAGTAAGTAAAGATCATGTGGTATTCTATTTTATGTGGAAAAGCCCTTGGTGTGAAATATTAATGTATCATAGGTTTATTAATGTTATGATGAATTTGAAATGAGTATGATAAGTTCTATAGAGAAAAATATGGATTTGGAAATAATATTATTAAACACATAATATCTGCATGAAATAAGGGTTTTGTTACCAATAAGGGCATTTTGGTCAATGTGGGTTAAATGTGTGAATCATAGTATTTTAAGGTGTTATATCATCCAAAATTTGCTGAGGAATTTATATGAAGCGTTTGGAGTAACTATGAAGGACATAAGATTGAGAAAGTATGAAAATGATTTGATTTGGGAATAGCAACCCTAAAACAAGGAGGTTATTATCACATGTTTGAAATGGTAAAGTTAGATCATGAAATTCAAATATGTTGTTAATATTACTATTTTGGGAATACACATTAAATCTGATAAATATTTGAGCCCTACATGAAAAGTTATGATTGATTTGCAAAATTAGGGTTTATAGGCTATTTTGGTTGTACTTGGCATGCAATTTAAACCCTTTTATTGTCAATTATAGTATTGGTAAATAAGGGTATTGTTCTATACCAGAGATTGAGAGGGCTTATCTTTATTTAGCTATCTCATAAATAATACAATAAAAGACTATAAATCAAACAAATAATAAGAAAATATAATTACGGGGGTTTCAAAAATAAAAAGAATAAATATAAGAAAATTATAAAAATAATAGATGAATTCAAATATGATTAATGTGTTAAGAAAGTCGAAATCCACCACAATGTTAGGTCAAAATATAATAATAATTACTAAGTCATCTTGTAATCACAACTAACTAAGTTACAAACTAAAAGAAGGTCTATACACCTTATATTACTTCCCTGAAATAATTAATACAACAAAGTGTCAATATTAAATCCTATTAAATACTAGTAGTATAGTCGCAACAAGTGGATCCTATATTTAACTATATTTAAATTATTAAGTGCAAGTCGAAGGATGTTAGTCTAAGTACCCAAACTAGTACCTCAAATGTGTCTAGTTGTATTCCTCTCCTTTGACTCATACGTATCTAAATGTACCACTACTTCAGTTACAATCACAAAACTATTAGATGAATTATTATCTAACCTAGCTGCAATTTATACATATAAATTCTAGCATATTCATATAGCCACCTAGCAAGCATATAACCCTACATACTATCACTATGAGGAAGTCAGAGTGAGGCATGCACCATATAAATTATACTTGATATAATCATTTATAAAAAGTACAGCAATTAAATTAGAGTTAAAGAATAATCTCATGAAACAAATAAAATTGATATTAAATCTCAAAATATAGTCTAGGGTTTCAATCTATTCCCTAAAAAAGTTATTTAGCAAATCATAATAAATAAATAAATTAAATAAAAATATATATCAGAAATATATACTAAAAATAAAGGAAGAAGGAACAAAAAATAAATATAGTAGAATTTTCTCTCGTTGGTTCTTTCTCTCTCTTTTGCACTGCCTTCTTCCTCGCATGAAGCCCTTTCACCCTATTTCTTCTTTCTTTCTCTTCTCTCACCTCCTCTTCCACACGTCTCTCTTTCTCTCCTCTATCTTCTTCTCTCTCATCCTTTCTCCTCTTTTCCTACTTGTCAGTCCCTCTCTTCTCTACTCCCTTCTGTGCCTGTTAGTCCCTATGTCTCATCTGTCCCCTCCTTTCATTATCTTTTCCTCTCTATGTCTAATTTCCCTTTTGTCACGACTTACTTCAACTCTCTCCTCTCTCTTTCTACCGCTTCTTTTTTTCTATTTTGTGCGTCCCCTTCCTTCTCTATCTTCTTGGCCTTTGTGCCTTTGTTTGTAAGCCTATGCCTAGCCCTTTTTTTCCTTGTCTCTCTTTCTGCCACTTTTGACGGGCCTCGTTTGTGCCAGTTTCTAAGGTCATCGGCCTTTGGTACAAAGGATCTAAAACTATTTTTTTCTTATTTTACCTACAAAATAACATTAAAAGAATTAATAAATAATCTTATATTTTAAACCCATTCATTTTATATCATTTTAGCGTAAGTAATTAAATATATGGGATTATTATTACTTAAGCACAAACTTATAATTTTCCTCATATATTGTTCAAATAAAAGACCAAAAAATAAGATTAAAAGGGTATAAAATATTTAAAATATGTACTCATTAATACCTCCACGCTTAGCTTCTTACTTATCCTCAAGCAAGACATGATTCAAACTAAAGAAAATAATAAAAATAAAACTAATTATCCACTTTTGTAGGTCTCACAATTGCAATTAGCATGTGCAAAAAGTCCTTTAAAACCCTAGGTCATCTTTAGAGAATGAGTAAGGTCTCGTGAGGGTTTCACAAATGCTATACCCAAAAAATCACACACAATTCAAATAGAAAAAATAAAAACACACCTCACACCCTTAACCAATGTTATCTCATAATTGTTTACTCTCATAACACCCAGATTAGCACTGAACTAAGATTCATCATTGAAAAATTTAAAGGATTAATTTCAAAGTATAGTTCACATATAAACATGATAGATATGGACAGAATAATACTATGGATGAAAATTTACCACGCATTAGTCACATCAAGACCTATCCTCACTATGGATACCCTATGTTTATTTCCTTTAGGTTCATGGCTACAATTATATAAAAACACTCAGGTATGTGGGATAAGATGATAAAAAAAAATAAGCGACTCACATATATTAACAAGGAAGCTCATATTTTTGTGAACCAAAACCTCATGAAGGATATCAAATACCTATCAAATGGACTGAACCATATGCTTAACTCTTGTGACTAATCTCCATCAAATCAAAGGCTGACCATCTCAAGAATCAAACAAGACTCACTTATAGGTTGTAACGAGGTTAACATATAAAAGGTACAAAGTATTCTAGGATTGTGGTGCTAAAAGGCCAAGAGCTAATGGAACTCTAAAAAATAAGATAAAATATAAGCATCAAATCCACATCAATGATGATTAATAATACACACCTTAACCTTAACACAAACAAGAACAATGAGAGAATAAAAAAAATAGAACACGAAGAACTTTCTCAAAATCATCTCTATATCTCCCTTTTTTCCTTATGTCGTATCACTTTCTTCTTTTTCTTCTTTTTTCATTCATCATTGTTTTTCAAATTTCTTTTAAATATAGAACACCGATGAACAAATGATGAATATATATATTTTTTCATCTCCACAACCGAACATAACCAAATCCTTTCTCTCTCTCTCTCTCTCTCTCTCTCTATATATATATATATATATCTTCCACATACTATCACATACATGACAACTCTATGTCTATAATATAATGAATTGATCCTTTTCTACTAGCTCTAGGAAAGGGTAAGGATAAGGTCCAAGGGTCATTTAATGAAGGTAGTGAATAAAAATATATGATCAATGTATAGGCTCAAAGGGATACTACGAGGTGTAGATCCCGTGTTCACAAATTAAGACTCAAGCTATTTGATCGTGTGGTGGAAAATCTTATGCTATCTTTATCATTTTCTCAATCAGAGCCTATTTTGACTATAAGCTTTTACTAGTATAGTAGTAAGTTCTATTAATCTCTAGAGTCCATTACAAGAGCTATGACAAGTAATTTGATTAAATAAATTATATGTATATATGGTTTGTAAAGAAAAATTAAAGCTAAGAGATATAGATTATTTTGCATGAATTCAGTTAGAAAGGAAGGTATATGTGGCTCAAAAGCTCAACCTGGAACGTGATGAATCTCAGCATGCCATGATAGTGGTTAGAAAATCATACATGTTCTTAATCCATTCAAATAAATAAATAAATAAATAAATAAATAAATAAATATATATATATATATATATATATATATATATATATATATATATATATATATATATATATATACATACACACACATATATACATATACATATGTTCCCTACTTTGAAATTAATGCAAAAAAAAAAATTCTACTCACTTTATCTCAATTTTACGTTCTTCTTTTAGTTAGATTTTAAAGATATACTCACTATTAACTAGTTAAGGGCTCCTAAGACTCTAAATACACCAAATATATATACGCATTATTATATTTTATTTTTAATATGTAAAAAAAATATTAAAACTAGAAACCACACAAAAACACTCACACCCCCACACTTAAATCATAAATTGTTCTCAATGTGTAGATAATTAAAAGAACATGTAATTTTAAGTATGAAGAGAGAATAAAAATAAAAATAAAAAATAAAATAAAGGGTAGAAAACTTCGCTGTCACATTGGGTTACCTCCCAAACAATGCTTGTTTTTATGTCTTTAGCCTGACATGATCCTGATTTACTCAGTCAAGGTGGGTACTTCCTATAATTGCACCTCTTCAACATGATGCTCCATGAATGCCTCATAGTAGGGTTCAATACTATGACCATTTACCTTAAATTCATTTCCCTCCTTCTTAATTCTGATCTATATGACACTATGATGAAAAACATGAGTAACAATAAAAGGATCAACTCATCTAGAATGCAACTTATTTGGGAATAAGCAAAGTCGAGAATGGTAGATTAACACTTTTTGGCCCACAAAAAATGACTTCCACAAATCATCTTATCATGAAAATCTTTTTTCTTCTCTTTATACACTATAGCACTCTCAAATGCATCATCCCTTATCTCTTCAAGATCATGAAGTTATAGCTTCCTATGCATTCCAACGGAGTCAATACTCATGTTTAATTTCTTCACATCCCAACATGCCTTGTACTCAAGCTCTACAGGTAGATGGCATACTTTTCCATAACAAAACCGAAAGGAAGACATACCTATGGGTGTTTTATAGGCATTCCTATAAGCCCACAAGGCATCATCTAACCTTTGACTTCAATCCTTTCTATTTAGGCTCATGGTCCTCTCTAGTATATTCTTGATTTCTCGATTAGAAAATTCTACTTGCTTTGAGGGTGATAGGGTGTAGAAACTGTATATGTAACCCCATACTTGAATAGCAAAGCTTCAATTGTTCTGTTACAAAAGTGTGATCCTCCATCACTAATGATAACCTAGAAAAGATGTGAGATTAGAGGAAACCTATAATTGCACAAGAATCATTAGTATGGGTGGCAATTACTTCCACCCATTTTGGCACATAATCCACATCAAGAAGAATATAAAGATAACCCTTAGAAGATATAAATGGACCCATAAAATCAATACCCCATACATAAAAAAAATTTATACAACTATAATAGAGGTTAAGGGCATTTGGTCTTTAAGACCAATGTTACCTATTCTTTAGCACCTATCACGTCTCATGTAATAAGTGTTAGCATCTCTAAATAGTGTGGCCCAATAAAAACCAATTTCAAGAACCTTGAAGGCAATCTTTTTAATACCAAAGTGTCCTACACAATGGAAAGTATGACGATGTGATAAAATATTCTCAAATTCAAAATTAGTCACACATGTCCTCACTGTACCATCAGTACCAAATTTTCACAAATAAGGGTCATCCCAAACATATTGGTATGTCTCCTTTCTAATCTTAGTTCTCATAGATAGTGGCATGTCAGTAGGTAGATTATAAGTAACAAGATAGTTTATAATATCAACAAACCATGGTGTACTTATATGTATCCCAAAGAGCTGGTCATCCAAAAAATTCTCAATCAACGGTATGGTTCACCATCTTGAATCATGCAGCTCAGATGATCTACTACTATGTTCTTGCTCCTTTTCTTTTCCTGAATCTCCACATCAAACTCTTGTAGCAAGATAACCCATCTTATCAAACAGGGCTTTGCTTCCTTTTTAGATAATAAATACTTTAACACTACATGGTTTGTAAAAATAATAACTTTAGTTTGAAGTAAATATGGTCTAAATTTTTCAAGAGCAAATATCACTACTAAAATTTCTTTCTTAGTAGTAGATTAATTCAACTAGGCATCGTTAAGAGTCCTTGAAGCATAATAGATGACTTATGGCTTTTTATCCTTTCTTTATCCCAAGACTGCACCAATCACATAGTTAGAGGCATCACACATGATCTCAAATGGTAGGAACCAGTATGGAGGTAGCATCACTAGGGTTACCATTAGGAGCTTTTGAATTCATAGAATGCCTTTTGATACTCCTTACTCCAATCGAACGACACATCCTTTTATAAAAGGTGTTTCAATGGTCATGTAATGCTAGAGAAGTCCTTTATGAACCGTCGATAGAAGCTTTCATGTCCAATAAAAGAACGCACCTCTCTCACATAAGTTGGAGATGGTATGTAGCATACAACATTTATCTCAACTTTATCAACTTCTAGCCCCCTAGATGAGACAATATGACCAAGTATAATTCCTTGTCTCACCACAAAATGACACTTTTTCCAATTAATTACAAGGTTATTTTCATCACATAGTTTTAAAAGTAAAGTTAGATTGTTAAGGCAAGAATCAAAAGTATCACCAAAAACACTAAAATCATCCATAAAAACCTCAATATTCTTCTTAATATAATCAGAAAAAATACTAACCATACATCTTTGGAATGTACCAGGAGCATTGCATATCCTGAAGGGCATGCATCTATAAGTAAATGTGCCAAATGAGCATGTAAAGGTCATCTTCTCTTGATCCTTCTATGCTATGTGAATTTGGTTGTAACTAGAGTACCCATCAAGGAAGAAATAATAGGAATGACCAACTAATCTCTCAAGCATTTGATCAATAACTGGTAATGGGAAGTGGTATTTACTTGGCATGGCATTCAAATTCCTATAGTTAATGCATACCTAGTATCCAATCATTGTCCTTTGTGAGATAAGCTCATTCTCCCCATTCTTCACTAAAGTGGCCCCTGAATTTTTAGGTACCACCTGAATAGGTGCCACCCATTTAGAATTTGAGATCAGGTAGATGACTTTGCAATCCAAAATCTTGATGAATTCTTTCTTTACTAATTCCATCATAGTAGGACTAAGTCTGCGTTGAGGTTCTCTAGTTGGCTTAGCTCCTTCTTCAAGAAGTATGTAGTGAACACACATAGTAGGACTTATCCCTTTGATATATGCTAACGTCTATCCAATAGCTATTTTGTGAGCTCTAAGGACTTCCAATTTATTACTTTCCTCCATCATATGATCACTATAAGGGTCTCACTATCTCCTAAGTATGCATACTTTAAATGATCTGATAATGTCTTGAGCTCTAATTTAGGGGCCTGAATCACAAAAGGTATATTCTTGTTAGTAGCTAAAGGAATAAAAAAAAGGAGGGTTTCCATAATGATATGGAGGGCTTGCCTCCATGTGTGCCACGATATGCATAAGATGTGGGGAAAGTATCGTTTATATCTCCTCTAAAGAACTATCTTCCCTTTTTCTCATCTAATCCTAAGTTTTTCATAAGAGTGATTACCAATAGATCATCCCCATCCTCCTCAAAGTGATATTGTGCCAAAAGGTCAATGGTGCCAATAATATAATAAGAATGGTCATCCATGGGGTAACTCATGGCCTCGAAGATATTGAAGGTTATGACTTCTCCATCAAACTCCATAGTGAGAGAACTAGTATGAAAATATATCTTTGTGTGAGCGATTCTCATGAAAAGAATTCCTAAGAGTAATCATATTGGACTCAAGATACTTTCATCTATATCTAAAACATAGAAGTCTGGTGGAAATATAAGTGCACTAACCTATACAAGAACATCTGCTACAAGCCCCTTGGGGAGTGCATTAGAACAATCAGCAAGTTGAATGATAACATTATCTTTATTAAGCTCTCCTAAATCTAATGATGCATAAATAGAATATGGTTTGACATTAATAGATGCAACTAGCTTCAGCATAGCATTTTCAAATCTATTCCTACCAATTACACATGGAACTGTGAAGCTTCTAGGATCTTTAATTTTTAGGGGTAGCTTCCATTGTATGGCAGCAGATAATTGCTCATTCATCCTTACCACTTCCTTCTCCCGTAGTCTCTTCCTTGTGGTGCATAACTCTTTTAAGAGTTTTGCATATTTGGGCACTTGCTTAATAGCTTCTAGGAGTGGCATGATGATCTGTACCTTCTTAAACGTATCTAATATAGCTTAATCACTCTCATCATTCTTTGATTTGGATATCCTGCTAGGAAAAGGAGCTGCATAAATAGGGTTAGTAATAGCAAATTTTGGAATTTTAGAGGATTTACCGTTCTAAGAACTCTTGAATTTTTGCTAAATAGTGGGTTGGTCAACCAATCGTCTATTTTCGCTCCTATTCTCTTGCTTTTGCATGATCTCCCCTTCTTTTGTTGCGTGATCTTTTTCCAAGTGCTCTAAATTCTCCTTAGACTTCATTGTTTCACTCTCACATATTTTTCCACTCCTTGTTACCACTGCATTAACTGACTCAAAGCTTCCCTTCGGATTAGTTATGGCACTATTGGGTAGTTTCCTAAGATCATGTACTTGGTTCAACTTAGTGACTACTTCTCTTATTTGATGCTCTATATTTTACACTCTCTTATCCATGTTAAATTAGCTCTATATCAATTGATTCTATCCATTTGTCAGCAACTCAAACATATTTTTAGAATTGTCAGTAGTTGGAGCTTGAGGTTGAGAGGATCCTCCTTGCCCTTTTTTATAAAAACTTGGTGCCACTTGGTTAAAACTTGGAGGATTAAGAACATTATTGTTATCTTTCCAACAAAAATAAGAATGGTTGTGCATACCTAGATGGTAAGTATTTGAAAATCTGATGGCATTTGCTTGCACATGATCCTCTTCTCCAATTATTGTGGGCATTTATCACTAGGATGTCATATTGCTAAACATACTCCACATGTAGAAATAGCTCAGGTATTTGTGGCAATATGCAAAACAAGAGTAGTGAGTTGGTTTACTCTATCATCAAATTGACTTACACTTACCTCATTTACTCTTACATGGGTAGAGAAGCCATCGTATTGTTGCATGGTAGAGGTTTAATTTTTAAATAAAACTTGAGCTGAAGTGGCATCCTTATCCATGAAAGAGCCACCACTAGCTGCATCTAACATGTTCCTCTCAAGTAAAGTGAGTCCCTCGTAAAATTATTGTAGCAAGTTCTCTTCCTTCATCCCATGTTGTGGGCACTATGATAGCAAGGCCTGATACCCATTATAATAAGCATCGAATGTTTCATTAGGCTCTTACTAGATCCCGATGATCTTTTTCTTCAACATTGTGACACGTGAAGTAAGAAAATACTTGTTTAAGAATGCACTAGCCAAAGTATCCCAAGAGTAGATTTGCCTCGTAGGTAACTCATAGAGCCAATCCTTAGCACCATCCACCAAGGCAAATAGAAATGCCTTAAGCTTCAAGATTTAAAGATCCACATCCTTATGGCACATAGAGACATATATGAACTGAAACTCCTTTAGAAATTTGTTGGAATCTTCACTAAGGAGACAATGGAAAGTGGGAAGTCGATGAAATAGGCTAGACTTAAGCTAAAAATTTCTTTCCTTGCCAAAAACAGGCTTAGGGTAGACAATACACGTAGGGACCTCTTCTGCTATATTGTGGGCTACCAACTCTCATAAACTCCTATTGTTTGTCGTAAGAGCAAAGTAGATAGACTCTTCGTTTAGTGATGTGCTACTATTTGAAGCCTCTTCAAGTATCATGATGAAGAAGAACCAAAAAGATCATCTTTGGCACTTGCTGATGAAGGAGAACTATAAATCTTTAAATTTCTAATGGCTTGAATGGATTTCTCTAATTCAAGGTTCACTAATAGAAGTCCACCTATGAATCCCCTCTTGTATGCATTCACCAAAGAGTACCTACAATAAGAAACACCATAAATGAGTAAACCACATTAGATATAAAGAAAACACATAAAATAATAAAAATATGAAAATAATTACTCAACAAAAACACACGAGACACTAAGAAAAAAATACTAGCAAAATAAAGGCAAAATTACATATCCCCGACAACGGCGCCAAAAATTGGTTTGGTTGTAGCCGACATGTAATTTAAACCTACTTGTTGTCAATTGTAGTATTGGTAAATAAGAGTATCGTTCTATCCTAGGGATTGAGATGGCTCAGCTTTATTTAGATAGATAACAAATAATAAAATAAAAGACTCTAAATCAAATAAATAATAAGAAAATATAATTGTGGAGGTTTTAAAAATAGAAAATAAAAAATTAATAAAAATAATAGATGAATGCAAATATGATGAATGTGCTAGGGAAGTCAAAATCCACTACTAGACTAGGTCAAAATATAATAATACTTTTTAAGTCAAGCAGGTCTATACAACCTATATTACTTCCCTAAAATAATTAAATACAACAAAGCACGAATATTGAATCTAATTAAATTCTAACAGTATAGTCGCAATAAGCAGATCCTATATTTAAAGTATTAAGAAGTGGCAAGATGCTAGTCTAAGTACCCAAACTAGTACACCGTATAAATCATACTTAATAGAATCACATATATAAATTATAGCAATTAAATTAGGGCCAAAGAACAATCTCATAAAATAAAGAAAATTAATATTATATCTCAAATATAGTCTAGGGTTGCAATCTATTCCCTAGCAAAAATTATTTATCAAATCAAAATAAATAAATAAATTATGCAAAAATATATATCAAAAATATATACTAAAAATAGAGGAAGAAATAACCAAAAATAAATATAGTAGAATTTTCTCCCACCAGTTATTTCTCTCTCTATTGCATCATCAGCTTCCTCGCCTAATGCTCTGTCACCCCTTTATCTTATTTCTTTCTCTTCTATCACCTCCTCTTCTACACTTCTCTCTTTCTCTCCTCTCTCTTCTTCTCTCTGATCCTTTCTCCTCTCTTTGTGTGCATCATTCCTTCTCTTCTCTACTCCCTTATGCACCCATCAGTCCCTCTGCCTCATTTGTCCCCTCCTTTCTTTATTTTTTTTTCTCTAAACCTCCTTTCCCTTTTTCCAAGCCTTACTTCATCTCTCTCTTCTCTATTTTTTCCTCTTCTTCTCTTTTTTTCTTTTTCATATGTTCCCTTCCTTCTATCTCTTCTTGGCCTTTATACCTTTGTTTCTACGCCTACGTCTGGCCCTTTTTTTTCTTATCTCTCTTTCTATTGCTTTAGATGGGCCTCATTTGTATAGGTTTCTATGGTATTCGGCTATTGGTCCTTTGGGCCTTTGGTCCAACAAATCCAAAACTCTTTTTTTCTTATTTTACCAACAAATAACATTAGAAGAATTAATAAATAATCTTATATATTAAACCTGTTCATTTTATATCAATTTAGCTTAAATAATTAAATATATGGGATTATTATCACTTAATCATAAAATTATAATTATCCTCGTACATTGTTCAAATAAAAGACCAAAAAATACGATTAAAATGGTATAATATATATATATATATATATATATATATATATAATATGTACTCATCATAGGCTTTAGGAATAGTAACTTTTGGGGATAGGGTTATTATCATATGTGCAAGAAATTAGAGTTAAGCCTTGAAATTCGAGTATGTTGATAATAATAATATTTGAGGAAGAGGTAATAAGTTTGGTGATTAAAATAGTATCAGAATAAGAGTTATGATAAAAGTGTGAAATTAGGGTTTCACAAAAATATAAGGATCTTAACTCTAGATAGCGGTCTTACGATCTTCGTGATGTACTTATATGCTTTAAATGTGTTCTATACCTTTAAATCCATCATGAATAATAAATTAATCATTTAAAGTGAAAGATTACATAAGTCGGGCCAAGGTATTTTTAGATCTATTCCACCGGATAATAATAATGGCTTAAGAGCGTTATGCCCTATATTTTATAAATATATTGCAATTGACAATAATAGTGGCTAGGGTGTGTTGTCCATGATAAGTGCTTCAGTTCGTTCCACCGAATTAAGAATAGTGGGCCTCTATACTCATCATGAATAAGAATATATATTGGGTTAAGTAACATAATGGATAAGATATTTATGATTTAATTTAGAAGATTACATAAGTCAAGAACAAGGTATTGACTATGTTCCACTGGATGATAATAGTGGCTTGGTTATATTGTCCCTGAGAGGTGCTTCAGAGTGTTCTATCGATTTAAGAATAGTGACTCAGGAGCAATCTACCCTGAGAGGTGTCGTGTCCTACTGGATGATACTAGTGGCTCAGATGTGTTGTCCTTTGGAGGTGCTTCAGACCATTACACTAGTTTAAGAATATTGAGATCACTAAATTCAATGTAAATAAAAGAATGAAAACAGTTATATCTTTATTAGAAGCCTGGATAAATATTTACTCTGTAAGACTTTTCGTAACTTTTATGTGTACTTATCATTTGCTCTAAACGTATGTATTGAATTGTATCCCTAACTTGATATTATTGTTACCTTACTCAATACATAGCATACTAACCATCCTTTTATGGGTGTCGCTCATTCCTAAGAGCAGATGACTCGGATGCTTTGGTGCAAGCCTTTGAAGACCAGTCAGATAATTTTGCAGCCATTAAAGCATTATACAGGGAAGAGTGAAGTTACTATACTTTGTGTTTGGGCAAAGATTTATGTTTTCTGGATGACATTTTTACCCAAATACCTTTTGGACTCTTTGATACATGGTATCCCTTTTGTTGTATTATGTTATTGTATCCCAAAGTTAATCTTGAAACTCATTTTTGTATTTATAAAATTTCTTTCATTTTGAGTTGCTTTGTGCTTACTTTAATGGTTTTAGCCTTATGATTGATGTGAGGTTGGTATGATAGACCAAAATTGCATCAATTACAGTGGTAACACCCAATATTTTGGTTATAAGTTTCCGTTATAAAATAAAATTTTTCATTAGTAAAATTTGGGGTGTTACAATACCATAGAATCCCTAGGTTCTAGAGTTAGGGTATTGTGTTGCATCTGTGCACCAATATGGATGGGTATATTTCAGTGTCCCTAGTTTGAGTGTATCGCTCTCAAGTAATTAAAAATGGAAGTATTTATTGTGTAAGAATAAGAATAAACAATGAATAGTTATCATTATGGTTTGGTAGTTACATCTGTGCACTACTTGGCTTGATGGGATGGTTTGGTAGTCGCCTCAGTGCCCTGCCTTGGTATTTAGAATTGAATTGATTAGTTAGTTTTGTTCATGGATTTCAATATGTCTATTGTATACTTTGAGATGAAGTGAATTCGTTAGGTATGATTGGTTGCTAAGCATGAGACTTTGATATTGTATATATAAATTATTCCATGATTATCGTATGTTGTTATGGCATATGATTTATATTTTGAGCATGTTTTTGGATTATTGTGTGATTGTGTACAATGTAAGCATGCTACCTATTATGAGGTATTGTAATTTACTCAGTACAACGTGGTATTACTTATACTACATTTGTAGATGACTATATGAAAGCTATGGAGTGACACGAAGTATATAAGAGAGGCAGGGATGAGTGGAGTCCTTGGGAAGAAATTTCATTCTTAGAATAAACTTATGGGTCTAAGAGTCTGAGAAAACCAATGTTGTACCTTCGGGTGTTGTTTTTTGTTATAATCTGTTTTCCTTTGGATTCTTATGTCCCTTGTTGAATTTTGATTTTCATTGTTGTACAGAGACTATTTATTTGTAACTTTTATCTATGTTGTTGTTTTTTATTCCCCTTTTTTTTTAATTTTGGATCTAATTTGTTTTGAGACTTAGCACTATACATAAAAAAGGTGAGGGAACTGCACCTATGCTAAGTATTGTGGTAACACCCATTATTTTGAAATTAATGCTTCTGCAAAATAAAATTTTTAAGTAGTAAACTAGGGGTGTTACACAACTTTCCCCTATATCACCTCTTCTCCCCTTGGCCTCAAAAGATCATACATTTTCACTAAGCTATATGGATTATCAACATTAAGGAAATCCTTACGCCTTGTATGCATTAAAGATTTAAAATGTAGCCTAAGGTCTAACACCTTACCTAGGCACCAAGAAAGTGAACCACTTGTAGGTAACTTCCATAGCCTCTTGGATTTCACAAAGTAGCTATGGACCCAACGCACCCACAACGCATGTTATTTGCAGCTGAGGTTTCATAGCAACCATCCTATAACAGCTTGATTTCAGACATCTAGATTCATCAAGCCTAAAACACCCTCCTGCATTGGCTAGCAAACCTTATGCTAAGCAACTGGAGACTTTTTTGTGATCATGTGATGCCCTGACCATAAGAAGGACCTACAAATAGAGTTCACGTCATGGAGAACTCATTTAGGTATCACATAAAACATTCCCTAGTAGGCTTGTAATCTAAATAAAACTAACTTATCTAATTATAACCTCCTTGCATAGCTTAAGAAATTATTCTGCCATAATCTTGTATGGGTTGTAAACTTGTCCAACAACATATAATACTCCTGATTCTTGAAAGTGCTTCCTAACAATAGTAGTCCCAAATATCTTACCAGTATGGTACCCTTAAGGATGCCTAGCTCCGAATTAATGAAATTAATAATTAATATTAATATTCTTTAATTTTTAAAAATTAATAATATGAATTATTCATTATTAATAATTTTTTATTTTTAATTATATAATGAATATTAACCATTAATTAAAAACTATGTTTATTATTATTCATAATTTATAATATAAATAATTAATAATTAATAATAACAAATATTAATATAAATAATTCATGATAATAGTAATTAATATTGATAAAAATAAATTTATTGATTATTTAATTATAGTAAATACTTTTTTATTAATTAATTCTTGATAATAATGTTCAATGTTATTTTTTATATTAGTAATTAATTTTTATAAGTATTTATTTAGTCATATTAATTAAAAATAATATTAATAATACCAATAATATTCATGAATAATAATTAATAAGAATAATTATATTAAAAAATAATGAATAATAATGATATGAATGATTAATATCTAATATAAATAATATTAATATTTAATAGTAATAATATTAATAACTAATAACTAATATCATTATTAATTATTAATATTAATAGTGAGAATATATTAATGTCTATATTATTATTATTAATTATTAATATTTTATATTATTAATCATTAATGTTATTAATAATAATAATTACCATTAATAGCTATTAATTATGAATAATAAATATTTTTTATTTTTTATTATTAATTATAAAGAATTGATATATTATTAATATTACAAATAAGTATTATATAATTATTGAAAAATAAAAATAAATTTTTGATTAATGGATGTCTTGTTCTAGATAGGAATTAGGAAAATATGATACGGGTAGGGATTCGGTGTGTGGATAAACTTTATAAGGATATAAGGATAAAAGTATATAAAAATGTAAAAATTTAATAAAAATAGTGGAGCATACTTATCAAATAATAATATATAGTAGATAATATAAATAATAATATTATAAAAGATATGATATGAAATAATAATAAATAAATAAATAAATAATATCAATAATGTGGATCTCTTGAGCAAGCCTTTAATGATATTCCTTCTCAATAATTTTCATCACCTTCCTTCTTGATACTTCCACGCACCTCCTTAGTGAATATACCAATCCTAATAGAGATAGGAGTTTACAAATAGTAGATACAGATATATAGCGTAAATTAGCTTGTTTATTGTTATTTATTTGGGTTTCAAGTCTTGAGTAAATTGATTGGTTAGTTTGGTTTTTGAACTATATGTAGAGGTGGAAATTGGGTCAGACAATTCAATCCTAGGTCGGATTTTATGGGTTAATTAACTTTACATATCAGTTGTGGGTTGAGTCGGGCCATCTCTGGTCATTTTATTGTTTGAGTCAAATTAGGTTCAAGTTCAGACTACTGCAAATCTAAATTATATTGAATTAATTTGACAAGTTAGGTTGGGTTGGATTAGGTTTAGGTTGTTTTTAGTTAATTTAGCATGTCGTTTTGATTTAATTTGACTTTTCAAGTTAGTTTCGGGCCGAGCTAATTTTAGATTGAATTATTTTATATTCAGGTTACATAGAGTGAATTTAGTGGCATAAGACATGTTTGGATCAAGTTACTTTGATTTGGGTTATTTTGGATGTGAGTCAATTCAAGTCAAATGTATTAGGTGCTAATTTTTATGTTACTATAACATTTAGATATCATGTTTTTTGTGTGGAAAGTGTGGTAAATATAGAATATGGTTTGGCAAATAATGATATATAAGATAAAAGTAAGAAAACATAAGCAAAATTTATAAAGCAATATAATTTTAATATATAGTTTTAAATGAGTAATAGAACATGTGTGTAATTTTCTTTCCATATTATCATAATGAATTAATATAGAATTTGATCTTGTTGGGTTAGGTAATTATCAATCTAGTTTGCTATCAAATTGGTTTAATGCTAAGTTAATGTTGGGTTAGGTTGTGCTCAAGCCAAGTGTATCCCAAGTCGATTTATGAATTTGAATTGGGTTACTTATTGCTAGGTTAATATCAAGTCGTTTGAAAGATAAGTCGAATTTAGATCGAGTCAAGTTGAAAAATTTATTAGATTTTTATGGGTCGTGTTTGGTCTGAAACAAGTAGAGTTAGGCAGGCCAAGCCAGCTTTTTTCAACTCTAATGATAAGTCTCCGATAAGTTTTGGATTAAGTCTGGGTGATTATAGATTTATAATTTTTTGGACTATATCTACACTTGAGTGATCATTAGGTATATATAGAGTTACATTGGATAGCCGATGAGTATTGATCAAATTGGATAGATTTTATATTCATAAACTTTTAGTTGTATATCAAATTAAATTTGGGATTGATTGCATTTACCTTTTTAGATTTGGTCAATTTTGTCAGCTCTAACTATATAGATAACCAAGTTTCAATAAATGAGATAAATAATGTGCTAAGTTTCAATATGCTTTTAGATTAGGGTGAATTGGGATAGATCTAAATTAAACAATTTAATTCACCCCATTTCACAAATTTAATTTTGAGATGAATTATCAATCACTAAATTGGTGGTTACATAAGTTGGATTAATGTTTTAATTAAATTTTGTATCCTTGATTATTGTCCTTCACTTTGTATTGATTAATGATTATTATTGACAATCATAATAAAGTAAAGGTGTTTTTTTTGTAATATCATATACCATTTAATGTATATTCACTTGAATACATTCATTTACATATGGTCATTTAAATTAATTAATCTAATATAAATTTAGTTACCTAATTTATCATAACTTAAAACTAACGATAATGGTATAGTAAGTCATGTAGCTCACCTCGATCCAAGGCCTCTGATGATAATAATAATAATAATAAAAGCTGTATCCAAATGATGACGTATGGACCCAGAGCAGGTGGATAATGACATAAGCTGGGGAAAATAAGAACTGCGAAGAAGTAAATTTACTGACTAATCCCCATCATAAGCTAGCCATGAACTCAAAAGGGTAAAGACTAGTCATCTCATACCAAATATTAACTTTTTCAGTCGGGGATGGAGGGAGAAAGTTGCGGCCAGTGAGCACGCTTTATTTTGTATAGTGTTCCCTCCCTCTTTTTTACACTATGCAAGCTTCTTTATGTATCGGATATTATCACTTTTGTCCTCCACCACCATATCAAAGCTTCCACCACCACTTGCTCAAATTAACAGATCTCTCAGAATCCTCTCCTGCTTCCCCACAAATTCAGCTTTCGACCCCAGTAGAAATCGTCCTATTCTCAATCACACAGAAGATGAGGCTCAGCGATCAGCTAGCAGACTGCCGTATTCTGAAACTCTTACCATCCTTGGTAAGTATGGCTTTTAACTTCAGTTACATTTGCTATGACTTAACCTTCGTTTGCTGGTAATTTGTGTCAAGATTCCATCATCTTCCTACATATTCTACATCTGTATCTACTAATGCAATTTTATATAGGAAATAGAATCAGTTTCTGCAAGGAAAAATTAGCACAAAACTTTTCACTCCAATCATGTCGCGCTACATTCAGTAAACAAAGAACTTATTCTATACCTCCTGCACACCAAGGAAAACTAAAAACAACATATAGGATCCCCACTCCACTGGTTAATCCCCTATGACTCTTTCCTGTTTCGATAATATATATATATCTACTCGATTAGGCGAGATGCCCATGTATAATTACACGCTAAAAAAGTTACTAAGCCTTCTATAGCAGGTTCTGTACAAAGATGATATAAGCTTCAAAAATACTCCGTTGGGACTCAAATACCCTCATCCGAATCCCATAAGATGAACAAAAGAATGACGCAAACTTGACAAATCACAGACACGATGGGTGCCGTGGTGACGGGTACCAATTATTTTAGTTGGTAGTGAACAACGCAAACTTGATCTGGTTGCCGAGTGAAGGCAAGGATACTTGCGCAATGCAAATATATCATAAACTTCAAAGGCGGTGGCTCCTGCGATGCAGATCCGATAAGCCTCTCAAAAATTTAGGCCGATTTGGCTGCACTTCTGATAACAAAACTCATTAACAAAAACAAAACCTCCGTAGGTGGTACTGAGGAGAGCTAGAATGGAAGGAAGGACAAAAGGGAAGTTGGTCACAGGCTATGAACAAGGGCCCTTCTGCAAGGTGGCGACTGTGAAGAACTCATGCTCGAGTTGGGAGCTGGAGACTCAATCCCGAGAGTTTTCATGAGAAAGTGCCTCTCCTGCAACATAGAAATAATAGGAGGTAAGGTATACACCTAGTATTCGAAACAACAAATCAACGTTTGGGAATATCCATACTCCAAACTAGGTGACAGTAGAAACTGTAACACTGATAAAACTTCCAAGAATTTAGCAAATCTTATGATCTAGAACTTGATTCAGATACTAAAGTAAACCTAGGACAATAAGATCCTTGTAGCTTAAGCCACAACATTATATGAGAGAGGTAAAAAAAGGGTGCACATCGCTCTCCTGAAAAAAACCTTGTAAATCATATATGAATTAAGGAAACAGCAACTTTAGGCTGAAAATAATGGAAGTTGAAGTAAAATGTGATGTTCAATTTCTTTTAATTGATAGTGGGCAACCTAACTCTGCTCAACATGGATTTGCAAGTTCAAGTATATCAAACGAAATTGAACAAGCAACGTACAACATCATATTGTTTTTTTTTTAAATTAAAAAAATAAAATTAATAAATAAAACTTATACGCCTGCTCTGTCATGTTCAGAAGTTGAAATCCTCTGCAAGTTGCAGAAATTATAAAACAGATCAACTCAGAATTCTGATGACACTTTGCCGCATCTATTTGATCGTACATGGCAAAATTGATTTGAATGGTGGAAAAAACTCTTCTTCAGAAAGTCAGACAAGCAGTAGTCTATTTGATCGAACAAGTACAACATCGTATTGTTGTACAAGCAACCTACATCAGATATATATATATACATATATAAAATAAAAGACTCATATGCCAGCTCTCTCATGTTTAGAAGTTAATCCTCTGGAAGTTGCAGAAAGCATAAAACAGATCAACTCAGAATTCTAATGAAACTTCGCCACATCTATTGGGTCACTTGCTCTCAGTGTAACATGGCACAACTGATTTGAATGGTGGAAAAGAGAACTCTTCTCCTGAAAGTTAGATACGCAGTATTCTATTTGATCACATATAAATCCTATGCTGTAGGGTGCCGGTTGGATTTAACATGATAATCGTGACAGCATCTTAGGCCATTGGTCTTGGATGTGGTCCCAATGTAGAGCTGCTCTAAAATCAGGCATGTGAGAATGAACAGAAAGCATGGCACACTTACCACGTGTATGTCTTCAGCAAGTAATAAGGCATTTGCAACCTAGTGATGTCTGTAGGGTTCAGCAGCTTTGTCCACGCTAAATAACTGACGTCAGAACTAGTGAACTACTACATTGACTACATAGTGATGCACTACAAATACTCTACTGTCATGACTTGAGGTTCAGACTTAACTCTTAAGAAGTCTGGCACCGTAGGTTTACACAAAATTATATTTTGCCAAGATAAATGTTACAGGCTGCAAACCTCAGTTTGAAAATTGCAAGTTGCAGCCGTTACTTAGTTTATAGCTAAGCAATACGTGGAGGCTAAAACCCCAAATTAATCACAATGCGTATGCCAATACAAGCACCCAAAGTATTTCAACTACCTGTGCTTTACACAACTTACACAATTAAGCTCTTCGGGCATATACGCTTAATTGTTTGTCTAATTAGATCTCTATGTTTTGCAGCAGGTTCCTGGAGTCTAACAGTTCATATAGATTTCATCAAGCAGAAATAACTATGCAAATTATAGTATCTGTAACTACATCAAGAAGAAAGAGTAAATGATGCATACACTTTCTGAAAATTGTGGGCTTGGGATTGTGGCAGCTAAGGATCTGAATAATGGAGTAACTTGTAGAGGGGAGCTAAAATCAATCTTTGACAAGGTGGAAGCAACTCCGTCATTTTCTGCTGCACCTGGTGCTATAGTATCTACTGTAACAAAATCAGATCATTTATTAAAATGATGTTGTGGCATATATCAGTGATAAATTACTGCTAAGTGCTTGCCAAGGCGCTGTGAAACTCAATTACCTATCTTTTCAGATTCTCCAATAGGAAGCTTCTCATCTGCCATGCCGATGCCATTCTTATCTCCTACTGGTGTCGAATGCAACCCCAATCCCATGTCATTAGCCACAAAACATATATCAGCTTGGCTTCGTTCAATTTTCTGCTCACTAGCTGTGTTACATAAAATGGTTGATCCAGTACTATATTCGGAGCTACTCGGGGAATCATACATATCAGGTAGCCTGTTGAAGTTCGATCATTAGCTACGTTGGTATATGCATAGATTTCAGGGCCACTGTTTATGCAGTTGATTTTCTTACCTCTGAGATGGTTGACTTCCTTCATTGTCATCCTTCAAGTCTTCTACAAGCTCTTTGATGTCACCGAGTTGTAAACTTTCTCCAGTTTCTTCACTTTTATTCAAGAAATTTTGGACAACCTGCATACAACTTATTCATTTGTTATCTCAAAATTACGTGCACCATTTCAATCATGCATAGACAAGTATGATGCATCATTTTATAACTTGCCTATGCAACTTGCAGAAAATAATCTCCTTGTTAACATTCATACAGTTGAAGCATCGAAATGAGTTCAAGTCTGATTGAGTTTGAGGGCTTTATAACAGGAAATACAGACTTTGAGTTTCTATTGAAACAAGATGCAAAGATACACATTGCTTATGCTTCCCAAAAGGTGAGAGATCAAACGATGTTAAGTTATATTTATATACCAGATGGATGAGTCAATCATGTGGTAGTCCTCCAGTGCAACGTTAGATTCCATTCTGATCAGAATTCGAGTTGTACAATATCAACCTAGGGCAGGTTAGCCAGAACAAAACGAGGAATGTTGTCTTACTATATACTAGCCAGAACTACATTACTTCTGCTCAAAAGTTTAGAATTTCAATATACTTAGCCTGGTTGATGTTAACACCGCTTAGAAGCATCTACCATGCACCACCCCCCCCCCAAAAAAAAAAAAGTGGATTATAGAGCTATTGGATTACCACAAAAGTTCAAAATAAATATATAAAAGGTCATCAAATTTTGAAGACTCGTTTGAATTTGAATAAATAGGATGACATCCTACCGTTATAATTTACTTGAAGAAAGCTTGTAAAAATACGTAAGTTTCTGTTCAAATGGTTAATATATAGATCAATTTGCTAATCTCTAAAAGCTACATATGCAACGTAGCTGGGCTAGCCTTAGTTTACTGAACAAATAAAGATACCAAATGCTAGCACAATCTGATTTACACGTCATTACCTCCCAAGCACTCTCAAGACTGTTCTCAGTGTTATCTGAATTTACTTTCAATGCAAGGGAGCTGAGCAACTCTGCTTGTTGTACCAATGCAGTTATCTTGGGATCATCCTTCTTGAGATATGTGCCTTCATTGTTCTTATTTCCTGCCAACAATATCACAAGACAATTTTTAATGGCTTATTAAAGGCTAATCGTGTATGATACACCAGAAAAACTCTGAATCCTTAAAATGATAGCTGATATGCTATTTCTGGAAATTTGAAAATCCTCAGGTGGCAGGCAAGATGTATGCTGCTTGTCCTACAGATGTGGTTGTGCCAGGTAATTACCATCAAGCAAAGCATCCTTGGTAGTGCCGACTTGCTGCGGCAGCAAATTATCAGCATTACGGTCCTTCCGAGCCAATACTGCAAATGGAGGTCTCGGCTGCTGCTTTGTTGCTCCACAAACCTTGTCGATGATGTTCCCATAGTTGCAACTTTCGATGTGATTTGTGATGTGGGTCCTTCTAAGATGAAAAAATTGTAAATGTAATAATGTAAAATCATCGGAGAAAGACATTGAGATAGAAACTATTCCATGATACCTCATTTTCTTGAGTGTTCCTGTAACATCCACAGTTCCTTCTGAATGGAGCCCATTTTCAATGATGATTCTTTTGTTGTTAGGGTTGATGCATGAGGCACCATTCTCCTTTGCCCTTTTCTTGCACAAGGTGGTGAACCTGTTCTTCACCGCATTATCCGTTCTACAAAAGATTGGCAACGGATACAAATCAATTCAATAAAAATCATATTCAGTATTTAGGGGGTTGGGGCCGATAAGTACAAAGGAAAATACGGGGAGACTTCATACCTTCCTGAAACCACCTTTGCTATCTCTGTCCATCTGTTTCCATATATCTTTTGAGCCTATAAAGCAGCAATTGTTATTACTAATAACCCACGCACTTGTATGATCTTTGAGAATAACTGAGGGTGGTAACTGAGAAGTAAATTGATAGTCCATAAACCAATATAAAGATCAGATACAAGGAAGCATTCTGACTATTCTTCATTACTACATCCACCGCATACTAGATAATTGCAAGTGCTTATGTGTCGTAGAGATCATCTGCCTACCTCACATAAAAGCATATCTTCCTCCGGAGACCAACCACCTTTCTTGAAATCAGAATTAAGGTATGTATACCATCTGCGGGAACATCACACCACACCCATCAGTACAGATATGTTTGGACCATCAACAAGTTAACAAAAGCGGAAGGGACTAATAAGACAACTTTTATATGACACAAAGTTACATCAACCTTCTTCTGCACTGTCTCGTTGTTTTATCCTTAAAATTTGATGCAATTATTGTCCAACTGCACGTAAAAACTTGAATTAGACCATCAGTTTCACAATAACACCTAATATAATCAATAAATCAATGATTACACCTTTAAACAAAAAGTTAAAGAAGGAAGCAAGGAAATATTACTTGTCAGTTCCATGGATACTGATTTGCTCCCTAAGTATATCATCTTCCTGAAAAAATCACATTTTTACATACACCAAAACACTCTGATCCTCAAAGGAAAGAAACTAATTTCAATGGTTTCAAACCCAAAAGAAAAAGAAAACCGGTACCTCTTGTGTCCAAGTAACAATTCTCCGCTCCTTGTGCTTTGGAGCGACGGGTGCGGCGGTAGCTTCACAGCTAACCTCCTTGTTTGACATTCTGAATCAATGATATTTCTTTTTAGCTCCGATTCTCCACCTTCTCCCTCCTCTCTTATGACACTCAATTTGCATGCTAACGCCAAAACCTTTTCTTTCGTAAAAACTCCGTCGTGCCGTTTTTCCCTTTTCTTCCTCTTGAGATCACTGTTCAATCCACACCAAACGAAAATGCTCAAAATTCACCTCCTTTCAATGACAACAAATGATTGATACTCGAATCGCCTCGGATTCAAATCCTTTTTTCATATGTTCATCAATTCGAATCCAAAATCGAGGGATATACAAAAACAAAGATAATAAGATATCAATCAATATTCTTAGTAGATTAAGACTAATAATTTAACTAATCGAGAAAGAAGAAACGAAGAGATGAGACTCAAATTCACAGACCCAGTAAGCGAAATTGGTCGATTGATTCATTTATAGATGCTAGGGAATAGGGGTTTTGTGACATCGATGTTTGTGAAAGTGGGTTTTTCATGATTGTAAATAATATGTATATACTGATATAAAAAATATAATTTGAAATTACGTAATATACGAGTAAATCGTAGATCTAAAAAAATTGAGCTTACGGGTATTCTAGGAGGAAATTGAACAGTGGAGTTCAGATAAGGGCGAAAAAAGAGAGCAAAGAAGAAGATGAGAACGGGTGAGTAATTATGCCCTTTTTTACGCTATTACGCTGTGATGTCTGAAAAGACCTACTTTTGATTTGCTAGTCCCCTCTCTCTCTCTCTCTAAGAAAATGGAGTGTTTTTATACAACGGAAGCCTGGGGGGCTGGGCGGGCACGAAGGCAAGTTTGAATGCAATGCTGAAATCCATGTAGTTAATGGACTCCTGGTGATGTGTGTGAGCATGATGTGGGTAAGCACGTGCTGTGGCCGAGAGAAAGTGCACATATTAATGGCCAAGTTTGTATTTGTACCATTTATTTCCTTTTTTCTTGCCTTCCCCCCCCCCCCAATTTTCAATATAACTAGTAAGATTTATGACTTACAAAAAGTTAATGGCCTAGGATGGCAAGGCTTACAAAAAACTACTACCTTTAAAAGGAAGCAAACACCTATGTCGTCTCACATCGATTACTCTAAGACTACTATTAATTTGTTTTTAAATTACTCGCAAAAAAATTGCATAATAAAAAAATCACTTATTAGTCTTAAACTTTTTAATAACTAGACTAATAATTTTTGATAGATAAAACTATGAAAATAATCAAATGAATCAAACTTCTTGAAGACCAATGTAGACAATCAAGAAGTGGCTATAGGAGCAACAATGGTGATTCAAGGAAGTAATTCATTATAGATTAGATTACATATTTCGTTTAATCGGTTCTCTCACACTATTGGCAGTGGAGCTCAAATTAGCTATGAGGAAGGAGACTCGAAATTTCATTTTGGAAACAAATTCAAATAACCTAGTAAAATGCCTTAAATATCCAACCTAATTGGCCATAACGAGCCATGGAGTTGTTTCCTAGATTATTCCACTAGTTTGTGTGACTAGTTGATTGTCGTCTAAGGCTTTTCAATGTTTTTGATAAGTTGATCTTTAAGGATGACTTCTTAGTGTGATTGTGGCCTTGAATTAATGAATAATGGTAATCAATGGTTAAGTGTGGGCATATGATTATATGTTGAGTGTGGGCCTTGAATAAAATGGTCATGTTGAAAGTGAAAGATAAATGGATGTGAGATGTGTGAATTATCTATATTAGGTATGTTAGTGGTAAACAATCCACCATTTCTAACCTTGAGAAGGCATATAAGGTAGAGTTGTGTGCAATATGTCTTCCCTATTTATGATTATTGCATAGTTTGTCCTTAAATATCAAATAATTCCCTCCATAAATACTCTATTTAAATCTATGGACTTCTTAAAAGGCTTTAATACTTAATAATTATTTGACTAAGATGATTGAGTTGCACTGACTATCTATATTGGATAAACTGGTGATAGGGAGTCCACCATTGATTTGAGTTGCACCAACTATTTATATTGGGTCAATTGATGGTAGATAATTCAACTTTGTTAATTATTATTATGTTAATTATCCATATTGGATTAGCTTGGTAGACAATCTAATGTGTCACTCTATATAATGTGCTAACTATTGATATTGAGTTAATTGGTGGTTGATGGCCCACCTTGTTTAGACATGGAGTTGGTTATGAATGTGGTGTTGATTACAAATCATGACATTTATGAGTATGCTTGGATCATATTTCTTGTAGCATTTGTAATACCTCACTTTTTAGAGTCCTTAATACGTGCTAATCTAGGTGTTTGATTGTGATCTAAGTGTGTTTGATCTTGTTTTAGAAGTGTGTTTAAGATTGGTATGGTTATTGGATAGGCTTGATTTGGATTAGGGAAAATATTTGGTTTTATTGAGAAACCAATTGATTGGTTTGAGACAACGATTGACTAGTTTGTTCATTAAATTCGATTGCTAAACCTCGATGAATCAATCGACTGATTTGAAATATCAATCAACTAGTTTAACTGACCCGGTTGCTCTTCAAACTCGATTTTTCCTGTGAATCTTTCCCCAAAACCTTTCCAACCTTATAAATACATTTTAAATAGTTTTTTTTTAAATTTTTACAAAACTTTTGAACTTAATTAGTCTGTTTTTCTTATTTTCAACAGATTCATGAGGGAGGAATTCATGAGGAGTCCCTTTCATACCCTTAGCTCATTTGTCTTCTTCTTCCCTATTTTTTCTCTCTTCTATGATATTCTTGAACATATTATCTACTTTTGCAACCTTAATAGATATGCTAAACTTTGATTCTCATCCATTGTTGTCATCATACCCTTCTTGTGTTCGAAATTTCTGAGGCACATTACCTAGAACCATGTAGTTTCACCAAACTAGCTCAAGGTAGAAATGTCAACCTTGAAACTTCGAAACCTACACTTCGAATCTTTAATTCAAACTAGGGTTTGGGGGTCCCGATTTATAAATTCCCTCATCCTTATCCTTTTAGTCAAAACCCTCAATAATTCAAACTTAAATCTCCATTTTTTTTCTCTTCTTCCCTAACCTCCAAACGACCCTATTTTCCTTCACACTTGCTCTACCTTTTTCCCATGGTTGTGTTCATATTGTCTCTTCCTCTTCTAATCCTCTCTCTAGATTTCTCTTGTTTTGATTTTAAGCAAGGCAGAGTTAGATTGGGGAAAAGAGTGAGGGTTGATGCTCATCCCTAGTGCTCTATATTTGTCCTAGTTGGAAGGTGGGGTTTTCTCTTATTTTCTCTCCAAGTTCTTCGATTTCATTAAATCCCCTTTTGCATAATTTCATAAATGTTTTTATCGAGTTTTAGTTAAGCTTTTCTTGAAAGGAGCTTCAATGTAGGAAAAGGGTTTGGAATTTCATAGGCTTGTGCTCTTTTGATGTGTTGCTCAACTTTTTAAGGTAAATCATTGACTTCCCTATTATTGTAGAAATGGTATGGATAAGTATAGTATATGTGCTATGAGGTTGTGATATCCTAATTAGTAGAGATGACAATGTGACTACACTAGTTGTATAGAATGAATGAATGGACCGGTAGGAAACTTGGTTTAAAGCTTCATATGCCTAAGTCCATGTCTATGATTCTAGATTCAAAACTTCTTGATATTCTGGGTGTCTTAAGTGATAATGATACATGTGACATGTGGAGTAGGTTTCTATATAATGGCCTAGTAAGAAGAGAATGTGATGCATGATTTCATAATTTAATTTCATAATATGCCAGCATGATTTGCTATGATTCGTAGCATGATTTTTGGTATTTCTCATGTCAATTCATGGATATTACTTGTTGAGTACCTTGAATAACTTGATATTGATGTTTGGATTTGAATGGGTAAAGTTATGGAATTAATCGTGTGTAAATTATGTTTTGTGGGGCTACTTTCACCCCAGACCAATCGACCTGTCTCCAAGACCCATCAACTGGTTCGATAGACCAATCAACTAGTTGGTTTGTGACTTTGATGGTTTTGGTCTCAAATTAAACCCATCAAATGGTTTGACCAAATCAATTGGCTAGTTCTTAGAATAGTCTACTGGTTGGGTCAATCGATCAACTAATTAGACCAAACCGAATGACTGGTTCTTAGAATAGCCGACTAGTTGGGTCAACTAATCGACTAGTTAGTCTGCAACTCTAGTAGTCTTAGCCTCAGGTTAGACCCATCGACCGGTATAGCCAAACCAATAGACTGGCTCTCAAAACAATCGACTGGTTGACCACCACTAGAAGGCTGGAAATTCCTTAATCAATTGACTGGTCCATAAATCCGATTGACTAGTTAATAAGACCCTTTGACTAGTTTTGAAACCAATCGATTAGTCTCGGCTAGTTTTGCATTTCTCACCTATTTTCTTCCTAAATGTGATGTTTGAATTTAGTATGCTTAGATAATGACCTAGTATGGTGATAGCTATGAAATTATTTAGATTAATGAAGTTAAATAATAGATTAAAGGCAATAAAAAGAAATTATCCTAATTGACTCATGTTTAACCTTATAATAGCATTTGGCACTCTTGTTGAATATAATATGAATAGATGATCAAATGACTAAAAATAGATTCTTCTTATGGTTAGTATTGATGTAATGACTTAAAATGATGGATAATAGACCTCTAGTGACTTATATCATGGTCTCAAAATGTGAACCCCGTGAGTGAAATAACTTAGCAAAGATAAAAGAAAATAATATAAACATATAGGATGGCCTTGAGTTGACCTTACCTACGATTAGTGAATTTCACCTAGATAATGAAATAAATAGATAAACATTTGTGAGTTATGATTGGGCTCTAATTGATCTATAATTGGACCTTCACTTGTGGCCTTGGGAATTTAATTAGAACATCGTTTAATAAACGAGTAAGTCTATGATTGAGTTATGAATTATGACTTTAGCCTTAGCATGATCTAGAGTTGAATTATAAAAAAGGGAATAAATGGAAATTCAATGGTTGGCTTGGATTATTATGAATGATGTTCACATTAAACAATTCCACCCTTTGGCATAATGGATTGTGTACGGGAATAATCACTTGAAAAGACCTTAATAGGAACATTGGATGATGTGAGAACCATACATGGGTGTGTTGAATTAAAAAGGCTTGCATGCTTGGTGTGATATTGTCATAGGCCTTTATGTGAAATGACATTTTTTAGCTAATAAGGAACTAATCACTTAATGTGGAATGAGAACTGTGAAAGGGGTAGATTATTCAATTGCCGATTAGCTACCAAGGGTTAGTCTGCCTTCAAGCGCTTTTCCCTTCAAGTGGGATCCTAGTTGATCCTAGGATCCTTGTAGATCCCGGTGCCTTTCCTACTCTAGACATTATTGATGTACTAGGGAGTATCGATATTAAAGGATATGATCACCATAGGAGTGTTATTTGGTATGAGCTAGGACTTTGCCCATGTTACTTAGGTAGGAACCCGAACTTATTTCCATCAAGTTTATTTGGCATGAGCTAGGACTTTTATCTATGTTAATTTGGCAGGAACCCAAACTTACGTCCATTAGGTTTCCTTAGCATGAGCCAAGACTTTATGTCTACTTATTGGATGGATTCCATGATATTGAGAGACCATGGGGAATAATCCCACCTATTGTTTAAGAACTTGGGGTAAAATAATTATATACTCACTTATTGCACAAGGATTTTGTAAAGAAATTACATTATATCTAAAGTAAAATGATAATTAGAATGGGATTTAAGGAGGAAGTAATCGGCCAGCTCTTATCATATGATTATGGTTATTTAATATGGTATTCACTTGCTTTATGAATACATAAGAGCTCACACTTCGTTTAAGCTATGATTATGTGGCATACTTCATACTCACCTACTTGGAATTTGACTTTAATTATATGTTCCTCTAGAATGTCTAATGTAGTACATGCCTGTATTCTAGAATGATTTCATGATTTATGGCATGATCTCTTATTATTATGCTCATGAACCATCCATGGTTAGACGTTGAACATGTAATCCTATTTTTTTATCACCATGCAAATTATACTCTACCTACTGTTGAATGGATAATCTAAGCCATTCACGTCTCATGAGTAGACAGTATGCACGTTGAAATTTTGTATACCCTAGTATGTCGGTATGATTTAATTTATGCACAATTAAATGGTTCCACACACATCTTGTATGACACGGTGATTGTATGTGAATGGCATAATAGGAAAGTCGCGTGCACATTTTAGTAAGTTGTAGCATGAGTAGGTAGTGTTGGTCTTGCTTGTACCAAGATCTATGTGATTGTGGTAGATTTGTTTACTTAGTATGTATGCATATTGATGGGGTTGTTGTTGCAATCCCCTGCTCAATCCCACAAGCAAGCGGTTGGTTGCAAGTTTCCTAAAAATAACCATTAAGTGGTCCATCTTCCTCTCAGAAATGTTGGATTGTTGAGTGTAGGCTTTCTTGGAGAATTTTTTAGTGGCCCTTGAGTTACCATGATGGATTCCATTGAAATCGATTCACTTTAGTTAAGAATTTTTCTTATATGTATCTTGTATGGTTTTGGGCTATACATAGACATAGGTTGTAAACAATGCTTTTTCTTACCTTGCACACTAGTTTTTCTTGTATTTTGATTGGTCGGATACTTAGCCTTATGTCTAGTGCAAGGTAGGTGGTGAGGCACCTATCTTGTGTTAGATACGATGGTAGCACCCCATTTTTTATAAGTTGGATTTATAATTCTACTTCCGTAATGTTTTCAAATGAAATTTTTTCGTA
This sequence comes from Tamarix chinensis, assembly GCA_030549775.1. Classification (NCBI taxonomy): domain Eukaryota; kingdom Viridiplantae; phylum Streptophyta; class Magnoliopsida; order Caryophyllales; family Tamaricaceae; genus Tamarix; species Tamarix chinensis. Next base: position 22,599,401 of record CM060173.1, on the reverse strand, counting down.
GTGGAAAATGGGGCTATTACAACATTGGTTTAGGTATGATATGTGATAGCAAGTCATTAAGTGTATCACATAATATATCACTTTTACACCATACCCAATGTGTGACATGCTTCTTTTATAGGGGATTTCTCATTTACTTTGTGCATCACTATACTAATAGTTTAATATTATACTTTGCAAATGACCTATTACAAGTACTAGATGACAATGATGATATACTTGATGTGTCGAGGTAGAAGTGATGTTTTGGGTTGGGACTTAGGGTAGGAGTTATCTAGTGTTGTCCTCTAGGATCTTTTGTGATTTGGATACTTAATTCTCTTATGTCTCTTTCCTTTTTACTTTTGTTCCACCTTACGATGGTGTATTTTGGAGTTCATATCCATAACACTTATCTTGTATATTATGTTACCTTCCACTTGTTGATTCTATTTTGTTACTTATTTTTTAAGTGGTTTTATCTTACCCTAAGTATGAAAATAATATAGTTATCGAACTTATGCTAGGAGTGACAATGACACTCATCTTTTAATTTTCTTCTTCCATAAAAATATTTTTTTAAATGCAGTTTTTTTTTGAAAATAAGGTTGTTGCATTACTTATCTACTAAACAAGCTAAAACAAAGAAATAAAATTAAAAATTATTGGATAATTAGTGGAAGAGATAATACTTTGTTATTTTTTATATTTATGATCAAGGTGATGTAGTAATTTGCTAAAATTATTCATAATATGGAGTAATTATAGGTTTAACATGTAGTGGACATCCATGCTAGAGGAAGATAAGAGAATTGAAGTATTATTCGTTGAATTAATATAAGAGTTACAAAGAGAGTGGTTAAGGATTAACCTCAATAATTCTAGTCGACTCATGAGCATCATTATATATTTGGTCAATTAAGCAAAATATCTCAACAAAAAGACTTCAATTGATCTTTACACCCAAAAAAAAATATATGTTTGGATGGGCTTTATTAATTTAGAATCTCATTATAGTGAGTTTGTTGGGCATGATTATATATCTATATGGGTATGGATATAGGTCTAGGTCTTGGTCCAGTAGTCCCAAACTTAGACACGACCCATACATATTTAGTATATATATGTATATGTGAATGTATGTATGTTTATATGTATATAAATACTTACAAATATTATATCTACCATCCTTATCTTAATCTTGTTCGAACTTCTTATTCATTGGTTCAATTTTATTTTTATGCATTTACTTTATAAGTAATATGTATAATTTTTTATTCTAAAAGCATTAAAACACCATTTGAAAAGCTAAAGTAACTATTCATTTTATCTTTTCACTTGGATTTTAAAAATACATATTAAGTTATATAAAGCATAAATGTATTTGTATTTACATAAATTATGATTATTATTTGCAAAAATAACCCAACCTATTTAGGACCCGTTTATGACGCATTTACCCGCTAGACCTAGTAGGTATGGGTCTAAAATTTTGGAGACTTGATAAGTTTGGGTTGGGTATAGGTTTAGGTAATATAAATAAGCCTGGTTCTAGTTGGACCTAACCTAGACCCAGCCCGTTACCATCCTTAACTAGTATAATAAAGGACTTGTATTTTTATGTTTGACTAGTTGCCCAAACCAATCAAGTGGTTATGTTGTAGTTTCAAATCCTTTTATATTTTAGATTCGATTCTATTTCTATTGTTTATGAAAGATTTTAATTAGAGTCTCTTTTTGTTAATAATCATCTTTTGATACTTTGGGATTATTTTTGCATTAGTTAGATTATCCTATGATTTTATTTAGCCAAAATTTCCCCAAAACTAGTTTTGGTACTTTTCTCCTACCTAATCTCTCTCTCTTCTTTCCTCACATCTCTTCTCTTCCCTTAGGTTGCATTTGTAGACCCCTTTGGAGTGAAGTTATGATTTTTGGATATGATGTTGTTAATATTATTTTAGGTTAGGGTGTTAAATTTGGCGAGTGGAAAGCCTTATGGATGAAGCTATGGTGTAATTTTGAAATTAGGGTTGTGAGGGTAATATGGTATTTTACCTTGTGAAAGATTCATTTATGTGATTAATGAATACACCTATGGCTTGCCTTACTCTTGCAACATGTTCAATGCATTATTAATAATATGCTCTAAGTGTTTTGATGTTATCAATTGTTGGAATAAATTCATAATAAACAGGGATCATGATAAGCATATTACTTCATAATAAGCCAGTGAGGATGAAAGTGAAAGTATAATGACCTAAGTAAATTAGGTAATGCATTTGTTATGTACAAAGTTTTGGTAAAAGTGCCAATAAGATAGTAATATTTAAAGTAGAAAAACATATGAGTTAATGTTGCGGAATTAGCATGGATTTAAAGAGATCCAAACCAAATTGAAAATAACAAGATTATGCATAATTGAGGATTCAATCACAAAACAAACAATTGAGAAAAAAGTAGATATCTTTATTCATGATCTTGTGTAATTACAAGATGATTATATACGTTGAGTACAGGAACCCCACTATTCTTAAACCAGTGGAACGGTCTGAAGTACCTTATCAGAGACAACACACCTGAGTCACTATTATCATCCGGTGGAATAGATATGAAAACATCACCTTCTCAAGGAAGAACACTCCTGAGCCACTATTCTCCTCGATGGAATATGACATATATATATAAACAACACCTTGGTTCTAACTTCTTTCACTTTAAATCATTAGTATCTTTTTCATAGGTTATACTGTCATATTTTCATTTCATGATGAGTAGGGGCTCCACTATTCTTAATCCGTAGAAAGGACTGGAACACTTTCTCGAGGTAGAATGCTCCCGAGCGACTATTCTTTCCGATGGAACATAAATTAAAAACATTAACTTCTTAGGATAAAATGTTCCCAAGCCACTATTCTCCCCAGTGGAGCAAGATACATACATACATACATACATATATATATATATATATATATATATATATCACGTGTTCTTTTACTTTAATTGATTAGTATCTTATTCATGATAAATTCTCACGCATCGAACACATTAAAGCAAATACACACATAACACATGTTAAAGTCCTTAAGTCTTTTCAAAATCTAATTACACACCCTTTAGCATTCATTCTCCCATATTGATTATTCCACCGCAAATTATATTATCTCATCCTTTAATCTCATAATTATTATCATGCCCATAATGCACAGTCTAGTTCCCATGTCATACACATACATTAATAATCTTTTCCTAAGGTATTACTCACAAAAATCTCCAAAAACCATAATTTCATATATTAGCCATAGTACCTCCCATGATACTCACATGATTACCAAGTCCAATAAACAACCTCATAAGGCTAATCATTAGCAGCATATTCAAAATCTGAACAACCTATAGGTTTTTACACATAGAATAATAACATTAACGTTATAAGATATTATGCTCTAATTAACCATTAATTCATTGAAGGACCCCAAAACAAAGATTAATACTTCCAAGAATTTTTTATGATATCATTATTATATTTTAATCCACTTAACACATAAAATACCAAATTTACCCTATTTATCCAATAATGACCAAAACACCCTTAAGGATAAACAATAACCTTTATTATATTAAATTTTGTAGCTTCCACATACATTATTTTCCAAGTCCACCACTCATTATCATACCTCATGAAAATACTTATGTCCATTTATCAAGCTCATTTAGCCCATATTTCATACCATAAGATATATTCCCACACATATACCATTATCACAATAAAACCATAACTATACCTCTTACCCATTCTTACTTTCTTCCAACATAATGTTCATATTATCAAAACATATCATGATCAACATGTATTAAATCATAAAACAACGATATCATGAAAATACATATAACCATATAAGAAAATAACACAAAAACCTAAACATTGAATAATATTATTACCAACTAAGATACTGGGCTCTAAGCATGTAAATCTTAGACTTCCTCCTCCGAGATTACCGGCATACTACCTACGAAAAATAACAAAATCTATGGCTAGGCTTGAAGAGTATAATTAAGGTAAAGAGGGTAAAAATAAAAATAACCATAGTCAAATGGAAGCTTGAGATGTGTGGATGTATAGTAGAATGTGTGGTGGAGCTATGGTAAACATTTGGTGGTATTTGGACAAAGTTTGGAGGTGAAGATAGTGGTGTACGACTGAAATAGAGTGACTATAGGGTTGTGTTGTAGATTATTCACACACAAATGTGTGGTGGAGCTATGGTAAACATTTGGTGGTATTTTCATCTGTCTTGATATGCCTAGAGCAATCTCCGGAAATTGAGGGGTGTTTTTATTGTCAATTTTCGTTATTTATTTATTTGTTTTGGTATATCATCTCGGATGCGGATCGGTCAATTGTTTACCTGATCTTCCTCGACAACAACGCGGTAGACTGTCATGTTTTGTTTGCCTTTACCTTACTATTAATGAGAACTACCTTAACAAAATTCTAGTCCGCTAACTTGTAAGGGTATATACTCGATATGGGAGCCATTGATCTGAAAAAGTATGCAGGACCAAGAAAATGAATTTAGAAAAGTAAAAATAAAAACAGACAAATTTATATAGTCCACCCAATATAGACTATGTTTAAGATAATGACAAGTAAATAAATTCACTATATTAAAAAAAATTATAAAAGAAAGTTCTCTATCGAACGAAGGATTATAAATCTCTTAAACTCTTAAGATTTTATTTTTCTTAAAATGAATAGAGAATGTATGTATGTGATTTCTATTGCTCTCAACCCAAATACTCATTTTAAATTATAGAAAGAAGTGCGACGCACGATAAAAAGAAGCCATAAAGTCACCAAATAGCCAATAAAAGAAAACGCCTAATTTTCTATTGATGAACAATAAGTATTGTAACTATCCATTGATGGACAATAAATAACGTATCTATTCATTGATAGCCAATAAATAATGTAGTTATCTATTGATGGACAATAAATAACGTAAATTTCCATTGATGGTCAATTCTCTAGTTTATTCAATTACTTCATGTACTTTAATTTAAATAACGCCAAATATATATATACACACACACACGCACATATGTGCGTGTGGTGCGAACAAGAGAGAAAAGAAATGGAGGGGGGAGACATGTGATCAATGGTGTAGGGTGGTGTAGGGAAATAATGGTTGAGTGTTGGGGAAAATGGAAGAAGGTGTAGGGGGTGATGGTGATAGTTGTGTGTGTGCATTGCGTAAGGATAAGGAAGAAGAAGAAGAGTGATAGGGTGAGGTGATGTTGTAGATCGGCGGGGATAAGAGAAGAAGAAGAAGGAAGATGGGTGATGGATGATGGATGTCTGCAGAAAGATGATGGGTGATGGTGCAAGTGGAGAGGGATGCAAGTTGTAGGGCAAGTTGCAACAATATTCAAATATTGCAGCTAAGTAGATGGGAGAAGGGAAAGAAAGAAAAGAAAAGGAGAAAGAAAAGGGAAAAAGATAAAAAGATTTGAGGATTAGTTATGGTGGTTTTAGATTAGCCAAAGTAAATGGGATTGGCGGTAATTTTAGTGGGTTTTGATTTCGGTTTACAAAGTACAATTTATTCGGGTCAAAGTTTCGGATTCGGTTAAAGTTTTGAGATTAAGAAATTGGATTAAGGATAAAATAATATTTTCTCCGGATTAGAATCAAATTAGAGCGCTAATAATGTGGGATTAGGCTAATTAAATTTTTAGGGTGTTACATCACTACTCCCTTAAAAGAGACTTCATTCTGAAAGTCAATGAGTCTAGTATAGGAAAGAAGAAAAAAAGGATGTAAGAAAACAATCTCGGTGGTCAATCCTATCAGAGTTATTACTATACTATCAGGGACTACTCCTTTGAAAGAAAGAAAACCCCAAATTCTAACACACCTGAGCTAAAAAGCTCAGGATATAACTCACACATATCCTTCTCGGTCTCCCAAGTCGCCTCTTCTGCTCCATAACGACTCTAAAGAATCTTCATGAGCAAAACTAAGCTCATTTGGGTGTGTCAAATCTTGGTGTCGAGAATCCTCAAAGGCCTCTCCTTGTAGGACAACAAATCGTTGAGCTTAATCTCATATGGTCTGATCACTTGTGACAAATCTGTGATGTACTTTTTTAGCCAAGAAATGTAGGAGAAAAGGCCAAGAGGAACTAGAATATTTGATATTGGTCTTATTTTCAAAAGAGTAGTATAAATATGGTGATGATGAATAATAATAGTAGTAGTAGTAGTAATAATAATAATAATAATAATAATAATAATAATAATGCCTACTACTATTATTAATAATGATAATAATAAGTATTACAATTTAATAAAAAAATTATTATGACATTAATCATAACTATTATTTTATTAAAATGATAATAATAAGAATAAGTACTATATTTTCAATAAATGATAATAATAATAATAATAATAATAATAATAATAATAATAATAACTGTTGTATTATTATTATAGTAATTATAATTACAATGATAATATAGCTGCATCTATAATAATAATGATGGCGATGATGATAAGAGCAATAATACTTATAGAATGCCTATTATGATTTAGGCTCTTGTACAAACCATTACTTAAAATACAAATGTAGGAACATTTAATTACCATTGGATCTAGAAAATTGAATGGTCAAGATTAAAATAAATTTAAGTTAGTTATTTACTAAATCTTGACCATTGATCAAATACTAATCTAATGGTTATGATTGGTTCCTACAAATGTATTTTAAAAATAGTTTGTATGGGACCTTCACCCTGCCTATTATTATAACAATTATTGTTATAATCATAATAACAATAACAATTGTTATTATGATAATGATTACTACTACTATTATTGTTACAACAATAAAAACGTCAACAAAACAACAACAACAACAACAACAATATTAATAAGTTCAAGTTTAGAATAGATCATGTCCTATTAGATTTGTTCATATGAGATCAGCTATGATCACGTTATTCCATAGATTTGATCAAATCAGGGCTTATCAAAGTAGTTCAAATGAATAAGACAGACGCTGAAAACAAACCCTTTAACATTGACATAGAAATGAGGTAAACAAATTTTATTGAAAATATTGTCTAGCTAATTATGTCCGAATATCACCACCCGCTTGATGAATAATTGAATCAGAATCAACTAACATAACAGAAACATGTTTATCTTCCGACTACGCAGCTTCCCACCCCCCCTCAATTATCCTTTCCCCTTCTTCTTCCCTTCTTACAACCGACGTAAAATATAAATATATAACTGCATCGTTTTATATCATTTGAGTTTCCCATGCTCAGTAGACTGAGCCGACATGCGAAACTTCCCGTTTAAAGTACGGTGGTGCCAATTACGAACGCCAACGAAGTACGCCCTCCATACATTATTATTCTTTTCTATTTGTCACATACTGGCTAGGAAATTTCAAGGTATCCCCTCCCCACCATCGAAGCGACTGCTACCTAGCTACATTACTTGTCAGAAATTTTGAAAAATTCTTGTGGGGTGTGTGTATACATATATATATTGTGAGAACGACGTGTACGACCGCAAACGATAACCACTTTAGTTTTGGAAAATAATTACAATAGTTTATACTATTTATTAGGGGTAGTTTAAAAATATTGTGATATTTTTTTTTGAATGCTCAAATATTTTAGTTTTTTAAAAGATTTAAAGTATTTTTTTTCTACTTACTTGAGGTATTTACACCTCCTAACGTGGATAGTTTTTTGTTTTGAAATAAAAATACTTAATATTTATAAAATTACCGTCAGCTTTTTTTTCTAACACATAATTACTATAGTTTTCTAAGAAACTTATATTAGTTTTTTTCTTAACACTTAATTACTATAGTTTTCTAAAATACTTATATTATTATTTTTCACCCACTAAGAATACGGGAGGTAATTGAACCAGCAGGGATCAAGGATATAATCATGGCATTTTTCAGGGAGCTGTATCGGCAACCGGACCTTCCAAACCTCAGCATGACTACTGATGGCTTCCACAGGTTATCAAGGGAGCAGAGGGCGAGGATGGACAACATCCCTAGTAAAGAAGAAGTCCGTAAGGCAGTATGGGAGTGTGAACCGCTGAAAGCACCTGGGTACGATGGATATCATATGGGGTTCATCCAAAAGATGTGGACTGTAATTGGGGATGAGTTCACGGAGACTGTTTTACAGTTTTTCAAAACAAGCAGGCTGCCACGTGCTCTCAATACCACGTGGATTACGTTGATTCCAAAAGTGGACGGAGCAGAGGAAATTAATAAGTTCCGACCAATCAGCTTAGTAGGGTGCATCTACAAGGTAATTTCAAAGATCATGGCTAGTAAGTTGAAACAAGTGATTAGTGGTCTGGTCAATGACTCTCAATCGGCGTTTATTGAAGGAAGAAGTATTCTGGACGGGGCGCTGGTAGCAAATGAGGTGATTCAGTGGTCTAAAAATAGGCAAGGGCCAAAAGGTGTAATGGTTAAACTGGATTTTCAGAAAGCTTATGACAGCATCAGATGGGATTTTGTGGACAATATTTTACAGATTATGGGTTTTGGTAATGTGTTTAGAGGATGGATCCAGGAAAGCATCACGACTGCAAGCATTTCGATTCTTATTAATGGTACCCCTTCAGAACCGTTCAATATGGAGAGGGGACTAAGACAGGGGGATCCCATCTCCCCCTTTCTGTTCATCCTAGCTGTAGAGGCCTTTAATCAACTTATCAGAAGAGGCGTGGAAAAAGGCCTACTCCAGGGTATTGCAGTGGGCAGAGACAAGTGTGAAGTCACACACCTTCAATTCGCAGATGACACGATGATTTTTTGTGCAGCATCCTTGGAAAACATCAGGAACTGGAGACGACTTCTGGACTGTTTCTTTATTTTATCAGGGCTCACGGTTAATTTTGAAAAATCTGAAGTCATTGGTTTGGGTGTGGATCTGAAGTTTCAAACCGAGGCAGCAGAGGTTATGGGCTGTAAGGTTGGAGGGTTACCTATTACTTACCTTGGTCTTCCTTTGGGGGCAAATGCAAGAAGAAAAGAAGTGTGGAAACCTGTGATTGAGAAAGTAAAGCAAAGACTGGCGGGTTGGAAGTCGAGGGTTCTTTCCAGAGCGGGCAGACTTGTTTTGATCAAAAGTGTGCTCAACAATTTACCTTTGTATTACATGAGCTTGTTTAAAATACCCAAGGGAGTGTTGAAGGAGATCATTAGTATTCAGAGGGATTTCTTCTGGAATAGCAAGGGAGAAAGGCGTAACCTACCATTGGTTAAATGGGACGTGATTCAGAAACCAAAAGCTCTAGGTGGCCTAGGCGTGGGGGATTTGCTATTAAGAAATAATGCCCTGCTTTTCAAATGGTGGTGGAGGTTCTATACTGTGGAGGGCGCATTGTGGAAAAGGATTATTTCCTCTATCTACTCCGGTAAGCATTGGGGCCCTCTTGGCATCCCGAATACTTGCAGACGGTGGACACCTTGGGGGGATATTGTTCAAAATGGTCGACGGAATCCTAAATTCATGGCAGGCCTGAATTTTGAGCTCGGTAATGGAAAGAGTATTCGATTTTGGGTTGATAATTGGTCAGGGCAAGGAGCTTTGAGGGATCTCTTTCCGAGATTATTTACGGTGTCGGAGCAAAAAGATGAGAAGCTGGCGGATATGGGTGTATGGGAAGGGGCGCAATGGACTTGGAACCTCAGGTGGCGGAGACGGTTTTTTATTTGGGAGGAGAGTCAAGCGGGTCAGTTGCATAGCCTCATTCAACAGTTTAGCTTGAACAAGGGTAGACAGGATTCCATCAAATGGAGTTATGACGCTACGGGTGCTTTTTCGGTGAAATCGCTTTGTCAGGAGCATTATCAAAGGACGGCTGGGGCAGAACAACACTTTAGAGTGTCGAGGTTTCTCTGGAATAGAGCTGTACCACCGAGGATGGCTCTTATGTCATGGTTTGCGATTCAGCACAGACTCAACACTAGAGATAGACTTGCTAGACTGCGCATCATAGAAGCAACCGAAGCTAGGTGCCCTTTTTGTGAGCGTCAGGATGAAACGGTCAACCATATCTTCTTGCATTGTACTGTGACAGGAAGACTATGGTATGAGGTGTGCAAGTGGATCGGTCAAGAATGGGTGGTATCTCAGTCCATCTATGAGAATGCTATGGCCTGGCTAGGTGAAAGGAGAAAAGGGTTGAGACAGGAAATCTGGAGACTGGCTTTCTTTGCAATTGTGGGAACCATATGGGAATTCAGGAATAAAGTTGTGTTCGACAATCACAAAATTTGCACTAGGTGGATGTTGTCGATAATCAAGATGCGAATAGGTTTCTGGATTAAGCAGAGTAGGAAGGACTTCCCCTACAGAAGTGAGGAAGTAGTGCATAATGTGAAAGCTATTTTGGGAGTCGGAGCGAGTTAGATTACTGTTTTTCTTACGGTACTGATTATCTTTTTTGTTCCTGGTTTTGTTTCCCTTTTCGGGTATCTGTACCAACTATAAAAAAAAAGAATAAATTCTACAACCTACGGCAGATAGTTTGCAAAGCCGAAATATAAATACATAATATTACCAAAAATACCACCATCTTTTTTTCTCATACTAAAATAATAAACTTTTTAAAAACTAATTATACTAATTTTGTATATCTACTAACAATATTTTATCATCTAGTGGGGATAGTTTCTTCAATTCAGGATACTAGTTCCGACTTCTTTATATATATATATATATATATCATGCTACTTACCACTTTGAGCTTCGCACTGTTCTTATTATTAAACTAAAAAAAATATATTCCTAGTTAATTTAAAATTAAAGAAAAGCCATGCCCATAGTTCCGGGGTCACGACTAACTCGATTACTGTATACTATGTACTGTTCCATTAACTAAGTCCCAAGCGCCCTTTTTTATTTCTAATTTTCTTGTTTTTACGTTCCATTAATTGGACACCAGCTGGAGAGATAAAAAAATAAAAAACAAAAATAGTAGCAAGGCAATACCAATACGACATTTCATGAAATTAGTTTCAATGTGATAATTATAGTATAGTAGACCTACATCATTCACGTGCCATGAGGTACTTTCAATAAGTTCGTTTAATATCGCCCTTTATCTTCATTTTACACGAGCCCGTGATCGATTCACCTTCAATTGTTGAAGATCGAAGATCGAAGATTGAAGGTTGAAGTAGCAGTAGCATTTTTTCTTTTTTTCTTTTGGTAGGAGAAAAAGACAATGAAGGAAACGAGTGGAGTGGAGCCATGACAGTGCTAGACTGCTAGATACAAAATTTTTGCAAATGGTGGCATCTCACCAGTCTCTTTCTTGATGGTGATATCTCCCGCCAAGAATAATGTGCTGCTACTCATTATTTGAGCATCGGCTTTCATTGGATAATACTTGCCAATTTCGAACCTATTGTCACATTTCATGTCCCCCGATATACAAGGAAAAAAGATAAATAAATAGGCATTTATTTGAATCATTAGGAGACAGATCGTACGAGGTACAATAATATTGATTATGCTAACTATTTATTGAAGAACTTAAGCTACCAAACATAGCCAAATAATTGGTGTTTTATCCTAAAATTAATTCACAATGAACATTGCCAACTACGAAATTTAATGGAGGTTCGGATAGATTATTTTGTGTCTAAACGATACTTCTAAAATTTCTACTATTTTTAGTAGACTTTATTTATAAATATAATGATAAGACAATTGATAACAACGAACAACGATTACCGATTCTTCGTATATCAACCTACTAGATAACAATGTTTTCATTTGAATTAGACATTTGATGGACTTCCTCATTTCATTAGATTAGACCGTCCTAGATGTGAATGCGCTATTGCACGGAGGAGAAATTTTAGTCAAAATTTTAGGTTGATGAATTTGATCCTAAATGATGGTTACATATTTATTTTTTTTTCTTCCTAAAATAGTATAGCTAAAAAATTAATAAAGAATAAAAGTATTGGCCCTTCTTAAATTTTCTTTTTTTTTTTGCTAACTATTATTTGGCGGAAGGATTTTATTTTCCAATTCTAGCTAGATAATTAACTTCCATACTTAAAAGAAATAGGTAGCATTTTATTATAGTTAGAGATTAGCTTGTCATAAGATAACTTTTATCATATTGACCTGGCTCTCCTTACACACACAAGAGAGAGAGAGAGAGGGAAAAAAAAAGAGAGGATGAGGGAATCTCTCTTATTTATATATATTAATAAATATTGATCACATTAGGAGAGGAGAAGGGGAGGGGGGAGAATAAAACACAAAAGATGTACATGTATATGATGTACACTCAAAGGCGTACGTACGTGCCTTTTTTTTTTTTTTTTTCTGTATAGCGGAGGGAATCTCAAATATTTCCATGTTATGTAGACTGAAAAGGCAATTCAGTAGATATATATATATAGACACACACACAGAGACGACTCTCGTGTCCAATGGCCAATAAATTTTCAAGGGTCGGTGGGATTTGTCCCACAAGTAGCAGCCATCAAACAACAAAGGTAGTAGCACTATAGGTGACAGGAAAAATGGGACCAAATTAAATGGGGGCAACTATATTATACATTTGAGAACCCTATGCAAAAAATTATTTTAAACATTTAAATTACATACTATAAACCGTCTAAGTACGCGTTTGAAAAAAAAAATATTTGATCCTAATTAAATTACAAATTTTCAACAACATATTTTTTTCCCCAATACATATACATATTAAATTTAACAAATTTGCATAGCTGCACATCAAACAACCAATAGCATCAATTTTCTCAGACAAATGCTCACTCTCCCCACATACCACCAGTTGATATATCGCCGTTCACCACATTTGACCGAAAGTTGGACGAAAAACAACGAAAAAACTTCACTGTATAGCCAACCCTTTGAGCCCAATTTTTCAAAAGGAGAGGGGAAAAAAATTCGATCTTTTCCTTCCATTATGCCTTAAATTTGTCATTTATTCGAGCTTTATTGGCCGTGCATGGACCTTCGTCGATATATGAACATATCTCCTTTTGTCCGGTAGGCTTGTGAAGTCTATAGCTAATTCACCCACTTTTAATTTTTCTCCGGCCCCTTCGTTGATTGCTCGGCGTATTTACCCGAGATCAATGGTGTTTGCTGGATCGGTGTTTTAATTCTAGCTGCTATTATTGACAATGACGTTCGTTAGAAAATCCTTAGCGGGATTTCATCGGGGTGCGTTTGATGCAAATTCTGTTCAAATCAACGTGTTGTTGGGTTGAGGATGGAGTCCTAACAAGGACACGTCTATAAAAATAATGCCACTAATAATCATAATATAATTATAAAAAAGTACTAATAGCACTAATATCAAGAGCATAATAATAGCAATAATAATGATTTGATCAATTATGTTACACATGAAAGTCACATCCTTTAACATGGCTATATACACCATATCAGCGCAATTTTACGTGGTTATATCATTATTCAATTAGAGAAAACTAGACTATATATATATATTAAAAGTCATCATTCAAAAAAATGTTCTATAAAACAATATGTTTAACTCATCTAAATCATTTTAACCATTCATCATCTACCACATAATTTGGAGCATCATAAATAGTATTTTTATTAAAATTTTAATAATATCCTCTCACCGTTTTTTTACTGAGGTGGCAACTACTCTAAGAAAGAAAGGGAGAAGTCCTAGTCTTTTTAGATTAGATTTGGTTCTAGGAATGCTTCTTTTGGCGGTGATAGTTTTTTTAGATAGTTACAGAAGTGGACAATGAAAAAACAAGAGCAAAGCACAAGGGAAAGAAAACAAGGAGCACCCCAAAAATTCCAAAATCAACATGCTCCTAGCACCATCAAATCTGCCCCGCTGACCTCTATTCAATGCCCCAAGACCGAGGCAAACTTAGTAGTGTCATCCCTCCCATCTTCTAACAACATCTACATTAATTGTGAATCACCTAATCCAATCTAAAAGGAAAGTCAGCAAAGCAAAACAATGCTTATGTTTTTATTGTAGAAGTTAGTCCCTTTGAAGATTGTCGCATTCATCATCTCCCATATTAAATCACAAGTGGCACAGAATAGGCTAAACCAACACTTTAGTTTCCTAGGATGTCTCACTATGCCCATCCACATATAGCTTTGGTAGTTGTTTTAGTGAGGTGATGGTGATGGCCGCTAGAAAAGGAAGGGAGGAGCTCCAATTGTTGTTGTTGTTGTTGTTGTTAGATTAGATTATATTAGATTTGCACCTTTAGATCTTGATATAATGGTAGAGAAGATAAGTCCTTGGTTTTTATTGGGAATTGTAATTCTCAAATGAAATGTCCATTATATATAATTTGCAATCACCAAAGGCCAACACATGCAAGGTTGTAATTCTTCCTAGCTAGACTTCAAACTTGATGGGAACTTCTAGTCTTTCTCTCTTTGGACATAGACCCACTTGATTGTGCCAATGTAAAACTTTCCTCTATTTTTTCTCATTACTTCTTCTGTTTTCTCTATGAAAAGCGCTTTATGATCGAGGATTAATCCTTGGAGTGTCAATTGGAGTCTTTCCCTTGTATTAATTTTTTTTTCAATGGCCAAGCACCCCGACATTGTGATTCGCTTCATCCCGACATTCATGTAGTCGTAGATTTGTCATTTTCTCCCTCTCGTCCATTTGGTCGTTTTAGAAGTTAATAGAAACTAAGGAGCTCTATGAGCCAACAAAAGATGGGAAACTAGTTTATTCTCATAAAGCCTTGGTTCCTAAAATTTAATTTGGAAATTAAAGCTTGTTTGGAGTTACTTATCAAAAGTAATTATATATAATAATTACTTATTTTAGAAAATTTTTAGTCTATTTTTTTTTAAAAATAAATAGTTATCATGGATAAGTAATTTTGATAAGTAGCTCTAAACATAGGCTAAATCTAAGGTAGGCAATGTTGTTAACTAGTGTCATTGATAGTAGTTGTTGCAGCAGCTCTTCAAAGCTGTATCCTTGCGCGTTTAATTTATTGGGGAATTCGTCATCGGTTGGCCGAAAACTCCTATTGGCCACAGCTGAAGAGAGTCTAATAATAGAGTAAGTAATTTCTCAGTCAATTATAGGTCTTTCATTCATGGAAAGAGAAATTCGTCTCTCGGATTTATTGTATGTTTGAGAGTGTTTTGGCCCATAATTGCTGTTTTTCAATCACTTTTTTAGTAAATTCATTTTTTTAATAATTAAAAAAAATATATATAAATCAGCTACAACAAGTAACATCTAATAGCTACGGCTCGTCCAAACTGTCTATTGATCGAAGCAAACCGCAACAATCAATGGCCAACTGATACAAAATTTGTTAAGAGTTATCTCTAACACCTCCATATAACCTGATCGGATGGATCTTTCAAATTCGTTTTCTTTTTATTCAGAGAGAACTCTTAAAAATAAGTAGGGAACATCATACGTAGGTGTCACAGTTACTAAAAGATATATAAATTACCAAACTATTTCGGGATGATGGAAATTATTTTAATTAATTTGACAAATTTTTTTTTGTATGGTTTTGATGGATTGCTATAACTTTTTTTTTACTCATTAATAAAATTTTGTGAATTATTATTTTTTTTTAAAAACGGAAATTAGAGATAGAGTATACAGTTTCAGTTGAAACGATTTTCAAAGATCGCCTTGACAGGATTGGATATTTAAAACAGTTGAAGAATTGACCGTTCGTCTTTATTTCTCTCTCTCTTTTATTTTCTTTTTTATTTTCTAATGGTTGGTTGGTTGGTTGGTTAAAGAATAGAGTCCATACATAATATACAGTATAAAACTAAAAGGGTGAGGGGATCACAAACAATCATCTTTATTCACACACACGCTCTCAATCTCTTTCGTTTTTTAATCAAGAAAAATTAAGCTCTAATGAATTAGGTGGGATCGACGGATAGACCACATATGCGAACGGTGGGGATGCATATAGAGTCATATATCTCTTCTTCCTGTACATTGCGCTAGAATCATCAAGTACGCTCGTCACCCGGTCGTGGCGGTACAGATATATGATAGGATATGTTGCGTTTTCTAGATGGAACTTGACTGGCGGGAGCCTCCCTCCGTCAGCATGTTCGCCGTTGAGAGCCGATCGGAGCCGTCAATTCTATGTTAGAGCCTTAGAGGTCCTACTCTAAAATTTTAAAGTAAACATATATATTAAACAAATATATATATACATAGATGTAATTATCAAAATACATAATATATTGCATAAGAAAAAAGCGTATTACGATATTTTCTTACAAAAGCAAGAAAAATCTACGGTAGTGCCAAAAATACGTATATTTTATTGATCTTTGAGTATCCTCGTTTTTCTAATGGTAAGATAAATTATTATTATTATTATTATTAATTTTTTTTTAAGGCACTTTTTCCTATTTCACTTGTCGAGGAACGAGCCTAGAGCACATCCAGAAATGAGACGGTGCCTGCAACTATTTGTTCTGCGACTTTGTTTACAGCCCACTAATAAATTATAGGCGTCACATGAAGAAATCGAAACTTATCGAGATATATGGAACTCACACGCTGGCAGTAGGCTGTTCGGTCACGCCCTCGGCATGTTTAGTACCTAAATATCAATTAGCTAGCAATGTAATGGTCAATAAATTCTATCACTTCAAGTGACGTCGTCTACTTGCATATGAAGAAGAAAAAAAAAAAAAACAAAAGTGACGACGACTCAGTTTTATCTCAAATTGATTGATGAATATTGGTTTCGATCTTGATTAGCATGCATATGTGATCGCAACATGAATTAAAAAAAATATTTAAAATTTGTACGTCCGGTCACAAATTGAAAAATAAATAAATAAAATATTAGAAGCTACTTTTAGCGCATAAGATGTTCAAATATACAGATACCCTTTTTCGTAGGATAGAATATCCGATCTTTTCAATTATACAGGGGTATCTAAATTAACGTTTGGATACCTAAGTATATGGATCGAATATCGTTGGATATAATAAATATTTAGTTTTTATGTGAGTTTTTCGATAAAAATTAAAATAAAACTATTGTAAAAACTTCCATGCTAAAATTGTCAAAATTAAGAGTCGGAAGTATGATAATTCTAGTATCCGTATTTATATGAATGTCTTCTTTTATTTAAAAACAGTGATAAAAATATATCATCACTTATAAGAATTAATAAATTTCAAAAACTATTCGTAAAAATTAAAGTATATATTATAGCGATCATCAAATACATATATAATCACTAGTCATTATAAAATTATCTTAAAATTATAAATAATAATATATTATTATTTTATACGATCATGATTATGTTTATAATCTTATACTTGAAGAGAACACGGGGCTGGACATCCGAAAAAGAAAAAAAACAACAACTACAAGAAAAGATATACTCATTAAAATTACGCAAGACTTATAGTTTCCATAAAGATCAGGCAGCATTATTATTATGTTTTTTTTTTCGTAATTCAAATTGCACAATAATATATCTGTAGATGCGATTCTAATTATGAAACTATGTGGTACTGCGCTCCAGATATTTGATTTGAAAAAAATAAAATAATATGGATAATCTAATTTATGATGACACTTGTAGCCGTGCCGTGGTGACCAAAGTCTATACAACTCCTCTTTGTCGGTCCTCTAGACATCCGCACAGGTGCGTCATAGACGACCTCAAGCCATTAATTGAGCTGCGATCTTTAATCCCTTCATGATTTACGATATCGGGTATATTGCTAAATGTTTTATTAGGGTGGGGTACTGGGTATAGGTGTAATAATTGTAGAGAGTAAATTATTTAACAAAAAATGTAAAATTCTAGTACATAACAACTTGCGTGGATCTGCTTGCAAAAATTAAATAACTTTCTAAATTAGTTAATTAATTATTTTTTTAAATTACCTTTTTTTTTCAAAATAAATGAATGATATTGAATAATTATTTTTTGTAAGTAACTTCAATCAAGGTAAAATCTTGAATTTTAGATTTTATAAAAATGAAGGTACCATATTCTAGGAACTTATCAATTCCTAGATAGCTCGGCTATATTTTTCAAATTTGACTATTAAAATCTAAAATGTAAATTACTTTAAAAAAAAACCCCCCTTTTTCTTTCATTCGAAAATCTCCAACCCAGACCCTTCCTCATAGGATTCGCACAATAAAAACAATCCAAATTTTATTGCCACAAACATTCATCATCTTATTATACCTTTCGAAACACAACCGATAGAATGAGGGTTTTGGGTCTGCCACCCTAATTACTTGCCAGCCATGCATGGTCATATATATAGTTAGGCGGATCAAACAAGCAAATCATGCTTTATCCCCCCCCCCTCCCTCCCTCCCATGCACTAACAAATCCCCACCAGTAACTTTGTGTAGATTTTTTTAAAATCTTTTTATTTTATTCATACAAAGTAGTAAAGTACTACTTACTACTTATTAGTAGTATATAACATTTGCATATTAGTGGAGTAGCTAGCTAACTTGAGATAGTGAGGCCCAATTTCCAAAAGAGATTGATGGGCATGACGGGCTTGTGGGGCTTTAACTTAACAATTTGAGGCTCCTTTCCTTTTTCTTTTTTCCTTTTTTTTTTCCATTCAACTTTTGGAAACCATCATCATCATGCGGCCTAAGCAGCAGCGCGGCCATCCAACCAATCTCACGGTGGCATGTGTCCCGGTGCGTCTAGCTACCAGTAAGGTTTTCATTTTTTATCTTTATTTTCCGCTAATGAGCTTGTCATAATTGTCTATTAGTCCTTGATTTGGTCTAAATATTAGGACGGTGGGGTTTATGTTATATTATCCGATCCGATGTGCATCATTTTAATTTCATTTCATACTTTTTTTTTATAATATTTAAAAAATGTTATGAAATTATTACTACTGTACTATCCATCAACCCACTACAGAACCCTGCCCCATCGGCCATAACACTGAAGACTAATCTATCACAACGGTCATCAATCAACCATATTAACTTATCAATTAAACCATGCCAAGTTGATTCGTATTAATTAAGGATTTGCGTCTAATAATATCATTAAGTCCTCTCGGGTGGGAGCAAGAATATTAGTAATCCATGTATTGAATAATAATCTCAGCGGATATATTATTATTATCATTACCTCACTGTGTTTGCGGGACGGTAGCTGACTGGTATTCTGTGGCTATACGGTTTTCCATTTTAACGAGTAATACTAATAATGCCATGCGTGACGTACGACCAAATCGGTAATCTTTTTTATATAACCATTTAAAAGGCGAGTCCCTTGTTATTAGATTGTTGGAAAAAAAAATATATCTTATAAAGTTAGCATTTTTTTATTTGGATACGTGTTTTAAGAGGATCAATAATAATAAAATATTTATTTTATTGGTGCGATTCAATTCATCATAGCCGGGACTCTTCTCTTTACATTATTTTAAGTTCATATTGCGCCAAACAATAAAATAAAATATATCTTAAATAGTGATACTAATAGTAATTATTTACTGCTGTAGTTTCAAAGATGATCAAACTGCGGAAATCAGAAGAAAACAAGCGGCCGGCCGCCTCATCTCAGCAAAACAATTGTTAAAGTACAATGAAACCCTAGGAAGAACCATATAATACACACACACACATGACACAGCCTTCGGTTTCCTTTTTGAAATGGAGGGAAACATTTCTTCGCTGTTATTAATGTTTGTTTTCTCCACCGCTTGAATGCCCCATGATCTAGCTATAGCTATTTTGAAATGTAGCTATGATTCAAAGATAGGAAGGCTAGCTGATGAAAGGCAACTAAAGGGGGGAAAAGGAAAGGCGTAAAGAAATTCCGAAAGCAGTCCATATAATAAATAGAAAAGGATAGTCGACAGAAAAAGTGAGAACAAACTTGTCTGGCTGGTAAGGAAAAGCCCTTGCAGCAGTCCAAAAGCCCCGGTACTTATTTCCAGATTATACTCACAATTAATGTGGGAGTAATTAATTAAGGTGGGAAAGAGCAAAAGTCGTAAAGAAGAAGAAGAAGAAGAAGAAGAAGAGAATGAATCGTATGCTCTAGATCGAAGAGCGAGTGTTAAACATGTTTCGTGCACAATAAAAAAAGTAAATATTCTTTGCTTGTTACTTGATCTCTATTAGCTATGTTTTCAAGGCAGAGGGAGAACCATGGAGGGAAACAATTAGAGGGACAAACTTTAACCAAACAATCAAAAACCTTTTTATTATATATGTTTTTTTTGTTTTGTTTAAGAAATAGATACAATGCACTACTTTTACTTTATTATTATAGGTTAATAAATATAAATAAACCCTCCTTCATTCACTCGATCATTTCTCTAGTTGTTTGTGCTCCTCAATTTCCTAATAATATTTTTTTTGGGGGGGGGGGGGGGGGGGGGAGGGGAGAGATAATGGAGGATTAGGGCTACTACCTTTCTTTGGATCAAAAAGAGAAAGGGGGGAGGGGGGCGCAATTGAATGATTTTTTCCTACGCTCCTCTTGGCCACCTTGATTTATATATATGCTTTCTTTTTTGGCTGCATTGGTTGAACTTATCAAAGCTGCTTGCGACTTTCGCAGAAGAATAGGGAAAAGATAGGTATGCAAAAGATGGAGGTATTTTACCCTACACATAAAGCTTGATTGATAGAATATTGTTATACGAATAATTAAAAATAACTTTATATGTATTGGGGGCACGGGGGGAAAAAAAAGAAGAAGAAGAAGAAGAAGAGGAAAATATGGTCGGTACAAATCCACTTTCTACCATTATGTGCACCTAGCTATTGAATACACTTGCAAAGTCTTCGTGCATGGCCACCCGCCTCTTTTTCTCGGCCCTTCTAATTCTTTCTCTTCCTCGATTGAATGCCTGGCCACGCTAGCTAGGTTGTTGACCAGTAGTTGAGTCTAGGCAGGGAAAGTGTAATAGGATCGAATTATCAAGCTTATTTTTCTTTAAGTGTTTAATTTTATTTTTTTTTACGAATGGAATAATCAATTTTAATAATAATCAAGGATTTAACTCAATCAAGTTCAAGACAACCAATGTGTTTGCAACTCTTTTAAATTTAAGTACTATCTAAACTAATTAGTATACAATAATTTTGGTTTTATTTAACTTCATTTATCTTTAATTAGATCTACTAAAAAGAATAAATATATCATACCATTATATTTTTAAGAACTTTCTTTACAAGTAGAGACCAATATTTATATACTCCCTTAACTTAAAAGTTTGCCATGGTTATCATTGTTGTGATATTTTATGGTAAAACTGATTTTACCACTATATATATATATATATTCCCCATGTTTCAAAATACAATTTGTAAATTACCAAGGGTCTATAATCCACTTCAATC
The DNA here is from genome assembly GCA_030549775.1 of Tamarix chinensis. Classification (NCBI taxonomy): domain Eukaryota; kingdom Viridiplantae; phylum Streptophyta; class Magnoliopsida; order Caryophyllales; family Tamaricaceae; genus Tamarix; species Tamarix chinensis. The sequence goes on along the minus strand of CM060173.1, from coordinate 22,577,980 downwards.
TCATATGTATATATTGCTTTGTCTCTCTACAAACTCTTGTGGATAACAAGATGGAGTATGAATAACTTATTAAACACGAATTATAAGCATTGTGTACCTAGTCTACGGGCAACTTAGCCTGAGAGTAGAGGAATCAACCCAACGAAGCGATGGATATAGGATACCTAGCTGCTACAGACATGTAAGTAAAGATATCATAACACGGGAAAAAAAATATAAAAAATACTGCCTCTTTATTTTAATAGGTAACGTTGTTTTCACCTCATTCTTTTTCCAAGGCGCCCTCAAAAAGTAAAGAATAAAAAAAAAACAAATGAGACTAATTTATCAGCATATATCCCCCCCCCCAAAAAAAAAAAAGGCAATTGTATTCGCGGTCTAAGGTATCCATTCGTTTCTCTTCATTTATGCCGAAAAGACAATTGAATTCGCTTCACACGCTCCCGCTGTGTTGTTGTTGTCTTCGGATCCGTTCCTTTCTCTCCACTCATTATCATAAGAGAAATTAATTTTCTTAACAACGCGCGGAAAATTAAAACGTCTATATGCAAATACAGAGGGAGAACCTTATATGTCATCCACTCCTGTCCGGTAGTTTAATTGTGCAATATTTACAGCACGATGGAGATACCAAATAAATAAATAAATAAATCGAACGCGTTAATACATGCTCTGATATGATAAACGCCAGTATGCTCCCAAACAAAACAAAACAAAACGCATAGTTGGAACAATCTGAACCACTAAACTGATTGATTTAGCCCTTGTTCGGCATCACTTACAAATATAAATATATATATACAATTACTTTCTGGCAAGTAGTACCAAACAAGACACCATTATATCATAGGTTGTAGCTGTTAACTACGTGTCCCCAGAGTACATACAAAAACCCAACCTCTCTTTACACAGGCCGTCACAAAGCCTTATTATCTAGGAGGCACATGAAACCGTACCCTTGCTCTGTGCCATTACCTGTAGCGTCCGTTTGGTTGGGACTTGGGAGGGTGTGAGCCATGTTTGGGATATTATTTAGAAGCATTCACCCGAATTAATGAAGTAGCTAAGTTATTATTCTCTCTAAAAAGATTAAATAATCTAATCCTAAGAAAATAGGGTAAGAATATAATTGGTCATAATCAAATCCCCGTCATGTACGGATATCCTAGTCCAACAATGTCACTACTTTTCTTCCTAATGTTCCATTCATCTCACAGACACAAAAAAAAAAAAAAAAGTGGGGGGGGGGGGAAGGGGGAAGAAAGAAAAATAGATATAGGAGGCCCACGTGTGGAATAAATGGAAAGAAAGGAAACAACGAAGAGAGCGTTACAGTAGTGTTGCATCCGTCCATTTTTAGCTTTCGATAGTGTTGAATTCGCTTGGGATACTTTCTTAACCATTAAACGTGTGGGCTCTCTGAAGAAATTTATTGCGTATTTTTATTACAGGCATTGGGGCCAAAGTAAACTTTCCATGGAGCTCTTAGTAGTTGTTACTACACCGAGCTTTCTTTTGCAGCGGAGCACGCTCCTCGCTAGAGAAACAAAAACCAAAAGACAGTAAAAAGGGAACGTGATCCTTTCGGAATCCTATGCTCTCTTTTCCCCAAGCCTCACACTTGCCCCATTGCATGTATCATCGCGCTGGCTCTCTTGCTTGCTTTTTTTTTTTTTTTTTTTCCTCTTCCATACCACCAAGTCGCCTCAGATTCCTACTACAATATCAGGCAGGCATTAACGAGTTAAAAAGGAAAATAATAAGCAGCAAAGTGCTCCTTTTTACCGCTCTAGGCTCGTGGAATGCGTTCAACGGCATCTCGCTACCCCTCTAAATACATGTGTTTGACTCAGAAGCAGACGACTCGAGTACAGTCGTATCCTAAATCCAACCACCAAAAAAAATTAGCAATAATTATTCTTACACGATTAGACCGGCCACAGAGAATTAACTACAAGTCCACCGTAGGTAGTTGCGATACTTTATCGTCGATTATTGCCGTAAAAAAAAAAGGTATCCGAACTGATTTTACCATTAAGGAGGGCAAAAAGGACGGTGATTACTTTTCTTTTCCCCCATGAGCATTAGGACAAGGAATATTTGCTGATCCCCATATATATGTATATATATATAGATATATATTTATGAAAATACAAACAACTCTTCAACCATTTTTCCTACTTTAGATTGCATAATGCAGCGCCTCAAAAATAACTAACAAGGCCAAACAACGTATATCACGTATCCAAAACCGTACACAAAAAGGACATGTGATGTTCTCCAAATACTGATTACATAGCATCGTCCTCCATAGGAATCCCTAAGATGGTTTGAGCTGTAGGAAAGTTGGAGAGAGGTAAATACACGATAAAACCTATATATATATATAAAGCGAGGAGGGCAGGTTTCATTCATCCCTTTGGCATCTTTCTATAAAGATATATCACTACTGGTTTCGTCCACCTTTATAGGCTTACATCCTAGCTGGTTTCAGCCCAAGACTAGACATCACTACTGCTCTGTAATTCTCCTTTAGGGCCATCATGATATCATATACTCCTCAGGCTTTCTTTCCGTTGCTTTCAATTTTGCAGGAGAATACGAACCCAGAATTGGGGAAAAAAAATTAATCCCATGAAGAAACTATAGCTTCAATTCCCTTTTTCAACCATTTTATAGCTGGTTAGGTCCATTTCCACCTTCCCTTTTTAATCTTTGAACGATGGTATCACAAGACAATTGATGATCTAGGGTATGGATCTTTCGCATTTTGAGACACAGCTAATTCATTAGCTACCGGGCAGATTGTTAAGAGCAAATTGGACAGAGCTCATCCTCAAATTCGGGCTCACAAGGGAAGGTGCCCAATGACTTGTAAACCCATTAGGATGTTCACTTTTTTAAGCAATGTGAAGATCATACCGCATCTTAACTTTCACAGCGGTTAAATTTTGTCAAGCAGCATCAACCATTGTGAAGAACGGTCTTAAGCAACAAAATGCTCTTCCAAAGAAAATGGAACATAACAATCCTGCAATAGAAGGGGGAGGAGGAAGATTGGGTGTGGGAGTGGAAGCAATTAAGGCAGATAGTAATCCCCAAATTATTATTATTATTACGGGTATCTTCCTGGGGTCAGGGAAATGCTCATTGTCAATGGCCTTCTGCTTTTGCCGAGGGCCAGAATAATTGATATATATATATATATATATACACGCACAAACAGACTTTGCACTATAATCTGACATGTTTTCAGGAACATTCATTATGTAGCTTCAACAAGACAGGGCACGACAGAAAGGCATAAGGCGCGCCTGTTATCATTTCACTTATTTATTATAATCAAATCAAGAGGGTCAAGTTACGGCGCCATTAGGCAAACAACTGCTTTCCAAAATCTAAAATACCTATCATTTAATATCAGGATGTACGAGGTGATCAATATTCATCCTAACATATTTGAAATCCCAATATCATGATTAATATCAAAGTCAGGCATATTATGCACCACTAATTTAATTCACCTTTGAATCACAGTAATGAAAATCAAGGTCTGTGCTCCGAAGCTAGCATCTATAACACCAATGATCACAAAACTAGGCTCCATACAGTAAAAATAAAAATATAACAATCATGTGTGTACCGCACACAGGCAACTCATGTGCAAATATGGGACACCTAAGATTGCACAAGACAGTGCAAGCATGCCTGTTAACCACAAGCAACAACATGACCACGACAAGCTTATATGCTTTCAATCAAATGATTACCAACCTTCACAGTGTCTGCTTTCACAGCAAGGTCACGGGGTCATTCAGGAAGTAAATATGAATCGTAATCACAACTAAAAGTTAAACTAAGGGGACCAACTAATGTCCGGCAATGGACACTGTCTTGGAGCCCATCACTGCATCCAGATTATACACAAGTCTCGTAAATGGGCTAAAACTTTTCAAACAGTAAATGTAGGCTAAATCAGTTTATCATGGTCTTCCATCGTTGATTTCTAGTAAAGGCCCGGTCCATACTAGAATTCTAGTTATACACCAACCATTAGTAACCTTATGGTGTATCAGGGCATCATCCAACTGGCCCCAACATTCTAGCTATGCATCTGACAATCAGAAAACCTCATGTCTCCTTAAAGATACTGATCCTAAAGTATAGCATTATTCAACATACTTCCCTACAGGAAGCAGAGCATTATTCTAAAAGAGGAGGGTGGGGACTGTTAGTTTATACCCTATTTTTTTAAAAACAAATTGGTCATAGAACTATCATCATTGGTTCACTCGTCAGACTAGTGGTTTGGACTGATCAAACCAATAATAAATATTAGATAAAAAAAAATGTGAGACATGCAAAAAAAAAACATTTATATATATATATATATTTGACCGGCTCTTGACCAGTTTTTTAGCTGGTTTTTTAAAACCAATTCTCACTGTTCCAGCTGGTTTTGACTGGTTATAGACTTCCGAGACCGGTACATGATATTTGACTGGTAACATAATCAGTTCACTGGCTAATCAATCAAACCAGCAAGTCCAATTCGATTTTTTAAAACTATAGTGTATAAGTCATCTATCATAGGCGCAGCGACAGATTGGGTTTGTTATAGTGACAAAACCACACTAAGTAAAGATCCTTAGAACTCAAGGCAAGGTAGTTCTTGGGGCTCAAGCATAGGACCATTAATAAAGTTCTTAGGGAACAAGTCTATAATTATTTTAGTCCAAAATTTATTTTAAAAGTTAGCATAAAATATGTTGTAGTTTAAACCTAAGGCTTGTAAAACCCCATACAAAAGGGATCTCTAGTTTTGGAATAAAGCAAAATGGGGAATTAAAACGACTTGATTCCCTATCACTCATCTCTCCATCCAATCTTCTCTCTTCTGCCGCTCCCTCATCAGCTGCTATGGGCAGCCACCAACTCTCTTTCCCCCTCCGCATATTAACGTATCTTATATATTAAGTAGTTAGCTTGTATATTGTGCATAAAAATAGTTAGGATATATTCTGCATAATTATAGCTACATTTATGGAGAATATTCTCTGGCAAGTATCCTCCTTAATGAATAGGTTGTGATATCAGTTTTGTATATATAGGCCTCCAGATCAATAAAAGACTATACAAGTCTTTAACCTCCTAAATTTTTTATGATATCATAACCTAAACCTAATTGTATCAACCTTTTGCCGCCTCTCATATCCTCACCTAATCGTTCTTAAATTTGCTTTTCTCTAACCCTTGGCCGTCACACATACATATCTATGTGTATATGTATATGTATATATAAATATAAATATGTGTGTGTATGCGCACACACCTACATACACATGTATATATGTCTGTATAGCCGGTCAACTGCAGGATCACCGCTGGTTGCCACTGGCACTTTGCCATCACAGTAACCACCAATCGCTGGATCATTTTGCCAATGATATATAGTCTTATTGTACAGACGCATTGAGTGTAAACACTAACACATGCTAAATGTAGCAAGAGCTCTTTAATTTTGGGGCAATGTGTCTAAACTTTTTTGGGGGATATGTGTTCTTACCACCATCTCATAAATATTACACTTAGTAATGTATTGGGTGGAAAGACACCGTTCAAAATCTTATTTAAGAAATCTCCTTTTTATGACCACCTTCGCCCTTTTTGCTGTTGTTGTTTTGCTATGTCCATCATCACGATTCAAGTGCTTCCAAATGTATGTATTCGTGTCCCCTCCAAGACAAGAGCGATACAATATATATTCCTTAGAAAACTGAAAATCTTGTCTTTTACGAGCAAATTTTTCCCTACAAGCAAATTAAAATTGCACATGATATGTTATCGTAAGTGGCATTTAAGGGGACACCAATATAGCTACATGTAATCACAAAAGTACGAACTTCAAAAACCATGCAATTGCAGGTAGCAAAACACTTTAACTTAGGAAGCACAAACAACTTTCTTAGTCTCACTACAGTTCATCATTGCGCCTATCCTCGGTCGACTAGCCTAGGCTTCAAGTGGCGGTCGCTAATAGCAAACCAATACCAAGTTTTCTATCAAACAACAAAGATATAGGTGGGAAAAAAGAAATTCTAGGTTGAATGATATGCAATACCACTAGTCCTAGGGGTATGTGGGGTATGTTGGTTACACGCTCTATCTTATAGGAATTCTTAAACTTGAGAATGACGATAAACCTAGGTTAGTGGGGTATGTTGGTTACACGCTCTATCTTATAGGAATTCTTAAACTTGAGAATGACGATAAACCTAGGTTATTAGATCACGAGTTACTATACTTTGCAGCCTTATTCCAAAAGCCAACCACCCTACCTCCTCAATGATAACCTTCAGCTCATTTCGCAGGGCAAAACATATTTGATAGTGATGTGACCCTACATCTCTATCCACAAAAGGAAGAGATTGATATACAATGCAGGGAGATGCTCCAACAAGGGATTGACCACAATGCTCCTTGTTAAGAAGCACAACCCCGCTTTTATGTGTGGACTCTCATGACCATAATGCTAGAACAGCAAAAGGTAAGTTTCCAATCCTCACTGTGGACATACTCTTCGATGAATTACATGGCTTTAGATACTTAATAAGCTAGATTTCTAATTTAGGTACCACCACATTCATATGGTAGAACAAGACATTGAGAAGATCTCCCCTAGAGCCCACCACGAGCACTTTGAGTTCCTCATGACGTTGACTCACCAATGCACCCTCAACCTTCTACGTCCTCATGAACCAAATTTCAAGCTCTAACTACGAAGGTAAGTACTAGACTTCTTCGATGACATAGGTCGAGCATGTCACCAACCTCTAACATTTGTTCTCAATAATCTGTTATACACACACACACACACATATATATAGGCATTCCTTTGAAATACAATTTGTATTTGTATTCTACTTAAGGCATATAATACACAAGTAGGGGTGTGCATAATTGAGTTTGACCAACCAAAAAATTTTAGATTTTGGTCCACAATACGCTAAGTTATTTCAATCTTTAGTCTAATATTAGGGCCAAAAGTTTTTAAAAAAAAAACTAACTAGCTAATCTTTGGGTTTGACCTTAAAAACCTTTAATATTTCACTAAAATAACATGTTTAAGTAAAAACCATATGTTTTTGGAAATTCAATCCTATTCGGTCCAAGATTGATCTTCCTTGCCCGATCCTAGTCTAGAATTAAGTCCAATCTTTGAATTGTCTTTCCTTAATTGGGTCATGGTTTGGCCCGATGAAGCAGGAGCATCTAACATATGTGATAATAATATAGCTATTAATTTTCCTAAGAATGAGGGCATTAATAAAACTCTCATCACTTGAGTTCAATTAATTATTTTATCCTAGCCATGCCAATCAGCCCTAGCCATGCAAGTCAGCCATTTATGTTTTTCAACTTCTAAAATGGCTCAAAGTGGCTTGGGACAAGCCACAGTAGGAGGGGGGATTTTTGGAGCTAAAAGGCATCTTTTCAGCAGGTCTTTTAAAGCAACTCAACTCAAAAATAATGCGTACAAACAAGTTGATTCAGCAGCCATTTTAGGCTTTATGGTACATTGAACAACACAAGAGCTGGTTGTGTATAGACTATTTTCAAGCTTGGAAAGGTCCTTTTCAGACCTAATTTGCTACCATATCTCATGTAAAGACATTTTTTGACTTTTAAGTATCTTATAATCTACAAGAATGCCTTATCTCCCTCCTTTTTCATTATGAGCTGTTTGGATCTTGTTCCAGCTTATTTTTTGTGTACTTTTATCAAATTTATGTAATAGGAACCAGACCCCAACGTGGGAGCACATGAAGGGTTTGGGAGGGTTAGTATTGGTTTGATTTTAACTTAACTAGATAGTTAAAATTGAATTATAAAGTTCTCAAGGAATGGGTCAAGTTGTAACTAAAAGGGCCTCAACCAAGCCCTATAAGTGTTGAGTTGAGGATTTTAATAGAGCACAATTCATATTTGGCTGCCATATGCTCTTATTTCCGAACTCTCCCTAACGTTCATACTCAAGTGCAAGAGTTTGAAGCTTATCCCACAAAATCTTGCTGATTTTATCTAAGTACTGAATATCTTTGGTGGTATATTCAAATATATAATCTAAGGAGCTACAAAAATCTTATTTTCTCTTCATCTTCAGTCTCTCTTTCCTTTTTCTTATTTTCGGTTGCAAGAACCCATATGCAACCTTCATCCTAGCTTGACCCAATTGTATCCGATATGCATAGGTTGAATTAATTGGGTCTTTTACTTTACAAATTCGTTTCTCCATCCACCAACTTATACCATCAGCTTTTTATTCATCCACTTCCTCACCAACTTATGCATAGGTTGCAAGAACCCTCTCTAGCCATCACCAAACTCCATTTACCCCCATTTTTACTTACCACCCTCCATACCCACGAAAATTAAAAATAAAATAAAATAAAAAATCTAGCCTACCCTAATCATTTTGAATTTCATCCCCTTCTTTCCACCTTTTTTTTCCATTCAATCTTAAAGTTCAAATGGGAGATCCATAAATTCCTAGAGCTGACTCTTGAAACATCCAAGAAGGAAATAGGCAAGACCAAGTCATTGAATCCTTACAAAATGATATGAGAAGGGTTCTTAGTATCTTGGATTCTATGAGGCTGAATGAAAACTCCCCTCATCCAAGAAGAAGAAATCGCCCCATCCATGGAAGTGAAGTTGATTTAAGCATACAGGAACGCGAGGATGAGTTTGGTTCTTCTAGTGATTATTTTCATGAGCCAAGGAGAAGAAGACATGCTAGAAAAGACCACCTTTATGATATGAAGACCAAAGTGCCCAAATTTAGTGGAAGTCATAATCTTGAAGAGCATCTTGAATGAGAGTTGAGATGTTCAAAAATGTTTGAGGCTATGGATATTTGAATAGTAAGGCTTCCAAAGTGGTTACCTTGAGGCTTAAAGGGCATGCTTCTCCTTGGTGGAAAAATCTCCCACACCAAAGGAAAAGAAAGGAAAAATCAAAAATCAAGTCTTGGTCTAAAATGAAGAGACTTAAAGGAGAAGTTCTTACACTCAATATTTATACAACAAAATATCTTCTCTAAGACAAGGATCTATAAGTGTAGATGTGTATGTCAAGGAGTTTGAAATGATCACACTGAGACTTGAACTTAAGGAGGTGGATGAGCATAACATGTCTAGATTTATTAGAGGTCTTTGAAATGATATAGCTATGAAGATTGAGAACCAAAAATACTACACTTTGGGTGAGCTATTTCACTTAGCCATCAAGGTGGAAAAGCACAAAAGGAAGAAGAGGTCATCTCGGTTTCATGTAAACAATAAGGTTTCTAGCACTTCAAAGGAAGCACCTCCACCATCAGAGCCAACCCCTACACCTAAACATTTTGATGTTAAAGGGAAAGGAAAGAAGTGGCTTTTGAATCTAGCTAGCCAAAGGGAGTAAGATGTTTTAAGTGTCGAGGTATTGGGCATTATCAAAATGAATGTCTCATTAAAAGAATTATGACATTTATGGACTTGGATGGGAGCATCCAAGAGGAGGAGAATGATGAGGGAGGCACAGCCTATGAGGAGGAAGAAAAGGTTCCACCGGATATTGGAGAATCTTTGATGATTAGGAGGATCCTTCACACTATGGAAGCTATAGATGATCAATCACAAAGAGAAAGCATTTTCCAAACCTAGTGCACTATACTTGGTAAGGTGTGCTCTCTTATTGTTGATGGCAGAAATTGTGCAAATGGGGCTTCAATTACCATGGTTCAATCTTCCCACTACCAAGCAGCCATGTAAGCTTCAATGGCTTAACAATCGTAATGTGGTTGAGGTATCAAAACACGTACTTGTTCCTTTCTCAATTGAAAAAACTTATCATGATCGAGTGCTTTGTGACGTTGTAACCATGGATAAATGTCACTTGTTATTAAGCAGGTCTTGACAATTTGATAGAAGTGACACATATGATGGGGAAAAGAACACTTATTGCTTGAAATTTGCAAAGAAGAATATTGTGTTGACTGTTGACTCCTTTGCATTCATGGCCTAGCATGCATGGTAGTGATTTAAGTCGTCAAGAGTCCTAGTTTATTGATGAAAAATGCTTAGATCGGGTTGTTATGAAAGTTAAAATAGTGTATATGTTATTGCTACTTGAAAATAATGTATGGAGTGAGCCTAATGATGCACGAGTTAGGGCATTGTTTGAGGAATTTGGGGATGATTTTCTAAATGACTTACCTCATGAGTTGCCTCGCATGAGAGGCATAGAGCACCAAAAATTGATTTTGTTCCAAGTGCTACACTTCCTAACAAAAGCCACCTATAGATGCGACCCAAAGGAAGCCATGGAGTTACAAAGACAAGTGGATAAGTTGCTTTCCAAGGGTTTGATTCGATAATCTTTGAGTCTTTGTGTGGTTCCGGCTTTGCTTGTGCCAAAAAAAAAAGATATAACTTTAAGGATGTGCGTTGATAGTAGACCAATCAAAAATATTACATCAATTATAGGTATCCTATTTCAAGACTAGATGATTTACTTGATTGCTTATATGGTGCTTACGTCTTTTCAAAGATAGATTTGAGGAGTGACTACTACCAAATTTGCATGAAGGAAGGTGATGAATAAAAGAATGCATTCAAGACAATGGGTATATGGTCATGCCATTCGGTTAATGCACCTAGTACTTTCATGAGACACATGAATGAAGTGCTTAGGCCATTCATTAGCAAGTTTGTAGTAGTTTACTTTGATGATATATTTGTGTATAGCTCTCGTGAAGATGAACATGTAAATCTTTTAAAACTTGTATTTCTAGCACTTAGGAATAGCAAGCTATACCCATATGTCAAGCTAGAAAAGTGTAAGTTCTTTGTACCTATAGTTACTTTCTTAGGTTTTGTTGTGTTTAAGGATGGCAACGCTATAGATGAGTCTAAGGTGGAAGCTATCAAGACATGGATATCACCAACAAGCCTAACACAAATGAGGTCATTCCATGAGTTTGCTTCTTTCTATAGGAAGTTCATTAAGAGCTTTACTACCTTATCGGCTCCTATAACCAAATGTATGAAGAAAGGAGAGTTCAAGTGGACAAAGCCAGCCCAAGAAGTTTTTGGGATAAACTTTCTGGTCGAGAAGCTTCATACCTTCTTGATCTACTCAATTGCTCCAAAGGAAATAACTATGCAGTCTTCTCATCCCGGTGGCAGCCACCATATATGTCTAGAGATGCTTTGTGGCACAAGCCTACCTTGGCCCAACCAATCTAACAACACATGCTACTATTCTCAATTTTCCAACTAATAACATTTAAGATTTCCAAACTAGCATCATGGGATCTAGAGATTGATTCAATTTGCAGAGACAATAACAGATATTGAACAATCATGTCAATCCAACATACCACAACGCAGTTACACAAAGAATATAGCTATTCAACATTATGCTAGTGGAGTCTATCATTGCCCCCCTTGGCCCATCCCCGCTAAATCACACAATTTGCTAAAGGCTGACAAGACCTATAAGATAGTGTCCATAGTGGACTCCGCAAGCTATAATCCTCCTTGCAAGTATTACTACCTCAAGAACGAAACAATTCTCCCTTTGCAGAAAGTCATTCCATGTTCACGAACACAATGGCTAAATATGGAAAAAGTAAATTCCGCAGCGACATTACAGAAAGAAGCTAATTTACATTGAATTGATAGAAATGTTCATAGTACATCACTAAGTTATAACATAAAAAATGAAAACAGAAAATATCCAACACAAAATACTGATATTTTATACATATTTCAATTTGCAATAGATGACACGCCAAAAATTACATACCTCAAGCTGCAATCAAGACACTCCAGAAAACGAGCTTCTCAAAATCCTTTAGGTCCAGTTTCTTTCAAGACAACAGGTTTCTGAGCCATAGAAAGACAATACTTAGCAATCTCTCTAAACTTCGGTACGCTTCTCAAATCAACCTTAGTTCCATCTTTTAGGGTTATGACAATATCACCCCACTCCCCAATAAACCTCGGAACAACCTGCACATCCTTGATAACTTCATACGAAAAATCACTCCTATCTTGACCCGTAAAACCGGAAATCACAGTTACTCTCAAGTCGGTAAACCTGTACCTCAAGAAAAATGCCCTGGAAACAGCAGCCAAAGTTAAGGGTAGCCATAACAGAGTAAAGCCTAGAATGAGGTTTGCAAGAAGGTCGCCGTAGTGAGCACCTCCATCGAAATACACTGTTTCTTTGGAGGGATTGTTAGGGTTTCGTTTAACGGATTTGGATGGAGGGTTAGAGGCGGGAGAGGGGGGTTTGTTGGTTGAGGAAGAGACGTGGATTCTGGTGGTGGTTCTGATTGATTTTGTGGATTTGAAGAAAAAAGCTAGAGAATGGTGGACTGAGTGGAGGTGGTGACGGTGGGACAAGAGGACCGGGGTTCTAACGGTGGATGTAACGGCGGTAGCAGTCGTGGTGGTGGACATGGTGATTTTATCCGTTGGAAAAGAGTGGAGGAAAAGGTGTGGAGAGGGGGGGCCAGGAGTCCAGGCGCAAGCCTTTCGGACTTTTCTCTTTCCGTCAGCGCAAACTGTCAATTGGCTCTGTGGGAGCGAAACGCGTGTCAGGTCGTCCGCCATGCATGTCAACGACAGGCCTAGTACGGCCACAGCTTAAATTAATAAAGTGGAAAAAATGGTTCACAGTATACTATTTATACATGTTTTGGTTCAGTTTTTTAGATTGATATTTATTAAAGTTTTTGTTGATACGTTTTATTTTTTAGTTTAATATTTATTTAAATTGTATTTATTAATTTTTAGAGTGATATTTATTTTAATTTGAATCAATATAGTATTATTATTATTATACTTGAGTCAAAGTTTGGATTGAGGCTTTTTTAGTATTAGGCTTTTTCAAATTAGTTTCATTAACCAAAGAAAATTTACTCTAGTGCAATGTATAACATTTATCTTTTTAAAATATAATATAAATAATAATACAGTGAAATGATTAATAATATAAAGAACATATATTGTATATATATAAAGAGCCAATAGTAGTAATATAAATTATGAAATTAAATTTGAAGATAATTGTAGAAAATTATAATATGTGAAAGAATTTTTTTTTTTAAATTGACGAATCTTACTCAAAATTAATATTTAGATTATATTCTTCAATGCAAGTATGATAGTTTCAATTTTAAAATTAGAAACAAGTGTATGATAAATCATTTTACCTTCTACATAATTAAAAAGTTTGACACTTTGAGTAAAACATTAGATAATTGTAATTATTGCATTAATTTTGTTGTTTACTATTAATTTAAAAAATTAGATAGTTTTGTGTCCTTTGTGATTTGAGATAGTAAAAAAAGTGAGAAAAAATTCAGATAAAAGAATTATAATATAATTTTTTTCTCACCTATATATTTTTATCTACCTGTTTCTTCTAAATTGTAATATATTTTATCAACATTGGACAAGAAGAAAATGTACATAAAACTTATGCCAAAAGTTTTGGCTACAACCATGCTTTTATATATAACTAGGCTAAACATTTAAACATAAATCAATAAAACAACAGAAAGAGAGAGACAAAATTATAAATAAAAGAGTTACGAATAATATAATCTCTGTTTCGACAACTAAGCCGACTTACAAAATACAAGCCATGGACTTAAGAATCCAAAGAGAATGACTGACAAGTCAAAAAAACCTAAAATTATAGCACTTTGAGTCCTAAAATATTGGTCCTACACTCTCATTTCTTAAAAAGAATCTCCTCCCATGGATTTTTTTTTTCGTGGTTAAAACATACCAACATCTCCATGTATTACACATAATTAGCTAAAATATCGTAGTGTCTGTATGCCTTTTTTACATGGAGTAAATCACAATACCTCAATAGAGGTATCATGCTCACATAGACACTTACCATAGATAAATAAGAATCATGCATGCAATATATGATCACATGCGATAATATATGAACTCACAGGATTTTATGATACATCTAAGCCAACACTAAGAGATACATAACAAAAGAATGACACATTTAGTCACATGTAATAATAAATTTTAAAAACAATTGTGATTTCATAATTTCTCATATGATAATAGCCACCCATGTCCCAATAAGGGTCAAATATTGTCAACATTAAAACATAACTCAAGCCAAACCCTAATCCAATTATTAAGGAGATAACAACATGATTTACTAATTCAAAATCAATTCAGTTCAAAACCATAAAATGATGTATAATCCCATAATACAAGGCAATAATAGCCAAGAAAGTGTTACCAAATCAAAATAATCAATTTCAAGGAAAAGCATGAAAAGGAAACATATGGTATAACACTCACCCTTATAGGGCTACAAATAAGGGAATAAATGATGATCATAATAGGGGTATATGACTGTCGCCTAATGCATCATCGTATATATTATATACGGTGGTTCAAAAATTATCGTATATAGTTATAAAAATGGCTAAAAAAATTTATTTCTAGACTATAAATGATGGTTTAAGGTAAAACACTGCCTTATAAAGTTACATATACACATCTTTTATACACTAATGCGGCCATATATACCCTTACCTGAAATAATTATGTTGATGTAGTGTAAGAGAATAGATGGAGGTTATAACATAAAATTGTTGTGAATTGTTTATGGCGATTTGTTGGTAACACCGATGTGTATACCCTTGCTTAAAATAATTATGGCAATGTAGTGCAAGGGAATAGATGATAATTATACAGATAATCAATAGGTATTTATCCATGTATACAGCTGCTATTTGGTATAACCATCATCTATTCCCCTTTTTTTTTTAAATTAAAGTGTACAATGAACATTAACATCGTACTATATTATTTCCTACATAAAAACCTGTACATGATTTCTAAAATGCTTTCACAAACATCACCATTTTACAACCACACTTGCACATCCAAAAAAAGCCACAATTCACAAGATTCACATCATAATAATGCAAATATTATACATTATTTATACCATACATACAAAACCTTATGAAAAATTATGTTTCATTCATAAGTACGTATACTCTAGATACCAATAATTTACACGAGTATATACAACAAAAATTTAGGGACCACATATGATTCTACTCAAATTCATCATAAAAGTTTATAATAAAGTGTAATCATTCTTTCCTAACTTCATCAACCTTGGCTTGATCATATTGACCTTGCTCAGTATGAAGATAGAACTACTAAAAAAGAAAAATGGTATATTAGTATTAAAATATATAGGTTCATCTAACTAATCATAACTAATATGAACTAAACAAAGTAAATGCATACTTCTCCTTGTCTCATCCAATGTTTTCAAATGATTTTCTTTATGTATCTCTTGATGTAGTATATCCAGCTAACTTCATCTTGTTGTCGGGGGCACTGAAAACAATATAAAATTATCTTATTAGCTTCACATTAAATACTTAAAATTAAATGATAATAATTCTTATATGACATAACCACTAAAAACCTAAACTTTATGCCAAGTCATATAAGGTGGGGGTGCTCTTTCCTCTTTTATGGCCCAAAATATGCATTGAATGACTTAATTGATATGATAGCCATATATATATAATTCATGTATACATGTATGTATAGTTATAATGTAATTGTATAGATAAATATTTACCTTTCAATAACCATTCTTAGATAGTTGGATATAGATGAGGATCTTTGCCAATTGAATCAAACTAATATGTGATACCTAAAGATGGCTACAATACCAATAGTACCTAATTCACGTTAAAAGAAAATTGAGGCACCATAGAGTTATCCTCATCGTGTTCACCACATATGGAACATGACCCATATTATCGTCTTCATTGGATATCATGTTCGAACAATACACACACACACACACACACACACACACACCAGATAATAAATTAACTTTCAAGTACCTATGAATATGAAAGAAGAAATTACATATTTAGTATCAAAATAGTGCTTCCAACTAGCTATTAAAATAAATTTGACCATGAAATAATTGAAATGACATCATATATGATATTATATGTTAACATTGTAACATGTTGCCTTACAACAAGTGCAGAATATCCTTTATCCCAATATTGAGATCCACACCAATTGATTTCATGTAAAAATTTAATGGAAGAAGAACCCTAATAGAGACTTGATCCAAAGATTGTGCCACGTTCAAATACATCCTAAAATGAGGTTTCAAATTAATGCATGATTGCTTTTTTCACTAAGGCTTTCTGGGTTTCTCAAACTCCATCTCCTTTCTTTCCCTTTTACTAGGGATTCTTGTTATAATATTACCACCCTTTGTAAGAAAGAATGGTAGATATGATTATTAGAACATGTATACATTCCACAAAAAAAAATCTAGAATTGAAAATATTTAGATTACCTCATCTTTGATCATGATAAGGTTACTTGGTCATCCAATGAATTTCCCTACTAGTAATTAAAGTGAGGGTACATCCATATCCACGAAATTGGGACTATGTGCTTCACCCTCCAAACATTGGTCCATGGTATACTTTGGTAACATATCAAAATAACAAAATTAAATCCTTGCTATAAAATTAAATAATCAAATAATTAGTGTACATATAACAAAATTCATATGGTGATAACAAAAAAAAAAGTAAAGTCATATTCATTTTAAATATTAAAATCATGCCATAATGACATCCTACACCATATCCTTATTATCATTTGAGACATTCCTCCAATAATGATAAGTGATATGGATGTGCACATGAGTCCTAGAGTTATAGTAGTTGATGAACACAACCTTATTCTCACCCACCAGACACTCTAAAGAATCAAACCAAACATCAAGCCTTTCCTAGAGATGTGCATCAATCTAATTCTTCATCTCTTTTGTGTGTTTCCTTCCTTAACATGTATTCTATATTCATGAGGATCCATACCTAAAGTAGAGAAAAAAATATAGATTAGGAAGTAATTAAATCACACAATGCAATATGCTAAATATAAAACAAACAAAAAAACATATGAAGTAATTAAATATTTCATCTATGTTGCTTTAGTATGTAGTGTCTATCTATTTATGCACAGACTCTAATTCAAGTACATATAACTCTTCTTTGTGATCATATCATACATAGAGGCCATTTGTAATGTCATCTTGGTTGAATGATATAGGTAATTTAATATTCAAATCATTATCCCTTTGTATGTCACCTTCCTTCCTTCTTCCTTTTTTTCTTACATTAAAGACCATGGACCATTGTTTATTAGTTAAGTTAGTAACATAAAATACTTGTGTTTACTTGTGAAGACAATATAAATAGAGCCTAATTATAACTAAGCCTAGAAAGATCCACTATTGTAAATCTAAATTCCTCAATATGAAACCCAGATTGATTATACACCCATTTACATTGAAATAAATGAACTCTAAAAGTGATGTAATCCAATAACTATATGCTCTCTATCACCTTATAGTACAAAATTAATTTATAAATAGGAATTTTATCTCTGACACTTGATATTGCAAAGTTTCTGATATTAGAATCACACCACTATTTAGCATGTTACTCTAATCGTCTTACTCTTTTGTATAGAAAGTACTATCATTGATCATATATGAGGTGTAAGGCATCACTTCCCTACAAGGATGGTGTTATAACTCATAAAAATAAGCATTGTATTCAAATGAATACAATGCCAACCACTTAAAAAAATGAGCTATTGTGTTTATCTAATATCCATTTCTCGATACTAAATGAATATAAAGCCCTGAAAATATCCATGATCGGCATATGTTTGGATATCATCTCTATTATGAAGGGAATTGTAATGAGCTTTCAAAAACATTTAACCATCACCAATTATGGCCATGCAAAATCCTTTACACCATTTGCCTTGTTCCTTTATACCTAAATGTTGTGGTTTAGAAAGGCTTATCATATTAGCATCAGGTAAGAACTCACAAATTTTTTTGCCTCCTCCACTAAATAACTCTTGGCAATTCATCCTTTAGGATTGTTCGGATTCCTCACGTATCCTTTTATCAATTTTATATACCCTTTACATAGATACATCTAATATAAATGAATTGACCCACATAACCTAATGCATATAGCTAAAAAATTGAGTTAAGCTAAGGTAATGGTGGTGGATAGGGTTTGTAACCATCAAAAGCTACAAAAAAGAATGAGAGAAATAAGAATATAATTTGAAATTCAAGGGCTCTTGAAGAATAGATACTCACAAACACCACTCAAAGATTTAACAACTAGAGATAAAATTTGGGACATTTTTGAGCTCATAACAACAACACTCTTCACTCAAGTATTATAATACGTGTCCGTGTCAGAAAGGGAGTTGCAATCAAGATAACCCTTCCTTCATACCTCTTAGCACCATACTTAAAGGGAGTGCATGGGTGATCAAAGACATTTTTACCCCTTTTACAACTAATCTAGTTACTTCTTAACTAGCTTGCTTATCTAATAGAATAACTAGTCTAGTTATAACTTAACCAAAACCAATAAGCTACTATAGTATTTGGGTGGAGATTTTAAAAAACTAAAAGGAAATTGGATTTACTTCACAATGTCCCTACATATGATTAAGAGGCTTACAAAATGTTGGTTTCTTAAGCAATAGTAGTTAGAGAAAGTTAAGATAAGAGCTTTAACCATGTTAAACTAAAAGACAAAAATAACTTGACTTCTTAGGTGTTGACTCTTGTCGATTGATGTGGATGATGGGAAGTTTGCTTAAGCTTAATTAAGTTCTTGAAAATCATTATTTACCTTCCCTAATCTATTGGTAGTTGCTTACTTCTAGAACACTTATTCTCTTTTGATTTTCTAAAAATGTTGGAAGTGGATGATGGTTGTGGTTGTTGGAAATGTGTGCCATGTTAGATGATTGTTGTGGTTGTTGGAAGCATGTGCATGACTAGTGTAGGATTCATATTTTGAGCCATAATGGAGCCATGCTTGAGTCGGTCTAATAAGGAAAAGTGGATGCCTTACATGGCTAGGCACATTAACTCACTAATTTTATCCAAGCTAGAAGAGTATTAAGTTCTCCTAACTTAGTAAAATTAATATGTTGATTAGTGTGGTGATTAATGGATGCTTATTAATTTTCCTCATCAACTAATTAATTTTTCTAAGTTAGGAGAACTTAATAATCTTTTAAATAAATTGTTAAATGAATCATGATTATAAAGAATGGTGGAAACTTTTTCTTTACCAATTGAATTGTTAAATGAATCATGATTACAAAGAATAATTGAGGAAAATACATCTCAAGCTGGCATAATATTGTCACAATCTCACTCTAAAATTTGTCCATTCTTGTAAGGTCAATAATATTACTATATAGTTTCTTGAGAAAGAAATAAAATTTAGTGATGACACTTCAAACCTAATTTAGTAAGATTGAACATATAACAATTGACAACAAGTATTGAATGAGAGCGTGATGATCATGGGATTTCATACCTACTAATTTCATACTTTTCATTTCATTGAAACAAGGTTCTTGACATTTGATGAACACTCTTTAGGAACCTTTACTCCGTGAAAACACTCATAGAAATATATCTTCTCTTTTTTGAAAAGAGTATAACATAAAGGAGATAAAAAAAAATTGTTTCCTATCCTTTGCAGATATAATTCTATTCTTATACCCATGTTCACCAAGTCTGGTAGAGCATTGATGCCATCCTTTGTATAATTTTTTTATTCAAAAGTGTACCTATTAGACAATCAGACACAATCTTCTCAATACACATCACATAAAGATACTAGCATATGTACAAGTTCTTCCAATATGGAATGTTAGAGAATATCAACCTCTTCATTTACCAGATTGAAGGGTCTACTTTTTTATTTTATTTTTCAAATTAAACATTCAATTCTCTCTTTTTTTCAACTATATGATGTTCCATGAGTATATTTGGAAGTCTTAATTCTTCAACCTTTTCATTAAAAGCCTTCTTTTGCCTACGATAATGATAATTCATAAGCAAGAATCTATAATTTCTAAAATAATTTATCTTCTTACTCTTCAGTAACTGGAGAAAGTTTGTGTTATAATTATAAATAGGGCATTTGTAGTATGCATGTACACTATAAATAGAAAGATTACCATAATTTGAAAAATCATTTATGGTACAAAATAACATCTCTCTCAATTTAATAGACTCATGGCTTCATGTATCAACTACTTTAACTCTATGATCCCATATATACTCCAAATTCTCAACAAGAGAAGTCAAATAAACATCAATATCATTACTTGGTTGATTTGGACCCGATATAAATAAGGATGGCATTATCCATTTCTAGTTCATGCATAATGGTAGGGGAAGATTAATAGGTCATAAACTATAGTTAGTGTACCCATTAAAAGGCTTCATTCTATTTGAACATAGTGCAAGTCGAAGGTTTCTAGTTTCACCCCCAAAATTAAGGTATATAGAATTAATCATTGTCCATTGAGGAGAATTTGTTGGATTTCTAAGCTTGTAAAAAAAAAAATCCTCTCTTTCACATGCCATATAGGTTCTTTGCATTTTCCTCATTGAAAAACATTTATCAAAATCGTGGTATAATTGGAAAGTACCATAATACCTTATTAGGAACCTTAGCCCTCTTATATTATGACATTTCATTTTGAGGACAACTATCTAATAATGGACATTCTTTATGATACAAAATACAATCGTTAGGATACTCATGAATCTTTTCATAATTTAAACCTATAGAACAAAGAATCTTCTTAAACTTATAAGTATGGGAAGGAAGCACATTCTCCTTTGGAAGTATCTGTTTCAAGAACTTAAGAAGAGAAGTGAAGCTTTCATTACTCCATCCATTACCCACCTTTGAGTTGTATAATTATAACATGATCGATATTTTTATATATTTAGCACAACTATGTTACAAATGGATCTCTAAATCACCATCCAACTTTTAAAGAATTTTTTAATGGTCTCTAAAATATTCTTCAACATTATTTGTCAAGTTTTTTGTGGCATGAAAGTATATGCAACTTTAACATCATCACGGTGAATGTTAGGTGCATATTTTATGGAATTATTTGATGCATCTTAACCTAGCTTATGCTATTAGTTATGATAATTTGACCATTTTCTTCGAGTTTTCTCTGCTAACATATTATTGTAGGAAAAGATAAAATCAAGGTAATTTCGGTTGATAACTAAGGAAAAGAAGTATAATAAGGCAATCAAGCTTGGATTAACAAAAATTTGGATGTACCATCACGCAAGACCCTAAAAGAGAAGTCATGTAAAGAAAAATCAAGAGAAGACCGTGAAGTGATAGGAAATATGAGGGGGCCATGTTTATGGAAATACGGCTTGTATTTCCTTGATTCTCCGCCACATGTGCTCCATTAATTCATATCATGTGCATAATGTTTGAGAAAAAATACGGGTTCTTTATATTTACTAATACCGACAATATTTTTGACATATATTGGATCTAATTCATACGGCCTTCTATCTATATATATAACATATATTAGGTCAAATAGAATATTGAATAGCACCGCCATTAGAACTTTGGCTTTGTTTTTATTATTTCTAAACCATTAGGGTTCTTTTGTTAGATTTAGTTAGTTAATTGTTGTAATTGATGGATTAAAGATCATACAATATTTGCGGTTCTACAATCTCCTAAGTTCTATCTTTCCTTTATTTTGTTTATTCATTCTGTACTTATTATTGTGCTTAATGCAATTCCTATTATTTGTTTATTTAATTGAATTTATGATTTTGTGTAGTTTAATTTAACATTTGTTATTTGTTTTCTCTATGTTTATTAAAGTTATGATTTTTAGGTTTTTAGATTCTCCTTTTTCTGGCTTTATTAATATACCAGGTTAGATTAGTATGGGGTAGGAGGATAATTGAAGGTTACGGGATAATTAATTGTGAGATATGAATTGGACTTAATTGTTATATATATTTTTGGTTAGATTAATAAACCGAGTTTAATGATCATCGATCCAATATTAGGAATTCATTATCTACATTGGTTTCTTGGTTAATTTGAGTGCTAATTAGATGCTAAAATAGTATAGTTAATCTATAATTGTTAACGTATACATCCGCAAGTGGAAAACAGGTTATTAATTTAATATATGTTTATTAATCTTTAGAATTACATAATTCGAGTAGACTCTAGTTATAGTTCTAGTTAGCCACTCCCAAATCATTAATCTAGTTATTAATTAAATCTAAAGATCTTTTCCTAGGTTATTAATTGGTTGGACAATAAATCATAAGCAGACTTTGGTTTATTTGTAGAAGGGGATGTTAGGAAGCAGATACATGCAAGCTTCTATAGGTTAACATTATAAATATTACATAAAAATTTTGTTTTATGATCGGTTGATATCCCTATACTGAATATATCCTCTGATCCCTATTATCCTATTGTTGTTATTTAATTATTGTGTTGAGTGCTAGTTCTTATTCTTGTCATTATTACTGATTAGTTTTTCTGATTAGATAACAGAAAAACTTTGTATGATAATAGAAATTAGGAGTTTGATTCCAGTCTTCGTGGGATCGACCCCCATTCACTACTTACTCTGTGTGTGTTTGTTTAGGGTTTAATTTGGCATGTCTACAACATCACATCAAATTTTGGTGATGTTGCCTGAGACTGACAACTTTAATTCTTATTTCTATTATCATCATTTATCTTGTCTTATAATTATAATTCAATATTCTCTTCTTGTATATGTCCAATAAGAATCCAAGTTTGAAAGCATTTGCTAGCAAAAACAATCATGAACTCATTCAATCGGTGGATCCTAATTATTCTTCTCTAGTGGCAAATATAACTTGAAGGTGATTGGAATACATTCATACTTTCCTCAAAGTGATAGCTCATCATCATCTGAAGAAAGCATCAAAGATAATTTTGATGAACTTATTGAAGAACCGATGTTAAACCAAACTTGGAAGGAGCTCGTAACTCCTACTTTTAATCCCAATCTTATTTTCATCAATTTTCTTGATGAACATGATGAGTGTGGTATTAGACCAGGACTGTTACATGTGCTTCCTATTTTCACATGTTTTCAAGATACTAGCTCTTCTGGATCAAGTTGTATTACTAATCTAAAAAAATTTCTCAAGAAATTTCACATGGCTTGTGCTGGTATGAAACCAGTAGGAGCAAGTGTGGATCAACTCAAATTAAAAGCTTTTCCTTTTTCTTTAATTGATGATACTAAGGAGTGGTTATATGATTTATCTATTATATTTATTAATACTTGGGTTGATATGTAAAAATTATTTCTAGAAAAGTACTTCCTATCATCTAAGGCAATAAATATTTGAAAATAAATACATAGTTTTAGGTATGATGGAGGAAAGTCTTTACGTGAATATTAGTTTGATGAACTAATTGATTGGTTACCATGAACAATGGATTAGTTCTCCAAACTCATGAATTGGTTGTTTTGTGACCATAGTCTTTTGGCTTTGCTTAAATCCATTGACTCGTGTGGACGAACCCATCAGCTCTTTTTTATGAATAATCAATTGGTTGGACCAACTAGTTAGCTAGTTATGCGGTGTGTTATTATTTCTCAGGTCTTGTGTGACCAGACTTGTCGGCTAGTCCTAGCAACCGATCGAATGGTATGCTTAAGTTCACTATGCTGCTTGTTAATTTGATGCTCTTTCTTTAAGACTTCTACATTAGTGTTGCCATATAATTATAATATTTTTATCATGATTTCAACCATGCATAACCATAATTTAATATGGATCAAAATAATAAAATTATGGTACCTTGAGTGGTTAAGTTTGATGTGATCTCTAAATACCCAATTGGTAACTTGTATGCCTTGTGTTTTGTTTGGTGTTATCACTTAGAAACACTCAATTGGTTATAATGGGATTATTGTGATTTATAGTATCAATTGGAAGTTAATAATAATGGATTAATATTTTTGAGCCTTTTTTCTCTAACTCTTAGGGTAGCTAGCCTAGAGTTAGTGGATGGGTTGCCCTATGCTTTTATCTTTTCACTCAGTACTTATTTCCTTCTTTACCATGTTGTGGTCAATAGGGGAAATGTACTTATCCTTGAGGGTAGGATGATACTACGGTAGGTCAGTATGGCATTGGTGTCTAGCTCAAGTGGGTGAGATTTCCTATTAAAAACCATCTGACACTTTGTATTGTCCATTGCTTAGGCAAGTGTGGTATTCCAACTTATGTAGCTCTTGTAGCGAATTCATTCAAGGTATGGTGGGTGAGGTATTCCGGTTCAAGCCCCCTTCATGTACTTTGACTATGTATGGTATCTTAATATGTGTTAACCCTCATGATAGGTGCATTTGATGTGTGGTGGTATCACTGAAGAAAGGCTCCTTCAATGTATGCTAATCCTATGTGGTGGGTGTGGTATCATATTATGTGTATATGCTACCATAAATATGGTTCATGGTAGAGAACTAGGTATGGTCAAATGGACTATGTTAATAACTAGAAAGTATGTGGTCACTAAAGGAAGATTTGTGATATGGTTTCCATTGTGTGTGTCTGATGTATGATATATATTATTACTTCTTCCATGATCTTCGTGTGAGCATACTTTATCATATTATATTCATGAGCTTAGAGGTTATGTTGTCTGAGTATGTGTTATACCATGTTATTATGTGACTTCAATGTGCAACATGAGTCCTTACCATATTTTAGGTATTTTTTCTATCCATTACTTTACCATGCTAATACTACATTTGTGTGGTAACTACAATGATTTGACTTCTGGTTTGGTGAGTAGAGGACTATTTGCAGGGGTATGATTCTTAGCCAGAGTTGATGAATGAATATTTTTATATAGTTTATACCCTTTTACTTTAAACTTTTGATTATTTGTGTGAATAATATATGAGGTTATTTATATGATTTTTAATTATTTGCTTAATTTATATTAATCTCATGTATTTAATTACTTTAGAGTTTAAAGTTAATTTTTGTATGAATTTGACAAATTTGTATATTTTGACCATAATTTTCACGTATAAACTCGGATTTAGGTGATTCAAATTTTGTTGAAAAGATAAAATCTTGATATACAACTTATATTTCTAGTGTATTTTCCTAAATTTGATTATATTTAGGTCATAACTTAATTTGAAGTTGCAGTTGGAATATGAAAAAGTTGTTTGAATTTTTTTTATGGGACATTAAGCTTTCTATTCCCCCTTTTCTTTACTCTCAATTATGTATGTCAAATAATTCATCACACGCACAACAACAATATGTAGAAGCACAAGATAAATGAAAAAGATAGAAGCAAGAAAAAGATATATATTTAACTTGTCAAACAATTGTTTTTCCAATATTCTCCAAAAAAAAAAGAAGAGACCTCTAGGGTGTGCTTGTGTATATTTACACCAATGAAAATAAATACCAAGGGGAAGAGAAAAGAAATAGGGCAGGTGATAGTAGAAGGAGAAGACCAATGCCAAAGCTGAGGAGGAATTTTGGCGCTACTGACCATCTGTGCGATACAATATTATTTTCTTGGTTCTTATTTTGAATATGAAGTGCTATAATTTTATATTCAAATATTCTCAAGTTCAATATTTTATTTAGAATTTAGATTCTATTTTTAATTTGATTATTTTATTTTAATTAATAACATGATCTAATTTTCTTTTACCAATGATATGGTGAAATCTTATTATTTATACTAATAGATTAATTGATTACTTGATTAATAGATTATTCATTATGTTTTATGCTATTAGTCTATATTGTATCTAATTAATATTCTGATCACCTTTAATTATTATGTAACAAGTCGAGAAAAGATGCTAGAGTTGATTATCCACTTTAGGTTAAATAGTATAAATAGTTGAATAGGCTGTGAGAACATTCACATAATTTCTACAACAAAAGGAAATGATAAAAAAATTAATTGAACTAAAACGCTGTCTTTATTCAAATTATTTGATTAGAGATAGCGAGATTGATAATTGACGATAAGACTAAGTTGCTTAAGAGAGCACACTAGTCAAAAATTCTCGTTGACACATAGCTAATAATTGAAAAAGATCAAGTAATTGATTAACTAGTCACTATAATTGGATAGTGGTAGATCTAGATTCCTTGGTATATTTTATTAGTTGATTTTACCTTTATTTGATTTTTTTGATTATGTTTTAGCTTAATCTAGTTTCATTTGAAATTCTAGTTTAAAATTAGCTAATTCTTTATTTGATTTCGATCATGTAGGCCAAATTAGAGTGATTATAGTATTTGTGTTCTTATTTAGTCTATGTGAGAATGATAATCTGGTGCTCTTAGTGCTAGGTATTACTTGTAAGTAGTATACTTACCGATAGGCATATTTGGCTGACATCAAGTTTTTGGCGCCATTGCTAGGGACTATTTAATAGCTCTAGACCTAAAATTTTAAATCTGTATCTAAGAAATCTCTAATTTTTATTTTGATTATATTTAGTTTTATTTTATATAAATTTTCTTAAAGAACTAACCTTAGTTCCAGTGGTTTTCTAACATAGTGCATGTGATCTTCATTGAGAAACCGAAAGCCAATAATCATGACTTCTCTTTATGCTCTATTATATGTTTTCAATAAGAGATATGATAACTTGAGCATTGTTAACATGCATGTTCAAACATTTAGATGTTACTTGTGTGGGGGACTATAGTCTTGTCCATATTATCAAGTAGGTAATCTATTTTATTAGTTATATAAACAAGCTAATTGTGTGGGTGATTTTGACTGATAAACTAAATCCTACTAGGACACCTAAAACCCGAAATGGTGCATTCACCCTAACTTTTTATGGTGGGAGCATAATCTTATTCCAAATAAATATCATGTGACTAAGCCACCCTTGTGTTACCAAGATCCAAATCCACTTCAAGAGACAAAGCCTAGCTTGGAGGAATTGTTGGCCAAGGCCATCAGTACAAATAAGAATAGTTTTCAAAACCACACGAGGCATGGATGAAGAGTCAAGAGATGTCTATAAAGAACTTAGAGGTGAAATTGGGCCAATCGACCAAAATATTAGCTAAGAGAGCTCAAGAGACTTTGTCTAATGATACTAAGACAAATCAAGAGAAAGGACCATTGGCAATAACTATGAACAATGGCAAGGAAGTTTCAGATTTACCATATGAGATCTTGGAGAAGGATGACAAGGAGAAGTTGAGTGATGACCAATTGAATCCAGCAATCAAATCTCATGATGAGGTAAGTAAGAAACTCACACTTGGTGAGAGTTCCAAGATCGAGATAAAATCTTATCAACCTAGCATTCCATTTTCTCAACATTTACAACATCACAAATTGAATAATTAATTCTCTAGATTTGAGTTTAATTTACCTAATGCAAGAGATTATCCTCCTTGTGATAATTCGTGTTACAAGATTGTTAAGGTCACTCAACCAATGAAGGAAAAACCTCTAGTGCATTATTAGAGTGAACCATATGGAACAATAATGTTCTCACCTCAATAACCAAAAGGAGAGAAGTTAGGATATGATATTGAGACCCCTCTTTTTGAAGAAGAAAAGCCTTACCACGTAATACTTGAGCCTCCCTCTTCAATCCTCATGTATGAGTTTCATGGTCCCACTGCTACATATTTTATGATTGGGGGTATCAATCTAAGTGGGAAGTAACATGGGTAAGTTGCTTGGGGAATTTAGATTAAATCAACCAGTCATAGGTTACACTATTTTTTATGAGCTCAATGAGTTGAGGTTGCATGCCAACAAAAACTTCAAGATATACAAAGAGAAAAATAAATATTAGAGCAATAGGCATGTTTATTTGCAAGAATGCTATGTGGGATATTTTGAATCTACTACTTCTTGCTCGAAGTTTTTTTTATAGTTAATGCATTAACCGAGCTTCATTTGCAAGCAACAAAAAGGACTTTGAGGTATTTGAGAGGCAAAACCGATCATGGGATCGTCTACAAGAAGGGAGGGAATGAAAAAGTGATTGCATATATTTATAGTGATTATGCTTGTGATTTGGATGATAGAAAGAACACTTTAGGCTATACATTTTTGTTAGCTCAACAATCGTATCTTGGTCTTTCAAAAAGAAACCTATTGTTACTCTCTCAACAACTGAGGTCGAGTTTATATCTGCAACGTCTTGTGCTTGTTAAGCCATGTGGATGTGAATAATTTTTGAGAAACTTATCCGCAGACAGAGTAATTGTTCCATTTTATACTATGATAACAACCCGACCATTAAGCTTTCAAAGAATCCTATGATGCATAGGCACATCAAACATACTGATGTTTGCTTTCATTTTATGCGTGATCTCACAAAGGAAGGAACTTTGGAGTTAATGCATTGTTGTACTCAAAAGCAAATTGCAAATGTGATGAATGAGCCTCTCAAGTTGGACGTGTTTCTAAAACTTTAGGGCTTGTTGTCTGTTTGTCAAGGTTCAACTGTAAACTAATTGCTTCTAGTAGTTTGTTTAAAGGGTGGTGTTAAGATATTAGATGTATTTCGGTTGTTATATATAGTTGGTGGTAATTCCTAATGCTTACCATGTGTAGTTATCATATTATTATGTAGCATAAAATTAAGCTATTTGTTATGTTTTTCGGTTAATAATTGTAATGCTATAAATAGCCAAATCTATTCATGAATTTTAATAAGTTGAATTCTCCGTATTACTTTATTTTTGTTCTTTAGAATTTGAGTCACAACAAAACCTTCGATTAAAGTAAGCAATTTTTCCTAAAACCCAAAAATTGGGATCAAAAGAATTTTTTTTTTTGGATCTTGGACTGAATGCTCATCCAACATGAATTTTACAATCTACTTAACTCACACAATACACACCTTAGTAATCGTTAAGTTTGACTTGGGTTGGTGGTTCCATATTAAGGAAACTCGAATGATAGTAAATGATGTGTGTGGGAATATGAAATTATCAATTATGTAAAGCTAATGCTTGATTATGTTGTAATTAGGAAGATGATGATTCAAAAGTGGTGAATTAAGTATGAGGATGTTCGAATATTGTAGACTAATGATGATGATGATTCAAATAGGGTGTTGATGATTCGTTGATGATGAGTGAATGATTAAGGTGATTCGAATTTGATGATATGTTGATGATGATTCGACAATTATGTGATAATGAAAATGATGATTTGACAATGATGAGGATGATTAAATGATTAGGGTTTGATGATGGATGGTTTCCGGAGTTAGGGTTAAGGTTAGTGTTTGAAAATTAGGGTTAGGGTTTTTCAAATTAGCACTTCGATTTTGGGATGTGTTTGGATGATGAATATGGCTAGAAGGGCATGGGTTATCAAGTTTAGAAAAGATAGTACTTAATTTCTAATTCATATAGACAAAGAGATTAAGGGTTTCAAGATTAATCGTTCACATATATTTGATTAAACTTGAGATGAACTCACACAGATCTCAATATTTGCAATTTGCATTCAACTTCAATTCATTCAATCATATGTCTCCAATCATAGGTTCTATGGATTTATATAGCCAAGCTACCGATAACAAGATACTAGCTAAAAGATATAATTCTTCAAAAGATACCTAGCTAAAAGATACTAGAATATAGAATATTCTTCAAAAAGGTAGATTTATGCTACTTTATTCTCTAGCTAATTTTTAACTATACTACTTAATTAATTAATTAAATAAATCAATTAATATTCACATCCAAGCTGCATTTTATTCCTCCCATGCATGTAGCCATGCACTCCATGCATGCCATACATGGCTTACACATGCATGTATATGTCTAGTAGCTTGTATGGTATGTTTCATCTATAACTAGCAACGTAACCATCTGTTTGTCTTTAATTTTGTGGGAGATCCTTTCTAAATGAAGAACAATTGTTTCCATAATTATGAATAATTGCATTTTGACGAAGATAGTAGTTGATCATGATGAGGTTTTCCATGTACTAAAGTAGTAATCACGTACGAGAGGTGAGCTTTGATGGAGCAACAGAGAAGATATAGAGAAGAGGTGAGATAACGATGATCTTAGAAAATGGAACAGGAAAGATTGTAGAGGTATTTTTTGGGCTTGGTTTTATGATTAATGGCTAAATTGCAAGCACAGTCGTTGTCATTCACCGGTGCACAAAGATATCTATAGTAAACTATAGGTCAGATTTATTAATGGAGGCCCAATTTGTTACAATATTATACCATAATAATGACCAAACATAATAATGGAACTTTTTCTTGCAATGTTACTCATTAGGTTTATTTATAAAAATATATAATACGTTTCATCAACTATAATGATTTTTTTCCAGCAATAATAAATTTAAAATATTTAATTATAGATGCATTATTTTCATCAATTACGTTGATTTATTATTTTTTCTCTAAGGTCCGTAGATATTTACTTGAACAAATTGCTAATTGAATTCTACTCATCTACCTCTAAAATTTTACAATCAAACAATCCATCTAAAATTAACTTTTTTACTTTCTAAATTTCTTATTGCATTGCTTATATTAATCTCCCATCTAATATATTTTCTATCCTTTAGATTGTTTAGAGTTTGATTTAAATGGAATTTTTGTTGAATACTACTCAACTAATGTGTAAACTATAGCAATTGAATGTTTGTTTAGTATACCTTAATATACGATGTCATATTTTAATACATTATTGGAAGTATTATTTTTCCTATTCACTATGATTCATTTTCTATGTACTTTTCCTATTTGAAATAATATTTTCTAATCAACTACCACACATTTGTACATGTGAATAGTAAATTTCTATTATTGATGTGAATTTCTTTACGGTCACCCTTTCTGCTAATACTCTTACTTTTTTTTTTCACTCATATTGACTATTATAGACACTTTATTTATCAATTTATATTGCATATTTTTAACACAACTTTATTATTATTCCTTTCTTCATTGTTGAAAAATGTACATTAATGCCCTTCCCTTACCTAACTATGTATGCATTACACAAGGATAATGGTATTTTTTTATGATCTTAATTTTGTTACCTTACCAAACAAATTAAGAAGAAGAATTGAATAAAACAAAAGTACGACCAATTAACGATGGAAATATAACAAAGGTTAGAGAGAGGGTTCTCTCCTGCATGTTCCTCCACTTATGACATTTTGGATCAATTAAGAAGAGTATCGGGTTGTCCCTTGTCTTCTCTCACTATTTTTGAGTTTTGCACTATTGTCTAGATTTTCTAGTTTTAGTCTTGAGATTTTTTTTTTTAGTTTTGTCAATTTTAAGGTTAGGGTTTTGGTTTAATCTGGTGAATTAAGTTGTAATAGGATTTGAATCGAGAATAAAATTGGTCAAATTTAAGATTAAAATTTTGAAGCACAGGCCTTGTATTGTGTTAGGGGTCCTCAAAATCAAATATCCGCATCTGTTAGGTTGGATATTCATTTCACATCTCTTAGACTAGTTTAGATATCTTAAAAGAATTAGGTTGATACTATATATACCCAAAATATTTGATTATACTTAAATTAATAATTAGATACATATATTTTTTTATAATAAAAAAGCATTACAATGTAATAGAATACACTACATAATAGAACATAATACGCCAAAAATATAGTGTAATATGCCCAAATACCTATTAATACAATGAATATATTTTCAACATATAATTTAATATACTCTAAATATAAGTATATTTGGTACAATATGAATACACAGTACATTATGTTAAAATGAAAATGTATACTGTCCATCATCCTAACTTTAAATTGACAAGAAACAAAATGTAATTAGCGAAAATCTTGCGAGCAATTTCCAAGATATTATTACCATTAACCATGTCGACTTCCAATCTGGTCCACGCCTTTTAAGTTTCAACGCGCAATGTTCCTCGCTATTTCCGTCTTAAATTGTGTATACTAAAAGCTTAACCACTTAGCCGACTTAGCCCATAGTCGCTGGGCCTTTGTGGCCCTGCTCGTTTGTCATGCTAATGAAACAAATTTGAACTTATGTCACAGTTGGTATATATGGATTATGGAGGGTTTCCCCATGCAGGAATCAAATTTTGGTCATCCACCTAATTTTTTTTTGATAATTAAGATAGCAACAAAGCGCCAAAAGGGCAATACAAAGTTATAGGAACACATCAACATTATGAACCACTTCCTGGATCCTATAGGGAAACTCCTTTCTATTTTCCTTAATCCATGACCCAATTCTCCCTTTAATGAGCAGAATCAGTCATCTACTACACACCTGACAATCCTCAAACACCACTTTGTTCCTGAACTCCCAGATAGCTCCAATAATTGCGAAAAAAGCTGTGCGCCAGATATCTCCCCTTAACCCAGTTATATGCACTCCAAGCCAAGCAGAAACATGTTCCTCCATAGACCTAGACTGCACCCATGAAAACCCCAACCAGTCGCTAATCTCATACCAAATCCTCCCGACCACGGTACAATGGAGGAACACATGATTCACCGATTCCTCTACCCCCTTGCAAAACGGGCATCCTGTTTCGTCAGGACCCAAAATATGTAGTCTAGCCAAATTGTCTCTCGTGTTAAGCCGTCTTTGTACTGCAAACCAGGAGATAAGCTCGACCCTTGGGGGTGCTAGTCCGCTCCAGATCAACTTGAGATTCGAGTCTCGATGACGGTCCTCGTCCTCTTTCTGGTAAGTCCTCTGACAAAACGACTTGACTGAAAAAATCCCACTATCATCAAAAACCCATATGAAAGCATCAACTTTATCTCTGGTTAGGGGGACTTGGCTAATGAGGCCCTTCAATTGCTCGACTTGCTCTACCTCCCAATCAAAGAGACCCCGCCGCCACCATAACCTCCAATTCCACATTGATCCTTCCCATCTCCCCATGCTAGCAATCCTCGCCCCTTGTTGGCCAGACACCGAGAAGAGTCTTGGAAAAATGCTCTTCAAGTCTCCTGATCCGGTCCAGTCATCATGCTAGAAACTAATCCCTTTCCCATCCCCTACAACAACCGACAACCCCTCCTTCAAGGTAGAATCAACTCTCCCTAACTTTACAATATCTGTCTACGGTGACCACCTCCTCTGATAGCCCAGGTTCAGACCACCCGTACACTGCTCCCCATAGTGAATTGAGGAGATAATGTTCTTCCATGACGACCCATCAATCGAGTAGTACCGCCACCACCATTTGAACAATAGCGCATTGTTCCTCATTGTGATATCCCCCACTCCGAGTCCTCCCAAGCTTTTAGGCTTCTGAATCACACTCCATTTGACTAAAGGTAGACTTTTTCTGTTCCCACTCTGGCCCCAGAAAAAATTACGCTGAATACTGATGATTTCTTTGACCACGCCCTTGGGAATCCGAAAAAGACTCATAAAGTACATGGGTAAGCTGTTGAGCACACTTTTGATGAGGACCAATCTTCCTGCTCTAGATAGCACTTTTGACTTCCACCCTGATAACCGCTTTTTTACTTTATCAATTACTGGTTTCCAAGTCTGTCTTCTACCAGCATTTGCCCCTAAAGGGAGGCCAAGGTAAACGGAAGGTAACTTACCAATGGCACATCCCAACAAGTCAGCCGCCTCTCTCTGAAAATGGTCTTCCACACCAAGACCTATGAGTTCCGTCTTAGCAAAGTTCACCTCCAAACCCGAGAGCAAGTAGAAACACTCTAGAACTCTCCTCCAATTCTTGATATTCTCAATGGATGCCTTGCAGAAAATCGTTGTATCATCAGCGAACTGTAGATGCGTCACATGACACCGTTGTCGCCCCACTCTTATACCATGAATCAACCCCTTCTCTACACCCCTCCTATCAGCTGATTAAACGCTTCGACTGCTATCACAAACAAAAAGGGGGAAATCGGATCCCCTTGTCTAAGACCCCTCCCCATTGTGAAGGGTGGAGCAGGAGACCCATTCACAAGAATCGAGATACTAGCTGTCGAAATGCACTCCTTAATCCATCCTCTAAACCTGTCACCAAAGCCTATGATCCTTAGAATGTTGACCACGAAATCCCATCTGATACTATCATAAGCCTTCTGGAAATCCAATTTGACCATAACCCCTCTCACACTCTTCTTCCTTCTGGACTATTGCACAATTTCATTAGCCACCAAGGCTCCATCCAAAATACTTCTTCCTTCAATGAAAGCTGACTGCGAATCCCCTACCAACTCATCAACAACCTGTTTCAACCTCTGCGTAAGAATCTTCGAAATCACCTTGTAAATGCATCCCACCATGCTAATGGGTCTAAACTGGTGCACCTCCTCTGCTTCAGCCACTTTGGGAATCAAAGTTACCAAAGTTGTATTGAGCGCCGGTGATAATCTGCCACCCCTAAAGAAATCCAATACTACTTCAGTAAAGTCCTTCCCAATAACTCCCCACATCTTTCGGATAAAACCCATATGGTATCCATCATAACCTGGTGCCTTCAGGGGATCATATGACCATACTGCCTTTTTGACGTCCTCCTCAACCGGTAAGCTCTCCAGTGCCAAGCTCTTCTCCCTTTCCAATTTGCTAAAGCCGTCCTCACTAATCTCAATATCAGGCAGATCCTGGTGCTCGTACAACTTCTTATAAAAAGATGTGATGATCGCCCTGATCTCTGCTGAATCTGTACACTCCCTTCCATCATGAATAAGCCTATTGATGATCGCTTTCTTTCTCTTTACCGCTGCAACTACATGGAAATACTTGGTGTTCCTATCTCTTTCCTTAAAGCCTCTGACCTTGGAAACTTGTAGCCAGTATGCCTCCTTCCTCTTATGCCATGTCCAAAGCTGACTCTGTAGTGCCGCTCGTCTAGCAATCACTACTTCATCACAAACATTCCCAATCCTAGGGCTCTCCAACTTGCCCAACTCTACTTCAATCGTCCTAATTTTTGAGTCAATATCCCCGAATACCTCCCTATTCCACTTTCTCAGCTCTCCCTTCAACATCTTCAGCTTATCTTGCCATCTTCTCCCCTCCAAACTAGCCCAGCACTTGGCCACAAAACCTTGAAAATGAGGATGCGAGAACCACATATCCCAAGATCGAAACGGAATCAGTCCTTTCCCACACTTCATAAAGCTAATACGGATAGGGTTATGGTCCGAGAGAGACTTACCTAATCCAACACACTCCACATCTGGGCACGACACCAACCAGCTAGGGTCCACTAGGAGCCTGTCTAAAAGACTTGCAGACTTCACCTTATGCTAGGAAAACTTCAAATTTGATGGCTTCAAATCAACCAGCCCCATCTTATCGATCCACTCATTAAATTCCTTCACACTGCTATTGTCTACCCATCCTCCTTTCCTCTCAACACCAGATCTGACCTCATTGAAATCCCCCATGACAATTAGGGGATCCCTGCACTGTTGTCCCACGCCCCACAACTCCTCCCATAGGGCCTTTCGATCCCTTGACACTGGGTTTCCATAAACCAGAAGAATCCCGCAATCCATCGCCAGAGAGCAGAAGCGTCCTTCAATCAATATCCACCTACTACCACTACTAAACTTCCTTAACTCAAAAA
The DNA here is from genome assembly GCA_030549775.1 of Tamarix chinensis. Classification (NCBI taxonomy): domain Eukaryota; kingdom Viridiplantae; phylum Streptophyta; class Magnoliopsida; order Caryophyllales; family Tamaricaceae; genus Tamarix; species Tamarix chinensis. The sequence continues at coordinate 22,542,355 of CM060173.1, read as the reverse complement.
ACTGTGTGTTCCACCCTATTATCAAACCCCCACTTCTTCCTTGTGCCACTGAATCCCTCCATTCAACCACATCAGAACCCCACACCTTATGTTTCCAGGAGTCCAAGATCACCTGATGTTTAGTTTCCACCAATCCACACACCCACGGTTTTTCCTTTGCAATCAACGCTTGCAAACACAACATCTTCCCTACCGCTCCAATCCCCCTTATATTCCAACTAATTACAACCATTGATGACCTGTGCGCTCTCCCCCTTCTCTTCTACCTTCATCTTTGCCTCTCCTTTATTTTCCTTTGGCTCCTTCTAAGACCCGCCAATTTTTCAACACACTTCTTCTCTTCGTTTGATGAAAGCCCAAGTTCCTTTCCTATCTTCCAGCATTCATTCGCCTCTACCCATCCTTCCTCCTCCCTTTCTTTCCCATCATCTCCATTTCTAATCATTTGGTCCCTCTCCCCTTGGTGTGTCGGCAACCTATTATTCTCACAACCTTCAAATCCGGGTGGAGGCCTATCATCACTAGAAGTAGACACCTCCCGGCTCTTCTCCTTACCACTCCCCTCCTCACCTCCTCTTTTCATTTCTGCCCCTATTCCCCCTAGTCCTTCCTTACTTCTGCACCACCTTACGAGCATTCTCTCTTCCTCAATGTCATGTTCAACCCCTGCCAAAATGGTCTTGGTTGACCCAACGGATCGTGCCTCCCCCGAGCCACCCCCTTGCTGATTCACCCCAAAACACTCACGCTGCGCCCGACAAGTCTCCACTCCCTTCCCCTATATTTTCAATAAACCGTCAGCCTCTCGCCCAATTGTCTGCTCAGCCCTTTCTATTCCACTCAACCACGCCATCCCGTCTCCCTCTCTTGCCAATACTAACTCTCTTTCTTGCACGTGACGCCGCCACCCCTCCTCTTCCCAAGGCTCACGATTCCTTCCTTCCTGTCCCAACCCACCAACGCACACCGCTTGCATTAACTCCCCTTCCCCCCACTGTGGCCCTTCTTTCCTTTCCCATGCTGTTGTGGATTCAGCTTCATCAGCCCCAATTAACGGCTGCACATCCTTCGACGCTTCACCCTTCCTCGGACGCAACACCTGCACCGAGCTACTGCTCACCTCCTCACCTTCCATGCATGTTTCCCTACCTGGTGGTATCTTTTCCACCCCTTCACCTTCCTCGTCGGACTCCGTCGAACATGGCCAAAATAATTTCTTACTCTCCACCGGCTTCTGGCACGGCCAACAGCCACACCCCACCTCAGAGACCTGCAGCGTAAACTCCTTCCCATTAACATTTAGTTGCACTTGCTCCCTGATATCCTCCATCCTTGCCGTATCAACCAAAACCCTGGTTACCTCCATGGATTCCCCAAAATCTTTGTCTTCCTCCCAGCAAACCCATCGACCTACCATAAACACCACCTGTCTCACCACCTCCTCTTTCCATGCCACAATCGGAAGCCCTCTAATTTCAACCCACGTCCTCCTGATGTAGCATGCATCTTCCAATTTCCATTTTCTAACCACACTGAACGTTTCATGCAGGAGGCTTACGGTATCCATTGCATCGAGAGCAGCCACCATATTTTCGAAGGTAAGAAGATACTTGTACCTACCGAGGTCTCGCACCTTGCTAAGCGTACTCCATGTCGCCATTAACCGCTGAGTCACCAAGTCCGTCATCATGGGACGCTCTGACTCAACTACAACACTCCGTTCTAACCATTCCATTTCCTCTTTATCCACCCGCATCTGTATTCCTCATTTTTCCATCCTCCTCCCAACCACCATCGCATAAGACTTGTCATCCCTCCATGCGTTACTCCACTTCGTCATGCTCCTATCCTTCGTCGCCGCATTCCTATTCACTGTCCTCTGGTGCATGATCTGGCCCTCTCTCCCAAATCTTTCCATCTTGACGTAAAGCTTTGCCCCATGCAGGAGTATCCCATTGCATTTTTGCACTGCCTCATTTGCCCCTCGTTCATCCCCAAATCGCACAAAACCAAACAAAACCTTCTTCCCCCGCCTAAGTTTCCTGCTAATAAAGACATCTTCCACCTTCCCAGCCACTTCAAAAACCTCCTGCACTTCCCCTACATTAACGTCACCAACAATGTTATCAACGAATACAGAGAAGAGTCTCTTACCCGGTCGCAGCCCTGCATGGCTAACCTATTGGTGTTCATCTCCTTTTGTTGAAGGCGCAACCTTCCTTCTATCATTTTGGTGAGGTGGTGTGCCCGAGCGAGTGCCATGGGAGGCTACTCTGTAGGATGGTTTGGCTACGATACTATGTGGATGGTTGGTAAGTCTGCCAAGAAGCTCTGGAGAATTTTGATGGGTGTAAAGATGGTAGTTTGAATGCGACAGATGGGGGTTAGACGTCTGCCGGTGAGGAAGGGGAACCTTCGGCATGGTATTAGATTTTTGTTACACTGTTTTGAAGATTTGATTGTCTGAAGGGTACATTAATGACTAAAACTTTGGTAGATTTTTTTTCTTCTCCCTATTAGCCGCTTGAAATGAAAAATATTAATTAGACGTTTGAACTGAAAAGTTGTTTAGACGGAGTTCAAGACAATACAATTCTCAGTCATCCACCTAATATTTGAAGAGGAGGGAAAAAGTCAAATGGTGAATATATACGTAAGTTGCATTTTCTCGATTAATCATTCATCTAAGTTATTGTGGTTCATTATTTTTGTAAGAATATCAAATTATACTTATCACTTATCATAATGCATATAAGATATATAAGAGCCACATACAAACGTTTCTTAAAATACAAACATAGAAACTAATTCAGCCATTAAATTAGTATTTATTTAATAGTCAAGATGTAGTAAATACATAACCTAAATTTTAATCCAAACATATATCTAAGCCTAATTCAAAATTCACACAATTTCAAGTTTAAATTCTAAACCATAAACAATACGCCCTAAATCCTAAAATCCTAAAACCTTGAACCATAAATCCTAAATCCTAAACCATAAACTATAAACTATAAACCCTAAACCCTTAACCATAAACACTAAACCTTGAACCTAAGTTAAAACCCTATACCCTTAAGCTTAAACCCTAACCCCTAGCCCTAGCCCTAGCCCTAACCCTAAACCCTAAACTAAAATCCTATACCTATAAACAATAACTTTAAACCCTAACCGCTAAACCCTATACCCTAAACATTAATCATTAATCATTAAACCCCAAACCCAACCCTAACTCTAAACCCCAAACCCAATCTTTAATTGTAAACCCCTATGCCCTAACCTTTACCCTAAATCCAAAACCCTAACACCAAATTCCAAACCCAACCCTAAGCCCATACTTGTGTCACCCATTGTCACCTCCACTAATACTCCATTACTCCCCAAAACTACTTGTCACACTACCTTCTCTGACATAAACATATAAAAACATATAGAACCATGAGTTAAAATCTATACACAACATAAATTCCACACAAAGATTTGAATAGGTAATAATGTCATCAAATTAGTAAATAATTACCACAATTCATAGATATGAAGATTAGGAATAAATAATTAGAGGAGAGACATAAATTAAACAAGCTCGAACTCTCTAATTAATAATGAGCTTGATCTCAAATTAAGAAAAGAAAAACAAAAAATCAGCATCATTGGCCAATCAAAATCATCATCAACAACAACCAATTACATGATCAAAACAATATAAACTAAAAACTAAAATCAAAAGTTGAAGAACTCAACCACACCTATTTTAGATCTATCTTGAAATGAGTGCTTCAAAAATGAAAGATTTTTAAAGACAAGATGTTATCTAATGAGCAAATAATCATCACAATTAGTAAATATGGGAAGGATGAAGCAAAAATTAGTGGAGATACACAAATCAATGAAGCCTAAACTTTATAATTAAATGGTGAACTTGATTTCAAATTTAAAAAAGAAAAAGTAAGAAATCAACAATCATTAATTGATGAAAATAGTCACTAGTAGCAACTAAAACACAATAAAAACTAAAAAATCAAAGTTAAAAGATGATGAACATGAGCGCATAAATTGCACAAAATAATTTGATTTCATATCTGTCCTGAAACATTGCACAAAACAAAATAATTTCATATATAAGTATTTTTCGATTTCATTCGGCATCACCTTTATGGAAACATGTGGCACAGAGTGAATAAGAGCATGTGTTGGTTGATGGATGGGAAATAGAAGAGAAAGAAAAACAAAAAGATCGTCAAGTTGTGTCCTCTTTAACAAGCGGTGGAGAATAATGGACAACGAAGAAAATTAAAAGGCTCAACAGTGGAGATCAACTAACGAGGTATGGAGATCGGCAGTGGCGATCCCAGAAGAAGGCATGTAGACGAGCAACAGTTGAGGCAGAAGGCTTGGATTTGCAAAGTGTGGAATGTAAGCCATGTATAAGTTGTATGTTCCGTCTATATTCTATTTCAAATATTCACTATTATGTCACTATAGCTCTACTTATTTGTTCTCCTATATTTTAATTTTAATCTTTCATTTTAAGAATCCTACGATTGTAAGTGTTTCCAACATTCGTATTTTAAGAATTAATTTTTATCTAATCTTGTTTATATATATATATCATGTAAAAACTACATCTTAAAATACAAATATAAGAATAGATTATGGTTGTTCGATCAACTAAATAAACCGCCACGATTTGATTGAAACAAGAAATTTATATAGCGGCGGCATTATCGTCATTTGTGAACGATAAATATTATTTTTTTCTTACGCCCTGTGCGTGCTACGCGATATATTCTCAATTGTTAATTTACTAACTCAACTACTAATACCAATATACCATCTTGGCATGGTGGTCCAATGCTTAATTTCTAGCGCCTTGCTTTAATTCGAGTAACAACAGCGACATTAAGTGACATGCTAAACACTTGTTCTTTTATATTTTATTATAATATATACACTTTTTATTATTAGAGTTTAGGTCTTTAGAATTATGAGTTTAGGATTTACAAATTAAATTAATTTTTGCTTTATTTTTGGCTTAAGTTTAAAATCATCTAGATCTAGAATTTATTCTATTTATTTTAGAATTTTCATATTTTTAATAGTGTTTAGGGTTATTCAATTTATTTTAAGGTTTTTAGATTTTTTAATACGGTTTAGGGTTTATTCCATTTACTTTAGTTATTTTAGAATTATAATCAGACTTAGCATTTAGGGTCTAGAATTAGGATTTACTCAATTTTATTTTAGGGCTTTTAGATTTTTAGTAGTTTTTTAGGATTTAGGATTTATTCCATTTATTTAAGGGGTTTATTCACATTATTTAAGATTTTTAGATTTTTAGTAGGGTTCATTTTATTTAATTTATGTTGGTTATAATTGTAATAGGGGTTTAGGATTAATTTAATTTATTTAAGGTTTTTTAGATTTTTTAATAGGGCTTATGAGTCATTTCATTTATCTTAGATTTTTAATAGGATTTAAGGTTTATTCTATTTAATTAAGTTTTTTTAAATAAAATTTATAGATTTGGGTTTATTCTATTTATTTTAGGTTTTCTAAATTTTCTTTTAATAGGGATTAGGGCTTATTGAATTTATTTTAGATTTTTAGATTATTTTAATAGGGTTTAGAATTTATTCCATTTATTTTACAATTTTTAATATAGTTTATGGTTTATGATTTATTTTATTTGCTTTAAGGTTTAGGACTTAAAGTTTTACAAGCAACGCTACTATATAGTGGTTTGCTTTTATACATGATATTGACTTTAAGCAGTTAGAATTAGATGAGGGAGAAATGAAGTTATAACATATATGTGCTTGGATAATATGCTACTCTTGAATTAAAGAGGATATGTGTTTAAATAGGATGTTGCTCTTGAATTAAGGATAGAGAGGGGAACTTTTCCAAAAAAAAAAAGAAAGAAAGAAAGAAGGAAAAGATAGAGTGGGCCACTAAAGTAATATCTGAGTTGTATTTGGATAACATATATTAAAAGTTGGGTAGAGTTAGAACATGTTGAATTACCATCACCTTTACCACATCCAATTGCTTCTCTAGAAGTCATTTATAAAAATTTGAATTTATTTACATTGCTACCATTTTTTTTTGCTTACAAAGTAAGGGAAATATCCAAAAGTTACATTAGCATTGTTTGATAATTAACACCTCCAGCCTGGTTGAAGAACAATCTATCCCATATCACTAAGGGTGGGAAATAATATACCTGTAAACCCAAGGGTTGCTTGTGTCCTAAATGTGACATACCATCGTCAACTCCATTAGTTTCCTCGTGAGAGTGAAGAATTTGGAATTGTGTAAAATTATGCATGATGCATTCACATGCTTGGATAATAGATGAGTAGGGATGCCATTCATTTTGTTTTCCATTAACCATTCTAGCAGCAACCACTGAGTCGCAATTGATCACAATTTTTTTAGTCCCCTTTATTGAGCCTTCTGTAAAGCATAGAATATACCCCTAAAACTCAACTTCAAGAATGGTCCAAAATCCCAGGTTAGTTGAAAAACCAAAAAGTCAGTGTCCCAAAGCATTTAGTGCTACTCCCCCTGCAATAATATTAAGATTCGAGATGTCATTGCCATCAATGTTGATCTTAACCACCATAGGGAGTGGGGGACTCCAACCTAGCGCCGTCGTTTCTCGTGGTATGCTCGATCTTCTAATTCCATCCAACGATCTCCATGCCTTAAATTCATTCTTGGCAAAAAAATAATAATTATCCATTGTGCAACTCGTTTAGGGCACACATGACCTCTAAATTTGATGCACTTCTTACTCTAGTATCAGATTCTCCATTGAGCAATGGTAAAAACAATTTTCCATGGTGGATGAGGTGTTCCACAATGTAGTGTTTCCTAATATTAAACCATAACCAAGCATCCAATGGGAGTGAAAAGAAATCTACATGTATCTCAGTTGGGACAAGGTGTCTCCCTATTTCATTGGCCATAAGAGAATCACGCAAAGTGTGCAAAGTATGATCATTGGCAATATTGTATAGGTTGCAAACAATATAAAACATTAAATGTTAACACTAGTAGTTTACTTTGCTTAGCTAGCTATAATTCCCAAGTAAACATAATAAGTGGATATGTTCATGCATGTGCACCTTCAAAACATAGTTCCATTTAGAAGACAACGGTGCATCCTTATTACTAAGTAGTTTGTATGTTGATTGAACATAGAAACAAGCATCCAAAGAGTGTACCCAAGCAAATCCATTAGTCTCCTCATTATTTATATCAACAAAATACTAATAACTTCCATAACACGATCTAATAGAAGCTTGATATGAAAAATTCCCCACATCTAATTGCGACTATCATCCATCATGTTAAAAAATGACATACTCATTTCTTTTGAAGTAAGGACCTCTAAAGAATTATGGATCAACAACCTTGACCCCATCCTAATCACACTAGAAGGAGGTTAAGTTTCTAATAATTGATAATCAATTGCAATCCTTGTTGTAAGAGATGAGTAGTTGATGGTAAATTCTTCTATAGAGATAAATCATCTAGCTTTGGTTGCACCTTAAATATACTTGCTTGCTTGAAGTACTTATCATTGATGAATCCAAATAACATCTCCATTTTGTAATTATTCCTAGAAAAATGTCATCATGAAGGCCTTGATATTCTCATCTATGCATCGTATGCCCAAACCTTCAACGCTTTTCACCTTTCAAATATGATGCCACTTAACAAGATGTAACTTTCTCTTCTTTTCTGAGGTACCCCAAATGAAGGCCTGATTGAGTTTATTCATTATCTCATTGAGTTACTCAGGAAGCATCATTATCTGCATGGTGTAGGTAGGAATAGTGAAAGCAACTGCCCTAACCAAAGTTACTCTACTAGCAAGGGAAAATAAGAATGGTTGCCAAGATAATATTCTTTCATGCACCTAGTCAATGGCATCAGAAAAAAACCCTTCCCACTTTTACTTAGCAGGATCTTGATCTTTAAATACTGTCCCATCAAAGAAGTCACCTATATTCCCTATTTTTAAAAGTTATAAGCAGAAGTAAATATGGTAAATTTTAGGGATTCTACTTCCACACTTAGTATCAGATCAATTTTCCTTCATAGTTCCGATACCAAGTGTTAAAGTTGAAAATATACTTTATACTAATAAAAGATAAATTTATAAAAACATAGTAGCGCAATAGTTAGATTACAAGAAATAAAATCCATTAATAGTGGTTGCAGAATAAAATCATTAGAAAAGGAAGTATAAGAGTTTTAAGGAAAGCACATAAATCTTTTCAGATATTCCTAAGCTCTTAACCCGAGAGTAAATCTTGATTAGCGCTTGCGAGCTAACTTACTATGGCCACTGCCCATTGAATAAGCAGGGGTCAAGAAAGGAACCTTTTAGTACTATGATACCGAGTAACCCTTTATACATGACTAATATGCATGGCCCGTATACAACACATCAGTTTCCACCCATCAAACACATGAACATGAAATTACGCATACATAAACTGGAATATAACAATCATTCGAATGGCTACATGCATCAAGATTGTATGTCACAAAGGATCATTTACTTAGAAATAATATAATTTACCAAAGGAGAATTCAAGTGATGCTCTTTGTAGTATAATTAGAGAGCCAACATCATACTCAACCATGCACACCATCCACTCAACTCAAAGGTAGGTTTATAGACCCATCAATACAATACCAAACTCAATCCATCTTGGTAGGCACCAAGGTTGTTGCCATATCACATCAGTATTGCATAAGAGTTCATTCATTTTTGTTTGGACTCAAGCCATTTGCTTAGAACTTGTTCATCTCTCAAATTATATCCACGTAGGTTCAGGAACCCCACTATTCTCACTCGTGGACCGGTAAATATAATACAACTAGGGGTGTGTAAAACCGGATATCCGTATTTGTTTGGATATTCTTTTCGGATATCCACTTCTCATTTTTGAGACCAGATATTCGGGATGTGGATATCCAAAAAATACTGACCGAATATTGACCGGATTTAGATATATCCAATATCCATATGAAAATATTTTCTTAATTTTAATATCTTTTGCTAGAATACTTTTAAAAATAAAGACCATATATCAATCACTATTCATATCTATATACATATAAATGTCTTATTTTATCTAAAAGAAGTATTAAAATATTATTGTAAGTATTTAAAATATAAAAATAAATAAAATTTTAAAACTTAAAACTATAAAAACATAATAATATGATGTATTATTGAAATAATTAACAAAATATTGTATATTTTTTCAGATCGGATAATCCAGTAAAAAATCGGATATCCGAATGTCAGATATCCTTTTGGACTAAAATCGGTTCAGATATCCTAAATGTCGGATCGGATTTTCGGATCCCAGACTTTTTGTACAACCCTAAATATAACCTAGGGTAGCACGCTCTTGGTCACTATTATGACTGGTGGACTAGTAAATATAATACAATCTATGACAGAACACTCCTGACTACTATTATAACCGGTGGATCGGTACATATGATATAATCAAGGACAAAATGCTCCTGACCACTATTATAACTAGTGGACATATATATAATATAATATAATATAATATAATATAATATAATATAATATAATATAATATAATCTAGGGTAGAACGCCTCTAACCACTATTATAATCGGTGGACTGGTACATATAATAGAATAAAGGGCAAAATGCTCTTGACCACTATTATAACTGGTGGACCGGTACATATGATATGATCCATATGGTCCCAATCTACGTAATGTTTCATTGTAAGTACTTAGTGTCTTTCCATTTAATTATCACACAATTCCATTTTATTTACTCAAGGGGGAGATCACAAACTCGGAGACACATTGGTACACCGGTCATATTGGTGCATAAGAGCAATATAGTATCCTACCAACTATCAACCCAGTGACACAAAAGAACCCTAGTCGCACTGATACACGCAGGCACACACCCTACTGATAATGACACCTAATCCATAAGTATGCATACCCCCTAATTAGGTCTGTAGAGCTAGATATAGTAAATGTAGAGCCTAATTGGGGCACTAAGGCACATCAACAAAACCAGAACAATCGTGGGCTAAACCATGTCTTTCGGATAGCGACCCCTAATGAGCCACCATTCCCGATCTTGAGGTATTTCACTTGATGTATTAGTATCTTAATTAAGGTGACCACGAGAAACGCATATTAATTACATACTTAACCATTTTTATTTGTTTCCATTATTATGAAGTAACCATAATCAGGATTATTGTTAATGTCAACATAAATAGTCCACTAAGGCCACCCTAAGTTCCAACACTTATACTTAGGCACCTTAGGTCAAAATGACCAAAATGCTCCTAAGGCTAAGGCTACCTCTTTACCATCCACTTCCATCACATAATTCATTTTTATTTATTGACATGCCATAAAAAGAGCACCACGCCATAAGTATACTATCGATTATGTAGTTAAGTTACTTGACACACCAAATGACAATTTTACACATAATACCCTGACATGCACTTACACAACAACTAGCACACATTCTCATGCTTAATCAATAATTAATGTAATTCTTGTATGTTTATGAGAATAACAACATAACATACTCCAAATTACCAAGTTACCCCTACGCTATACATACTCATTATGATACACTCCAAATTACTAAAATACCCTTAGGTCTTAAAATGTTCATGATCATGCTTGCACAGGTGATACCAAGGCAATAACCCCTATTATCATATTTAACATAAATTTATTTCTAGAATACATGTTTATTAGACCAACCACCATATTACATGCAAAATTACCAAAATACCCCTAGAATATATTTTATCAAATATCATGTTCAAATAAGTGATACTAAGTTAATAAACCCCTATTATCATATTTAATATCAATTCATACTTGCCATGCATATTCATTTAACTAATCACCATTTTACATGTAAAATTACTAAAATACCTCTAGACCATATTTTATTGATTATTATACTCAAGTAAGTGATAGTAGGACAATAAACTCCTATTATCATGCTTAACATCATTGTGTACTTATCATGTATGTTTATTCGACTAATCACCATTTTACATAAAAAATTACCAAAATGTCCCTATGTCATAAAATATTGATAATCATGCCCAACAAGAATTATTAACACCACAACACCCCTATTATTATTCTTAGCACTAATTATTACTTACCATGCATGTTTATTTTGGTAACCCCCATTTCACATGTAAAATTACTAAAATGCCTATAGGTCATTTAACATTAATAATCATACCCAACATACATTAATAATACCATAAAACCCTTATTACCATTCTTAGCACCAATTAGCACCCACCATGCATGTTTATCTAGGTAACCCTCAGTCATATGTAAAATTACTAAAATGCCTCTAGGTCATTTAACATTAATAATCATACCCAACATACATTAATAATACCGTAAAACCCCTATTACCATTCTTAGCACCAATTACCACTTACTATGCATATTTATCCAGGTAACTCTCATTCACATGCAAAATTACTAAAATGCTCCTAGGTCATAAAATATTGATAATCATGCCCAACCATGCACCACAACTGCCTATTAGCATACTTAGCACCAATTATTACTTATCATTCATATTTATTTAGATGACCCCCATTGCACATGAAAAATTACTAAAGTGCCCCTAGAATACAAAATATTGTTATTCATGATGGAACATGTATTCTCAATGCCAGCAACCCCTGTTATCACTTTCAATACAAGATAACACTTAGTATACATTTTTATTAAGATAATCAACACCATACATTAAAATTACTAAATTACCCCTAGGACATAAAATATTGATATTTCTACTAACACTTATACTTAAACTCCACCAAACTCTCATATCCATTCTTAACATCATACATAACACATTCCCATTTAGGTTTAAATATCGTAATGTGTCCAAATGACCAAATTTCCTCTAAGGCTCACATTAGTATTATTTTCACTACAAGCGTCAATACTCATTTATCATAATATGCATATACTCATAACACCCATTATCAACATTAACCCTATTCTTAATCACCCTTTTACACATATCACATCATATACAAGATAACATGCTTTTCTTTCTACTTTCTAAGATAACATTAATAATCATGAGATTATTGGTAACACATCATATTTACATAAATCACATACCAAAAACCCTAATATGCTAACATATGATAATCCATACATTTTAGTGGAGGTATAACGGTTACCTTATTTCTAATAAAAATCAAACTTTACCGTTATCCCAATTTAAAATGTTTAAGCTCCGTTTAATAAGATTTCATACCTAAAATAATGTCATAAGTGATATATTAATATTAGATAAGTAAAAGAATAATTTTTTAAAAAAATATTTATTACATATCTAACATTATAAAACTATCTTATACCTCAATATAAGCTAAAATATACCAAACTTATGTAGTATAAATCACGGTGCCCATGTAACATGAGAAATGCAAATGGATGCAGTGGACGAGGGGAAGGAAAAAGGGAAGAAGGGGGAGACTTGTGTAAGGCTTGAGGGAGATGGTGAAGTGGTTTTGGGCCTAGTTGTTAGGTGTAGGGGTGAGGTAGGAGGTGGGTGGTGATTGGGGGTTGAGGTGTGATGGCTTGGAGTAGGCGGAGACTGTAGTGGTGGCTGTAGGAGAAAGGTACAGAAAAGGGAGGGAGAAGAAGAAGAAAGGAAAAGAAGAAGAGAAGGGAAGAGGGAGAGGTAGGTGGTTAGGGTAAGGTGGTGTAATTCCCAACAAATTTGCTTAACCTAATTCCATATCATTAGCCCTAATTTGACTCTAATCCCTAGAAATCTTATTATTAGTTTTAACCAAATTTCTTAATCTTGAAACTTTAACCAAAACTGAAACTTTGATTCGGATAAACTGAAATTGAAACCAGCTAAAATTTTTCGCTAATCCAAATTATTTGAATAATCCCAAAATTCCTAATCTAATCTTAATTCCCTACCCTTTCACTCTTTTCCTTTTCTTTTCTTCCTTTCTTCCCTTTTCTTCCTTTTTCTTTTCTTTTCTTTTTCCTTCTTCTTTTGCGCCGATTTTATGGTTGGAGGAGTTTTGATTCCTATGTACCTCCCTCCACTTTCCTCCCACATACTTCCTCTCACCATCACCCTGCCAGCCCTGCTACTCCCTCATGCCATTCCTCTTCTTCTTCTTCTACTCTCCTTGCTGTTGCTCTATTTTTGCAGCCCTACCACCCTTCTTCTTCCTTCTTCTTTCTTCTTCTCCCTACCTTCTCCTCCCATGCACATTTTCTTCTTCTTCATCACTTGCTCGTGCTTCTACCCGACTCCCATCCCTCTCAACCATCACCATCCATCATCATTTTCTTTCTTCTTTCTTCTTCTTCTTGGCAGATTCATTATCGTCGTCATTGTCACCCTGCCATTTTTCTCCTCCAAGGCATGCCACCTTACTAGTATAAATACCCCTCTAACCCTCCATTTTATTATCATCCATCAGCTCCCCAACCTTATTCTTTTCTTCCTTCTCCTTTCTCCTTCTTCTTCCTCCTTCTTCCCTATTTTGGCATTTGAAACACCCAATCCACCACCGAGTACCACCCAAGCCACCATTAGCCGCCCTTTGGCTGGTGGACCAACCACCAAGGTTGCCCCAACCTTCCCCCTCACCATCGCCTGCCATCGTCGCATACCACTGCCTCTTTTTCCTTCTCCTTCCCCTCAGTTGTTGAAGAGTTTTAGAGTGCAAGACTTGCTGCACGGCCGTACAATGCTAAGATATCCTACTACATAGTCGTGCAACTCTTGCACCATCTGGCCGTGCGTTTTATTTCCTCTCAGCCCAATGCTGCACAGCCGTGCAATTCTTGCACCACTTGTGTAACACCCCCAAAATTTACTACTGAAAAATTTCGTTTTATTAAAAAGAATTAGCAGAAGCAAAATAATAAAACTATGAATTCTGGGGATATTATTGCCACACTTAGTACCAGACCAGTTCACTCCTACCGTTCTAGTACCAAGTCCTAAGGCTAAAAGAGAAAAATACAATTTACGAGAAACTCAAACCAATGATTAAATTAGAGTAGTGCATTTAAACATTTTATAAGAGTATAATACACCACTGGTGGTTACAAATCAACAAATACGTTGAAACCATAAATTTTAAAGGTGAAAGAGTACAACCCTAGGGTTTACCGGATAGTACCTTACACTATTTCCCGAGAGCCCACTTAAATAGTACCTGAGAACGACCTACAAGGGACACTGCCCATTGAATAGGCAGGGCCCCATGAGTGGAACCCTTTAGTACTACGGTACTGAGTAACCCTTTAAATCACACTTAACAGTAAGCCTACAATGCAACACAAGATACTACATACATACATAATGAAAGGTAAATACTTAATGTCCATATTTATACAACCACATACTTAACAAATCAGTCAGATATTAATAGGCCATAGAGAACAATCGATACTTCTAGGCCTTAAGCCCTTAGTCCATCATTATCAATCATATCGGATTATAAATATCCGTGTGAGTGCGGGAACCCCACTATTATTCGCCAGTGGACTGGTCATGTAAGGAAAAATGCTCCTAGCCACTATTGTTCGTCGGTGGGCAGGTCATGTAGGGAAAAATGCTCCTGGCCACTATTATTCACCGGTGGACCGGTCTGGCCCCGACTCACATGGTATTTCACTATAAGTGATTAGTATTTTTCCATAATTTATTTATAGCCAAATAAAATTTATTGAGTTCGGGACCTCCACCATTATGGCTGGTGGATCATAATATAAATATATATCATCCAGGGTAAAACATCTTGGGCCACTATTATATCCGGTGGATCGGTACTCATAAACATCATCAAGGGTAAAACCTCCTAGGCCACTATTATATCCGGTGGGTCGGTACTCATAATATAATTCAACTGGTCCCGACTCATTAATCTTTCACTTTAACGATTAGTGTTTTCCCCCTTTTAATCAGCACATCAATTCCATTTATTTGCCTCTATAGGGAGATCAAGATCCTGAGACACAAAGGTACACCGGTCGCACTGGTGCATAAAAGCTACTTAGTACCCTTCAACTATTAACCCAAGGATGCAAAGGTACCTTGGTTGTACTGGTCCATAAAGCTAACTCAGTACCTTACCGATAAGGACACCTATTCCATAAGTATGCATACCGCCTAACTAGGTTCGCAGAGCTAGATAGAGTATATATAGGGCCTGGTTGGTGCATAAAGGCACACCAACAAATACCAGAATAATCATGGGCTAAACCACGTCTTTAGGGTAGCGACTCCTAAAGAGCCACCATTCCCAATCTCAAGGTCTTTCACTTTAAGTACTAGTGTCTTAATTAAGGTGATCACAAAAGCACAATAATCAGATAATTATTCACTTTTAATCGTTCGGATATCATCAGATATTTCTTATTCAAATGGTTGTCCAAGGTAACACAGAATAATCATTAAGGCCATCCTAATCTCATCTAATTTCAAATTAGAATTCGTTCTCGTGATACTTACTAATTATTAAATACTATTACCTCGCTAATCAACGTTATTTGAGTCATATTACGAAATTCCACAATCACAACGACATGTTAGATACAAATTACTCATTTACCCCTTACTTATATAATTGCTAAGTCATCCTTTCCTTACTTGACAAATTATCATACTACCCTCCTTGTTACATAATTACCAAGTTACCTCTTACTCGATTTAGGTTACCAAGTTATCTCCCATACTTATTAGGTCACTAATCCCCCCTTCATAATTATTACACTTAATATATTTTCCATTTGGTTGGTTAGATTACCACTTTGCCCTTTTTTCATTTATTATAATTAATAAATTGCCCTTGAGTTGGTCAAATTGCCAAATTACCCTTCCTTAGTATCCTAATTACCAAATTATCACTTTATTTGGTTAATTACCAAATTACCATTCTCTGTTATCATAATTACCAAACTACCATTTTCCATTATCAAAATTACCAAATTACCCTTTAGTTATTTAAATTACCAAATTTCCCTTCGCTATTATCATAATTACCAACCTACCCTTCTCTATTATCAAAATTACCAAATTACCCTCTAGTTGGTTAAATTACCAAATTACCCTTTTATATGATCATAATTACCAACTACCCTCTCCATTATCAAATTTACCAAATTACCCTTTAGTTATTTAAATTACAAAATTGCCCTTCACATTTATCATATTTACCATTTTACCCTTCTCCATTATTAAATTATCATTTTACCCTTCTCTTTCATTAAATTATCATTTTACCCTTCTCAATTATTATAATTACCAAGTTATTCCTTTTCAATTTCCACTTTTACCCCTTTTGTCCACAAATTAACATTTTGCCCTTTTTCTTCCAAAATTACCAATTTACCCCTTTTCATTTGAAAATTACCATTTTACCCTTTTTACCTCCAAAAATTACCATTTTATCCCTTACCTCCAAGTTACCAATTTACCCTTTACCTACAAATGTACTATTTTACCCTTACCTCCAAAGTTACCATAATACCCTTTATCTCTAAAATTACCATTTTATCCTTAAATTCCAAAATTACCCTTTTACCCTTTAATTACAAAATTACCACTTTACCCTTGCCTCCAAAATTACCATAATACTCTTTTTAATTAAAAATTACCATTTTGCCCCCTTAGTACACCACTTATATTAAATTGTCATTTCTACATACAATATTAATATTAACACCTCATCCACAACTCTTATAATTATTATAATATTATTAGCACCCATATATATATATATATATATATATATATATATATATATATATATTAGGCCATATTATTGTACAAGATACATTACTAAAATACCCTTAAAGCTCACAAAATATTAACCATGCATTAAAGATCACAATAGCATAATACAACATGGATAATACTTAACATTTTCATTAACAACCAAACTCTTACCTTAAACAATATTTCCATACATAACATATAACCTAACATGCTTCTTTTCATCTAACATCACAAGAAACTATGCACATAATATTAAACAACATATATTAAGCATAATAACATACTAAAAATCCTAATGTGCTAACATACATTAATCCATGCGTTTAAGTGGGATTTAACGGTTACCTTGATTCTCGTAAAAACAAACCTTACTGGTATTCCGGTTTAAGGTTCAAGCTTTGATTATCAAAACCAATACCTAAAAATAATATCAAGATTAATTATATTAGAAATAAGAGAAAACCAAGTGTAAGACTTTATAAAACTTAATTAATAAAATAATTAACTTAAAATATTATTATACCTTAAAATCATTAACCAATTAAATCAAGAAATGCAGCAGCTCATACTACTCATGTAGCATGAGCTGCATGCAAGGAAATGAGGAGGAGGGGGTTCGAAGGTGGTGAAAAGAGGAGGAATGGGTTATTTTTAGGTTGGTGGTTTAGGGCTAGGAAATAAGGTGGTTGGGGGAGGATTTAGGGCAATAGAAGGGTGTAGAGGTGGAGAGGGGGTGTAGGTGGTGGTCAGGGATGGGTTAACAGTGGCTAAGGGCAGCGGAGCCAACGACAACAAGGCTATAAAGTGGTGCTGTCGAGGTGGGTTGAGAGGGATGGTTGAGAAGGAAGGAAAAGGGAGGGGGAAAATGAAGGCTCTCGGGTGGGGGTTTTGGGCAAAGGAGTATTGGGGGTGGTAGAGGGGGTTGCAGCGATTAATGTAGTGGCTCAGGTGGCGGTAAAAATGGCGGGACGACGGCAGATCGGGACGGTATAGGGTGGTTGTCGAGAAGGGATGGAAATAAGAGAAAAAGAAGAGAGGAGGAAGAAGGAGGCTACGGGGAAGAAGGAGGAAGAAGGAGGCTACGGGGTGTCTTAATGGGTGTTGTGATGGTTTAGGGGTAAGGTAGAGGGTGGCAAGGGGTGGTTCAGGTGGCTGTTGAGGCGACAGCAGTGGCAGAGTTGGGCAGCAAAGCAAAAATAGGGTGAGAGAGGGGAGGAGAAGAAGGGGAGAAAAAGAGGTCGGGGAAGGCATGGAGAGGCTCGGGAAAATGTAGAATGAGGTAGGGAAGGAAGAAGAAAAAGAAGAGGAAGAGAGAGGAGGGGATAGGGTGCTTGAGGGGTGGTGGTAGGGTTGTAGGGCAATGGCCATGGCAGGGAGAGGGAGAAGAAGAGGGATGGTAGGGCATGGGGAAGGGAGAGATGGTGGGGTCGGGATGGGGTAGAGAAATGGTGGGAGAGAGAGAGAGAGTTAGGGAGATCAATAGGGGAGAGGGGGTTGCAGGTGGGGTGGTAGTGATGGCGAGTTGTCAGGATTCTCGCTGGGGAAAGAGGAAGAAGAAGAAGGGAAGAAGAAAGGAGAGGGGGAGCTGGGTGCAACGGGCGACCGAAGCAAAAAAAGAAGCTGGTCGGCCCAATCGGGGAAGAAAGGAAGGAAAGAAGGGAGGTGGCCGGGCTCACGTGGGAGAAGGAGGGGGGAAGAGTGGGCTTGTAGCCCAGAGCGTAAGAGGGAGACAAGGTAGGCCGAGCCAGCCGACGACCCAAAGAAAAAGAAAAATAAGGAAAAGAGGAAAAGAAGAAAAAGGAGAACGAAAAAGGGAAAAAGGAAAAGTAAAATGAAAAGGAAAATGGTATTAAATAAAATAATTTAATTTATAAAATAATAAAATATAATATTATTGGGTAATAAATTTATTTAATAATTTAATTTAATATAATTAGAATATAAGGGTTTAAAAAAGGATAATTTTAGTAAAATAATGGTTTGAAAAAATATTTAAATATTAAGAGTGTGATAAAATAATAAAATATTTATTTTAATTTTTTAAATATTTATATCCAATTTTATATACTCAAAAATCCATAAATAATTAAACTAAATAGATTTAAAGGTTAATTTACCCCAAATAAAATTTATTTCTTAAATTATTTGCTTTTAAAATTTCGGGGGATTACAGCTTGACCATGCGCCTTTTCTTCTTTAGACCTGTTGTGCACTGTTACTATACAACCGTGCAACTCTTGCACCATCTAGCTGTACAACTTCCCATATTAGCCGTGCAACCCTATTTTCACCCCAAATCTTGTCCAAACACCACAAAAATTTAACTATAGCTCCACCACACACTCTTTTACACTTCCATACAATTCAAGTTTCTATTTGACTCCAGTAAATTCTATTTTTACCCTTCTCTACCATAATCTTCCTCTTCATTTTTAACCTCAAATCGTAATCATATTTTATCTTATTTTTATAGGTGATCTTCCGGTGATCTCAGAGGAGGTATAGGATTTACGTGTATAGAGCTCAGTGTCCTTGTCGATAAGGATACATATCATATCTGTAACACCCCCAAAATTCACTATTGAAAAATTTTGTTTTATTAAAACAAATAGCGGAAGCAAAATATAAAATGGTGAATTTCAGGGATATTACTGCCACACTTAGTACCAGACCGGTTCATTTATACCGTTCCGGTACCAAGTACTAAGGCTAAAGAATGAAATATCAATTGCTAGAAATTCAAATCATATTTAAAATTAGAGTAGCGCAAGTAAGCATTTACAAGGATAGAATCCGCCAATGGTGGTTACAGGAATAAATTAGATTTAAACCAAACATTAGAACATGAAGCATGAAATCCTAAAGGCCGGATAATCCTTACGCTCTTTCCCGTTGCCCACTTGAGTAGCACCTGAAAAAGACCTGCAAGGGACACTGCCCATTGAATAGGCAGGGGCCCCACAAAGGGAACCCTTCAGTACTACGATACTGAGTAACCCTTTAAAATCACACTTAAAAGTAGGCTCGTAATGTCACACATGATACAAATCCATATACATATATAACAAGATGTGTACATATAACATTCACATAATTAACAATCACATCGGATATCAATAGGTCGTTATGATCAATCGATACTTTCGGGCCTTAAGCCATGTCATAGTGCAAAATCAATACATTCGGGCCTTAGGCCATTAGTCCGTCATTATTCAATCAACTCTCATATTTTATATCCATGTGAGTGCGGGAACCCCACTATTATAGCTGGTGGATCGGTCACTTATAGGGCAAAACGCACCTAACCACTATTATATGCCGGTGGATCGGTCTCTAGGGTAAAACGCTCCCGGCCACTATTATTCGCCGGTAGACCGGTCTGGCCCCGACTCACATGGTGTTCCACTATAAGTGATTAGTATTTTTCCGTAACTTCATTTACATACATGATTGATTTTATTGAGCTCGGGACCCCCACTATTATTGCCAGTGGATCGGAATATATATCAACATCATCCAGGGCAACACGCTCCTGAGCCACTATTATATCCGGTGGATCGGTACTCATAATCACTTGCTAGGGCAACATGCTCCTGGGCCACTATTATATCCGGTGGATCGGTACTCATAATCACTTGCTAGGGCAACACGCTCCTGGGGCACTATTATAACTGGTGGATCGGTAATCAATATCATAATTCAACTAGGCCCGGCTCATAATCTTTCACTTTCATGGTTAGTAATTTTCCTTTATTTAATTAGCACAACAATTTTATTTATTTGACTCGGACAGGAGATCAAGAACCCGGGACACAAAGGTACATCGGTCGTACCGGTGCATACAAGCTACTCAATACCCTTCAACCATGAACCTAGGGACGCAAAGGTACCCTGGTCGTACTGGTGCATAAAGCTACTCAGTACCCTACCGACAAGGACACCTAATTCATAAGTATGCATACCCCCTAACTAGGTCTGTAGAGCTAGATAGAGTAAGATATAGGCTTGGCTAGGGCATGAAGGCACACCAGCAAATACTAGAATAATCGTGGGATAAACCACGTCTTTAGGGTAGCAACCCCTAAAGAGCCACCATTCCCGATCTCGAGGTCTTTCACTTTAAGTATTAGTGTCTTAATTAAAGTGATCACGAAAAGCATAATAATTAAATACTTATTCACTTTCAATCGTTCTGATATCATTAGTTGTTTCTTATTCAGGTGGTTATCCAAGATAACATAGAGAAATCATTAAGGCCATCATAATCTCATATAATTCCGAATTAGGATTCGTTCTTGTAATACTTACAAATTATCAAATACTCTTACCTTGCTAATCAGCATTATTTGAGTCATATTATAAAATTCCATAATCACAACGACATGTTAGGTACAAATTACTCATTTACCCCTTACTTATATAATTGCTAAGTCATCCCTTCCTTACTTGATAAATTACCATATTATCCCTTACTCGTTTTAGGTTACCAAGTTATCTCCTACACTTTTTAGATCACCATTCACCCCTCATAATTGATACACTTATCATACTTCCCATTGGGTTGGTTAGATTACCAAATTGCCCTTCTTCTTTGTTATAATTAATAAATTGCCCTTGTGTTGGATAAATTACCATATTACCCTCCTTCATTGTCATGATTACCATTTTGCCCCTTTAGTTGGTTAAATAATTACCAATTTACCCTTTAGTCGGTTAAATTACCAAATTGCCCCTTTAGTTGGATAAATTACCAAATTGCCCTTCTTCTTTATCATAATTACCATTTTACCCCTCTCAATTATCATAATTGCCATTTTACCCTTTTCAATTATTATAAATCCCAAATTACCCTTATTCATAATTACAATTATTAATTTACCCTTCTTCATAGTTATAATTGCCAATTTACCCTTTCTCCATATTTATAATTATTAATTTAACTTCTCCATATTTATAATTATCAATTTACCCTTCTCCATTCTTATTATTACTATATTGCCCTTCTCCATTATTAAAATTATCATAATGCCCTTTTATTGATTAATTTACCAAATTACCCTTCTCTATTGTAATTATCCAATTGCCCTTATATAATCATAATTTAATTACCCAATTATCCTTCGTTATTATCATAATTACTAAGTTACCCCTTACTCCCAAGTGTGCCATAAATATCCTTTAAATTTATAAAATTACCATTCTACCCCTTACTTCCAATTACCATAATATATTTTTAATTACAAAATTACTACAATACCCTTTTACTTATAAAATTACCATATTACCTCTTTTACTTTACAAATTACTATTTTACCCTTTTACATCCAAAATTACCATTTTTTTTTATCTTTCCTTACAAAACTACCATTTTGCCCTTCTCTTCCAAAATTACCATATTACCCTTTACTCCCAAAATTACCATAATATCCCTTTACTTATAAAATTAACATTTTTCCACTTTACTTCCAAAGTTACCAAAATTACCACAATACCCCTTTTTACTTGTAAAATTACCATATTGCCCTTTTCCTTCAAAATTGCTACTTTACCCCCTTTATTATCCCACTTTTATTAAATTAACATTTCCACATGGAATAATAATATAATTACTCCACTAACAATATCTAACTGCACCAACTATTATATTTTAATATAATACATATTAGCACCCATACATATTAGGCCATAATCTAGTACAAGGAATATTACTAAAATGCCCCTAGGGCTCACAATAATATTATTCATGCATAAATGGTCACAATAACATAAAATAACATGGGTAAGTACTTAACACTTTCATTAATAATCAAGTTCTTCCCTTAGAGAACATTTACACACATAGCACATAAAAGGGCATATTTTCCTTTTTATTAAACAATACAAGCCAACATATAAATTATACTAACAACCATATATCAAACATAATAACATATTAAAAATCCTAATGTGTAAACATACGTTTATCCATGCGTTTAAGTGGGGTTTAATGATTACCTTAGATCCTGTAAAAATCGAACCTTACCGGTATCCCGGTTAAAGATTCAAGCTTTAAATAGCAAAATCAACACCTAAAAATAATATCAATAATTATTATATTAGAAATAAGAAAATCAAAGCATAAGACCTTATAGAATTTACTTAATGAAATAATTAGCTTAAATATTATTTTACCTTAAAAGTTTTTAATAAAAATGGTCCAATGATTGCAGCAACTTATACTGCATATGCAGCATGAGTTGCATGCAAAAATAATTAGGGGAAGGCTCGAAGGGGAGGGTGAAGGAAGGTAAAATGGCTATTTTCTGGTTGGGGTCTTTAGGCTAGAAAAGAAGATAGATGGGGGAGGTTCCAAGGCAAGGGGATGGTGCAGGAGTGAAGAGGGGGTGTAGGTGGTTGTTGGGGATGGGTTCACGGCGGCCAAGGGCGGCGGTGGCGGTAGCAGCGAGGTGGCGAAGTTGGCTGCCGAGGTGGGTCGAGGTAGAGGGGTTGAGAAGGAAGGAAAAGAGAAGGGAAAAATGAAGGGGTTCTGGGACTTTTTTCTGCCAAACAATGTATGGGGATCATAGAGGAGGTTGCAGGGTGTCGAATGGTGGGTTGGGTGGTGGCAGAGGTGGCCGGAAGGAGGGGTTGCAGGTGGCCTGCCAATAAGGGATAAAAAGAAGAGGGGGAGAAGGGAGGAAGTGCGGGGCTTGAGGGGGTGGTGTGAGGGTGCAGGGCTGTAGCAAGTGGTGGCAGAAGGTGGCTCAGGGGGTCTAGTGCGGTGGTGTAAGCGGCGGAGGGAGGTGGCGATGCAAAAACAGGGGTGGAAAAGATGGAGGGGAGAAAATGGAGGGAAGAGGATTAGGGGAGAAGGGCTCAACAATAATGGGGCTGGAAAAATGGCTGAAGGGGAGAAGAAAAAGAAGAGGAAGGGTAAGGGGGATAGATGGCAGTCGGTGGCAGTGTTTAGGGTGGCAGGGAGAGGGTGATGAAGGGGAGCCATGTGGGATGGGGTGCATGGATGCCTAGTTTCCAAAACAATGAAAAAAAAGGGCAGGGGAGAGAGAGAGAGAGGGGGGAAGAAGACAGGTGGTGGCAGTGGTTGTAGGAGGTGGCAGTGGGAGGCTGTAGATGGTGGCAGTCATGGCGAAGGGGACCGATCGGGGCTGCTGTGTCGAGGTAGGTGGAGAAGAAGAAGAAAAAAAGAAAGGATGGAGAGGGAGCTGTAGGCTGGCGCACGGGGGAAGAAAAAAAATGAGTGGGCCGGCTCGGTCTAGGGAGAAAAGAAAAAAAGAAGAAGGCTGGTTTGGCTGGGTTGAGACGCACGGGAGGGGAAAGAGAGGGAGAGAAACAGGCCCCTGGCCCAACGTGCAAGGAGGGATGCTGGCCTGGCAGCCTGAGCCAGGAAGAGAAAAAAAAAGAAAAAGAAAGGAAGGAGGAAAAAGGAGAAAAGGAAAAGGAAAGGAAAAGGAAGGAGAAGGAAAAAAGGAAAAAAGGGGAAAATAATTTAATTTAATTTAGAAAATAATAAAATATAATATTTTTGATAAATTATTTAATTTAATAATTTAATTCAATATAAATTAATATATTAGTTCAAAAAGGCTAATTTTAGTAAAATACTAGTTTAAAAATTTATTTAAATAAAAATAATATGATAAAATAACAAAATATTTATTTTTAATTTATTAAATACTCTGATCCAAATTTAAATACTCTAAAATCCATAAAATAATTAAACTAAATAATTTTAAAAGCTAATTTATTTCAAATAAAAGTTATTTAGTAAATTATAGTTTTTCTAAAATTTTGGGGGATTACAATATATATGGATTTATGTGATACTTGTATTATTGATATATACTGTTGTGTTAAATATGCTGTATTGAGTAATTTAATTATGGGAAATTCTTTGAAATGATATTCTCAAGAGTAATGAAATTATGTAAGTATAAATTTGGGTATAATATTGGATATAAGATATCTATGGGAAACTAAGGATATGCACTTTGGATAATGATTGGAAATGTATATGTTTTAGGTTTTATAAAGGCTTTGGGAGAATACGACTGTCTTGATTACCTTGAGGGTATTATGGTCATTTGAGGATAATTACGTTGTCATACTTATGTATTTAATTGTATGTCTTGAGTTTGGCATGATAATATACAATCAACTTTGAATAAGATATTAATCATGTAAAGTAAAAGATCTCTTGGGTGAGGCCAAGGTGTTTATATGGCTCCATTCCACTGGATAGTAATAGTGGCTCAGGTGTGTTGTCCCCGAGAGGTACTCGACGGATTAAGAATAGTAGAGCCCCATACTCAATGTGAATGAAAATACAATTAAGAGTTAGAGTATAAATGGAAATATACTAATTATTTAAAATGAAATACTACATGAGTTGGACCGAGGTATTGAGTCCGTTCCACTGGATAATAATAGTGGCTCGGGTGTCTTGTCCCTGAGAAGTGCTTCAGACCATTCCACCAGTTTAATAGATAGTGACTCAGGAGTATTTTACTCTGAGAGGTGTTGGGTCCGTTCCACTAGATAATAATAGTGGCTCGCGTGTGTTGTCCTTGAGAGGTGTTTTAGATCATTCCATCGGTTTAAGAATAGTGGGATCCTTGAGCTCAACATAAGTAAAAGATTAGAATATGGTATATCTAATGAAAGACTTGGAATCAGTAGTTGTATGGCATTCTTTTATTTGCGCATGTATGAGTTGCTTATGAGAATTCCTGTATTATATGTAACCCTACTTGACTGTACCATTACCTTGCTTAGTACGTAGCAAACTGATCATTTGTTTCATGGGTGATGCTCAATCCAACGAGTAGATCCTCTTTATTTTGCAGGTGATTGATGGTTATTAGCTTTATGTGCTTGCCTTAGGTGAGCGGTAAATGAATTGGTAAAGGGTATGGTTATTCCGGATATCTCTATCTCTTTAGACTCTTAGTCCTCTATTTTCACTATTTATTTCCTTCTCATTATGTCATATCTTGTATCGCAATGGAATCAAGTGCTTCCCACACCTGATTTCTTGGTATAAGATTACTTTTACCTCGCACCAGACATAGACTAGGCATAGGGAGTTCCTCTTCTATGTTAGATGTGACATGACACCCCTATGTTTAATGTTTTAGCTTCCGTTGTTAACTCTTTAAAATAAATTTTTTAAGTTCCAAAATTTGGGGGTGTTATAGGTGGTGTTGGGGAAATTTTGTGGTGGTGTCAAACGGCTAAGGGGAGGCTGTGATGGTGGTAGAAGAGAGGGGAAAAGATGGCGAAGGGTGGCAGGTGGAGGGGGAGTCAAGGGGAGAAAGAGAAATAGGGAGGGGAAGCTGCAGGGTGGCTGGTTCTAGCTGCTTGGGGTCGTGTAGGGAGGAGGTAGGGCATAGGAGAGGGTAGTGTGGTAGCTGGTTTGGTGGTGGAGACAACGGAGAGGGGTGTCGAAGGAAAAATAGGGGAGAAGGGGAGAGAAGAGAGGAGAGAGAATTAGGTAGGCAGAAGGTGAGATTGAGGGAGAGAATGGGTAAAATAGAAGAAGAGAAGGATAAGAAAAAGAAGAGAAGGAGAGGAGGAGAGAGGGAGGCGTGTGGCGTGCAGGGGTTAGGTGGCGTAGGGGCATTGTAGGAAAAGGAGTTGGCATGGTAGGTAGGTGACAGGGATGAAAGGGGAAGGGGGAAGGGCATGTGAGGGAAGGGAAACAGAGGATACATGACCAAAAATGGAAAAGAAAGGGCTGGTTAGAGGGGGTGGTGGTGTAGGCTAGCAGAGGCACAGAGGAAGGGGAGGGAGAAGGGGGCATGCGACGGTGTTGGGGGTGTTTGGCTTGGGTTGGTTTAGGGGAATAAGGAGGAAAAAGGCCACACGGGGTAGGGGGAAGGGGAAGGAAGAGGGTTGGCGCATGCGAGAGAGGAGAAAAAAATAAGAGGGGGAAAATGTTCTGGCCGAAAGGGGGAGAGGAAAGAAAGAAAAAAAATAGAAGGGGCTTGGGCTGGCCTGGGTGGGAGAAGAAAAAGAGGAAGGGAAGGGAAGGGTTGGCCTGGTGGGAGAAGGAAGAAAAGAAAAGAAGAAGAAGGGCTGGGCTAGCCCAAGGAAGAAGGAAAGAAAAAAAAAAGAAAAAGAAAATTATTTTTAGAGTTAGAATTATAAATTAGGCTAAATTTGGTTAATGGGAAAACTATTAAATTAATTTATCCAAAAATTAAAGTATTAATTTGAAAAAATAAGTTTGTTAAAATTATGTCTTTGGGGATTTATTTAAATAAAAAAAGAGTAAGATAAAATGACAAAAATAATTATATTAATTTATTAAATATGTCTATTATTTTTACAAATCAAAGGTCTAAAAAATAATTAAATTAATAGTTTAAGATTAAATTATTCCAAATAAATGATTAAATATGAAATTTTAGACTTTAAAATTTTGGGATGTTACATCTGGCCTTACAAAAGAGGAGTAGGTTGTTTGTAGACATCGGATGGGAGAGTTGAGTTTCCCCTTGAGCAATCCAAATTGGCTTCCACCTCTTGCTTGCTACTTCCGCTTTGATTATCTGTTCCAACCTTTTTATACAAAGGAGAAAGATATAAAGCGATATGGGATCATTTTGTTGAATACCCCATGATGGATTAAAATCTTATGTTATCTCTCCATTCCAAATAATTCTAATACTGTGCGTCAAGATGCACCTCATAATCAACATTATAATCGGATCTAGAATTCCAAAGCAGAATAAAGTCTCTTGAATGAAATACCAAGAGAGGCGGTCATATGCACTTTCTAATTCAATCTTAATTTCCATACATCTCGTATTGCTTTTCTTTTTCCGCATTATATGAAGCGCCTGTTGCACAATAATTATATTATCCCTCACATATCTCTCACATAAGAAGTTGCACTACTCTTGACTAATGAGATGTACAAGAATTGGTTTAAACTATTCCGTAAACACTATTGTGATAAGTTTGTATGCCACATTACAAAGTTCAATTGACATGAATTCTCGAATAGAAGAAGGGGCATCAACCTTGGGAATCAAAAGTAAAAATGTTTCATTAAGTCAAGCAAGGGGCATCAACCTTGGGATTCAAAAGTAAAAATGTTTCATTAGGTTAAGCTAGGAACATGACATAGGCTCTAATGACTAGCCCATGCATATATTTACCCACCATTAACCCGCACTTTTTATTGAAGTGGGTCCTAAACCATAAGGTCCAAGACTTTTTAAGGGAGCCATTATAAATATTTGCTTCTTTAACATCCACTAAGACATCGACACAAGCAGTTATAGTTTTTCCTCTCTAGTAATAGTTTGGAAAAAAATTGGAAGATCAATCCTTTGTCTTTATGTTCTCTGTTGTGTAAAATGCTTGAAAATATTTCCTAGCCAGGTTCCTCAAATGGTGTTGGTACTCTATGATAGCCCCCTCCATATCTTTTAGATATAACACTCTTTGCTTCTTTCTCTGACAATTAACTATAAGATGAAAAACTCTCATGTTTCTATCATGCAATGTCATTGCATTTGCTTAGGCATGTTGTAACCAAAAGAGGTGCTCTTGTAAGAGCAATTTGCTTAGTTGATACCATAATTTATTCTTCATATTAATTAAGTTTTGACTTTCCTTCTTAGCTATAGCATTTTGAACTCCCAACAAAAGGGCCTAAAGACATCTTTTCTGTAAAAACAATTGTCACCAAAGTAAATCTAGTTCCAATTCTGCAAGTGATGAGTGTAGTGTGCGATAGAATTGTAAATATTACTTAATCTTTCCCAACCTTTCCTAGCCTCCTAAAGAAACCTAAGATCCAAAATCTAAGCACATTCTAGCCTGATTAGTTTTTCATTTTGAATACTGGCTGTGTATTTTCCATTTTTAGGAGTAGAGGTTGGCGATCATAATATGATATCTCAAGATGATAAATAGTTGCTAAAGGGAAAGCCAAGCACAATGCTCCGTTAGCAACTACTCTATCTATTCAAGAATTAGTACATATTCCTCCTGTATAAAGTAGACCACAAAACTGAAGCCTATAAGAGAAAATTTCACACCAATTGAGCTATATGATACTTCCTCCTTGTTTCTCAAAAGGTTTTTGATATCATCTAAGTCTCATCCTACTATCCATGACATCTGCAATACATATTAATCCTCCCAAAGCTCATCACAGAGCATATAAATTGGTGAACCATAGATCCCTATGAATAAAACTCCGTAGCATTCAACGAATTAATATATGAGTGAATAAGTTGGTCTAAAGCACCTGATACTCTGACATCAAGAATAGTGTTGTCCCAAAGCATTTTATCCCACCTCTAAAGCCTCGAGCTTCTATCTTTATTTTACTAGCAAACTTGAGACTACGAATCACACCATCTGCATTCTCTCTACTGATTTTTGTTTCAACTAACATGACCAAAGAAGGTTTCCTTTGTTAGAATATATCAAAGAAATGATGTTTAAAGTTTGAATTTCTATATCTTTTCACATTCCACAAGTCTTTAATCTAATATTAATTGGGAAATTGACTTAAGAATGATTTGAGGGCACCTTAATACCCTATTCAACTTCATTATCCATACCTAATACACTTAATCTAGAGGAAGCATAAATGTTTCTGACGTGCCAAGTTTTACAAGTCCTAGATAAGCTTAGCTTAGCAAGCTTCCTCATCGAAGTTGAAACTCTACATGCAATGTCCTATTTAGACATCATATTCTTCATTATCCACACCTAATACACTTAATCTAGAGGAAGCATACATGTTTCTGACGTGCCAAGTTTTACAAGTCCTAGATAAGCTTAGCTTAGTAAGCTTCCTCATCGAAGTTGAAACTCTAAATGCAATGTCCTATTTAGACATCATATTCTTGTTCAAATTAGGTTTCAAAGGGTTCCTACCACCAAGTATTATTAAATTCATGATTCAATTCATATAATCAAATAATTTTATAATTCTACCTTGTCATAATATTTTAGATAGCTTATAAAATTGAAACATATATAGAATCATTAGTAAAATCGGTTAAAATTGTGATTCTAGGTTTGTTTCCAGCGATTCAAGTGTTGGCATTTATTTAAATTAGAAAAAGAAAAAAAATAAATGAAATTGTAAAAAGAAAAAATGGGTCTAAATGTCGTCTCACTTTAGTGGGCTTCCCTCCTCTCTCTTGTTTTTATTATTTTTCCTTATCCTCCTAGAGTTTGGGCTTGTGTGTTGGTTCATCACTTTATCTTCTACCACTTATCTTGGTCACTTGTATTTCTTTAATATGGAGCTCTAAAACTTTTTTTTTCTCTCCCTATTTTTCATTTCCTCAATTTATTTTTCCTTGTTTTGTAGGTTGCCACGAGGAGTTGCCATTATCGAACGTTGTCTTCAAGTAGTAGCATGATAGAAGAAAATAAGTAGCTCCAATCCGATGCCATCGATGAAAGCCAACCTCAAGCAACAATGATGTGCCTACGGATAGGCATGTAGTCGGGTGTGTAACCATGAAAGTCCAATTGATTTCTTTCTTTATTCTGGGTTTGTAATTATTCATATCCTTCTTGCCTAATCTGTAACTTTCAATTATCTTATGTAAGGACTAATTATATGTTGGACATGTACTCCTACTCAATATGCGAATATCAAAACATAGAATTTGGGACCCTTTTTTCTTTTAAAGACCATAATATGGGCCTACACTACATTAGGCCCAACAAAGGGGCATAAGATAAGGATTTAATTTTTGTATTATATAATTTTGAATGTCATTGGTCAAGTTTTGTTTAATTAGTTTGGAATTCATACTATTAGTGGCATATAAATTATATATCTTAGTTATACTAATGGATTTCAATATGCAGAAAGTTAATGATTTCTTTTGTTTGTTAACATTATTTTATGGATCAATCTGGCATACTACCAACCATACAACTCAACACCGTTAAGCTAATTAATTAGACTTTGAAAATATTCATCTCTTTACATCGTATAAAATAACATATAAATAACTAAAAAAATAACTTGTGATTGCTTCCTAAGATCAAAAATTAAATATTGACTAAGAGACTATAAGTAAGGTCTTATCCTCCTACTATCATAACAAAAAGCACAAAAAAAAACAAAAAAAATAGAGGTATAAAAAACAACCAGCCACATTGGCAAGTTAAGATGTCTTATAAATGCAAAGGATTATATGAAGCTTACTTTTATTTATCGTACCTTTTTATGTTGGATATGTGTTGTTAATTTGTAAAATAATTCTTAATTGTTTGAACTATATAGATAATTTATGGGTTTTGTAGTTTTTTATGACTTAATTTGGACTATTTGGGAGCTTATGTTTGAGGTTTTTTTTTGTGTTATTTAGCTTTAAATATGACTTAGCTATCATATACAAGTACTGTAGGATCATATATTTTTGGGTTTGGTAGGAATATTATGATTTTATGAATCAATTCCTCAATCTGATTCAACCTATTGATTCTATGTAGAATCCTAATTTTGATAACCTTGCCACTAGCGCTTTAGCTCAATGGTCTCATCTCACACCTAACAACTTGTCTTCTTTTGGTTTCCTAGCCCACTAACATTGAGTTCATGGTTACATATCTTGTAATTAAGGATGTATTTTCTTTGTCTAATTCTCATATGATATATATATATATATATATATATATATATATATATATATATATATATATATATATATATATATATATATATATATAGACCCACACACATACACACTCCTTGCTCAAACCTCCTATTGTAGTCATTCCTGACTTTATGTGGCCAATTAATGAGTCCTCCTCGATTTGCACATCTATATACTCTAAATCATAGGAATTTTCAATATTTGAGGAATCAAATTTACTCTTTTTTCCCTTGAATGGAAATAATTTACTTATCCCGTGCTAAAGGATCATGAATTGGGCTAGGTTGTGGCTATCCCCTTAACTTTTAATTCCTCCTTCCTAGACCGACCACTAACATCCTATAGTTGTATCCCTCACTTCTCTATTTGCCATCGTGATGCTATGATCATCCACCACCATCACACTAGCCAATTTCTATTCCTCCTCCTTTCTTGCTAGGGCCTTTGGAGATTCTGGGTAACCACTATGCAAATAGCCAAAATGCCCATAGTAGTCGCAGATGGTTCAAATTCCCTCATATTCAATACTACACGATATGGTACCCAAGTAGAACTTATGTAACAAAGGTCTTTTGAGATCAACTTCCATAGCTATTTATACAAACTTACCCCTAAATATCTCAAAAGTATGAGCATCTCGATTGACAACTTTTCCTATATAGTTACCATTTTTATGCAACATGTTAATGTCCCTTTAGTACTCAATGGTGATCTCTAGCAATCAAACCCAAGTAATGATCAATGTTAATGAAGCATTAGAGGCTCAAAACTCTTCTATCTAACATCATATAATTAGATATTGATGGCATATAGTCCATGGCCCACCATTCAAGATGGAATCAAAATCTACTTTCGTCTCTAGTTTAATAAGAAATAATCTTCTTCCCAAGTCCACCAATTCGTAAGTACCTTGGAACAACCACAAGTGCCAAATCTTATGGCAGATCATCTTAAATCTAAGAGATTTTCTAAGAAGCTTTAATATGAGATTACCATGCTACCATTAATGAAGGTAAAAAAGCACTTCATATGCTTATATATCAGATGTGCTTTTTATTAAATCCTAGTCATGTGTTTAATCTAGTCAATCACTTGAGAATTGTTCTTCTATAAGTATTTTGGTAATGGTTTGTACCTAACCACTTCTTATACACACACACACACGTGCGCACACGCTTTTGCATGTACATAATGTGTGCTTAATCATAAATAAATATGACATTTATTTAATTTAGATAACACAAAATTGTTATTAGTAAATGAGTATTAATTTAATTCATTTTAAATGAATATTAATAATATTTTGTTGCAATGTATTTTATTGAACACAATGCTATTGATAATCTCAAGTTATTGAAACATATATAGTATATACTATATAGTTTATTTAATATATTTTTTAAAAAATGTTTGGAAAGAAAAATCATTATATAGATTATCATACCATTATATAACAAATATAAATGTAAATGTAATATGGTAATACATGTAATAATAAAATTGAACAATAGAAAAAATGATGATATATTTTGTATTGTTATAGCATTAAAATAATAGGTAAGTGAAGACAAATAGAACAATATGTGTCCACCATTTTCATATTGTATTAACTTTACTTAAGTTATAGAAAAAAATATTCATTTCAATGTTGTTATAAATATAACATGTAATGAAAAAAAATATATGGACAAAAATGATTATGTACACATGTTAGAAGAATAGGATGATGTAAAAATTTGACGATCACATTAGGTAATTTATGGAAGCTATTACACTATATAAACAAGAATAACATCCTATTTTATGATAACTAACCACGAAATATTATGTGAGATTTTACTCAAATGTTGAGCTACATATTATTTATTAGAAAGATTGGAAACAAACATATCATTTGTGAGTATCTATGGTCACAAACATGTATTTTATATATTCTTCAAACATATGTTGTGACTTACCTTTGTCATATTAATTCATAATAGATGTAACAACCATGAATAAAATAAATATATTATCTGTTTGGGGGGGGGGTGTTAAATGCACATCCATATTAATGAGTTCACACCCATTAAAACCATTTTTTTATTTAGGACTTTATTTACCCCTTTATTTCACACCACCAACATCCACCTTCTTCTCCTTCTTCTCCATCTTCTCTTAATTAATTTCACTGATTATTTTTTTATCTAAATTATTTCAATGGAACATTATTTGAGTGAAAAAAAACTTAAAGAAATCATGGTAATTTCTTTTTTTTTCTTCTTGATTTTGAAGGCTACGGGTGAACTATCCAGATTGAGGAGGCAGCAAAGGGCGATCCACCCGGACACCTAGAGAAGCAATGGGCAATCAACTCGGAACTAGGGCTTGATAACAAGCAATCCACCCAAAGCTCTGGCTGAGCCATGGGATCCACTTGTCACCACGGCTTGGCAATGGGTGACCTGTAGCCCAGCCGAGCCACAAGGATCCACCCATCAGCAGGGCTAGGCAAAGGGTGACCAGTAGCTTAGCCGAGCCATGAGGATCCACTAGACATTGCGTGTGTCTGTTTATTTAATTTTTTCTCTTATATTTAATAATTTAATATTTATTTTTGTTAATTTCATATTAAAGACCTAGTTGATACTTATTGGATGGGTTTATTCTCTACAGATTGTATTTTTAGTGATCGTGAGTCCGTAATTAAGCATTTTAATGACACCAGAAGGCCACATAATATGATTTTTACTATAGAAAAATCAAAATCAAGTATGGTTTGGCTTTGTTGTGAGATAGGTGGTAAATATCAACTTTTAGTGAATTTACAAACTACACGATCTTCTGGGTCAAAAAAATATGATTATAAATTTAGAATATGTGGGAGGAAAATTCCTTACAATTGTTGAAAATTGAAGGTTAAATGTGGCATGTAAAACCATAATTTGGGAAATTTTAGACAAGGATATTCTTTTGGGTAATTGTTGTCATTAGGATAATGAAGGCTGATAGAGGAACTAACTACGACAAATGTGAAATTGATGGAGATCATAAAAAAATTACAATGGGATAATGGTGATATTGCTACAACACTTAGAATAATCTACAATGTAAGACACAAGCTTAGGGTGCAGAACTTGTATGCAGGAACTATTGAATTTGACAGAAACCAACAACTATTGATATTGGCATCATAGGTATCCCGATTCTAATATGGTCAATGATATTATATTTACACATCCTAATTACATTGCTCTCTTGCATGCATTCCTATATGTAATTTGATTGGATTACAAATAAAACCAATAGGTACAACCTTTTTTTCTTAGAAGTTGTTGGTTTTGTGTCTAATGGTAGGAATTTTACCATCACTTTGGCATTTATGGGAAGGAAAAAGGAAGATAATTATGAATGGGTTCTTGATAAGGTGAAGAGGGTGATGGAGTCCTATGACCCAAATGTTGTTATCACTGATAGAGAATTGGGTGTGACAAAAATAATACCTAAGGTGTTTTCTAATGCAGCTCCTCTTATGCAATGTCATATTAGTAAGAATGTTCTCTCACATGCTATAAAAAAAATTAGGAACTACAGTATTTAAAGAATATTTCATGATCCAATGGAGTAAGATTGAAAAGGCAACTACATTAAAGACATATGAGAATGATATTTTATTGATGCATGATAGATGGGGAGGATTTCCTTGCCTGATACAATATGTTTATGGTGCTTGTTTGAATCTTTATAAGGAGAGATTTTTTTTTCAGTGTGGGTTGATCAAGAGCTTCACTTTGGCACTTACACAACTAACATGTATAATTCTATTAGTGTAGATATTTTTTTCATTTAAATTATAATTAAATAGCCAACACTTATATTTTAAAATATTAATTGTAAGGTGGAAAGTGAGCATTCGAAGCTAAAGAAATATATAGCATTGTCTTAGATGAGTTTTGACACGTTATGGCCAAAGATTGACACACTTATTTGACTCCAAGTTAATGAGTTGAAGAAATATTTAGAGTAGTCTTGGGTCATTATTCCTCATTACTCAACATGTTTCAAGGAGATCACATCTATTATATGTTGTAGAGCACTGGACTCGATTGAGGAGGAGAATAAGAGATATGATTTGGTTGGTTCTGATCCTTTAGACTACGAGAGTTACTTCAGGCTGACACATGGTCTACCATGTGTAGATGAGATATTTTAGTACAAATGAGATCATCAACATATTACAGAAATGGTAATGCATCAATTCTATAAGACTTTTATTTTTGTCAGACCAACTAAAGAAATATTTAAATTCAATGATTCAGCTATTTCTCCAACCACACATTTATTTGCCTCTAATATTATATTAAAGGTACAAATCTAACACAACCATTCCAATTCAACAAAGTATTATATCTAAGATTCTAACATTTCAATTCTAACATTATATCTCAGGTAAAAATGATGTTGGACCATTCCAATTCTCTTAGCCATCTAGAGAATTATTATAATATCATGGATGAGATCTTTGAACCCACTAACATAAGCATGGTTGAGCCAGATATTGAGAAAAGAAGGGGTTGCCCTTGTAATAGTACAAGTAGGGAACCGTTGGAGTGGGAGCATAAAACTCATGCTTATTCTAATTAACCTACAGGATGTGTTCAATATGGTTGAGGACGTGGTAGAGGATGGGATTCTCCTAGCTTATTAGGAATGGGTTGAGGATGGATTAGTAGTAGTAGTGGTAGACGTATTACTGGGAGGACACGCTGATCCTTACATGATTTTAAATGGCAATTCGATATCGAGGCATTGATATTTCCATGGGTTGAATTATGGTGTAATGTTTTAGGGGTTGGAAATCGTGGATTTAGAGCTATAGCACTATAACTCTTTGGGAACGAGGAAGATTGACCCGATGTTAGTGCACGATGTTCATGAAATTGCTAACACATTTAGGATTGTATGAGCATGCATTTGTCAATATAATTACCCAAAATAAGGAACACCTTACCCATTTTTATGGACCATCTCTATTGTAGAAATGGTGGTAGCAACTTGACTTCAAATTTCTATTTATGATAGTGTAAAATGTGGTATTTGTTTGCTTGTGAGTCGAAATCGGTTACATTTTTGTCACACAAAGCTCCACCTAATAGCCAACATCCTAATTGCATTATTAACATCTTAAATTGCAACGGTTTTTCACACTGTGTGTCGATATGTGATGTTTCTCATTTGAATAAAGTCTTAATTATACTATATTTCTCATATAAATGTTATGTTTCTTTGTATATTTATGTATATAACCTTGATGGAAGATATAATGTTATCACCTATATCTAATAGGTGGTACCTTAATTCTAATCCAAGAATTGTTGGATGGGATGTGCCATTTCTAGATCGTATTCGATTATACCGAAATGTGGCGGGTATGAGATACGACCAAGGGGCGAATTTGGTTGAAGAATGTGTATTGTGTTGATAGTGTTATGTTTCTGTTATATCAAAGTAGTAACCTTGATATATGAGACACAATCATTGTAGCAAATAATTTGTTAACATTTAGACACATTTTTTTAAAAGCTTATAAATAAAGAAAAACAAATAAAAACACTATAAACTATCCTACTAATCATGACCGCCATCATCAATAGGTTGGTCGGTATCCTCTTCACTAGAGGTCATTACAAGTCGGCCAAACTCTGAGTACACCTCCTTTAATTTTTCACATAGGGTGTCTTTATTTTAAGTCCCCTCCTTTCTTGTTTGAACTAGTAGCTATAAGCATCCATCATCACATTATGGATCTCCACCTCTATAGCAATGTACTCTTGATCAGTCTGTCCCTCATCTCCTATACGATGGACTCTTAGGTGGGATCGAGATTAGAGCCACGTAAGGTAGTCGTTGGAAGCATCATGCGGATACACACATTGGTTGGATCAACTATTGAAGTCCAATGTATGATTTGGCTGGCTGTTCCACAATGATCCGCAACTAGAGCAATCCACCTTATATATTTGGACCTTTACACTATAGTAGAATCCAATAGCTATTCTAATAGGAGGCATGGGGATGAGTTGGGTGTAGCCAAACTACCATTTACCATGGTTTGGCATGTATGACTCCACAGTGTTAGCATAGATGATGCCACCTTGGTATGTTGTCACCTCTTGCATCAATACCAGATCAGTATTGAAGGAAAAAAAATTCAACCTAAAAATACATGAAAATTAATTTTATCAAGAATTAGCCATAATTGAAAACCAACGGGAAAGGTAGTCAACCACCTATGCTACCCTTACTGTATTGAGACGCTTTTTATACCGAACAATGTCATCTATTGACTTGAGAGGATAAGTCTGATCGGAAGTTTCCCCTCTTATCGCTCCCACATCTTTTGAGTTAACAAATGTACGAGAATAAGATTGGCAAAAAATGGAAAAATAATTGGAGATCCACACTTGTGCATATTCACAACAATAAAAGAGAGAATATATAAATCATACACATAAAAAGGTAAAAGCTTTTATGTTTAACAAGTAAACATAAATTGCTACCTCCAAGAATGTCATGCAACCCCCTATTTTCCTACACCCAACTCTAGATGATACTCCAAGCTGTTTGTATAGATATACTAAAGTGGCAGCTCTAATAAACCAATAACATAAATTATTCAAACCAACAACTAATCTTAACACCGATAATGCGACACAGTTGTTGGACTTTTAAACAAAAAGTGTGTAAGAAAGCAAGTACCAAAAATAATGTCAAGCATAAGACTCATCCTCATCAACCCGCTCAGTCGTAAGCTTATCCATAGTGGAATCCAATGTGATCAAGTTACCCTTCAAATATGTCTCCCTAACCACTATCTTATATTCACCCCACATATTCACAATTAAACTCACAACATCATTGTAGTATACGAGCGGCTCGCCTGTCCATACGTATCCATGACAATTAAGGTATATAATGAAAAATATATCATGGAGGGTAATAGTCATCTCACCGAATGGAAGATGGAAACTACTAATATCTGGATTCCACCTTTTAACAAAAGTAGATATTAGTGGGCAGTTATGACAGCGAAAGTAAATGTCATGAAGAGCTCTCAACCCTATGTGATAGATGAGATTATAAACATTTCCATCCTCAGTAGTGAGCCAAGGTGGCCGTGCAAGCGCCTTTACCCTTGATTACTCCTTTAGTGACCCACGTGGTTCATATAAAAAAGATAATAACAGTAAAAAATTACATCAATTTGTTAAAAAAATATTAATTGATATATAAAATACTAAAAATTTCATGATCACAATTCCATATGATGTATGCTACATGGCCTTTAAAGTAAGTAAGAAGATCAAGAATATCTGGACCATCGCTTGTGGGTCCATTCAACCACCAATTGTCATCTACCATTGAAGATGAAGAGGATTTTGCTACCTAACTCGAGGTTCTCATGCCAACATCACCTCCATGACCATGGACATTGTAGTCATGCTCATATGGCATATAATCAGCATTAGAACTATGTGGCATTGTCTCGATATCACATTATACCATAACTCATGCTTGAGCATTTATGGCAACGACTCTCTTAGACACCCTGCTAGTAGGAATGTTCTGCCTAATCTCTTTGCCCTTTCCTTTGTTATCTACTATCTGCCATTTTTAATAAAAACATCATTAATACATATTATACTAAATAATAATTGAATGTTGCAATAAATTAAATCAAATTATAAGGGTCACGTTTATGGACTATGCTTAAGGGTGTGTGTTTGAGCAAAAAAAACTGTGTGTGTAAAAGAGCTCAATTCTATATTTTCTAATCAAGGAGGTGCATAAAGGAGGTATTATAA
This sequence comes from Tamarix chinensis, assembly GCA_030549775.1. Lineage (NCBI taxonomy): Eukaryota > Viridiplantae > Streptophyta > Magnoliopsida > Caryophyllales > Tamaricaceae > Tamarix > Tamarix chinensis. The sequence goes on along the minus strand of CM060173.1, from coordinate 22,503,009 downwards.
GACACTTTGGAGTTCACAAGACGTTGGAGCTATTACAAGAACATTTTAATTGGCTAAGAATGCAAAGGGCAGTGGAAGGCATGGTTGCTAGATGTGCTACATGTCAAAGAAGCAAGAGTTTCTTCCAAAAAGGGTTATACGTGCCTCTACCCATGTCTAATCAAAAATGGAAAGGAGCTAGTATGGATTTTATTTTGGGATTGCGTAGGAAACAAAGAGGCAAAGATTTTATCATGGTGATGATGGATCAAATTTCTAAGATGGCTCATTTTATTCCATGTCACAAAACTAATGATGCTACTCATATTATGGATTTGTATTGCATGGAGATCGTGAGATTGCATGGGATTATAAGGAGTATAGTTTTGGATAGATATGTGGAGTTCCTGATTTATTTTTGGAAGACATAATGGCATATGATAGGAACGAAGCTTCTATTTAGTAAGTCACATCATCCTCAAAGAGATGGTCAAACTAGGGTTACTAATAGAACTTTGGGTAATTTTCTAAGGGGATTTGTGAGTAAGAGTACTAAGGATTGGGATTTCAATTTATCACATGCAAAATTCGCTTATAGTCGTAGTCCTTTAACTACAACAAGCTCTAGTCCATTCGAGATAGTATATGGCATTAATCCATATATGCAGATTGATATGGTACTATTGAAGAAGGATGAAGTGAAGAATTATGATGCAAAAGAGAGAGTGGATTTATTTCAAAAACTTCATCAACAAATGAAGCACAAAATTGAGAAGGCAAGTGAAGTATACAAGATAAGAGCAAACAAGCATAGGAGTCAACATGTATTTCAACCAAGGGATTTGGTATGGTTGCACTTAAGGAATGAAAGATTTCCTAATCTAAGAAAAAAAAGGTTATGCCAAGGAAAGATAGTCCTTTTAAAGTAATTAGAAAATTTCTCTAAAGTTCTTGTGAACTAGATTTACCTAATTCATATGGTGGGGTGTCTAGAACGTTAAATGTTGGAGATATTAGTCCTTATTACGCAGATGTAAATTTGAGGGCAAATTTAAGTCAACAAGGAGAGAATGATGTTGAAGAAAATGGTTAAAACTTAGATTTTATTGTCTTGGAACCTATTATCCTCTATTTAGAGAGGATTACATACAAATTTGAAGACATACTAATGACTACATTGCTAGTTATGAAGGAAACTTACAAACAAGTCACTAGCGAGAGAGACATGTGCATGGCATGCATGGAGGGAAAAAATATGTTGCATGGAAGGATTGAATATGGAATCAACATGAGAATAATATAGTCATCACTTGGGATGTGTAATATTGAGAATTATCACGTTGATATTAGCTATAGGATAAGGAAAGTTGAATAAGTCAAAAAGTAGCTTAATTCTATCTTTTAGTATTATCTTATTCTATCTTTTGAGTTGTGTTTGAATTAGGAAGAAAGCCACAACCTTCTAGATTGATTTATATCAGATTTTTAGGAGAATTATCTTGCAATATTAGGGTGATACAATGGTTATTAAAACCATATAACACATGACACAAAAAGATACAAAATTGTTGAAGTTGTAAGCTTTTGCTTAATTAAATTATTTGTAATTTCTTTTCAATTTTAATCAATTCTATGTAAGTGATTATGATTGAAATCCTTAATATATTTGTGTGTGTGAATTAGAGATTAATTTATATCCTTAAAATCCTCCACAAAACTCATGCCATCCCAACTCTAATCACCCCATTCAACCGCTATCATCATCATCATCTTCAACATTCATCTTTAACCTATTTTTCTTACTTAATTTTATCTATTTTCAACCCATAGATAATAATATTATTATTATAAAATGATCATCCTTAACATCTTAAATTCTAAATAAAATAATCAAACCATCATCTTTTCAATCGTGTATCATCATAATATTCACACCACTACTAACCCTTAATCATAAACCCTAACCCTAGCCCACAAACCAAATAGTTCCAAAACCTTTATCATTTGAGCATCATCATCCATCATCATATATTCATCATCTTCAAAGCATCATAACCATTAAATAACCCTAGCTGGACCATAAAACCACCCAAACCGTAAGTCCATATTCCTACAAATATCACCATCTTTAATGCTCAATGACCTATTTGAGTAAGTGATTACATATAGATCCTCGAGCTTAGTGGGTGAAAATGCATCTGTCTTTCATCTCATTAGGTGTGCCCATCTTCAATGCTCGATGTCATCTTTATTCTATGGATTACATATTTAGGCTTATGCCATGTGTTATTAGCAAGCATGTTTACTATAAAAAGTATTATGTGAAAAAATTAATATATATATATATATATATATATATATATATATATATATATATATATATATATGAATACCTTGATAGGTAAATAAAGTATGCATATTCAAGTGTAAAAAATATCACTGTTAGCTTAAAATCAATCAACTTTACAAAGAATATTTTCTTAAATGTTTTGCATTCTAAGAATTCACAATATATCTTCTCTCTTTATTAGCTAATATGAATGTGGCTGGCCTAACTTGCTCCATACCTTGATATAGGCCTTCCCATTTATATACTAATTTTCCTCGACTGCCATTGCTTTGATAGTCATCCTTCCTTAACATCCAATCCCCTAACTTTAATTGTGTAGGCTTGCCTCTTTTTTATTATTTTTTTTTATATTTTTTTATTTTACAGTAGTTAGTTATTTGATATTTGTATTTAGTAAGCTGCATTCGAACTATATCTCTCCACTCCTTAAGAAAATCCTCCTCAATTTTTAAGGCATCTTCATTGTCTTTAGGATCATACTGGTTGCTTCTATATGAACCTATTTCTATTTTAGCTAGTACAATTGTCTCATCCCCAAAGGCTAAACCAAAATGCCTTTCATATGGTAGTTTTTTTTGTCATAAAAACCTATAATATTCATCTTATCTCATCCACCCATCCTCACTTAACCCTATTTAATCAACATCTCAATGCTCCCAATATTTCTTTATTTTCACATTCGGCCTAATCGTTACACTATATTGAAGCCAATGAGGAACCCATTCTTATGATATCAAATTTCTTACATAGAAGATTATTCAATGAAATTTACCCATAGATGATCTACTGAAGTAAATTGACAATTGATTCCCCAATTTTCATAAAACTATCTATATTTATTGTTGTCAAACTATCAATCATTATCAGTTATAATCTTTTGAGGAAATCTAAACCTAAATTTTTTTTAGTTCCAATTGTATGATGGCCATGTGTAATCCCTATTCCATCACAATCCACCTTTTATTTTTTTTACCTACTTATAATATTCTTTGAGAAAAACTCTGTCGTTCATTTTATTCTATAATATGTGCTAGGGCCTCTTCATCTACCCACTTTATAAAATAATTAATGATAACTATAATGAATCTTTTTTTTGCCAACACCTACATTTAATGGGTTACTTTAAAAGTGATCATGTAAGAAGTATTAAATTATTATTTACACATGTTTGAAGCATCACTATTACTAGGTATAAATGGTCCAAATGTATTAGCTCCCTATATAAAAATTGACCATGAACTTATGGTTGGTTGTAGGTTTGAAGTAAGAGTATTTTACATTAGGGCAAAATTTTAACATTCTTAGCATCGGCATACTATTACCTTGACATCCTAAACCATGGTTTTTGAATAGTAAATGTAGCTTAAAGCTTTTCCTAAGAGAGACATGATAACTCGATGTAAGCCACATATTCTTGCATGGACTTCATTAAGTACTTTTTGTCCTATTGCACGAGATATACACTTTAATATTGTCATGGTTTATGAATGTTTTTTCAATTCTCCATCAATCACAAAATATGTCACAACCTTTCTTCTTAGTTCAAATGATTTTTTTCATTGACTAAGTTCCTTCTTGTAAATAACTTGTTAATTCCTTCATCCATTCATCTTCCATTGATATTTCTATGATCTTGCATTGTTCATCTTGAGACTTACTCATGAGTATTGACCTTATGGTTATGTACTCAACTTTACTATTCTAATTGATAAAGAAGTACTGGATAATGTTAATTTTGCTAAAGCATCAGCCACTGAATTAATTGCTCTTCATCCTTATATTATTTCAACAAATGAGAAATCCTTTGTTTCTTTGATTAGCTTCCCCAAATATTTTTCCATACTAGGCTCCATGACTTTATACTATTCATTATATTTCCTGACAACCAATGCTGAGTCCTATATATCTTGATTTTTATTTTCCTTCAACCCAGGAGAAATTATGAGGCCATCTAAAGCAGTGCCATACTCAACTTCATTACTAATGGTAGAAAAACCAAATCGCAATGCATATTTGCCTACCATTTGAGTCAATTGAAGATCATGCTAAACCTTAACACCTATGGTGTTGGACACCTTATTGACATATGAAGTCCATTCCCCCTATTTTCTTAGAATTGATGATAAATTTGAGTTAGCTATGAGCATTCAACAATAAATTCAGCTAAAGCCTGACCTTTAATAGTAGGTCTTAGTCATTATGAAATGTCATATTTGCTTAATTTTGTGACCCATACCAACATTCTTCTAGAGTTCTCAGGTTTATGCAAGATAATCCGGAGAGAAATATTAGTAAAAACTATAATAGAATGAGAATAAAAATAAGGTTTTAGCTTTCTCAAGGAAATAAGCAAGACATAAGCCAACTTTTCCAAGTTCGAATATTGACACTCAACATTAGTCAACACCTTTCTCAAGTAATAAATAAGCTTTTATGTCCCGCCCTCAATGTCTTCCTTGATAAGAACAAAAGAAATAGCTTATGTAGGTGTTGGTAGATACAAGAACAATACCTCTCCCACTATTGGGATTTTTAGGGTTGGAAATCTAGATAAGTGGGCTTTTAAATCATTAAATGCTTTTTTGGTAGTCTTATGTCCACTAAAAATTATCCTTCACCCACAAAATCTTGAAGAAGGGCAAACTCTTATTTGTGCCCTTGGATAAGAATCCATGTAGCCTGGCCAACTTTCCCGTCAATTGCTAAATGTATTTTTTATTTTTAGAGGCTACATATTAAACATTATAATTAATTTTTATGGATTTACATCTAAACCTCTATTTAAAACCATGAATCTAAAGAATTTGATGGCAATAATTCCATATATACATTTTATGGGATTCAATTTCATTTTTATTTTCTCAAAGTATATAAAATATTCTACAGTTCTTGTACATATGCTTCTTTTTTCTTTCTTTTTACTATTATGTCATCCAATTAAGCCTTTACATACTCCTAGATTTTTCATTGAAAGATTGTATTCACCAACCTTAGAAAAGTTTCCCTAGAATTCCTCAACTCAAATGATATTACTTTGTAACAATAAATCATGTCGTGTATGATGAAAATGATATTCTTTTTTCATTAGCCTCAGCCAGCTTGATTTGATGGTTCCTAGAAAAGGCATCCATAAAACTTGAACTCTCTTGCCTAGTCATTGAGTCATTTAGTCAATCTATCTAAGGAAATGGATAACGATCCTTAGGAATTGCCTTGTTAAAGTATTTAAAGTTAACAAACATTATTTATTTATCGTTAGAATTATTTACTAGGACTGGATTTTTTTATCCAATCAACATATTTCACATCTCTGATAAACCTTGAGCCAAGCAACTTTATAGCATCAAAAACCCATTTCCTTTGTTTTAATAGCTTTTATACCACCATTATATCTAATCAATGCTCAATGGAGTAATTCCTTTCAGATCAAATACCTTCTAGGCATAGATATCTTTATTTCTTGTAAGAAAATCTGGTAGCTCATCTTTGTTATTCTCACTAATGTTCTTACCTACCATCACCTTGTGGTATGAATCTCTTTTATCTCTATAACATCCTTGATGCCTTCTTTAGAAGCATTCAAGTCCTCTAGAACTAGACTCTCTTGTTTCTTTTTAACATCCGATTATCTTAGGGTGCCTCTAACATCTATTACATAACAGTAATGCATCACTCTCTCGTCACCCTGGACTTCTCCCCATCCTCTATTGACTAATAATCTCATCAATAATACAACTGTAAAAATTTCATCCTAGAGTTTTTAAAGAGACATTTATCCTAATATCATATCATATGCTAAGGGAAAAATAATAAATACAAAGTCTGTCTTAATGCTTCTAAAAGCCCTCACCTAACCAATTATCAAAGTGAGATCCACCATTCCCTTTGATTTTATTATGATACTATTGAATCTCACTAAGGGTGAAGTATTATTTATCAATCATCCTTCTAGCAATTCTAATTATTTATAAGCTTCATAAAAAATAACATCAACAAAATTGCATCTCTCTATAAGGACCCTTTTTGCTATGCAATTTATGATATGAACTTCAATAACCAAAGGGATGCTCCACCATACTCAACCCCTCATATTTCATGATGAAACTTAATTCCCATTCACCCATTCTTTCCCTCTTTTTGTTTCATGGAAGTAAACTCTTCTAATGTGTGCCTTTAGAGCAACATTACTTACTTCTATAAGGGAATCTCCTATGCAATAGTGTGAATAATCTTTTGAGATTCCTTTCTGTAAGAAGTTGGAGAAATTTTTTGAGGTGCTCCTATTTTTAGCTAGAGGTTTTTGTGCATAAAGTTTCAAATGACCCTTACATACCAAATCTTCTACCACATCCCTTAATGACCAACACTTATATGTAGTGTGTTGAAAATCCCCATGATAGGCACACCACTTGTTAATATTTCTATCTTTCATGTTAGCTCGTATGTGAAAGGGCCTTAGAAATGACTACAAACCATTTTCCATGTTGAAGATATGTGAGATTTTGGTGGCTAGTGGAGTGTATTTGTTAAATTTTCTAATCAAACCCTGTTGGGAAATTGGGTGTACCAATAACCTTAGACCCTATTGATCTCTATATAGCCTATACATCTCCTTATATGATTTCTATCTTGGCATAGAAGGTGTTTCCACTCTTCTTACTATCATCCACACTACCTTTCTCATCTCTTTGGCATCTATCCTATTATATGCATCTTTTCTCAGAGAATTGTAATATTTATGTTTGTCCAAGTGAAAATTTTCCATTAACCGTTTATTAGTCATCCCTTTGAGGAGGGAAGATCAGTCAATACCATTGTCCAATTGATCAATCCATCAGATGTCCTTATCAAATCTATTAAGAATGATTGAACATATCCTGTCAGACCTTTAGAGAACCCCATCAAGGAAGAAGAATAATTTTTGGGTTGGTAGCATGAATCAAACTACTCCATGAAAGCCACTATGAGTTGGGAACAGAACTTTATTATTTCAACTCTTTGTTTCATGAACCATCTTAATGCTTCCCTTTTTAAAGTGTTGACGAGTTCATATTTTGACACATTTATTACCCTTATAATCTTAGTTTTTGGTAGTTTATTTAACTAATATAGGGGAATAATTATTGTTTTATACTTAAGTGGTAAAAATTGCATAAATTTTATTATTTGAGCTAAAATGATATAAATTAAGTAAATTTAGAATAAAATATTATTTATTAATATTTATTGAATTTTATTTTGCAGGTATTATTATTTTTAAATAAAAAAAAATTTAAAAAAAAATTTGACCTTTGGACCAACGGCCGAAGGCCGAAGGCCCAAAGGCCTTGAAGCAAAAGAAACGAAAAAGATAACGAACGCACAAAAGGACGAGGTGGGCCTGTGAATAGGGCTGACGTGGAAAGGCTCAAACGACATCAGGAAGCCGAATGAGCCAAACAGAACGGCACGAAACAAAGATAAGAGAAGAGTCAGCCGCAGGGCTGACATGGAAAGGACACCGCACGAAATAAATAAAGCTACATAGAAGTAGTAGTGGCATGGACGGTAGAAGGTAGAGCCTTCCGAGGCTCTGTGGAACGACAACAGAGGAGGTGTGCGGGAACGCGGTAGAGAAGGGAGAGAGCCTTTATAGGCTCGAGAGAGGCTCAACAGAGCCTTTAGAGGCAAAAGGACGTGCAGCAAAGCCGCAAAGGACGAGAAGACGGTGAGGCACGGGGTCCGAGGTAGCAACCAGTTAGCGTCAGCCGTCAGCCAGAAGAATAAAGAAAAAGGAAAAGCAATTATTGCACAGAAATCAAGGCACCCATAGAAGAGAAAATAAGAAGAAATTTATACCGGTAGAATTTATTTCAAATAAAATTAATTTTTATCTGAATAAATTCTTGATCTTTTATTCAAAATTAATTCCGGTTATTTCTTTCTCTTATTGTTAATTTATATTTTAGATATATATTCTGTGTAATTAATTCTTTAATTATGGTTGGCTGAATATTTATTGTTAGGGAATGAATTGAAACCCTAGATTATGATTTGAATTATAATTTTATTTTCTTTATTTCGTGAGATTGTTTCTTGACTCTATGTTAATTGCTATCGTTTATATGTATGATTCTGTCAAGTATAGTTTATTTGGTGCATGCCTTGTTCTGGTTCCTCATAAGTGACAGTATGTTGGATTATTTGTCTGCTAGGTGGCCATCTAAATATATTAGAATATATATATATAAATTGCAGCTAGGTTAGATAACAATTCACCTAATCATTTTGTGATTCTAACCGAAGTGGTAAAACGTTTCGATACATGTGGGTCAAGGAAAGGAAATACAGCTAGACATGCTTTTTGTACTAGTATGGGTACTTAGATTGACAGCCTTCTACTTACACTTAATGCATTAAATCTAGTTAAATATAGGAGCTGCTTGTTGCTGCTATACTGCTTGTATTTAATAGGGTTAATATTGACGCTTTGTCGTATTAATTAATTAAGGGAAGTAATATAAGGTGTATGGACATGCTTTTGGTGTGCAACTTGGTCGATCTCATTTTCACGATTAAATATTGACTTAGAAATAAATATTATATTACGACCTAATCTAGTGGTAGATTTTTATTTCCCTAACATATTTCTCATATTTGCGGTTCCCCATTATTTCCCATTATTTTATTATTACTTTAATTTATTTTATTTTATTTTATTATTATTTTGATAACCCCCATTAGTATTTCTCTTGTTTATTTATTTTGTGTGTTATTTAGTATTTTTATTTTTATTTATTTTTAAGCTAGTTAAATAGAGGTGAGCCCTCTTAATCCCCGGCCTAGAACGATACTCTTATTTACCAGTGCTACAATTGACAACAAGAGGGTTTAAATTGCGTGCTGGCTACAGTCGCACTAAGTGCCCGGGAATAGTTTGCATAATGTCTCTTCTCATGCCCCAACTAGCATCATAGAATTTCTAAATACATTTAAATGGTCTATTGGATTGGTGTAGCCATCAAATAATCTAAAATTTGAGATTTTTATTCTTTGTACTGGTGTTTCAAACATGTTCTTTGTGAAAGGTGTCTACTAGTTAAAACCACGAGTATTATCTTTATTCTCTTCCACTACTTTCAGTTCCCCATGCACCATTTGATATATCATCTTACTAATCAAGTTCTCTTTACGTCTTATAGTTTGGAGGATATATTATCTTTGGATATCTTCTTCATCTTTGTTAGTCCATCAGGCATGAAGCCTTCTATTTTGGCGTTGGTTTATTACATATCCACGTTTGATGACCTCATTGTTGGATACTTATGCCTTTCCCTCCTGCTTTACCTTGGAGGATTAAGGGACTCTTATTATTTGTCAATTATAGTCCTTTTGACTTAAGCATCTTCCATAGACTATGCCTCCTCTTCTTAGAAAATAATGATATGGAGCCTTGATCTTGGTTCATTTTTTGGAAGATCCAGAGCTTCCAACAAAGTTTATTGAGGAGTAGGTTGTTGAGGTGTAGCATGATGATGTTGATCTATAAGATGGAGTAGCTTCTTGAGTGTATGTGTAAGAGGAGCTTACATGTTTGAGACCATCTCTTTAATAGATGCTCAGAGATCAATATTAGCAGCTTTGAGCTAATATATGGTAACTAGATGTTTTCCCCTAGAAGAATCACTAGTAGTGAGACCAAGTTAATCAGAAGGTTGAATGGGATAGAGTTTTTTTTAAAGAAATTCCCACAAAAGGAACCTGTTGTGTTTATGTGTTATTTGAATTGAAAGGTTCTTGGGAACTATAATTAAGAGTTAAAGATGAGAGAATACCAAGGGGAAATTTTAGAGGAGAGATGAAAGAGCAAAAGTAAGAGAGTTATATTATGATTTCAAATGTTTCAAAAATAATACAATGCCTCATATATATATGAGTAAAATGAGGGAGGAGGAAGAGAGAACACTACTATGGTATTGAGGATAAGTTATCTTGTCTTATGTAGAGAACGAGTTTGAGAAGGGGTTATGTAGGCTACTGATTAGAGACCGGTTTGAGACTAAGGTGAGCATGCTTGGAAACATTTTAGGCCTACTATTGTCCTTTAGGCTGGCCTTATAGGGCTTGATAGTCATAGATAAGGGAAAACCTATATCACTAAGTATATTCAAATGTGTTAACTAATTACAAATAACAAGTATGAAAACTTGGTGATACTTAAGGAATCAAATGAAATAGTTGAACGTTTATGGAAGAAAATTATCAACATGAAAAATTACCTCATCGTCAAATATTAATCTTCAGAGAGTGACATGAAAAAACATTAATCTTCATTTTTGTGCTCCTTTTTGCAAGTTCATAGTAAGAAGTGAAAATTGATTGTAAAGAAGAATGGTATGGACGAAAAAGAAGGAGAAATGTGAGAATTTTTTTATTAAACGCCATAAAGGCATAAAATGATACATAAACTATTTAAAAAAGAAGGGGAAACCTCTGAGAGGTGGAGATTGGACATAGAAGTTTCTAATAAACACACAAATAATTTATTAAAACATGTCCACTAAGGAGAAATGTGAGTAACTGGTTTTAATTAATGGTAACTTCTTACATATAAAAGTGTTAAGATATAAATATGATGTTTTAAAAGTGGGGAGTGGATGTTAACAAAAAAAGAAAGAAAAAACTAGTGAGGAGTGATGACCATTGTGTGAAAATGTTTAATTTTATTCCTCAACCTTTTCATATCTTTTAAATTTAAAGTGGAAATTAATTGGGTAATTGAAATGGATAATGGATACATTTTTAGGTTTTAGATACCTTATTTAGTTTTTTCTATGTATTTCTTTATTTCATCTATTAATGTGGTAGTTTCGTTGATTTTCTTTTGAAAATTGCAAGCAAGAGATGAGTGAGTTGAGTAAGAAGTTATGGTAGTTATAATTTTGAAAATAATTTTTTTCTTATTAAGTGAAATTATTTTAATAATTAAATGAATAAAAGAAAAAGAAGAAAATAGAAGGGTATTTTAGGTAGTCCAGGTTTTACATACTAGAAGATCTCTCGCTTAAAAGTATTAATATATGCATACATAACTCATCTAATTTCACACTTAGTTCTATAACTCATTTGGAAAATGGAGCATAAGTATATAAGCCTAATTGTTGATATAAACCAATAAACACAAGCCCTTTCATTATTTTTCTACTATTAATGTACTATTATAAAAAATTCTATCCTATAACTGGCCATACAATGCGTGGTATAATTGATGGCATTTTTTTTAAAAAATAAATTAAATAATTTTTAGTTTTGATTATGAAAAAAAAAATATATAATAAGATTTTTGATATTATTCCCTATAAAAAGATACCCATATTGATATATTTTTGATGTAAAATAATTACGTGGTTCTATTTCACTATATATGTGCTAAAATTTCACCATTATTATTGAGTTAATGTTCATTGTGTTTATATTTATTATTATTGTGCTTATATATTACAATTATTGTGTAATGTTTCATATGTTTGTGCTTATATTTTCACAATTATTATGTCGATGTTTTTTCATTTTTTGTTGATGTTCACCATTGTCTTTCACCATTATATGGTTATGTTTTACCATTATTGTACTTATATTCCACCATTGTTGTACTTATGCTCTATCATTTTTGTGATCATGTGATGGAAACCGGTTAGGGTTTCGCAAAGGATCGAAGATTTAATCGAGCGCAAAGTTCGATTTCCGCCGGTACAGCCTAAGGAAAACCTTCCAAAGGAAGAACCACAACTTCAGAAGCACAATTGATTCAATGGCAACTGAATTTAGAAGGTGAATGATCAAGATCGATCGAGAAGAGAACGAGACAGAAGCAGAAGGAAGCGAATGAGAGAATCGCCAAGAGAGAGAAAGAGTCGAGAGAGATCGAGAGAAAGATAGACCGAGCTTTATTTCTGCCAAAAAAAGTGCGTATTACATCATATCTAACATATATATATATATATATATATATATATATGTATACTGAGGCCGTATAGGATACAAAATACATACGAATATTACAGCCTGCTATGGACGGTGACACACAAGCCGATTGGGCCCAAAGATATAAAGTGTCGAACAGCCCAACCCAAACAACAACAACATAGGGTGTCGACCAGCCATCATAAAGAAAATGACCCAAATAATACAAATTAAGCTTAAGGCTTAATTTCCCATCAGCTAAAACAACTTTAGCAAATCATGGTCATTAAGGATTGATTAATCCACAATCCAGCTAGTCCAATTTTATGGACCGGGTGGCGGATTATACAACCGTCCTAACTCCCATTAGCCAATTCGACCGGCGAATGCATCATATGGGATTACAAAAAAATGTTTAATAAAAATACACATAATCTGAACATTCCAAGCATAGTCTGAACTGCCCAGCACTTATGTTCCCGTTCACAGAATCCCATAAGCTGCGAAATTATCCTATTAATTCAACAAATAAGATAAACAATTGTAAGTAATTAATTCACAACAAATTTCAAAATTACTCAGATATAAATTTACAAGATTCACATCATTCCCCTCTTCTTGGAAAGGTTTCGCCTATGAAACCTGAACAAGTCCCAGAAATGGACTAAGGTCTGCCACATTGAAAGAATTACTCACATTTCCAAACTTAACAGGTAAATCAATTTTATAAGCATTGTCATTAATTTTCTCTAATACAGTAAATGGTCCATCCCCTCTAGAATCCAGTTTTGACTTTCTTAAATTTGGAAACCTTTCTTTCCTTAAATGAACCCAAACTAAATCTCCAGGTTTAAAAATCATTTTTCTCCTTCTTTTATTAGCATGTTCAGCCATCTGTTGTACCTTCTTATTAATTTGTTGGCTTACATTCTCATGTAATTTTTTTATACTTTCAGCTCTAGATTCAACATCAAAATTTTGCAATTCAGTATGAGGTAAAGGACTCAAATCTAATGGAGTTAATGGATTAAAACCATACACAATCTCAAATGGATTTTTATTAGTTGTAGAATGTAAAGTCCTATTATAAGCAAATTCCACTTGAGGTAAAACGTACTCCCATTGTTTAAGATTTTTTCCAAGGACATCCCTCAACATATTTCCCAGAGTTCTATTAACCACTTCAGTTTGACCATCAGTTTGAGGGTGACAAGTTGTAGAAAATAATAATTTAGTCCCTAATTTACCCCACAAAACTTTCCAAAAATGGCTTAAAAACTTAACATCCCTATCTGAAACTATAGTCTTAGGAATTCCATGTAACTTAACTACATTAGAAAAAAAATAAATCAGCCACTGCTATAGCATCATTTGTTTTATTACAGGGTATAAAATGAGCCATTTTACTAAACCTATCTACCACAACCATTATAGAATCCTTAGCTCTATTAGTCCTAGGTAATCCTAACACAAAATCCAAAGAAATATCAACCCAAGGATGGTTAGATACAGGTAAGGGGGTATATAATCCAAAAGGTTTTGAAGTAGTTTTTGCCTGTCTACATTTAATACAATTAACACAATGTTTCAAAACATCCTTTTTCATGTGTGGCCAATAAAAATGTTCAATTAAAACATCTAAAGTTTTCTGAGTTCCTAAATTTGCCATTAATCCACCACTATGTGCCTCTTGAATCAATAATCCTCTATAAGAGCATGCAGGAATACATAATCTATTTTCCCTAAACAAGTATCCTTCATTAATAAAATATTTTCCTTGAGAAGAAACTTTACACCTTTTATATATTTCCTTAAAATCATTATCTTCTAAGTATAATAGCTTAATACTGGAAAATCCTAATAAAGTAGTGTCAGCAGTATTCAATAAAGCATATCTCCTGGATAAAGCATCCGCAACTATGTTATCACTACCTTTCTTATATTTACTTATGTAAGGAAAACTTTCAATGAATTCTATCCATCTACCTTGTCTCCTATTTAACTTTGACTGACTCTTTAAATACTTAATAGTCTCCTGATCTGTGTTAACTACAAATTCCCTATGCCACAGATAATGTTGCCATACTTCCAGAGCCCTTACTAAAGCATACAATTCCTTTTCATAGGTAGAATAATTCAAGGTACTACCATTTAATTTTTCACTAAAATAAGCCACTGGTTTTCCTTCTTGAGAAAGTACAGCCCCTATTCCTAACCCTGATGCATCACAATCTAATTCAAACATTTTATCAAAATCAGGAAGACTCAAAACAGGTGCTTGGGTTAACTTATTCTTAAGTGTCTCAAAAGATTGCTGTTGTTCTAATCCCCAAATAAATCCATTATCCTTTTTTGTTATGGCAGTTAAAGGAGCAGCTATTATACTAAAGTTTCTCACAAATCTTCTATAAAAAGAACATAATCCATGAAAACTTCTTACTTCAGTTACACTTTTTGGTACAGGCCACTCTTGAATAGCCTTAATCTTTTCTTCATCTACAGACACACCTTCTTTTCCTATCACAAATCCTAAGAAAACCACACTTTCTAAACAAAATCTTGACTTAGCTAAATTAGCATAAAGTTTTTCTGCTTTAAACACATTCAAAATAATCCTTAAATGTCCCAAGTGTTCCTCTAAGGATTAACTATATATAAGTATATCATCAAAATAAACAACCACAAACTTCCCAATAAATTCCCTTAATACATGGGTCATAAGTCTCATAAAAGTACTAGGAGCATTTGACAACCCAAAAGGCATCACTAACCATTCATACAATCCAAAGTTTGTCTTAAAAGCTGTTTTCCACTCATCCCCTGGTTTCATCCTAATTTGATGATAACCACTCTTTAAATCTATCTTAGAAAATATAACAGCACCACACAAGTGATCCAGCATCTCATCCAGCCTAGGAATTGGATATCTATACTTAATAGTTATCTTATTTACTGCCCTACTATCCACACACATTCTCCAACTACCATCCTTTTTAGGTACTAATAATACAGGTACTGCACAAGGAATCATACTCTCTTTAATGTATCCTTTACTTAACAATTCTGTTATTTGTCTTTTTAGTTCCTTAACCTCTTCAGGATTTGCTCTATAAGCAGGTCTGTTTGGTATGACAGCTCCTGGAATAAAGTCTATTTGATGTTCTATTCCCCTTAATGGAGGTAATCCACTAGGTATATCCTCAGGAAATAAGTCACTATATTCTTCCAATAACATTTTCACTGTATTAGGTACCTCTTCAATTGTTCCTTTCTGACTCTCATAGCAGTCTTTAAATACCATCAAATATACATTAGCATTTCTTTTTATTGCTTTTCCTACATCCTTACCTTTAGCATAAAATCCAAAAGTGCCTTTTATGTCCTTTGTACTATGATCATTTCTCAAATTAGACTCAATTAACTCCTTATAATCAGATTTAATTTTAGTTTGATCCTCAAAGATTTCCTTTGGAGTCATAGGTGCTAAAACAATCTTTCTATCATCCTTCTGTACTGTATACCTATTCTTATAACCATCATGTACTACCCTTCTATCATATTGCCAAGGCCTACCCAACAACAAGTGAGCAGCATGCAGAGGAACTATATCACATAAAACAAAATCTTCATATTTTCCTAATTTTAAATTCACTAGAACCTGTTGACTAACCTTAACATCTCCCAACTCATTAAGCCATTGCAATCTATATGGTTTTGGATTTTTAGTAGTGTTTAAACCTAATTTAGATACCAATAGGGTACTAGCAGCATTAATACAACTACCACTATCTATAGCCATGTTAAAACACTTATCATCAATTAAGCATCGAGTATGGAATATATTTTCTCTTTGTAAAGCATTGGAATCAGGTAGCTTATTACTATTTAAAGCTCTTCTAACCACAAAAAGATCCCTACTCACAGGTAATTCTATTTCATCTTCTAGGTCACTATCTCCCTTTCCTACTACATTAGCCCCTTCTTCCTCTTCTTCAGATTCAGATTCAGATTCTACTTCTCCAGATTCTCTAATCAAAATATTCCTTTTGTTAGGGCATTCAGAAGCTATATGACCTAAACCTCCACATCTAAAGCATTTAATATCCCTAGTCCTGTTTGACCCAATTACAGGATTTGCCATTACAATCTTACCCTTTTCAGGTTTCTGTCCTGTCTTAACCTCATTGTTTCTCCCCCTAAACTCTACCTTACTATTGTTCTTCCAGTTCCCAGAGGTATTTCCCCCAAAATTTCTCCTCATAGTAGTCTTAAACCCAACCCCAGGGGGTTTATATTTCCTAGATTTCCTCAATTGAATCTCTATCTTAGTAGCTATATTCACCATTTCAGTTAATGTTCCACAAGGATACAGCTCTACCTTATCAGCTATCTCTGAATTTAATCCACTCAGAAACCTAGCCATAGTAGCATCATCATCCTCAATAACTCCTGTCTTAATAATTAAAACTTCTAACTCTTTATAATAGTCATCTACTGATCTCACTCCCTGACTAATAGTTTGCAACCTTTTATGCAACTCTCTATAGTAGTAACTTGGTACGAATCTCTTTCTCATTAAAGTTTTAAACTCTGTCCAAGTCTGTATAGTAGGTTCCCCACACCTACGTCTAGTTAACACCAAATTATGATACCAAGAAGACGCATACTCAGTAAACTCTACTACAGCCACTTTAATTTTCTTTTCCTCAGAGTAATTATGACACTCAAAAACCAATTCTATTTTTCTTTCCCACTCAAAATAGTAATCAGGGTCATTTCTCCCATTGAACCCTGGTATGCTAAGCTTAAGATTATTTAGATTCCTATCTAAGAATTCTAAGTCCCTATCCTGCCTAATGTTCTGTCTAATCATCCTATCACTATTGTGGGATATTTGATCTTCTAACTCCTCTAGATTAGCTATAGGTGGAATCCTAGTCCTAGGATCCATTGGAGCTCTTCCTAAAACCCCTGCTTGATTAGTTTCAATTCTGTTATTTTGCAATTCATTAATTCTTACTTCCTGTTCTCCTAATCTTTGTTCTAAGTTAGCATATAAGACAGCAAATTGTGCAGTTATTTGTTCTTGAAAAGTCCTAAGGGTTTCTAGAAGGTCATTACTAGATACGGATTGATTCACTGATTGGCCATTATTAGACATGATGAAATTCAATAGTAATTAACAATCAATCACAGTAGTAATTTTAATCACAGAAGCAACTGATCCAAGAATCACAGATAACAGACACACAATATACCACAGGAATATGGCTTCACAAATATCAGTAGTAATAGCAACAGTAAAAATTTTACTCAGAATAACTCACTGTTTATGATAATTTGACAAAACTATTTCAATAATACGAAGTAAGTAGGAAGGAACAATATTACCGCGTCTGCTTAAGCAATTAGTTCAAATATTTAGGGTGCCCCTCTTCTTGGAGGACTATCCTCTTTCTTGAAACCAAGATAGTTCACCGGTTGTAATTTGCAACCTATATACTTAACAATAACAGATAATTTGTCGAAGATTGGAAATTAAGTATAGTAGATAGTAGTATTAACAAAGGAAATCACAAATCGAAGTTACCAACAACAGTAGGTCGCGCGGTCAATCAAGATTCAGATTCTTGACCAAACCCTAGGTCGATTAGGGTTTTCTTTTCAGACTTTCAAAAATAGTGGGTCGAAATGCTTTAATCGCCGGTTTGAAAGCGACAGGAATCGATACTGAGTTCGTCGTTGTAAAACCCTAAAATTTCACACCTCAAACTAGGGTTAGCGAAATACAGAAATCGAATTAACAAAAATTGAAGAAAACTTAATCAATGATACAAAAAACTATGAGCACTCTAGAAAATCGAGGCTCTGATACCAAATGATGGAAACCGGTTAGGGTTTCGCAAAGGATCGAAGATTTAATCGAGCGCAAAGTTCGATTTCCGCCGGTACAGCCTAAGGAAAACCTTCCAAAGGAAGAACCACAACTTCAGAAGCACAATTGATTCAATGGCAACTGAATTTAGAAGGTGAATGATCAAGATCGATCGAGAAGAGAACGAGACAGAAGCAGAAGGAAGCGAATGAGAGAATCGCCAAGAGAGAGAAAGAGTCGAGAGAGATCGAGAGAAAGATAGACCGAGCTTTATTTCTGCCAAAAAAAGTGCGTATTACATCATATCTAACATATATATATATATATATATATATATATATATATATATATATATGTATACTGAGGCCGTATAGGATACAAAATACATACGAATATTACAGCCTGCTATGGACGGTGACACACAAGCCGATTGGGCCCAAAGATATAAAGTGTCGAACAGCCCAACCCAAACAACAACAACATAGGGTGTCGACCAGCCATCATAAAGAAAATGACCCAAATAATACAAATTAAGCTTAAGGCTTAATTTCCCATCAGCTAAAACAACTTTAGCAAATCATGGTCATTAAGGATTGATTAATCCACAATCCAGCTAGTCCAATTTTATGGACCGGGTGGCGGATTATACAACCGTCCTAACTCCCATTAGCCAATTCGACCGGCGAATGCATCATATGGGATTACAAAAAAATGTTTAATAAAAATACACATAATCTGAACATTCCAAGCATAGTCTGAACTGCCCAGCACTTATGTTCCCGTTCACAGAATCCCATAAGCTGTGACATTATCCTATTAATTCAACAAATAAGATAAACAATTGTAAGTAATTAATTCACAACAAATTTCAAAATTACTCAGATATAAATTTACAAGATTCACATCATCATGTGTTCACCACATTTTTGATGATGCTTACCATACTTGTACTTTACTATTATTATGTTATATTTTTATCATTACTAGAATTATATTTCACTATTGTTATGTTTATGTTTCACCATACTTGTATTGATGTTTTACTATTTTCCTAGTAATATTCACTGTTATTGTGTTATGTTTTTCCATTATTGTATTTATGTTTTACCAGTATTGTTATTATGCTTTACATCAACAAAATGAATAAAAATTTATAACAAAAAATGATGAAATATAAGTATGATAATAATGAAATATGAGCATGGTGAAAACCAGCAGTAAAATGGTAATACACAAACATAGAGGAAATTAGTTCTATAATGAAGAAATTTTAGTACATAAAATAGTGAAACATAAAAACATAATTTTTTTAAGATGAAAGTAATATTTTATTTATTTGTAAATTAATGTCTTTAAAATATAGTGATATACAATTTTCAAATTTTTTTTTAGATTACCCAAATTTACAATAAAATAATTAGAACAAAAAAAAATACATCTAAAGGTTACAGGGTTTGAATCATGTAAGAGGTTACACCATATACGCGTTGTAGTATTATGCCTCCTCAAAAGAATTTAAACACTAAAAAATTTAAAGCACAAACACAAATTTTCCCCATGTTTTTTTATGTTAATGGAAATAATCATAGGCAAAAATAGACATATTCTATCATGACCACATAGATATAGATTTATCAAGATAAGATGTTTATACAAGATTAGTCATCAAAAGGATTTTCATGGTCCCTCGTGGATGTCCATATAAATTTTCTATGAATATACCTATTATATAGTGATTCAAGAATAAGTAGTGTCATTTCTCATGACATATGTTTTAATGCCTACTACCTTATACTCTTTATTCCACTTCCTTTGCTATACTTTTACTTTTGAGGTTAAATGTATTAAATTATAACCATTAATTTATGACAAAAAGTGTCTTTAAAGGCATAAGCATTTGAGGTTTATTCCTATAAAGGCATAAATATTTCTAGATTTTTTAGAATAGCCTAAACAATTAGATTTTTTTCACATTAAAATATAATATGTTAGAATTTTTTCTCGTTAAGATATAAGCATTTAGAATTTTTTTCTCATTAAGGCATAAATTAAAATTGCCAAAATTACCTAAAATTTATTGTTTTTAAAATATTGTGCCTTAGTGAGAACAAGGTGTAAATTTTTATGCATTTATGAGAAGTTAAAAAATTAGGAACAAACTCTAAATGTTTATGCCTTTAAATACATTTTTTTCATTAATTTTTAGAAAAAAATAACTTTGTTTAATTTATATTAAATCATATTTTTATGAAAATATTTTGTTAATTCTTTTGCTAATGTACTTTGATAGAAATTAATGGTTAAAGTTGTAATCTTTGACCCCAAAAGTAGAAACATAGCAAATAAAATGGGATGGAGGAAGTAGTTATTTACGTATTTTTAACTCTATTCTTCATACATATTAATTATACACTTTGTGTATTTCTATTAGATTTGCTTTAGGTATCTTTTATGACAACCATGATATCAATTACTCTTAGAACTTAGTAAGATTGTTAAGAACTTTCTTATTGTATAATGCACTGTAAAATTTGATATTTCATTCAAATAACCTTTTAATAGATTATCTTTAAGTAATTTTCATACAAGCTATTTTATAATCATGTTGCTCATGTGAGAGTTTTATCATTTGAGAGCATTTAGTTTTCGTGTAGCTATAACAAATCCAAATTTACTAATTAAAAATTTTATTTTTGTGAAAGAAATTATATCAAATATTGGGTCTTACTATCACATCTAATATAATAAGAGATATGACCAATACCTAATTCATGTCGGATGTAAGGCTAAAACAACTCATATACAAAGCTTTGGTACAGTTAGCACATAAACCTTAATGTCCCAAAACGTGACAAAAAAGACAAAGCTAAACACAATCTCAAATTGGGACCACAAGCTACACTAGAATAGCCTTAAACCCTCTAACCCAACTCAAAAGTTGCCACCAGACCTACAAGGTCCCATCTGCCCTTTGCATAAGAAAGTGACCATGAAATGTAATATATTAGTATAATGGAATTGAGTAGAAAATGCCATTATATACATCCAAAGGCCACATGAAACACATAGGAGAAAGTCACAATCATGTTTACATGTCAATTATTAAGAGATAGCAAAGTCTCACAACAATGCATTCAACCATAAAATAAAAATACTCACTTATAATGATTCAATAATTCAACATGGTTTGTATTGCTTACATAAAAAAATTCAATGTAGAATTTATTAATTACACCAAATAGTTCAAGTGGGTACTTATTGATTACCTTAATAACTCAAGTGGATGTTTATTGATTACAACGAATACTCTAAGTGGGTTTTTATTGATTACACTAAATAATTCAACATTCAATCAAGTTATCGAACACACGAGTTAACCAACCAATATACAAAAAGAAATAAACACCAGTTAGCCTCCACCATAATCCAATTATTAAATAAGCTAATAGTTTAATTTAACCATGCGAGAATTACAATCTCATAATCCATAGTAATGAGTACTAGGGATGGAACCAAATCAAACCACTGACTTCTAAGATAGCTAATCAAGGAAGTGACTTGACAAAAAGCCATGTATATACAAAACCTCAACACCCAAGTCCTTAAGTATACATACCCTCTAAAGAGTTTGTGAATCCCTAGAGAGAGAAAATAGACCCTTTGACCCAAAGGTTTAACTATGCACTTAGGGGTCTATTTTGAGGCATGAGGTTCCTTTCTCATCATGTGTTTGCCTTTTATTTTAAGTGATTAGTGTTTTATCTAATGTTAAATTATTATTTTAAGGATACTGAGATCCACAACAACAATCAATAAAGCCAACATCCACTGAATTCATAAGGACCATATGGGGCACACCAAATCAAAGCCATATGAGCCTTAAGGTTAGGTATTAAGCCATGACCCAAACACTTAACCAAGTTAGATAAATTTAATTCAATCCCTTAGGCCCATTTATTCATAAGTTAATATAATGTTGACTTTTAAATGAGACATCATTAGTAAGCTCCACTCAAAATTTACTCAAGGCTTTCCTAATTTGGTTATTTCAACACTTCGGTACATTTTGACCATAAAAGACCAAAACACCCTAATGATCCCTAATTCACATACAACTCATAAAACTATCCATATGTTACCAAATACCCACTAAAATTAACATAACTTGAAAATCATCATATTAATCACAACCATCCCAAAAACAGAGTCAGAACTTAATATTTTGCATGGAAAATACTAGTTATATCCTTAGTTACATAATAAGAAATATAACACATAAAACCCTAACTATGTATTTATATCATACCAAATTACACATACTTATCATATATAATGTATCATGATACATATTTAATGCAAATGTAGAAAATCACATAACATGATTATAATGACATATTTGCACATACGACTTACAAACTTTAATCATGCATAATTAAACCTACCATTCTTAAATCATATCACATTACATAAAAAAATTTAGTAAATTACTTAATAAAAGAATACATGGTAAAGCACCAAAATGCCATAGGTGGACAAAATTTCCCCCAAATAGTGCCACACTAAAACAAATACACAAACTATCATGCTTTTACCTATCATCATATGTTTAGAATAAAATATTTAATTTGTAAATATAAATTATGACCTCATACCATATTTGAATATCATAAACTACTTATGACAACATACTTTCAGGCTTTTTACTTTAAATAGCATATTCTAGCAATAAATATCTCTAACGTGCTTCATATAAATAATAAGGAAACATGGTTCATGCTTACAGCACTTAGAAATATTAAAATATAAATAGTTATGCATAAAGCCTTAGTATATAAGGTGAATAATTGATCTACCCAAGTTCCAAGATAATAGAAAAAGGAAGAAAGGGTCCTCCTGAAGTAAGACTTAAGAACCACTTGAATACCCTTCAAACATAACCATATGACATAAGAGACATATAAGAAAAATTAACCATAAAATGATATAATAACTTCAAGAAATTTGAAGAGAGGAAGTATGTACCCTTTAATAAAATAGGCAGCACAAAAGGAATAGGATAATGCTTATTCTTCACAAATTAAATATAAATCTAACATTCATTACTTTTTTAAACATATATAGATGCTAGATAAGAGGAATTACAAAAAAAAGAGGGAAAAAATAACAATGAAGAAGAAGAAGAGTAGGATGAGGCTAGATGTGCAACAAAAATACAGCAGTAGTGCCACAAAAATTGAGCAGGAGTCAACTTTGTGATTTCCAAACACAACCTCAAGGTAACGAAAAATAAAAGAAAAAGGAGAAAGGTGGTATTTGAAGTAGAAGTAGAAAGGAACAAAGACCAAAAAAAAACTAAGAAGAATCGAGCTAATATGAGATCGTGGTAGTTAGTTGAAATTGGCTAAAAAAACTAGCCTAGTTGAAATGGTAACACATGTGTAGGCTGATCACGAGAAAGAAAATAAGGGAAACAATGGGGAAGAACATGTGATTTCAAGGGAAAAAAAGAGGGAATAAATGAAGTATTAAATTTAATTATTAAAATTGAAAAAAGAAATCTAAAGGGATAGATTAAGGAATGAGGGAGAATGAAGGACCAAAAAACACTAAAAAAAAACTGATGGGACTATAGAAAAAAGGGGGACATCATGATTTTATGTGAAGTTTTTATTCCATTTTGTATTATTTGGGAAATTAAGTATGTGGTCTAATAGGAGAGGAGTTTTGGTTGAGTTTGACCATGCTAACAATTGAATGAAAGATAAAACGATGGGTCTGATTGATTATGGTTGAGTGTGTAAGTGCTTATAAAATAAACACTAGATTATTATACTTTTAGCCAAATTATTTGTTGATAGAGAATAAATAACCCCAAAAATAAGATTTGGTTTATTTAGATGGATATTTGAGATTTAATTAATAGTTAAGAGTTTAATTTACATTAAATTTTAGCTAATAACATTCTAAGAAAATCTAATAATAAGATTTTATTGGAAAAAATTGTAAATGTATCCCACAAATCATTAAAAATTATATGAAGATGTGAAATAATTTAAAAAATTTAAATATATAAAATATTTGTTATCAGAGTTGATTTGAAGATTGATGGATAGAAAATGATTGAAAATGAATAAGTCATGAAAGCATGTTTTTTCGTAAACTCATTGAATGAATAACGAAGGGTTCAAATTGATATGAATGGATGAAAAATAAATTTGGAAAACTAAATATATAAAAATATATAGTTTTAGAGTTGGTTTGCTGTCTAATAAAGAAAAATAACTAAACATCTAATCACGTAAGTTGATTTTCCATGATTTAATGATTTGGAATAAACAAATGGTTTTTGAGAGAACGTAAAAAATGATATATAATATATTTTTGGATGGAATTGCAAATTTTAAATGAGTCAAAATGAATGAAAATAACAAGATTAAAAAAATCAAGGAAATATGATTTTTCGTAAATAAATATAATGAATAATGTAAAATTTAATTTTTCTATGAACATAATGGAATTTGATAACATAATTTTTTATAATAAAATTATGAGCCTAATTGTGTATTATAATTAAGGCTAAAAACATGGTATCATAGGAACCTTGTAAATTATACTAAATATTTTAATAGAAACACCTTGGTTTATGTAGATCGGTTATGGATATTTTATGGTTATAGAAAGATTTTATCTTGCTAAGGTTTTGAGATAAAACATTTGAAAATAGGCATGTTGAAATCATATAGAATAAAAATTTTCTTGCTACACATTCACATCACAACCCATGTCATTTGGTTGTACTTTCATGTGCAACCATTGAGGCTTTTGTCATGAAAGTTGTAAAAAAGAAGGTTTTGTCTCTATATTTGCATGATTGGTTGATTAAGCCTATGTTTGGAGTTACTTATCAAAATTAGTTATTGATGATAATAACTTATTTTAAAAACTTTTTAGCCTATAAAAATTCTTGAATAAGTAGTTATCATAGATAACTAATTTCGATAAGTAACTCCAAACAAGCCATAAATTAGTTATAGATTCATTTTGCGGGATATGGAAATGTTGAGCTTATTCAACTATTTTTGCATACATAATTATAAGGTTACACATATAATCCTAGTGGACATATATAGAATATTAACCTAAGAAGTTGGATTTATTTATACGTGAAAAGTTATGAATTATGGATTTTTATGTTATACAATTAATCAAATTATACTCAAGTGACTTGGAATTAATTTGTTAACCCTTAATGTGTATAAATATAGGGTATTTTCTTCTATTAGTTAACCGATATATAATGTCCTAATATGAAAATGGGTAATATATTAGTAGTAGACACTCACATGAATATTGATCATCATATTTTGATGGAATGATTAAAATAGGGGCTTAAGGAATCTCACAAATAGAATAGGTGTTGACCTTTGATACCATGAAACCAACTGGTTTGGTTTCAATTGAAACTTTATTATTATGTTTTATTTTATTTATGGAAAGTTAATAAAAGTGAATATTGATGCAATGGCATGGTCTATAAATTCTAAAATTCATGGACTGACTTATTTCATATTAGAGCACATTAGTTTGGCATTAGTAGAAGATTTAGGCCAAACTACTACACTTGGGCCTAATAAGGTGCTTATTTAATTATAGACCAAGGAAGGACTTAATGATCATTAGTGAAAATTTTAATAAAATCACATGATGAGCATAAGGAAGGGATGCCTATAATAGAAGAGAACAAGATATATTAGCTAAAATTAAGATTTACTTAGTAATGGTCAGAATATTAGAATTTTTATTTTATTAGTTGCAAGTTTTATCTTTTTAGTTGGAGTGTGTGTGTGTTGAATTTAGTTTAGAATTTTTTTAAATTTTATTTTTAGCATATATTTTCATGAAGATTTATTTTAGAAGATGTGAAATTCTTGTATTTAAATCAACCATGTAAAAATGTCAAACATCATCAAGTGTAATTGAATACAAGTTTGAATCGACATATTATTTTCTTTATGAGTTCTCCTTCTTAATTGTGATTTTTTTGTGATTTACAATCAATTTATTTGTGTTTTTTGAGGGATTTAGATTGTATTCAATTGAACACATCCATATCCCTTCACAATTGTTCCCATCCACATCTATAGCGATACATACATTTATTTTCAACGGTCATCATTTTCAACCTCTTAAACCCTAACCCTAACACTCTTCCACACCAATAAATATTGGCACCTTAATAATACCCATTAAGCCACACATTTTGTCCTCAATTACCATTTAAAATTAAACATTAACCAAAATTCAATTCATTCCCATAATCATCCATCAAAATCCATACGTACAAACCCCAAAATACCATTCCTTTTTTTTTAAAACCCTAACCCTAATACCCTTTCTTGCACCAATGTTTTCTATATTATTAATTATACTATTATCCATGCATTGAATCACCATAATTATCCTAATCATTAGCCATTAATCCTTACTTAAAATGCTTATAAAATCGTGCATTAAAATCCTAATACATATTATGAAAACTAAAACCCCAAATTGAAACCCTAACATTCTAATTCATTTAATTCTTTTTGTTTTCTTGTTTGATTCTTGTGTGGCTTGTATAAATTAATAATTTTGTTGTTGTTGTTGTTGTTGTTGTTGTTGTTGTGTGTTATTCTAATGGGCATAAAAAATAGTTCATGGTATATGTGCAACAATTAGGATTGACCTTGAGCATGAGCAAGTAGGGGTGATCGCCTTGGGCTTTGAATTTATAAGAGTCCCCATTTTTTTTGTGTGTGTGTAAATTGAGGGTCATATACATACCCCTTTAAAATATAAGCATAGAAACTAATACTAACCATTAGCTTGATATTGATTTAACAATTAATATTTGGTTACTACCTTAAATAAATCCTAATACAAACTTATCTCAAAATCTACATTTTAACTCAATCCCAACTTCAAGCTCAAGACTAAATCCTTAACCAAAAACAAAACCCAAAACCCAAAACCCTATCTGCAAACCCTAAAATCTAACCTAAAAATATAAAACTCTAATCCAAACTTAAAACCATAAACTTAAACCCTACTTCTTTAGCACTACATTCTAAACCATAAACCATAACTTCAGACCCTACATCTAAAAACTAAACCCTAACCCAAAACTCTATACCAATCTAAATTAAACAAAATATAAAATATAATCTTAAACCAATCTAAAAATCTAAAATATTGAATAATAAAATAAATGGAATATACCCTAAGCCATCCTTGAACCAATATAAAACTCTAAATCCTAGAAAAGGTGTTTTCAATTGATAAGCGTATAGTGAAAAAATGTTGTGAAAAAGGTTACTCTATTAGATAAGTACACATCAGATATTGATTCTAATTTCTAATGTGTTATTTTTTAAGTTACACATGTTTCATATTTATGTCCTAACATAAAGTTAACCATTGAAGTACTTGAATTTTTATATATATAAAATATGATTGTTCTCTGAATGTATCATTTTCTTTTAAAATATTATTAAATGTAGTAGTTATTGTGACATTAGTAGAAAGAAGTTATTGAAGTTAATTATTATATAACAATTTTATATTTTGAGAATAATATTTTTGGATAGAACAACTTGATTTTTTTATTAATAATTTTGCTTCTTAAAACACTTGAAGATAACAAAAATAAAATAATTTTAATTGATTGATAATATTTTTTTTTGAGAAATTTATATGTTGCAACTATTTATTCTTTGCGAGGGTAAAAATATATGATGCTTTGAAGTGAAACAAAGGCTAACAAGTAGTGACATTGAAAAAGAACAAAAACATGAAGTTTTATCTAATAAAGGTTGATATCACTGTATTTTAAATTATAGGGTGTTCTTTAATTTTGAATATAAAAGATAAATTTTCATGTAAGTCTATTATATTATTTTAATAAAATGATTATGTTTGTGCTTTAACCAAATATAATTCTTAAAATATATATAATATTTAAAATAGGGGGTCATATGTATTTTTTCTTTTACCCCTAAACAACGAGGGCCAACACCGGGCTACAAAAGGAAGATGGTTTCCTCTCTAGCTTTCCCTTATTGAATAAAGCAAGGCAAGTGACCTCGTACCTCGATCTTGGCATTCCAAAAAATGGCTGGTAAAAAAGACGACTTTGCCCACTACAACGAATAGAACAAGAAGACGATAGGGCTATGCGACTAGACCTGCAAGACTCGCATTGGGTTATTCCACTAAAAGGGCAACTCAAGGAAAGGGCATTCACCTGATCTATGACAAGAAGGGATTGGACTGCTTAGGCGGCTTAGTAACCTTTACAGGAGTCAAATTCATTATTGAAAGAAATTTTGGACATAAGTCCAAAGGAAGGAAGATTCCATTTTCCAGGCCATAAAAAGCGATACCGGAAATGATTAAAGAAGCGAAGGAAGATTCTCCTACTGGTGCTTACTTTCAGTCTCAAGGAAAAGCTTTGCAACAATTACTGTAAAAATGTACATATACCGAGAGAAAAAATTTTGAGCCCGATCTTGTATTTAGCCTTAAAATGACAATGTTAACCACACAATTAGGATATCACCGCTATATATATGATCTTATTATGCGATCGTGCTAGCATTTGAGGCACCTATATCTATTAGTAAGATAAGACTATTATAATTGTTATTATTATAATAATTATTTACTGCATTTAAAATTCTTCTTATTATTATTATAGTAAAAGATAATATTATAATAATTATTGTTAATTTCTTTGTTATTTCTATTGTAAATATTATTATCATTACTATTATTTTCATTATACTATTTATAATAGTTATGTATATTATTATCTTTATTATTGCTAATAATATATCATTAAATTTATCATATAATTAATAATATATTTTGTTATTTATAATAATAAAATATATTAAATAATAATAAGATGAAGATCGATTCGATCAGATATTATCTGAATCCGATCCTACGAACAATAATAGGGTCCGATTTAAAAATTATGGTGAGTTAATCGGGGACCACGTATAGGTAACAAAGATTCATATAACCCGTAGCGTACTTAAAACAATCATTTGTGGGGGCATTATCTCGTAAAGCTTTTAGATGAAAGACATTTGTTCCAATCATTATTTACTTCCTAGGGTTAGATGAAGTTTCCTTTGCTTTTTTCAACGCCTTACAGGCTAGTCGACTCCTAGTGCTTATGATTGAGTAATTAATTAACTGAATCTTAACTTGTCACTAAAAGACACACAACCTGATCATTAACTCATTATTTAAAAAAAAAAAGGTACGAGCAGTACTGCTAATCAATCCTAATAAGTACTGGGTTTGGGTGTTCCCTTCTTTCCATGTTATTGCATCGAGCCCCACCACATGCGTTTCTCTCTAGTTTACTCTCAAGAATAATGGCCAACATGCCAGGAATAAATGGGTTATTGCCAGCCTATGTGAACTTGCGGTGTTCGTTCACAATCTGAATTAATCAAAATTAGGAGTTTGGTTATGGAATTCTTATAGGCGTAATGCGATCAAAATTTAAATATTTATATTTTAATGTAAATAAAGTCAAAATATTTATATTTAATATATATATATATATATTATGTTTTAATGAGAATAAATATATTTACAAATGTATATATATAACACTCTGCATTTATATATATATTTATACATGTATGAGAATAAATTTAAAATATTTTTGACTCCAATTATAGTTTTGTCTATTCTTATAACCACTATGCACATGGCCACTTAAGATACATTTTTCCTTTTCTGAACTAATCTTCATTTTATATCTGTCCACTATGTGATTAATTATCATTTGAGTTTAATTAAAAGCGTTTTCGATCTTGTTTGCTTATGCTGCGGGCAGCTGAAAACAACAATATACTGACCAATGCCAAGATTTCCAGCCAGACATGTTGCTGCCTTATAGCTTGGATATGTTTTATGGATTCTTCACATGATCCCATGTTAATTATAAGATTTTGTGTTTCATCTGACATGGTTTTCCAAACCCACTGAGTGTCGTGCAGGTTCCCTGTGTTTTTTGGCGTTTCAAGAAATCCAGAAGGTATTTCCTTAAGATCCTGCATGTCCTGATCATGATTAATAATTATATATGGTAACTTGTCGGTAGCCATTTTATTCTACATTATTTGCTATAATTTATATGAATAATGTCATGCATCCAAATTCTAAATCCATAATAAAAATTAAATTTTACTAAAAATATAAATATTAGTAACTTAATTTTATATTTTATTAATAATTATGTAATACAAACTAATAATAATAAAAATATAAAAAAATTATTGCACAAAAAAGTGTAAATAATTTTTTATATTATAATAATGATAATAATAATAATAATATAAATAATACTAATAATAAATTTATTGTATGTTTATGCCATAGTGTTCTTTTATAGTGTATTATTATTAGTTTATATTACTTAATTATTAATAATAAAAAATAAAAATAGTGTACTAGCATATATATTTACATATTTTAAAAAAATTAGATTTTGGTTTGGATATATAACATTACTGAATTTATATCAACATAAGGATTGGTTGAAAGTTTAAGCTTTATAGCCAACTATCTGGTATGTACATGGCAGCATTACCCTAATTGTGACACTTAAACGTGTGTATTCACCATTTCAGATCCTTTTCAAGTAAGTAAGAAAGGAAAACTTGGCCTGGTGGTTTGAATAGGAAAATGATGACTTTGAAAATTTATCAATTCCATTTTGGAATTTGATCATTTCTTACATTTCAAACCACATGAGTTTTTTTTCTTTTGTGTGTGTGTGGGGGGGGGGGGAGGGGTGGGTAAACGCAAATTACATGTTTGTTTATAGGATGATCAATTTTTGTAATTTTCATATGTTGTACTTCATAATATATATAGTTTTAGAAAAAAATTGATGAATAATATAGAATGTTTAAGATTTTCAATGCTGAATATTTTTTCTAACTTACCCTTATCTTCCCAAGAATTAATTACATAATCATTATATTAATTGTTTTTTTAATAAGGAAAAGTACGATACTATTTATATTTCCTTAATATATATTACCTTTGTATTGAAAAGACTGTCACCGCATATTTTGATAATAAAGTTAGACCATTAATATTTTTTAATATATATTAATAAAACACTATAAAAAAATGTTACAATTTTTTTAATATGAATATAATATTTATATTTTTATATCATAGTATGTTATACTTTGAGAGATATTAATGGTGAAATTTTATTATCAAAATAACCAATGATAATATTTTAAATACGAAGGGAGTATTTGTTATTCTAAAACAACATATATTTTGAATACCTATTGCAAAACATAGATTTTGTAATGCCAAATAGGTAACATGAATTACAAAATCGATGAAAAAAGTGTGAACATTTGAGCTCGTGTAGTGAGAAAAGGTTTAGATGAAGATTTCTACATAAAACCGTAATTAAAGGTGAGAATATTCACTACTTTACAATAATGTTAAATGTAGTTAACACTAGATAACGATTCTTTAAAAAAACCATCATCTAAAACCCTTCTCAAAATTTAATGCAATGAACTTTGCATAACAGTTTTGTCACAAAACCATCATCTAAAATCATTCCACAAATTTTATGTGTTAGACTTTAGATAACAACTTTTACCTACAATCATCATCTAAAGTCCAACTCAAAAGCCCAAATTTAATGCACTGGGCTTTAGATAATTTTTTATTTATTTAAAATTTTCATCTGAAGGCCAATTCTAAAACCTTACACTTAGTTTACATATGCCACTACTTTTGATCACTCCCCTTTAATCTTTGATCTTCAAATACTCAAATGAGTTTCCTTCATTTTTGTGCTCTATTGAAACAACATAAATTGTGCCAAAACTTGACCATTTTCTTCACTTCATTCTCCACATTGTAATTCCTTCACAATTCCGTAGTTTGAACAATTTTTGGTTGGGTTAGTTTCATTTTTTTGCTCATGCCTTACTTGAGGTTTGTGTAGCTCATACCACTTTTCTTAGGGTTTGTGAAATGCATTTCTCTTTTCCCTTTTGTCATTGCTTGTTGCTTGGTTAATTTTACCACCACTTTATTTTACCATTATTGGTAATTTTTTTCTTTTTTCATGTTTTGATGTTTTGATGAAAGTTTTGTTTTGGTCTTTTTAGTCATATTTTGGTGTTGGTTGAAGGCTTATGTGTTTCTCTTTATCATTTTGGCTAGAGGAGGAGTACCAATTTTTAGGATTAGGTCAACATTGTTTTGTGTTGTGTCAATGGGACATTAGGAAGCCGGGCTCAGCATTTGATGCCCAATAGTTAGGAGTTTATTCTGTTGCATATGGTTTGACAAAGAGGACCTTGTGGCTATTTCCCATTTATCTACTAGTCATGACAGTTATTGTAATTTTTGTGGTTGTTGCTTGTTGCTTTGACGGTTTTGGTAATTTATGTAGTTGTTTGATCAACTACTCAACCTTGTTTGTAAAATGAGCTAAGGAGGTGTAAATTTGAGATGGATATGATATCTATCTATCCTAGTGTATATCCCTTTTTGCTTGCTGGCTTATGATTTCTTTTCATAACTGAATTTTTCCTTACTTTTCTCACAATGCGGTTTAATTGTTTCATGTTGTTGCTGATTTGGTGTTATCCTGACCAACAAATAACCTTATTCAATTGAAATTTTATATATTAGCACCCTAATAACTCCCTCATAAAAATTTTAGTGATATTTCTATGCTCTTGTGTGCATTCCTTCTATGATTTTATGAGTTATTTTTTGTTGTTAAGGATTAATTCTTGTACTTCTATATTATTTCCCTACATGCTATATGGGTGTGATTATGTTAGGACTTGGCTATTAGATTTAGGAGTAATACTTGAATGCATGAGGTTCTTAGGGTTCCATTTTGTATATTATTTCATGTTGGTTTGGTGGTTAAGTGCATGAAAGCTTAGTGGCTACCTTATTCATTTAAAATATTTAGTGCTATTGTTTTTGTTTTAGACATTAGGTGTGTATTGCTAAGAGGTGATACGCTCAACTTCTTCTTCTTTTTTCCAGATATGGTTAGAAGAGGGTTACTTTTAACATAATAAAATTTTCACTTGTAAAGAATGTTTGCAAATAAAAAAAGGAGAGAGGATATGACTGCCATATACAACATAGAGAAGACATTATCAATACCCAATTCATATTGGATACTAATCTAAAAGTAGTATTATACCCTATGATTAGGTTTGATAAGTACTTTATCCCAAATCAATATGAGATTACAAAATTATACTATAAGAAAGAACAATATCTAACATAAAAAAATAAGGCAAAAGAAGAAGATATTTATTATATATACGTAAACAAAGTTAGACTTGGATACAAATAAATAGAAGGAGACCAGTAAATAGGTAAGCCTAATCTATTATAATACCATAGATTGGTGGTGGATGGTGAAGGCTTAAAATGATTGATATAAATACTATATGAACAAGGTATACCTTCTTTTTGGAAAGTCTATCATTAAACAACTCCACATTTAATTGTACTTGACTTAAAGTAGTATAAGGATGGGTGATATCTTAGAAAGTTTTCCTTTTTGAAAGCATAAAAGTGAGGGAAAAACATGCTCAAAAGGACTCATGTTGATATGTGAGACAAGTATTCAATCCCAAAAGTGTTCCATATAACTACTTGCAACTAGTGTGTTAGCACACCTAAATCACACTCATAATCAATGCCCCAATATATACTTATGCATATAATCCTATACATAAATATCTATAAAAAAATCCATAATATCAGTACGATAAATATATTAAGTAAACATAATCTATTAATAGTGATAACATACAATGTAGAAAACATGCAGAATCATGCTCATACTAAAAAAATTAAGAAACTCTACAATTATATGGAAGATGGTAACATGTACTAAAATCCATTATTTATTATTTATTTATATTAATAATATTCACATAAAACCTATAAAATCACAAGAAATACGTAGAAACATATGAAATTCTAAGTAACAATACTAAACACATGGAACAACAGGAGCTACATACATGCAAAGTTTATTGGTTATTATATTCCTTATTTGTGTTATCTCACATACTTACTCATTCCACTTATCCCATTTAGTCCACATAGTAAAAACACAATATTTTTGACATCTAGGGCACAACGACCAAAGAACCCTCATCTAAGGCATGCCGATCAAGGAAAACTCCTCTATAGCATAATAGCTAAGAAACTACCTCCAAAGCCTGTTGACTAAGGAAAAATGCATTTCCTATACTATTTCCAACCATGGTAACAAAAACCACAAAATGCATGTAGAGCATAGGTATCAATACCCCCTATGGGCATCACATATCATTTATAGAGTAGAGAGAGGCACATACTTGGCACACAACCCTACCCCAGAGGCTATTAGAAGGCTACTTAAGGTGGAATTTATACAACCGCAAGATGATCCATCATAGCTAGTCAACATATAACCCAAAGGCAGATTGAGACCATAAGCTAATCTATAATTAATATATAATACCCTTAATTATTTTATTTCATTTATTACTTAAATCATTCAAAATCTTAGATGTATTATTATTCACCATCTAATAACATTCCTACATACCATTTTTGAATATATATATATATATATATTCATGATAAATCACTATTTATAAGAACAAAAAATGTATAAATATACCAATAAGCTTATATTTAAACACTAAAAAATATTTATTATCAAAAATACTATTCACACTCAAAACTGCTAAATTACTATTTACAAAAGGCATTATGAAATAAAGGGACAAAGCCTTATAAATATCTCAAAACTACTATAATATCTTAACTTGGTAAAAAGACATTTATGTCCCTAATATGTCTTAAAATTTTAAAATAAGAATAAAAAACTAAGCGTGACTCATAAATATTGAAGCTAAATACTAAGTATCTCTAATTAATAATTATCATATCAGAAAAATTAAAATTTCAATTTTCATGTAGAATGACCATTACACCCCTTAACCCTAAGAACACAAAAAAGACATAACGTTTAGCACCTAAGGATTTATCTCCCAAAAATTTGCATGCTATTCATTTAATAAATTAACAACACCTTATAACAACAAAAACTATCATAAAATTGTAGGTAAAAAATAGAAGGAAAAAATGCACTTTTATGGTAAAAAAAGTCATTAAATCATAACTTAAACTATTCATGCATATGATATTGCATATAAAAAAGCCTAGATATCCCATTGTATTCATCAAAAATATTAAAAATGACTATAATGCATAATTGTTTCAAGAGGTCCAATGTCCCAAAATAAGGGAAAAAAATTCCATTTTCAATACATCAACACATATAATCACTCTAACACCAAAATTTATATCTCATGTTACAATAATTATTTATACCTAGCCAAAGCTCCTAATCAAGATTAAGAACTTCATCCACCAAGAACAAACATTTTTCTTTAAATCTCTGTACTAAAGTACCTAAAATAGGTAAAATAAATAAAAAATAACAAAAATTAAAGAAAGGTAAAGAAAATATATACGGAGGATTGAGGTTAATAGGTTTGGTAAGTTTGGGGATAAAATGGAGAAGATGATGGTGGAGATTGTGGTAAGAAGAAACATTGGTAAAGGTTATGATATTAAATGTATATATATATTATAAATGCAAGAAAACATGAATTAAATAACAAAAAAAAAATGAGACAATGGCAAGATCCATCTCTATTTGGCCAAGGGGGCCATTTTTAAACATTATTATATATTAATGAATGATTAATATTGGTTTTATAAAGCTTAGATAAGATTTGGTAGTTGAAAATTAAGTTTTGATAGCTACTTATGCTACCAAATTAGTGGATTTTTTCTAAACATTTCACCAATAATTTCACAATTTTTTAATTCATATTTATGCTAGAACATAAGTATCCATAAAGGTATATAAATTTTAGCTAACTAGAAAGATCATTTTGAGGCTTAAAACATGATTAATGGAAATAAAAAGGAATAGTAAATAACACTTTGTTATCAACTTCTCCCTTTATTATTTCAGAAATTACTAGGAGACTCAAATAAAATTCCAAAAAAATAAAAATATGAAATAATATGAAAGATATAGAAGAATTTTTATGGCCAAAAGTAAACTAAAAGTTTATCGAGACTTGAAATTATAAGAATAGTTAAAATTTTGAAACAAAACGTTTTAAAAACACAACAAGAGTTTCTAAACCTTTAAGGCATGTAATAAATTTAACATTAAACTAATTTTATTATATTCATAATATAGAAAAGGGTTTTAGAAAATTGGGGTATTACATCTACAATATAACCATACATAATCTCTTCGCTTATCTTGTACTTTTTGTTGGTAAAAAAATTATATTAGTTGAGTTTCTTCAACAAAGTAAAATTTTTGTGGAATACATAAAGATTGAAAAACTATGATAAGGTAATGGATGTATCTAGGTCATATGTCTATAGAATACGAAGAAGGGGTGGATGCTCAAAACTCTATTAGAGTAATCTATCATTGTTTAAATTGTTGTTATGTTCAACTATGAATGCTAAGGAATAGAGAGATAATTTGTTCATGTATGAAATTGATAGATGTTACACTCACTAGATATGACATGGTAAGACAAAGTATCAATATGAAAATGAAGAATGTAGTAGGAAAAGTAGGGGACCATTTAAAAATTATAAGGGAGACTCATTAGAGGAGATGGTTTGGAAAACTAAGGAAAATGTTTAGGGTTGTCCTAAAATGTAAGACTTTTGTTAGATTATTTGTTGTTTTAATGTTTTATTATGTGAAATAATGTAATGAATATAATGATTATAATTTTATGGAATTATTACCACTCTTGAAAGAGACATTATTTGATGATAATGTTATGCTTGCATGCTTTCACCTATGAAGCTAAAAAGATTCTTTCATCCATGGGCATGCATTATAAGAAGATACATGCATGCTCTAATAGTTTCATATTCTTTTTTAAATGATGATGCACCCTTAGATTATTATCCTAATCCCAAATGAAAAGAATCATGATATAAGAAGAACAAGATTTTGACCATGGTGTTGTGATATTTTCCTATAATGTCAAGGTTTAGGTAGATGTTTAATAATAAGACACATGCTTAGAACTTAATATATCATGTTGATGGTAATATAAATGAAGACTTTATTAGACATCTAATTGACTCTCCATAATGAATTATGATTGATAACATGTTCCCTAAATTTGGTGATGAAGCAAGAAACATATTTCTTGCACGTTCTACAAAATGAATCTACACAATTTAGGCGCATACAATATATGGTATACGATCTTGGTGATATATAATCTATCTTTGTGACTCTACACGGGATATAATTTTGTGATGTTATCTTTACTCATTTTGGGGCTAAAACCAATTAGGGATATATATTTGTTTCCCACATAAAATTGATGTTTTGATGTTCTTATAGGATAAAAATGTCGAGTTATTTGATGTATATTGTCAAGAAAACTTCATCTTGAGAGACATTATATATTATATATATGTAAGAAGAATGCTTCATTTGTTTCATTAAAACATGGTTGAAAGACTATTTTTCTCACACATCATAGTTTTTTATTGAATAATTATCATGATTATAGATAAAAATAAAACTTTAAATGACTTCTTAGAAGAAGTGTAAAAACTAATTTTGTTAGGTTGACAAGTGAATTTGAAGATTAAATGTTTGAAATTTAAGTTTAGAAAGAAAAACAAAGCTTTCATTCCATCAAGTGGGTAGATGAAGATGTCTATAATCTTCAACTTACTTATCGAGATTCTTTGTATGTGAGACTTGCCCTTGATGTGATGTATATCAAGAAAAATATATTTGATAGCCTTGTTGATACATTTCTTAATGTTTCATGTAAGACTAAAACTAACATCAGCACTTGAATTGATATGGACAAAATGGGCATTAGGTAAGAGCTAGCATCGCAAAATTAATGGAAGAGCTAGCATCAGACTTGTCATACTCTATCTATAATATAAAAAATAAATTTTCTTTCAATTCTTTGATGATGCTAAGGTTTTTGAAGGGAATTCCTTAAATATTAGAAGCTTAGTGTCCATTAAAGTGTTGAAAACAATATGCATGAAGTCTCTTGATTACTATACTTTAATGACACATTTGTTATCGATAGCCACAGAGGATTTTATCCAAATGAATCACTAGGCAACAAAATATAAATCAAAGGCTAAAACACATGATAACTTATGTTAGATTATAATCTATAAGTTTTGACTGGGTAATTGAGTACAACATAACATTGTGTTGGTTCATGCAGGTATTGGAGAAGTTTAGTATAATATGGAGGTTTGTGTGAGAAACACGGGGGTCCCATGTAAATAAACATGAATTGTGTTTCTCTAGTGAATATTTGATGTGGTTTAGGAAAAAGTTGAGAGTAAGGAAATAAACATGGGCTCTTGTGTTTCTAAACATGGACTGTGTTTTTGGTATATTTCTAAAATATGTTGTTTTTCCCTGTAGGCTTTTTTCTTCTAAAAAAGGAGGTATGTAGAAATCATAGCCATCAAGAGTCATGCGACCCAACTTGTTATTCTTCTCCACTAAATTCTAAATTCAAAGAGAATTATAGATTTATGAAGTTGATTGATTGATTAGTTTAATCATTCTATACTAACATAAGAGCACAGATAAATATCTCTACTTTTTTCTCAATCATTCTATTTTGTGAATGAATAATCAATTGTGTATAATCTTGATCTAGTTTGGATCTCTTAAAATCCATGCTAATTTTACAAAAATTTGGTATCACAGCTCTAATGTTGAAGATATTTGGTTATCAAGATGGGTATAAGATTTGTTATTAAGAAGTTTAATCAATCCATCAATTTAGAGGGGATTGAAAAAACCTTTATTCAGTTATTCAAACAAGCCAGAGTCAATGACAAATTAAAGATTTTAAGAAGTAGATTTAAAGGCCCTATCTAATATACAATTATCTTTTGTTAAACAAGGTATTATGAGAAGTGGAAAAGAATAAACAATGACTACTTTATGGTTGAAGCTTGAGTTATTGTATATGACAAAGTCAGTAGCAAATTGACTACTATTAAAGAGTCAACTTCATTACCTAAAATTAGGAGAGAGTAAATATTTGAAAAGTCATTTGTATGAATTTGAATATATCATTATGGATTTGCATAATATAGGTGTTAAATTAGATAATGAAGATTTGACTATTATATTCTTATATTCTTTACTTGGTAGGATAAGTTAGTCCTTGAAGATGTGAAATCTGCCCTACTATAATGGGAGTTGATTGATAGTTAGTTGACCGGCAGGAATACTTTTGGGGACTTACATAGTGCGTGTATTACCCCATGTTTTTGTGAAAAATATTGAATGAAATTTTTTTCTGTTTGATAATATTTTATAGTGTTTGATATTGATATAGAACTATGCTTAAGTTTGATGTAAAGTTGGATTTGAACAAGGTTAGGAAAATAAATGTTATAACTTGGGTTTCAAGTGGATTGTCTGACTGGTTTTATGAACATATCAACTAGTTCATTGTTTTAGCTAAAGGGTAGACCTCAACCAAACTAATTAACTAGTTTTGGGGACCAATTGACTGGTCAGTAGAATAGTCGACTGGTAGGCCAAATCAATTGACTGATTTTTTAAAATGGTTACATTTTTGAAACTTAATTTTTTGGAAAAATTTATTATACCAAAATAGAACCTTGATAATCTAATTATAAATTGATCTTATAGATTCTTATACTTTCATATGATGTATTTGCTCTAAAATACTACCTCAAACTGATCTAATAAGTTCGATTTGGACAATTGAAGAGGAAGATGACCTCACCTTTGTTTTTTTCCACTTCTCTCCTTTGCACACCTCTAGAATCATTTCTTTGATTCCATAATTGATTATTCTTAGCCAAGAGATTCCTTCCACACTGAATTTCCATTTTTCCTTTTGTGTTTAAATTTTATGGACTAATTAAGCTACACCTCTTCAAAAACACCATTTGAGCTGTGCAAGATAGGTCAGCATGTCTTTTATGAAATCTGCACATTCAATTCAAATTCAAATGGTAGGAATTAGGGTTTTTGATTTGTGCCTGACCACAACTATTCTTATATCCAATTGTTAGATATAGATAACCTTAATATCCCCTTCTATTCTCCTTTCTTTCATCCACCAAAAATACCTTTAATCTTCTAGTACTTGCCCTCTCCCCTCTCCACTTTGAGCCTTGCACTCAAATTATTTTTCTCTTTTAATCCTCTCTCTAGCTATCTCTTTTTTTATTATTAAGAAAAAAAGAGTTATATTTAGGAGAAAGTTGAGTTGTTTTTACAATAATCTCCCTCTATTTCTCTTGGGTGTGGTATGTTCGTTTTCCTTTTTTATATTACAAGTTTTGATTTGGGAAGATTATTCATTGATTTTGAGTTTCAGCTTTTTTTTAAGGTTTTGAAAGTTGAGGATTTTTATAGGTTGAGTTTTCTTATTTAAGGAAAGTTTTACCTGCATCAAGTCATTCATACTTTTGAAATGTGAATTGATTAAGCTTGTATGTTATGAAACCTTTAAAGTTATGAGGTTATATGTTGGTATGAGTATATGGCTTTTAGATTTGTTACTGGGTGGTTAGACTATAACAATTTAAGAGGAATGCATGATTTTTAAGGAGAATTAGGTTTTGATGGTTAATGGTGAAATATGCAAATGTTCTTAGATAAATATGTGTTAATGTGATGTTAGTTCATGCTTGAATTTGGTATGGTAGGGAATTATAAGTATGATCCGCATTAGAATGCATGTTTTGTGTTGTTTAAGGGCAAACTAATTGATTGGTTAGGTCTAACCAATCGAATAGTCCTTAGAACAGTGGTCTGGTCGACCCAACCCATCAACCGATAGGTCTGTAGTAACCTTGGCCTTACTCTCTACTTAAACCCATCAACTAGTTTGGTTGAACCAATTGACTGGTATATGAATGGTCAACCAGGTTTTCTAAATCAATAAACTAGTTTGAAGGAAACCTATGTTTGGTCGAGCTAAACCAATCGATAGGTCGACCTGAGCCTATTGACTTATTGGTATAACCAATAAACCAGACCAATCAGCTAGTTCAATTGGCTTGTGTGATCTTAATTTCTCATCTTGGATATGCTTTGAAATTTTTCCTAACACTATTATATGAATATTTATTAGGTAAACATACATTTTTTTGACATGATTCAATAACCTAATGATTGGATTTAAATGAACCATGATTCATGACACACTTAATGGGTGGTGTAAAAGCTGTGATGGGTAAACCCAAGTAAAAGTTGTTTGCTCTGAAAGGGTTGATGAAAATAGTTTTTCTTAGATGGATTAGCATAAAGGATTTGGTTAATATTGAGACAATATTAATAGGAATCCTACACATGGTTGGGGGTGGAAAGGGTTAAAATGGCATAAGTATGTGAATTTCTTACTTACATATTTTATGGGCCTTGTGTAATCACATAAACTAAAGAATAATGTGCTAACCATGCACAAAAAAACACAATTGAGCTATGTATGGGTCTAGGTTACCCGATCCTTGGTTATCTATAGGGGTTAGTCTGCCTTTAGGCAGGATCCTAGTGGATCCCTGTGCCTTAACACTGATAATGTACTAGGGGTTATTGATACTAAAGGGTCTGGTTACCTAAGTGGTGTTTGCCTTAGGCCTGGAATTATGTCCATTTATGGTTTTGGCTTTGGGATAAAATTATGTCAATTGGTGGTTACTTGGCTTCGACATGGACTTTTTGTCCCTTTGTTTGGATAGGCTTCTATGTATGTGAGACTATGGGGTGGTGCACAGTCCATCACTCAATGGTAATGATAAAAATTTGGAATGAGTACTTGGATAATAAATGGAATGAGTAATTTGATAATAATTAGAATGAGTAATTCAATAATAATTGGAAAGATTAGTCGGATAATAACTT
The DNA here is from genome assembly GCA_030549775.1 of Tamarix chinensis. Classification (NCBI taxonomy): domain Eukaryota; kingdom Viridiplantae; phylum Streptophyta; class Magnoliopsida; order Caryophyllales; family Tamaricaceae; genus Tamarix; species Tamarix chinensis. Next base: position 22,460,778 of record CM060173.1, on the reverse strand, counting down.
AGATAAGTAATGGATAAGAATAAAATAAGGGCATGGATAAAATGGAAAATAATAGAGAAGGACTATGAAATAGAAATAATGATGGTAAATGAATAACCTAATTGATTGTGTGAGTTGTTAATAAATCCATTAAAAAACCTTTAGAATGGATGGTAGAAACCCTAGTCTTCATTTGAATAATCTGCTTAGTATTATATGTAACTATCTATGATGTTGCATTCTAAAAACAAGCATGATGCATCCTGAATTGCTCGCGTTGTGCATTGTATTAAGTCCTGATGCATTACCTGACCATGTTGTAGTAGATACATCCAATTATATGGTGTTGACATGACTCATATTAAGTATGATTTCTATTATATGCTAGGATCTTGTATGCTTATGAATCCCATTGAGGAGGTAACTTGGCTTACTTAGTATGTAGAGTACTGATGTGCTTTTTTGCTCGGTCACTTACTCATTCCCATGAGTAAAAAACCGTGTGAAGATTTTTAAGAATGGCCAGTAGTGGGCCTACCTCATCTTGGGTTTAGGGCTTGAGAGCTTGGCCAATTGACGAATTTTGTGCGGTCCATGATGGACCAAGGTTTTAGGACCATGCCCTACCTTTGTTTTCTACCATAATAACCATGTATTTCAATTTAATCTACCTTCTTGTATTTGATTATTTCAGGAGCCATCGAGGTCCTGTAGTATAAACATAATCATTGAATACCTATATATCTTATTCTTGCACACTCTACTTTAGTTTTGGTTCATTTATCTTTTTAGCCTTATATCTAATATAAGATGGGTGATTAATGTTTTTCATGTGTTAGGTACAGTGATAGCACCCCATTTTCCCTAAGTGTGTTTGGTATTATTCTGCTTTTGTAATACTTTAAAAAAAATTTGGTAGTGAAAAAAGAGGGTGTTATAGTGAGAGATTGATAGCTAGGGGAGGACACTTAAGTGACGGTCTAGTGATAAGAAAATGTTCAGATCTAAGTCAAATATTTGGAAGAAGAATGTGACATGCCATGGTTTTCACATGAAAGGCCATATCAAGAGATATTGTCGTAATAGTAAATCAACATATATTGCTAATGATGTATTTGATGAGTGTGATACTGCCATTGCTATAGGTGATGGTAATGGTGATGTATTAACTACCATTGATGGATATATTAGATTAATTGATAGGTGGATTCTGAATTCTTGGTGCTCTTACCATATATGTCCCAACAGAAGCTTATTCAAGACATATGACATTATTTGAGGAGGAGTTATTATATGAGGAAATGGTGCTTAGTGTAGAGTTTTTGGGATTAGGACTTTGAAGGTGAGGACGCATGATGGTGTGGATTAGAGAAGATATGGTGTTCGCCATGTTGCTGACATGACCAAGAGCTTAGTTTTTTTGTGTTCCTCGAATAACAAAGGTTATAGGTGAGTCATTAAGACCGACACATTAAAGGTTGCTAAAGGGGTTGTGGTGGCGATTGTTGGTAAGAAAGTTGGGACATTATATGATCATGTTGGCACAAATATTTAGGGTGCATTTAGGGTAAAATTGAGTGTATGACTCAAACATTGTGTAACACCTCCAAAATTCACTACTAAAAAAATTCATTTTATTTAAAGAATTAACGGAAGAAAAATCACAAACTATGAATTCTGGGGATATTACCACCACACTTAGTATCGGACCAGTTCACTCCTATTGTTCCAGTACCAAGTGCTAAGGATGAAAATGATTATTTTCAAACATGAGTCAATACTAAAAACAAAAATTCATAATAAAACTAGAAAGTTCATAATATGGAAATCAGAGTATGTGGAAAGGAGTTTACAATCCAGAGTGCATAATTAAAATTCCTTGAATGGAATAGAGATTACAATACAATAAAAATCAAGATTGAGTAAACCAGTACAACGTAAAGGAATATAAAAATTAAACCCAGCCATGACACTCTTGAATCCCCATGCCAAGTTCATGCTCTACACTCAGCTCCATCCAATGCCTCGTAAGCATCGAAGACATCAAATATAGTATCTCCAACCTGCACAAAGTCAGAGGGGCCTTTTGCTCATGGGAATGAGCAGCACCCATGAAAAGTGTGGTTAGTATGCAACATACTAAGCAAGGTAACCATGAAACTAAAGCCAGTACACAAAGGCATATAATACAAGCATGATAACATAACAACATACAATCGTTACATATAAATAAAGACCAAGCTATAGTTTGGATCAACTGATTCTTCAAATCTTTGATCAATACTCATTTCACAATATGATTTTTATCAATCTATATGAGTAAGGGAACCCCACTATTATAGCCGGTGGATCTGTCACTTGTAGGGTAGAACGCACCTAGCCACTTTTATATGTCGGTGGATTGGTCAAGTATAAGGCAGAATGCACCTGACCACTATTATATGCTGTTGGATCGGTCTGGCCCTAACTCTCATGGTGTTTCATTGTAAATACTTAGTGTCTTTTATTTGTCTTATCAAACTGAGGGTTTGGTCTATTGAGCTTGGGATCCTCCACTATTATAGCCGGTGGATTGGTCACGTACAGGGCAGAACGCGCCTGACCACTATTATAGTCTGGGCCAGACTCAATAATCTTTCGGTTTGAATGATTAGTGTTTTACGGTGTCTTATTCAATGGTTTCACTCAGACATGCATGGCCAACTCCATCAACACTTATCCTCCCAAGACGGTCTATCCCATATCTTGAGACTTCCGTACCTCCTAACACACCCCCAACAATCCTTCTCTTCCTCCATATATTCATGCTGGAGGCCCACTCCTAAGTGTGTGGGTCAAGACCCACTACCTAACACCTCCAAATCCACTCTCAGTCTTACCTTAGGGTTCCTCCCAAAAACCCTAATGTAGGCTTACGTGGCTCATCCTTCTCCGCCTCCCATAACCAAGAATGTTCAATACCCCACACATCATTTCCTTAGATTCACCCCTCATTATTTCACTATACTCCCTCGAGTACACGTGTGACCACGAAACCCTAGGTGGCTACACCAAACCCTATCACCCTTCTTTCCACCTGTCATCTCTCCATTTCTTGCCTTGCACCCTTACTTCTCCCATGATATTTATACTCACCCTACACATGACATTCCTCCATCCTCATCCCATACACCACTCACTCTCCATTTATTTCTACTTTCACCACCATCTCAAATTAGGGTTTTCTTCCTAAACCCTAGCTAGGTCTTCGGTGCACCCTTATACTAACCCACATATTATTTTTCATCCAAACCCTCCAACCACCCAAATAACTCTTCCCTTACCTTAATTACATCCCAATATAAATTTTCACACGTAAGATTCATCCCTATGCAGACTCCATGCACTCCATGCAAACCCTCGAAGTTTTCATGCAAAACCCTAAATTCTCCCCTTCAAGGTTCACCCACTCTTTTATTTCAGTTAGAGCGCTTTTTATTCTTCCACTCATGAATCAAGGATATTTAGGTCAATCCCACACTCCTTGGTCAACTCACTCCCCCTTGGTCAACTTAATTCCCTTTGGTCAACATATTTTCCCATCTTTCCACCCTATATTACCACATTAAATATCCTAGCATGCATGTCCTAAAGGGCCACATCAAATCATATCATAACAACATAAACATATTAAACACATGTCATAAGAAATCACATGATCTTACCTCAACTCTAAGCTGCACTACACATAAAACAATTATAATAATACATGCAAGATATATAAGATATCATGATACATGGCATATAAGGAATATAAGGCACATAGCACACATACGGCCTTAGCCACATCCTTACCTAAAACATCACTAGTCTTGGAGCACGCTCTTATGCCTTCTTAGGGTTTTGACTGGTTTAACCTATTAGAGGGAAAAGCTAAAGATTAGTTTTCCCCCTACTAAAATACTAATATTTCTTATTTTATTCTATGATTAGGGTTACTAATATTAAAAGAAACTCTACAAGTGAAAATGAGGTTTTCAATTCTCAAGTTTGTCTACTTGAGTATTATTAGTTAAAATAGGTTCATGTTAATATTTGGCCATATTTATATTATTAAATCTAATAGCTTTATTTCTTCTAATAATAGTACTAACACTAGTTATAGCAAAACTAGTGATATGAATAATAATAGTACTAATACTAGTTGTAGTAAAATAGTGATATTAATAATAATAGTAATACTAATACTCATAGTAATAGAAACCCTAATATTTTTAAGGCTAAGACTAATAATAGGGTTAGGGAAAAAATACTAATATAATAATAGTAATATTAATGAAACACTAATATTTCTAAGGCTAATAATATTAATAATAAAGTTTGAAATAATGATAATATAATAATAGTAATAGTAATGATGCTATAGTAATAATGTTAATAATAAAGGTATTAGGAATAATACTAGCAATATTCAAATAATAAATAATAATAATATTAAGGTTTGAGTAATCTTCTTTTGTAGCAAAAAAGTGATGACATGCCAAATCTAGTATCAATAATAATAATAATAATAATAATAATAATAATAATAAGACTGATAACAACAACAACAACAACAACAATAATAATAATAATCAAATAATAGTAAAATAGGGTTTCGACCCCTTAATAATAATAATAATAATAATAATAATAATATCTTGAGGCTGAAAATAATAATAAATATGATAAATAATAATACATATGAATAATAATAATACATATTAACAACAACAACAACAACAACAACAACAATAATAATAATAATAATAATAATAATTGAAATAATAGCAAAATAGGGTTTTGACCCCTTAATAATAATAATATAAATATTTTGAGGCTGTAAATAATAATAAATATGATGAGCAATAATAATAATAATAATAATAATAATAATAATAATAATAATAATAATAATAAGATAAATACAAAAAAAAGGATAAGGTTAGTATAATTAGGGTTTAAGGGTTGAGAGGGGTTAGGATACCACCTAGGGTTGGTGGTGACCAGCGGCAGCAACAGTGGTGGGAAAAAAGGGAGAACAGAGAGATAGTTGAGTGCTGGAAATAGGATAGGGGGAATGAGGGTGGAAGTTAGGGTGGTTGAGGTTGCCCAAGTTGAGAGGGTTGGACTGAGGGTGGTAGCGCAACCAAAGGCGGCGACGTAGGCGGTAGTGTTGTGGTGGCCTAGGGTGGTGGAGAGGGAGGAATGGAGGAGAAGAGGGAGGAAGGGGAAATAGAGGGTAAGGAAAGGTAGAGGAGGGTATGCAGGTGATTTTGGGTGGTGTAAGGGGTGGTGATTGTGGCGGGAGTGGTAGTGGATGGCAACACAAGGGCGGCGGTGGCTGGGGATGTGGCTGATCGGGAAGGACACTTTGCATGGCTGGGGTGGCTCGTGTAGGGAAAATAGAGGGTGGTGGTGGGTGTTTCTTGGTTGAGGGTGATGTAGGGAGTGGTTTGGGAGGTGGTTGAGTGGCAGAGTTGGACGACGGTGGAGCAACGGGCGGCAAAACATGTGGCGGCGATAAAAGGGGGGATTTTTGGGTTGAGAGAAAAAAAATATTGAATGGGGGTAGATGAGGGTATTTATAGGCCATGGTTGAGAGGGAAGGAGAGAGGGGGAAGAGAAGGGTCGGTGGCAAGCATACGGTTGCCAGTTAGAGGCTGAATGGCCGAAGGAGGCTTATGAAATCTTATAGGTTGGCTACTCAAGAAGGGAAAAAAGGGAGGAGATAGTGTCATACCTGAGGAGAGAGAGGGGATAGGATTGGGTGGAGGAGAGAGAGGGAGTGTCAAAGAAGAAGGTAGGGTTGGTGGCTTGGCGTGCTGTGATGTAGGGGCTACATGCCTGCTCTTGGAAGAAGGAAGGTTAGGCATGGGGAGAGAGAGGGAGTCAAGGGAGAAGGGAAAGAAGAAGGGGGTGTGCGGCATACTAACGGTCTAGGGAAAGAAAAAAAAGGGAGAACTGGCCGACTGGGGGGAGAAGAAGGTGCGGCACGCGGGCTTGTGACGCGTAGAAGGAAGGGGGAAGGTTGGGCTATAGGGCTGGACTAGCCCAGATCGAGGGTGGGGAGGAAAATAGAAAAGAAGGAAAAAGGAAAAAAGAAAAGAAAGAAAATAGGGGAGTGAAGGAAAAAGGAAAAAGAAAAAAATAGGTGGGTTGGAGTATTTAGAATATTTTGGTAATTTAGGATATTTTTTAAAAAATAATATTTTAAAATAATAATAATTAAATTCCCTTTTTACGCTAATTTAGGATTTTAAAAGATTTTCCTAAATTTTGTTTTAATTAGCATTTTCTCCAATTAAATTGTTTATAATTTCCTATTGATTTTACCCTAATTACTTCCTCTTATTTTTATAAAATAATTTATTTAAGTAATTTCCCTAACAAATCCTTAATTAGCTATAATTTTTTAAATTAGGATTTTTGGGGTATTTCATATTGCTAACCCTGGTTTGATGTGACTAAAACATGGGAGTTTCATTAGCACGATTGGGGGGTCCTGGTGTTGTGACCAATTACATCTAGGTCTATTACCTTTTGTGAGTATGAATTCCTTCATGATAAGAAGGTGGATTAGGAGAGTTTGTTGGGTGCTTCAGATAAGGTAGAGGTTGTTGTTGATCTAGAAGGTATAGATTCTTTTAGTGAAGAAGAATCTGAGTAGTAAGTGGAGCAAGTGAGCATTATTTTAGGTATATCTGGTTATGCACTATATACTGTGAGTAATATTAATGTGCAAGAGCCAACGTTACACTTATAGGTTATTTTTGGTGTTGATTCTACCATGTGGTATATTACCAATGTTTCTAAAGAGATGTGGTCTCTTTAGTGGACTTAGACTTGGGTATGTGATGTTTCATTAGTTATTCTTTTCTTTTATGGTTATACGAGGATAAAAAGATAAAGACTTTAGATGTGCGCAAATCCAAAGTGGTTGTGGAGGCTTGCTTAGTCACTGTTCATACTTTGTAGCTGTGAGATGCTTGATGTAAGATGTGACTGGTACCGATTGTTATATTGTTCATGTGGTGAGAATTTGTGGAGTGAGTCTCTTAAAGGCACCTTGGTTAGGTGTGTTTCAAATTCTAAGGTACTTGGTGCATACAGTATCGGCTTGTATTAAGTATGCATTGTCAACTATTCTATTGGTAGGTTACTCTAATCTTGGTTGTAGTTCTGATGATTAGAGGTACACTAATTTGCTAGTGTTCATCCTTAGAGGTTATAAGGTTGGTTGTTTGGCTATGACAGAGGCTTTTAGGAATTATTATGGCTTGGTAATTTAGTATGAGAGTTAGGGTTTGGTCTTGGTGCTTTAGCTGTTCGTGGTGATAACCAGAGTGCTATCTATTTAACGGAGAATCATACTTCTTTTCATTATCAAGTGAAGCACATTAACATCAAGAATCACTATATTTGGGATATTGTTGATGTAAGAAAAGTTGTGTTGGAAAAAATTAGTACTTTGGATAATCCTGATGATATGCTAATGAATCCACTAACTGTAAGTAATTTTGAGTGTTTCTCGGACTTGATTGGTATTCATAGGCCATAAGACCCTTTGTAGGGATAGAGTTTTTTTGTACAGGTCTTTACATGTTATGTTTCACAAATAATGTGTCAAAGTAGAGAATTGTGAGTTTTGGCCGGGTATTTGAGCCTAGAGTAAAATTTGTTGGTTTTTGCAGGTGTTGGAGAAGTTTAGTGTAGTGTTAAGGCTTATGTGAAAAATAAGGGGCGGTCCTATGTTAATAAAGACGAACTCTGTTTCTCTATCGAATCTTTAATGTATTTTTGGAAAAGATTGAGAGTGAGGAAATATACACCGAAGTCTCATTTTTTCTAAACACAGACCGTGTTTCTTCTATATTACCCAAATACATTGTTTTGCCCCATAGGATTTTTTTTAAATATATAAAAGGCGACATGTTGAAAACCAAGCCATTGAGAGTTGTGTGACCCAACTTCTTCTTCTTGTTCTTCTCCATATAATTCTCCATTTAAAGAGAATTATAGATTTGTATAATTAATTGATTGATTTATTCAATTATCTTCTAATTACACAAGAACATGAATAAAGATCTCTAATTTTTCCTCAATTGTCTTATTTTGTGATTGAATCTTCAATTGGTCATAATCTTGTTATTTCTGATTTGGTTTGGATCTCTCAAAATCCACATTAATTCTATAACAGAATGAAATCTACTAGTTTCCTAGACTAGGTAAACCGATTGGATAAAATTGAATTTGGAGATGAGAATGATTTGGTCAACCCTTTTGTTCCAAATCATGATTGCTTCAAATCTAGATTTTGTTATTATTTGAGCAATCATAATGAACATTGTACACTAATTGGTATCTATGCACAAAAAACTAGATTGCCATAGGATAAGTATTGGGGCAAATGGGAACTCACTCTCTATTTGTGGAATGTTAGGCTTGACAATATAAAAGCTCGCACATCAAAAAAGGAGAGAGCAAGGGTATTTATAATAAAAACCATAACCCATTTTTTATATTAAAACCCTATCCCACCACAATTACATTAGACTTGGTTTTTAATCATATTAAAACGAATTTGGGATTAAAGATATATTGATCATATTAATACCTCATTTTACCTAATTTTAAAGTTCATCTTTTAACCTAGTTTGGTTGGTGTGCAACCCTATAGGTTTACATAATGTTGGTAGTGGACCAAAAATCCTTAAATTATCTACTAAGACATTATGACTACCTAAATTATGTTAATGTTATATGCTCGGCATAACCTATTAATAACACATATTTTTCTCTTTTGTCACATGATATTTAGATTAAATATAATGCAATGACTGTGTCATCCTTTGTTTGATCATTAAAACTATTTCTCCATAACCATGTAAGATGTATCCTAAAACAAATGACACCTCATTTGCGTATGATTATGTAACATTAGTCAAACTTATCAAGGCTCCTAGAGATATCTCTCTCATATGAGTCGATATATGGAGAATCAGGAGAAGACTCATAGATAATTAGTGAAGTGAATCTCGAGGTACTTGAAGGGTACAATATCAACTTGTTTGGAGTATGAGAGGTTATCTAATCCACTTATTGGGTAGGTGGACTTTGATTATCGTGGAGACCTTGATAATAGGAGGTCCACCAGTGGATACATTTTTTGTCTTAGTGGTGGAGCTATTAGCAGGAGGTCTTCCTAGTAGGAGGTGACAACCTTATCCACTAGACCACTACTAAGATAGAGTATATAGCTAATATAGGATTTTCAGGAAGCCATGTCTTTTGTGGTTTACTACATGAGATGAGGTTTATTCGTAGTGCTCCAATCATTTGAGGAGATAGGTAGAATGATATCTATTTAGCAAAGAATCATAACTCTTTACATCATCAAATGAAGCACATTGACATTAGGTATCACTTCATTTGAGGTATTATTGCTGCTGGAGAAGTTGTGTTTATAGAAATTGGGTACTTTATATACTTCGACTAATATGCTAACAAAGCCACAAAGCTTCGGTAAGTTTGAGTGTTTCTCAAATTTGATTGGTGTTCATAGGTCATGAGGCCATTTTTAGGGCTAGGGTTTTTTGTAAAGATCTTTTCGTGTCATGCATCACAAATACTACGCCAAGGAGGAGAATTGTGAGCTTTAATAAGATATTTGATGCACATCATATTAAGGTTTTAGTTCGTGCAGGTTGCTAGAGAAGTGTATTATTAGCATGTGCATTTTGTGACAAACGGGCAGGGGGGCACGTTTCCTAATTTTGATCATCTATGTCTACAAAATATTTTTTTTGTTGAATTTTAGGAAAATATCTAGATTAAGAAATTAACTTGGGGCTTGTGTTTTTTTAATCACATACCATGTTTTTTGGTGACTTACAAAGTACATTGTTTTGCTCTGCAGGGTTTTATATGATATAAAAGAGATGTGATAAAACCTTAGCCAACAAGTCAAAAGTACAAATATTCTTCTCCTCTATTTTATTATCCTTTTTTTAGAGAATTAGTTATTGTGTTGTTTGTCGAGTGATTTGTTCAATCCTCTTGTAATTACACACTTTCACAAATAAATGTCTCTAATTTTTCCTTTATTGTTTTGTGATCAAATTATCGATTATGTCAATTGTACTATTAATTCCAATAATTGTTCATATCTAATCACGTTAGACTGCAATCAACATTATTTCATAACAATAACTTAACTCTAAATTTTCACACAAGATATTAATGATACCCTTTTGGTTATTATTCCCAAAGTAAGTCTTTTTCATAAATTCATACCATATGCTTATTCATAATTTATCAAGATAATTCACAAATCCTAATCTTCATATTTGGGTTTATAGAATACTTATATAACACCCAAGATTTCAAATTTAACCAAAAGGGACACAAATGTCCTTGGTTCACCTAAATATCTATAATTTTATTATTTTCATGACTTAATTTATCACATTCAAAACCTAACGTAATACATCTCAAGTTTATCGTAGAAATCTCAAGGAACATGATGACATATTTTTTTCCTTCAAAGACTTATGAGAAAACCATTTTATTCTCATGGATGAGACTTCCTATAAAATTTACCCAATCCTACAATTCTCCAAATCTTATTAATTTTACACACAACCATATTTACACTATTGTCATTCTAAAAATATAATCTACAAAGATTAGAATAATCCATAACACCACAAAGGACACATGCCTGAGACCTCCCCAAGGTCTTAAGCCCCCCAATTTTTATATTTCAATATATTACACCTATCACCATACTTAGACATAATTTCAATCTACTCAATCCAAGCCTTAAAAATATAACATGATATATTATCATGTTTAGGATTTTGTGGTAAAGCCAAGCAAGGCATAAAATATAAATTTATCAAAAAATCACAAAATTATAAAATCATATATTTTTTTTGAGTAATACATGCATATAGATAAAATTAAAACCTACACAATCTTTTTAGCCTAAAATTCAACAATCATACAAATCAACACATAAACACAAATGAACCTTAATCGAGAGTTATATACTCCTTCCACCCTTTAATAACCAAAAATAACAATAAAAAATAATTTATACAAAGAGAATGGAAAGGGTTAGAATAAATAGAAAAAAGGAGAGGAGAGAATGACCTTAGGATTTTATAAATAACTTGGGAATAAGTTGATCAATCCTTCATCAATCTATGAAATTAACTCTTATTTTATTAGAGTAAGAACTAAAGATTTACTGTTTAATATTTTAGAAGTAAGAAGATAGGAAAATGAAGAGAAAAAAGGAAGAGTGGTTTAAGACTAAGGAAGGAAGCCAATATCAACACCATTTAAGATAAGAGGCGATAACAAAGTTGGAAAGTAGGGAATTGGCTAAGTGTGGAAATGATAAACTAAGGATAATTTCCCCTAATTTGTTTTCAATTAAGGAAGGAAGGAAGGAGAAAGAGAGGGGAATAAAAAAAAAGTAAAGGGTCGCTTTCAATCAAGAGGAGGGATATATGGGATAGTCATGGGTGACAGAGTATAAGAGAGTTGGTGGATGGTGATGGAGGTCATTATGATTTGATTTTTGGTTAAATGAGTAAGACTATGTAGGATCTAATCATGGGGTGTGAGGATATTATAATTTTTAGGCCCTCATGTTTAAGAAAGTCAAAACTCATTAAAAAAATAGTTTAGGTAAGGTATAAAGTCTTTTAAACGGTTAAAATGGAATAAATAAATGGTTAAAATGGAATAAATAACCAAATAATTCCTAAAAATCATGAAAAGATAGGAAAATGTGAGGAATTAATTTAGGAATTAAAGTATATAAAAATATTATACTTAAGAATTTATTTGAGGAAAAAAATTAAGAAACTACAAATTGGTAAAAATTATTTAGTTGTGGTTGAGTTAAAGAGGCTGGTAATCGACCACTTGAGGCTCTAGATAATAAGGTTTTGAGCCCTACTGGTAGATCAAAAAACGGTAATGCTCGATTGAACACTAGTTGGGTAAATTGAAAACTATGGTTTTGAAGGTCAGGAAGTCAAAATGAAGATTTGAGAGGTATGAATATGGGTGCACAATTTTTAAGGTTAGAGAAGGGCTTAGAACTAATCACCCATGAATTAGGGATAGAAAAAAAATAGGGTATTACACTAACTCTATTCCATAAACCTAATAATATCACTCACCTTATGCATAACGTAAAAAAATCAATATCAACAAAATTTTACAAAACAAAAAGAAAAAGAATATTTTATACTCAGTAATATAATCCCCTAAGAGATATAGAATGTTGTATACACGAAGGACATCAGAAATTGTATTTTCCATAAGGACACACATATTGTAATGAAAATGTTTGAACATGCAATTAACGAGAACATAACCTCATAATCACTATTTATAAAAGGATAATACTTAAAAGAAAGCCATATTAGAATATTCATATTAGTGATTACATAGTTGATTAGTGATTCACTTTGAGAACATAAAACCCACTATTTAATTTTTGGTTGATCAAACTCTACAAATATATGAATCAAATGAGACTAACATGTATATCCTCATGATTAGGAAATGATAAACCTACTATTCAATTTTCAATGGGTTAGAATTTTTTAAGGCATAAAACATATAGGACCCACATTTATATTAAAGTTAAAACAATCTTAGGGATGCCCTACTTGAAGATTTATGAATCCCACAAGAGAGTGGAGTATTTCAAGCACTAACTAGAGAAAACTAGAGTAAACATTGAGAATAGGAATGCTACTTATCAAGCTAGAGACAATAAGTACAGAAGTCAACATGTGCTTGCTTTGGGATATCTAATATGTTCGTGCCTAAGTAAGGAACGTTTTCTTCACTTATGAAACAATAAGATCATGTCAATGGAATATGTTCCTTTTAAAATCATTCAAAAATTTAGGAAAGGGCCTATAAGATAGATTTACCATATTCCTATGGAAGTGTTTCAAGGATGTTTAATGTGCGTGATTTTTATCCACACTATCATAATCAACCATCAGATCATCCATAAAAATACAAAGACTAAACCTTAATTAATCACCTTCACACTTAAAACCCTAACCTTAACCCAATTTTTCCAAATCAACATTTTTCTTTATCATTAATACATCATTAATAAATATTCCTTATCATTATTAACTTATTAAGTAATTAGTTTTTATCCTATTAAATCCCCTAATCATCAAACATCAAATCCCTGACCCTCCAATCAAAACCCTAATCCTTAAGTTCATGAAGTTCATATTTTTATTTTAGTTTGATTCTTATGTGGACTATTCTAATTCCTTAATTTTAGTGTTTTTTTCTTCCAATAAGCATCAAACTCTATCTAAAAAGGATAAAATTACTTTATGTGAGTGCTTAAATAGATTTAAGGTTGTAGGTGTTCATCAAACATCAAGAATCTTGTATCTTTATCATATTTGAATTGGTGGGAATGAAATCTCATGATCATTGTATTTTGTAGCAAATTTATATAATTTTGGCTTTATATTATACATGTTTGATTGATTCCACAATGAAAAATTGCTTCCACCTTCAAGGATCTATATAGTAAAGTTATTGAACTTATATGGTTAGACTCATTGTTAAAGTAACTTGTAATTACATTTGAGATGTACTTTTTTTCCATCAACTTTTCTTATCATGGTCAATTTCATAATCAATGGGAGTATCCATTTGAGTGAATGATGAAGTTCTCAAAAGGGTATATGAGGAATCCAAAAAAACTAAAATGATGCATTGTGGATGATTATCTTGTACTAGGGGCATATTGATTTTGTTGTGAATTTTCATTAAAAATCGTGGCATAGGATTCCAAAATCTAGACATCCTAGCATGGAATAAAGTAAGGGGAGAAGGATATTGTGTTATCACAAAAAATCCTAACATATAGGTAATGGCTAATTTGTATGCGCATCAGTACATGGATGGAGTGAACGAACACTTTGTTATTTGATACCTAACTTAATTTATTGTTCACTCTTGGTAAAATTCATCAATTGATCCAAATTAAATTAGTTTGAGTCATGAAAAAGTTTTGAGGTCCGTATATCCATCTAAGAGAAAGAAATAGATATAAAACTAACACAGTGGTTTAGTCAAGCACTAGTTTGTGGAGATGATCTTCATGACCTAATATCTATCTTCATCTAACTTATCATTTTGTTTTTTCAAGAGACTCTTAACCTCAAGTTTTATGCTAAATGTCTTATTTCATCAATGATTATACTTTCTATGCAAATTCCCAAGATGATAAAAAAGTTCTATGCAAAATAGTGTTGTCATGAGTATTATAAGCATTACATATTTTCATTTTTAAAGACAAAAATCCTATATATAGGACTTAGATTATTACACTATTAGAGTTCTTGTATTTTATTACAAGTGGGATGATAATAGAACTAGTCAATGGGTAGGCTTAGGTTATGTTAAAGTTGGTCCTAATTTAGGTAATAAATTAGGTTGGCTCAATCATCTCATACTCAAATAGTATTTATGCGAGCTTTTATTAGGCCTAGGTCAACAATAGGTTGGACTTTACTTATGCCATATTAGATGATGGCCTTTTAATTATTTTTATATTATTTATTTATCTAATTAATTGATTAAGTTAATAATTTTTTAATAAGACATTTTTTCATGTACGAATACTTCATAGGGGAAAGCTGATAGATTTTACTTCATACCATAATTTATTACAACTTTACCATCATCAATATTATTATTATACTTTTCTTAGAAGAAAACTATAATGTTAAAAAAATAATCACACCATAGGAAAATAGAAAATAATATAATGAATAAGTACTTATTTGTTAAAATCACCTTTTTTTATTTTAATAAGTGGATTAAAATAACATTTTTCAAAGATAGATAATTAAACAAGACTTGGGATTCAAATTTACCTTTTAAATATTAGTGAATATGGAAAATTTAGAACCAAATTAAGGCCATTTTATTTTATAATAAATAAATAAATTATTATTTAAATAAATAATGGCCAAGTAAATAAAAGTCCACAAGTATCAATGGGCTTTCTTAGATTGTTCCGTTCTTAATTAGGTCATAATTAGAAGAAAAAAAAGCAATTTATACCCATGGGTGATGGGCTTCGCAGATTTCATCTTATAAGAATTTTGGTTGGCCTTAACTAGGAAGGTTGGACAAGGCCTATCATAGTTGATTAGGTCTGTTGAAAATGAACATATATGGCATCGTTGTAATAACCCATATTTAAAAAAAATTATTTTTATATAAATTTAAAGTAAAATAAAATTTAACATGATATTTGAAAATATTATCCAAATTGGGGAACCAGTTGACTAATATAAAAAAATCAATCAAATGGCAAACTAAGGTTTGCTTTTGTTGGTTTTGATGAACTAGATGACTATTACACCGACACCAATGGAGTTTTTGGGTGTATATAATGTCTTTCACATCTTCCAATTAAGGAAGTACGTAGCAGATCCTTCATACATTATCCTGCCAGATTCATTAGAGAGGGATGAGTCTCTAACATACGAAGAGCGGTTAGTAAGCATTTGGAAACAAAGACCCAAGAGACATATAAGAAGATAATCCCACTAGTGAAGATCCTTTGGTCATAGCATGATATCGAGGAGGCCATGTGGGAGTTTAAAGAAGAGATCCGAGTGAAATACCTTGATTTGTTCTCTTAGTATGTATCAACGGTGTAACCCTTCTATTAAAAGGGTTGTAACTTCTTTTTCTTTCTTTAGTGTGATTTGTGACATGCTATATTTTATAAGATATGTTTAGATTTATGGTTAGTAAGCTTCGGGGACGTAACCTCTTCTAAGGGGGTATTAGTGTAATATCCCATATTTTTAAGATTATAGAAGGAGATATTTGAAGCATAATAAGTTAGTTGCAACACATAAAAAAATAGCCCCAAATTTTAATTTTCATACTAATCATTCTTCTCATTATAATGAAAGAATTATGCTACTTTGGAACCCCAATGTTGTGTCTTTAACTGTCCTATCTAAAGATGGATAGTATATTCATTGTGTAGTAAAGGATCTTATAACTCAAGATAGTGTGCTAGTGACTTTTGTATATGGTTCTAAATCTGGTATTGAATTGAAGCAACTTTGGAATGATTTAAAATTGCTCAATAAACATGTTGATAGAGCCTAGATAATCCTTGGTGATTTTAATACCATTCTATCTACTACTAATAAAATGTGTGAGTTGATTCATCAAGGTGAAATGGATGATTTTGCTAATTGTCTGCAAAGATGTGGGGTTGGTCCTATCTCTATAGTTAGCCTACTCTTCACATGGTCAAGTAATTAGCAACCACCCTATAGAGTCCAATGCAAACTTAACAGAGGTCTTAGTAACTAATTACTCTTACATACTTTCCCTAATGCAGGCATTGAAGTAGTGGAGCATTGTCTCTCTGACACTACATGTATTATTTTCTTTGTTAAGGAGGATGAGCAAAGAAGGAAAAATCCTTTCAAAATTTGCAACTATTGGACAAAGCATGATCAATTCCTGCACATAGTAAAACAAACCTGGGACACTCAATTTATAGGTTCTAAGCAGTTTCAGGTAATGCAAAAGCTTAAGATATTGAAAGGGGAACTTAAAATATTCAAGGAAAACCATTTTGGCCATGTGACCTATGAAGTAGAAAAGGATAAAGAAGAGTGAGAGTGCATTAAAAATACCCTACAAGCGGATCCCAATAACTATCACTTGTTATACAAGGAAAAAGTAGCTAAGAAGAAATGGTGGAACAAACTTCAAATTGAAGAGCACTTCTTTCAACAGAAAGCAAAAATTAATTTTATCAAGTTGGGAGATGGAAATAATTCTTATTTCCATGCAAAGGTTAATGAAAGGTAAAGCATAAACTCCTTAAATCAGCTGGACAACCTCAATGGTACCAAGCTCTCATCATGGCCAGATATAGAGAAATAAGTAACTGATTTTTACAAAGACCTACTGGGAACCAAAAACACACATATTCTTCACCCTAGTCCAGAGGTTCTTAAGGAAGGTTATATTCTCTCTACAGAAAATAGAATGCATCTTCTCAAACAAGTTTCAACAATTGAAGTGAGGAGAGAAACTTTTAGTATGAGGGATAATAAAGCCCCAGGTTCTGATGGCTACAATGCTTACTTCTTCAAAGTAGCTTAGAGAATTATAGGGGGAGATATATATGAAGCAACATGACAGTTCTGGAATACATGTTTTTCTTTTAAAAGCCCTGAATAACACTAGTATTCATTTGGTACCAAAATCTCAGCATGCTACATATATCACTGAGTATAGACCCATTTCTTGCTGCAATGTGATCTATAAAATTTTCTCAAACGTTCTTACTAACAAACTCATTGATGTCCGCATTGAAGTAGTGGGTGAAGCTCAATCTGCATTTTTCCTTGGAATATGGATAGGCGATAATATTCTAATGGCTTAGGAACTGCTGAGAAAGTATAAAAGGAAAAATATAAGTCCTCAAATGAAGATGAAAGTGGATTTGAAAAACGTTTATGACACCATAGAATGATAGTTTTTGTATATAGTGTTAGAAGGGTTGTGATTTCCTTTCCACTTTATTAAGTTGATTATGCAATGCCTAACTACTGTAAGTTTCTCTATAAGCTTGCAAGGATCACTTTGTAAACCATTCCAAGGGAGAAGAGGTCTATGACAAGGAGATCTACTATCTCCTTATATACTTGTTCTTACTATGGAGTATCTTAATAGACTGTTGAGAACTCTATGGAGGGAAAATAGTTTTAAAGGTCACCCATATTGTAAAAATTTGAGAATGATCAACCTTTATTTTGCAGATGATCTTTTGTTATTCTATAAAGGTCATTTGAAGTCATCCCAACTCATCAAGGAGAAGCTGGATATCTTTGCACCCATTTCAGGATTAAAGGCCAATACTAAAAAAAGGGGCATCTATTTTAGAGGAGCCCATAATGCTATGAAGGGGAAGACATTCCAGACCTTGAATAATGGTGAAGGGAGATTGTCTTTTAGTACTTGGGGGTTAAATTGAGTAGCTCCTCACTATCTATTGCCCAGTATCAGCCTTTAATTGAAAAAATTACTTAGAAGCTAAAGGCCTGGACCTTGAAATTATTAAGATATGCAGGAAAACTTCCATGTCCTTCAATTTGTAATATTTGGTATCAAAAACTTTTGGACGTAAGTCTTTATGATACCTAAAGCTATTGTGCATAAATTGGAGTCAATTTGTAGAGGATTTTTTCAGGAACAATATGGAAGCAGGGAAAATAAATCTTCCCATCTTCTGGACCAGAATCTGTCATCCTAAATATGAAGGTGGGCTAGGCATTCAACAACTTTTTCCTTGGAATGTAGCCTGTTTTTGTAAAACTTTATGGACGCTATAGGTGCAAAAAGAGAGTGTTTGGGTCAAATAGATCTATAAAAAATACTTAAGCATATCAAAAATTTGGCAAGCTGAAATCAAAGAGGATTTTTCTTGGACCAGAAAACTCATATTCAAAATGAGGGATATGAGGCAAGAGGCTTTAAATTCCAACACTGATAATGATAGATTTAGTATTAGCAAAATGTACCACACTTTGAGAAACAAAAATGACAAAGTCAAGTGCTATAATCTTGTTTGGGTACATCATGGAATGCCTAGACACAAAAGTATATGTTGGATGGCCTGCCAAGAGGTGCTTCTCGTGAAGAAAAAACTCAAAACATGGTAGGTGATTGATAATGCTACATATGAAGTCTGCAACAGGGAGATGAAGACCTTGATCATCTATTAGTCCAATGCACTATTGCACATCATCTTTGGAGAAGAATTCTCAATTGGATGTTCTCAACTCATTTCTTTACTATATGGTAGAGTTATGTTCATTGAATGATCAAGAATACAAGGTGGAAATATTGAAGGGATGAAGTGCTAAAGATTGCATTTGTTGTCTTAATATATAAGATTTGGATCAATAGAAATAATTTTTGTTCCAAAAGAAGCGATCTACTCTTGAAAGTGTAAGTAAGCAGATTGTCCAATAAGTTTTCATGAGAGGAAGCATTGCAAATAATGGGAAAACACACGATTTCTTGAAGATTATAGACCATTGGATAGAGTTGACAGAAGTTCTAGAGTTTAGAAGCAACTTTGGTTTTATTTGAGTATTGGAAAAGATTGAAAAGATGAATAAAATAAGTTTTCTAGTAAACTGATTGGCTGGTCCATCATTTCAACTAAGGTTTTTGTTCAACATAACCGATCTACTAGTTTGGAAAGATCAATTAACTAGTCTAGCCAAACCGACCGACTAGTTTGTCGGGATGAATACTTTTTAAAATAATGGAAATCAATTGAAGCATAATTTTTCTGGAAAATTTCTTACATAAAAAATGGAACATTGATAATCCAACTCCAAGTTTTTCCTGAGTGATCCTTAAACCTTATGATCATTTATCCAATGCTAAGGTATTGATTTTGATAGATGAGGGGGAAGATGACATCATTCTTGTTTCCTTCTTCCTCTCTCCTCTGTATACCATTTAAATTATGGTTTTTTTTTCAAACAATCACTGCATGGCAAGGACATTTAGTTCCCATTCCAATCTTCTATTTTCCTTTTGCTTTTTGATATTTTCTAGACGAGTGTGACCTACATTCTTCAAAAAATTATCATTTGAGCTCTAAAATGGAAGTTAGCCTAATCTTGATAAATTAGCATTTTTAGCTCAGATTTGAATGATAAAATTAGGTTTTTTGATATGTATCATATCCTCACTTATTCTTTAACTGATTCTTTGACTATAAATAACCCTAATCGGCTCTTTTTCTCACCTTTCTTTCAGCCTCTAGAATTCCTGAGTTTAAAAACGTTATGCTAATTCTTCTCCGCTTTGAGTTTTCATTCTAATTTGATTTAATCTTCTAATACTTTATCTATATCCATCTTATTTTATTATTAAGCAAGAAAGAGTTAAATTTAGAAAGAATTTGAGTTTGCTTTCAGATGAGTCTTCCCTTATTTTTCTTTTGAAAGTGGTATGCTTTCTTCCCTAACTTGAGTTTCTTAATTTGTAAAGATTAATTGATTATTTTTGAGTTTTAATCTTTTTGTTTTTAAGGTTTTAGATGTCTAAATCTTTCAACTAAAGATTTTTCTCTTTGGTGGGAAATTTCACTAAGCTTCAAGTAAGTCATTCTTACCTTTGAAATGTGGGATGAATAAGCATGTAAGTTAATGTACTTTGTAAAATGTTAATTTTATATACTTGTATAAGAGTTTGGTGTCTTAAATGAGGTGTGGTATTTTGCTTGATATTTTTGAGAAAATGTTCCTGGTTTTATGAGAAATAGAATTGACTGGTTGTAAATGAAGCATAAATTCAGTTTATGAGTATGTTAAATATTGGTCTTAATCTATTACATGTTATAATTTGGATTTGGTAAGATTTTCGATTTTGATCATGTTAAAATTCATTTTTATGTGTTGTTTGGGAGAAAATCAATCAACTGGTTAGGACAAATTGGTTGGCTGGCCCTTAGAATAGTTGACTAGTTAGTCTAAACTAATAGACCAGATTATTTTTTGTTGCTTTTTTTGCTCTCTACTTAAACCCATCAACCGATTTATCAGAATTGATTGACTAATTGAAGAACAATTAAACTCTCTAACTATACCGATCGACTTGCTTGAGGGAACTATAGGGTTTGACTGAGTCAAATAGATCAACTACTTAGCCCAAAATGATCGACCGGTTCAGCCAGAGTGCATTATTTTTGTTTTGTTGGACTTGATATGTTTTGACACTATGCATAATGCTTTAATATTATTCTTTAATGATAAGAAAAAACATATTTGCATGAATTAACTAACCTATTGGTTGCATTAAATGGTTCATAATTCATGTTATTTTCACAAAGTGTTAGGAAGGTCTCAATGAAAAAACCAAAATGAGTTTGATGTAGCCTCAAAAAGATAATTTATTCCATGTTCTTAGCCTAAATGGATTATCTTGATGGTTTAAATTAATCATGGATAATCACTGATGGATATCCCACCATATAGTTGGAGAGTAATAATTGTTAAAATTCAATGATTATGTGCAAGTGGTACTTGGATGTTACATGGGTCTTGTGTGATAAGATAACCTTAGAAAATAACATAAAATCACTTAAAATGAAAGATATTCAAGCTATGCATAGGTCTGGGTTAACTGATCCTTGATTAACTACTAGGGGTTAGTTTGCCTATGGGCATTTATTGGTGCCTTTATGCTTTACCTTCGGGAATATTTTGGTAGATCCTATTGCCTTACCTACTTTAGACATTGATGATGTACTAAGGGCTATCGATACTAAGGGATCTACCACCTAGGTGGTTAACTGATCCTTGATTAACTACTAGGGGTTAGTTTTCCCCATTGGTGGTCACATTTCTTTGGCAAAAACTTTATGTCCATTAGTGGTTACTTTGATTTAGCTGAACTTTATATTCTTTAGTTTGGATAAACTTCAATTGTATATGAAACCTTTAGGTGGTAAAAATTTCATTTCTCGATAAAGATAAGAATAAGAATAAGGATATGAATGAAAAAAAAAAGGAAAAATAAAATTAATGGATTGAAAGTATTTAACTAGATGGGTTATGTAAACAAGGATTATGGACTTGATGGAATATTTTGTTAATATGCATTAACTGTCATCTATGATATCTATGTTTTCTTGGTGAGTATGATGAGTTATGAGTTATCTAAATCTTTTCATGCCATAATATCCTAGTGCATTACTTGATTATGGTAAAATACATAAATGTAATTATGTGGTGAGAAATATAGGTGTTTATCATGCTTTTACCTTTTTTTATCTTGGCTCTGTATACTTTTGACATCCATTGAGGAAGTAACTTGGCTTACTTAGTATGTAGCGTACTACTTTACCCGTTTGTTGGGTCACTTACTCAATCCCATAAGCAATAGACCATGTTTAGGTTTTTGATGATGGAAAGTAGTGAGTATATCTCATTTTGGG
Organism: Tamarix chinensis; assembly: GCA_030549775.1. Lineage (NCBI taxonomy): Eukaryota > Viridiplantae > Streptophyta > Magnoliopsida > Caryophyllales > Tamaricaceae > Tamarix > Tamarix chinensis. The sequence continues at coordinate 22,438,703 of CM060173.1, read as the reverse complement.
CTTGGAGGGTTAAGAGCATAGAAATTTGGAGACCTTTGTCCGGTCCTTAATACACTAGGGTTGGGGTTATGCCTTACCGCCATTTTATGCCTATTGTAGCTTTGTACTCTCTATTTAATCTTTCTCTCATGTGTTTGAATAATTTTGGGACTTATTGAGGACATGTTTTTTAAACATTTTTCATTTAGTGCAGAGCGCGCACGCGCACACACACAGTTATCATGTTTCTTTTACATACTAATTTTGTTTTTAGTTTATATGGTTTCTTAGCTTTGTATCTAACATAGGACAGGTGGTAGACAACAATCCTATGTTAGCTATAGAGATAGTACCCCATTTTTCCTAGGATTATTTGGTATTTTCTTGCTTTCATAATATTTTAAAATGAAAATTTTCTCTAGTAAAAAATGGGGGTATTACAAAAACACTAAAAATAAAGGGTGCTACCGCCATACTGAGCATAAGTCCAGTCGCCTCTATCATACTTACACTAAGTGCTAATGATAAAGTATTACTCCACTTAAATTGAAAAACATCAATCTTTAGAAGCATATGAGATTATATTACATATTATAATTGTTCTGACATGCCAAAGCATTGGACAAGAATTGAACAACAAAAAGGGGAAAAATACAGAAGGGGGCATAATAATTCATGGGAATGGGATATTTGGATCAAAAGATACTAAGTAGTCCTAACTCTCATCCCCAAACACTAGTTAACGAGCCCTTAAAGTAATATTTCACAATTTCCATTACCCATTGAATAGGTAACAAGCTATAAAAAAACATCCATTAGTATAATAATATTAAGTAAACCACTACACAACACTAAGTATGAAAAATTCATATGGAGTCTATAAAAGGTATGAAAAGGTCACATGAGATACAACAAACATGTCATAATATGAACCTCACAAAGGCCATATTCTTGTCACACCATTACACTTATCCATATTGCAAAACTTAATAAAAAAATTCCAAAACCATATGGAAGACATGAGGGAAACTACCAAAAAAAAATATTAATACCACAAATAAAAAATGAAGGTAACTACCAAGCCAACAATTCAAATACCACAAGTAGGGTAAAATGGCAACAACCATACCAATATCTAAATATACCAAAATCCCACTAATAAAGTAACTTCATTATTATTTAATTTACTTAATGGAATATCATATCAACACAGAGATACTAAGGTACTCTAGTAATACCAACACACAAAGGTATCAGTGTATCCTATTGATTATTAGCTCAAGGGTACTAAGGTACCCTAGTCGCATTAGGACCAAAAGAAAGTACAATACCCTATTGATAAAGACACATTATTATTAAGTATGCATACCCTATAAAATTATAAAAACAAAATTATAGAAGATACAAGACCTAATTAGAGCACTAAGATACCTCACAAAATCTACACAAAATCAAGGGCTAAATCTCATCTTTAGGGTACTTACTTGTTAAGAGACACCATTTTCAATCTCGAAGTCTTCTACTTTTAATATAATTATCCTAATAAGGTGATTATAAAATACTACATAATACACAAAAATATCAATTCCACACTTAACCATGGCATTTTACTTCCAGTTACCAAATCAACTCTAAGGTTAACTGACAAACCAAAGTCAAAAGTCGATACTAAAGTTAACTAGAATATACTAGGGTCATCCTAATCTAATTATTAATATGTAGTACATATTAGTCACAGTGAGAAAAATATCCTTAAACCATAATTATCTTGATTTTAACCATTTTAATTCCAAACACTATAATTCCACACTATTCACAAAAATGCTAAAATACATTAATAATAACATATATTCACCAGGTATAACTTTAAAAACATTTCACAATGGAAAAAAGTTTATTTTTCTTCTAAATATGATTTAACCATATTAAACACACAGAAACTAAACATGAATATCTAACTCCTTATCAACATCATGATCAACATACTTAACATGATATAATGCATTTTAGGTATACATGTTGGAAAATATATGCATGTTACACTCAAAATGATAGTTCTATCCTAGAGCATACAATTATTTAATTATACAAAAATAAACCTAAGAATGATTTACAATATAATTTTTATAGTTTTTATCTTCAAATAATTCATGTAAGAAAACTAATAGAAATATTATTTGCATAATTAATTTACAATATTAAATTGTTATTTATCATATTATCATATGTATAATAACCTACATAATTTAGCATGCTAAAATATATACTTTCATATTTAAATGAAAGGAAATATTACATGTCAAAATACATGCATATAACTTGAGGATCACCACAAGCACAAATCATAATTAGGCATACAATTGAAACCTAATATGATATCATATGATTTTCATATATTTAGTAAAGCATATGGGTTACCTCCTTCCCAAGGAAAAATAGCAACAAAATTATGGATTCACCAAACCCTAGACTCCACTAATAATCCTTATTTACCTTAAATAAAACCATACAAAAATATCATAACTAATGCAACACATCATCAACAAAAGGTAACAAAGATCAAACAAGAATGAACAAGAGATAACAAAATTAAAGTGAGCTATGCGAGGTTGCAACAAATGCAAGGAAACACTAATGTGTAAAGTTTATAGTGTCAAATAGCAAGCACTTGAGGATTTTTTTAAAGAAGAGTGGATAAAATATGTAGGGTTCACACAAGGAATGTTGGACCATGTGAAGAACTTATACTATAAGATGTCAGTAATGTCCAATCTTCATGTTGGTGGTACCTTATCTTCTTGAGAAGCTCATGTAATAAGGGTGATAAAATGTGAGCAACCTATGTTGATGTATTGCTCTAATGTGAGACTTGCACATTGTTATGATGATAATAATGTGAGGTTTCTAAGAAAAACATAGGTTTAGAAAATTTTCAATATAAACTAGATGGAGAATAATGGGGGGAACTTAGAAAAAAAGGTTTTTGAACAATGAGATGAGAGATTGAAAGTTGGGTTGAAAAAAAGACACAAAATTAGGGATGAAGGATGATTATATAAAAGTGGTTAGCATACAACAAGACAAGCATAAGGAGATGGGTGAAGGAAAGGGCATATGTGTATGTCTAGTAGAAGTAGAAAGTAACAGGGCATAGAGGATGGTGTGTGAAATCAAACATGCTTGAAAAAAATGGTTGGTGGAGTATGGTGTTTGCCTTAATTAAACTAGTTGGTGTTTTATGGTTACTCAAATCAAACTAGATAAGAAACTGGTTAGGGTCACGGTTAAAACAAACGTTAACCAACAATGAAGGTTATAGTAAATGGGTTATGAGAATACACATCTAGGAATTATACCAAATTTTAATCTAATTAAATTACATTTTAATTTTCTATATTACTACACATAACAATAACATAGCCAATAAAGAATATTCTATAATAATTACTATAAATAAATATTGATAAGTACCAATCTTATAATTATACCTTATAAAAATTAAGTTATTACATTTATTCCATATCATTCTTTAAGATGTGTTGGATATTTATATTGGGTTGTCTGTTGTTTTTAGTTCACCTTATTATTTAATTTGTTTTTTCTACCTATATTGAGTCAATTGGTGGTTTTAGTCCACCTCATTTGAGCTATGTTGACAATCTATATTGAGTCAGCTAGTGGTTTTAGTCCACTTTTATTTGAGTTATATTGTTTATCAATATTGGGATAACTAGTGGTAGAAAACTCATCTATGTGAAATGTTTATATTGTGATAATTATATATATTATATTAACTAGTTGTAGACAATCCACTTATATGAGTATGAGATTTATATAGGGTTAATATATATGTTGTGTGATGATTATTAATGTGGTTATTTTAAGAGTTGATTATGAGTAATATGTGAAAGTGTGTATGTATAGCATGACTTATCACTTTTATACTATGACCTATGTGTTACAAGCTACCTTTATAGGGGATGCCTTGTTAACTTAGTATATCAGAGTACTAATACCACACTTGAAGATGATTTGTTGCTGGCACTAGATGTGGATGACATCCCTTTATAAGATGGCATGCTTGGGTTTGAGTGAGAGCAATGATAACACCTATGTTTTGGTTTTTACTTCTACAAACTTACTACTTTAATAAATAAATAAAATTTGCTTGAAAATTTAGGGTGTTACAAGATAGTATAAAAGTCTTAGTTTAAAGTTATTTCTTCCAATCTTAAAGGATTGTAACTTAAGCATTTTGAAACCAGGATTAGCTTGTGAGGATTCTAATAAGGGAAGATAGAGAAGTAGTATGTGATTATGTGTTGGTAATCTTGTGTTGAATCAAGGTTGAATTGTTATTCTAAAATGGTTATTGTTTTGCACCTTGCAATGGTTCGACATTCTCGTAGTTCACATTCTAAGGATGACTATTACATTCATAGTTATTTGAATTTTAATAATAACTTTTTCTTTCATATTTTTCACAGAGTGTGTTCACAACATGCTTAGTTTCCTTTAGCTCAACTATAGCCTCCACCACCAACTCCACACTTACTATAGGAGGCAACCATTCGTGAGAATAAATTACATAGGGTTACAAGTCATCACCCTACTAAATACCATGGCCAACAGGGCTCGATTATTCTTTAGGCTTAGTTTTGAGACATGGATTGGGATTTGAGGTAGTGGATTTCCTCATGGTAAGGAAAGCATATGGGGTAACCTATTTCTTGTGAGTAGCAACAAATAAATGGTGGGTTAGTCATTGTGCCTAGGAATGACCTCTTATATCTTAGGTGGACTTTAAAGTAGACCTACGTACCCACTTCTACCTTGAGGACCTTAGACAGGATAAGTTGTAGGATTTTTCTATTACTCACTTAGGGGATGATGATAATCAGAGAGGACTATGCTCTATTTAAAGAGCTTACAAGGTTCTTCCTAGATATTGCAACCAACATTCCCATGTATGTGTTCAAATTTAAGAAGGTTTGTCCTTTATTATTTGAATGATGATGGTAGATAATAACCATAGTGATCTAGTGACTCTTTATGATAAGGTTTGAACACCACCATATTAGTTTAGGAGTAAAATTTGATATTGGGCAACAGGAAGTCTGAGCCTCAACAAAGTGATAGGACAGATTAGCCACATACTAGTAGTCGACCTATCTTTCATTGGGTTCAAGGTTTCAGATAGTTCTGAGCATACATTTAGGGGCATGTTTGACACTACTATCATAGTCATTACATAGTATGTCATCTGTTAGAGGTTGTGTTGGAGAGTTGATTTAATGTAAATATTGTGTTATGTTTGGGCATAGATCATTTTTTTATATGGGATTCCACGTATAAGGGTTGGTATTTGTTGAGATCTATAGTTCCATTCTAGCAACCTCTGTATACATCACCTTCTACTCCTATAAATGCTCAGAACCAAGTGAGTTAGGGTAGGGTGTTGCTACCTTGATTTACTTTGTAAGAATATAGTAGTGGAAAGGCTTAAGGAGATAATTGTTTTAGGGTTAATTGATCAAATAAATACCTAAATGTGATCATCTAATAGGAGGTATACTACTAGACTGATGTCATCATGGATACATTAACTATAATTTTCTTGCTAGTTTATGTGTTATTAAACACTGGTGTGTTGCATTCATTTGTATCTCTTAATTGTGTTGATAGATGTGGTCTTGTGTCTACTAATAATATTATTTCATCTTTTGTGTTCCCTTTATGGAGACTATATTACATGAATTAGGCTATCGGTGATATGACCTTAGTTATAAGTGGGGTAAAGTTTTCCTTAGACATGATTGGGTTAGATCTACAGGATTTTGGTGTCATACTAGGAATGAACATGACGGGGAACTATTAAGCAATGCTAGATTACTCTCAGGATCTTGTTGTTCTTAAATGACCATAGGTTGTAGGGGTCACATATCAAACATGTAAGCCTAGGCCCATTACAAAGGTTTTTCCCACACTCATTTTTAATTTCCTTGTTCAAAAGGGGTATTCAAAGTAGTTGATCATCATGCATGACCTAAATGTTGATGTTTCATTCCTAGAAGAGATATCAATTGGTGTGATTTGAGTGATGTGTTCCCTAAGAAGATACCTAACATGGCATTTGTGCGCGAAGTAGATTTATGATAAAAACTTGTTCCGGGAGTGAAACATATCTCTTAGGCACGCTACTAGATGGATTTAGTAAAGATAAGAGACCTTAAAACTTAGCTAAAATATATTTTATCACTTGGCTACAAAAATCCAACTTAGCTACTAGATGGATCACTAATTTTGTTCGTCATGAAGAACAACAATAGTTTGAGACTATGTATATATTGTGGAGGATTAAACCAATTCAAGGTGAAGAAAAATTACCCATTATTAAGGATTGATGGATCATTTGATTAGCTCCAAGATATAGGTGTCTTTTTAAAGATTAACTTATGGTTATATTACATAAACTCTATATTGTATAGTTCCATATTCCAAATACTATTTTTTTCACTTTTTACCAACACTATGAGTTAATGGTGATGCCATTTGGAATCAACAATGAACTAGTAGTGTTCATGGATATGATGAATTAGATTTTTCAACTCTACTTGTGTTGAGTTCCTATTTTTTATGATAACAAAAATATGAGTTTATTCTTTTGTGTTTCTTGGTTGTTGTAGTGTGTAGATATGTTAAAGTTGCAAAAACTAAATCAAGAAGCTTAAGCAATAGAAGGAGGAACTATATCATGCACAATGAATTTTTTACATGGATGAGTTTCTATGTCTTAAGTTCTTATGTAAGCTAATGAAAAAAATTGTTATGGTTACTTAAAGAAGCATAGGTCAAAATATTTCTTAAAAGGAACTTGGGTAAGTTCTATTATAAACTCAAGACCAGTTCTGTATTAACCCATTTAGTGAAAACCCCAACTTACCTAGGATATTTTGTATTGATGAATAAAATTATATTATTTGAAATAGTTTATTACATATTTAATCAAATTGGAAACCTTAGTTTCATATTTGAAACATTTATTTTCAATTTCTTAACCCTTTCTGATAGGTTAATTTCTATGAGATCGTTTTAGCCAGATTTGTTTACTAAACTTATTCTAGATGATCTTAATTCTACCATTTTTGGAATCCTTATATTTTTTTTGTATGTATCCTAGGATATTTTAAAATTTTATTCGAAAATCTCTAAGAAAAAGTATTATTCATGTTCCACTTAGTCTTATTTTAGTATTTTAAGCCCTGAAACAACACTTTTAGGATTATAAAATTTACAAAAATTTGAGGATCCCTATATTTTAGTTTTATTGAGCTCAAAATTATCTATAATTAATTTCATAATTTGTGGACTTAGTTAGATATTTTTGGACATGTATGTGTTGTCAAATTTGATATTTCCTCTTCAACCTTATCCTAAACTTTGTAAGATTGAATCTTAGCGTTACATTTGTCATGATCAAACCAAATCCACGGCCAAGATCAGGAATCGCTAGCACATTCCTCCTTGTCTAATCCTTCTAACTTCATCTTCAACCTATAAGCTCTCCTCTCCTTGGTTGCTTATGACCACCAAACCAAGCCATCATCTTGGCACCGCCATTCACCACCTTTAACCATCACTAATCTTCATCATTTTGATTCCAGTTCTTCTCCTTTAATATAGGAATTAATCCATTTGCATTTTTAAATAAGTAAAATTTGATTAATTCTTGGAAATTTGGATAATATTCCATTTTTATTTAACCTTTTATTTATTCCTTTGTCTTGAAAATTTGTTAAGCTAAACACTTCTTTGCTATAAGTAGATAGAATTTTGGTGCTTAACATGTTTGATTTTGATTATATCAAATTAGGTTGAATTCTTGAGATTTTTGAATTTTTTTGTTGTTTCATTCTCTTGAAGGTTTTTCAAAATTTTGATATTATGCTAATCTTGGGGATTAATAGATCAACCTGGTGTATACCATATTATCATTTGATGATCCTAAGCATGCATTATTTTTTTATTTATTAAAGATTTGGATAAGCGTCACTCTCACTATCATCCTTCACCATACTCACAACTACTCTCTGTATACCCATCCCTTCTCTCTCCTCACCTTATTTAATGACTCACCAAACCATCTATAGACTTCCTCTTCCTTCCCTCAACTTCTCTATGCATCGTTCCATTGTCATCAACCATTTTATTCTAGTAAAACTCTGCGTAACTTACCTCTCCTCATACAACACCACATTAATTGAGAGATAAGCTCATGTTACTTGGCATTAGCTGCATCCATACCTTACGTGAATCACCCTCTTCATTATCACAAACTCATGCAGACCATCCCCAACCATGCCACAACCTCATGCCATGTCACCCTTCTAATGTGAACCCTTCATGCCATCACTCTCCCCCAATGTGAGAGCCTTATGTAGTGGGCCCCTTGCTACTTGAGGGAGGCATGCAACACCAGTCTTGTTGCACTATTAATCCATGCAGCAAACCCTCATTCATGCCACATTTTTTCAAAGCTTGGTTTGCTTCAATTTTGGTCCTTTTCTATCCTCCTTTGCCTTAATTCTTCCTTATTTGTTTTCTTAAAATCTTAACCATATGTTATTATATTTTTTTAGGTGATTTTTCAATGGTCTCAAAGGAGGTGTCTTAGAGTTCTTTCATGCTTAAATATCAATGTTGGTTTGGGAATGATACATATCATAGTCATAGTTTTTCAATGATATGTGTATTTTGTGTGAAATTTTACTGTTTATATTATTATAATGATAATGTCATGTTGATAATGCTATTGTATGATAATGTAATATCAAATTATGGAAAGTGAGTGCCGTGTGAAGAGCATGTTTTTATAGTTTATTATTATGATAGTTCATAATTTGAAATCCTAAGTGTGTTAATATGATCTATAGTATTTTAATGTGGTTAGAATAACTATGGAAAGTCATTAATGAATGTGGTCAAGTTATATTAGGATGATATATACTGGAAGTTGGGAATCAACAACATAAAACATGTAGTGTTTTATGAAAATTAGGATATTTTGTTATCGTAAAGTTACTTTGTTCATTTTATAATAATGTGGGAAATAATTATGGCATGATAATCTTTTAGGATTTTATAAATCACTTATAAGTACTATGATCAAATGATGATTGGGTAAGACATAAGTTACGTAAAATGAGATTTTTGGGTAAAATAGGTTCAATATATAATTTGAGTGTTTCTAGTGTGGAATGGGTTTAAATATGCTAAGTATTGTATGTGAAATATTTGGGAAAATTATGAGTTTCATCATTCTAAAAAAATGAGAAAACGGCTTAAATCATGAATATTAACCCTAAAGGCAGGCTTGTTATTACATGTGTAAGATGTTGAAGTTAGACCTTGATTTTTGGATATGTCATTAATAATGTTATTTTAGGATGATTTATTAAATTTAATGATTTAACGAGTATTATGGGAGAAGTTATGCTTACATTGTGGACTTAGGGTTTTATATGGGAATTATGACATTTTTCCTTAGGGAATGTCCCCAATCAACATATGGTTCTGTTGTATGTGCTTTGCATATTTATATTTATGCCTGTGTGATGAAATCGAGATAAAACACATACCTTCAATAAGGCATTAATCATTTAAAGTGAAAGATCAGGTGAGTCAAGACCGAGGTTTTTTTTCTATTAACTCGATGATAATAGTAACTTGAAAGCATTTTTCCTTGAAAGGTACTTCATATTGTTCCACCAATTTAAGCATAGTGGTTATGAGTGTGTTGCCTTGATCTAGATAATAATAGTGGCTTAGGAGCATTCTTCCTTAAGATGTGTTTTAACCTACTCCATTGGATTAAGAATAGTAGGGTCCCTAAACTCACTATAAATAAGAAAACTAATTGAGATTATATGTAAACAATGGAACTCTAATTCTGCTCTTCTCTTGTATCATATCATATATGATCAATATGCATGCTTATTCTTCCATATACCTTTATGTAATCTATATAACCTTGCTAGGATTGTATTGTTCCCTTACTCGGTATATGGTGTTCTGATCATCCTTCTTATGGGAGTTTCTCATTACCACGAGTAGATATCCCAAATGATTTTATGTAGGTTAATGAGGACTACTTGGATGACTTCACTACTAATGATGATTTTCCCAGGGAGAAATGATCATATTTCCTATGAGGTTGGACATAGAGTCATGTTATCTGATTACTAGTTTTTGTCTGAATACCTTTCTAAACTCTTAGTTCCAATGGATCCCTTTGATTATATTTTATTATAATATACTCAGAGTTAATCTCCAAACACTTACAAAAGTTTATGAAAATTTCTCTCATTCTCTATTTATAATGATTTAAGTTCAGCTATTTTTCCTTGTATTTTATCTAAGGATGGTATGGTAAGCCAAAATCATGTCGAGTATGGTGCTAACACCTAATCATTTTATTAATACACTTCCACTAAATAAAATTTTTTAGCATTAGATTTTTAGAAGTTACATTTATATGCTAAGATTCCTAGTCATGATGGCCATATGTGTTGATATTCTTTGCTAAGTTAAACTTAAATTATAAATTACTTTTAGAGAGTTTTAAACTCATTACAAAATAATTTTACCCATACTTGACATGATTCCCACAAGTTTCACATTTTTCCACTTTTCCTTTTGAATTTATTCTTCCTTGTCTCTCACCTTTGTGGATGCACCATAGATCACTAATTTTAGCTCAAATTAAACATTTTGGGACTCTCTTTTTTAATTACTTAAAGGAATCATTAACCTTTAGTCTTTTTCAACACTATTACCACACATTTTTACATTTTTTCTCCACATACTCAAATGTGCTTAAGCCTTGTATTCCCCTACTATTTTAGCTTGAACCAGACTCACTCCCTTTCTTTATGTGCTTTATGGAACCCACAACATCCCCCACTAAAGTTATCCTCCTCCCTCTATAACAAAAACCCCAAGTGCTCCTTTGTGATATTATTTTTAGCTTCTTATCTTCTACTCCCTCTCATTCCTTTTATTTTATTTGTGATTTTAATCTCAAAGTGTATTTTTCTAAATAGTTTCTCTATTTCTTATTTAGGTAAGAAAGAACCTTAGAGGTTGGAGAAGCTTAGAGGAATGGTCGTTTTTGCATAAAGAGGCGATATTAGGTAAACTTGGTTAGACCTTATAGATATATAATGATGTGTTATGTGTTAAGTGTTTATTTGTTTTCCAATATGATTCCATGGTTAAATTATGCTAAAAACATGTTTTTAAGTGGTTGGAAGCATGAACTTAGCCTTATAGGCATGATACGTTTGAATGTCTATTTGTGAATTATTAGCTTTATATTTGATTTCTGAAACGTTTTATGAGTCATGGGTGTGTTTGGATTAATTTTAAAGTCATGATAAGTTTTGAATTGTGTTTTGCCCAGTAGGACTAACCAAATAGTCTAGGGAAAAACTAGTATACTAATCAACTAATTTTAACCAATCATTCAACTAGTTTACTAGAAATTAGAGTCTTGGTTTGGTGTGGTGTGGTCAAAATAAGTTGGTTTGGATTGTGACCAATCAAGTAGTGGCACTAGTCAAATAGTTTTCTCATATCATTTGACTATTTTTACCTTTTTATATTATTTTCTCTCTATTTTTTCCCAGACTAATCAATAGGTTCATAGGAGTACTTAGTTTATTTTCATAAGACTTTTGGTGAGCTTTTAAAGGTTTCACCTTTAGGATTGGGTTCTTTTTTGGCATTAGATCTTATTGAATAAAAACTAAAATGGGAATAAGTAGCTTAAGTGAGGATATATGGTATCTAATTAAGTGTTGGTCTTGAATAAAACATTTTTGATTTGAGTGGAATTAATTATTAACTTCCCTTTATAGATTATTTGGTGGTTTAATTCTACCTTATCAGTTGAGATATGTTGACTATCTATATTAGGTTAGTTGGTGGTTTTAGGTTAATTTATTATTTCAGTTGTGTTGGAATATGTATTAGGTTAGCTAGTGGTTTTTGTTGCCTTCTTATTTGAGTTATGTTGAGTATCTATATTATCTTAGCTAGTAGTTTTAGTGTGCCTTTATTTGAACTTTTTTGAGTATCTATATTAGTTTAAATAGTACCTTTAGTCCACTTTTATTTTAGTTGTGTTGGCTATCTATATTGGGTCAACTAGCCATTTTGGTTTACCTTAATTTTTTGGCTATATATATTAGGTTAGCTAATTATCGATAGTTCATGTATCTAATTATAAGAATTATACTTTTCATTTGATGAGTATGAATGGGGTTATTTAATGAGTTGATTATGAGTAATTAGTGATAGCATGTCTGTATATAGAGCATGATTTATTGCTTTTATACCATACGTTATATGTTACATGATGCCTTTGTAGAGGAGACCTTGTTTACTCAATGCATCAATTTGCTATTACTACACTTGTAGGTGATTTGCTATAGGTACCAAATGAGGATGATGTTACTTTATATGATAACGTGCCAGGGAAGAAGTAAAATCTTGTGTATTGGCAAGGTTGTCAAGGAAAAGTTATATAGTAGTGCTTTTGAGATCTTTTCTATTCTAGATATTTTAAACTCTTATGTCCCTTACCCCTTCTTGTTGGATTTTGGGAGTTAATCTCCACAAATATTTATTTCAATATATATATATATGACATCCTATTGTTGTCACTATTTTGTGACTTCTTTGTTAATGGGTTTAGCATTATCCTTGGCATGAGAATGCTATGATGACTAAACTTGTGCTGAGAGCAGCAATAACATCTATGATTTTATTTTTACTTTCGCAAACACACTATTTTAATTGAAATTATTGTCATTAAAAATTTAGGGTGTTACAATATCAATCAAAGATATAGAATTTATGAGGGTTCACCATGAATAGGACCTTTTTAAAGTAATTAATAATAATTACATTTACAAAAGTATGTGTACATTTGGGCTATCAACATATTTGATAAAGATTTTAGTGATAATTTGCTTCATGATGCATCTAGGATTCCTTTACATTAATTGGAAAACCATACGATTTCTACTACTCCAAATGTGGTATAGATATGCATCGAGGATATCTCTACACACAATCTAATTGCCTTTACCCTTTGTTATTATAATCATCTATTGCAAATAACTCGACTAGTTAAAAACTCCTTGAATTTTCAACCATATCATGGTGAAACCCTATTAAGTTTTGGCACCTAGACAATGAGTGAGGAGATGGTTTAGAGTGTCCTCACTTTCTCTACTCACATCACATAAATTATTAAAGATGATACTATAATGATGTAGTATAGTTTTAACCCTTAAATATTGGTGACAAATCATCTAAACAATGAACTTATGTCTCGTCAATCCTCTATGCTTCCACACAAAAGAGAAATAATCAACCTTTGGACTTGAAAGACGAATGCACTGATAGACTTTTTTTGGTGTTGATCTTCCCAAAAATGCAATAGTGTGATTAGCATTTCCTTATTTGGTTGTGAACTATAAACAAATGCTCTACCATCCAAGAAAATTTAAACTTTTCTTCCATTTTCCAAACATCCCTACCATTCATGTATCTCTTATTGATCCACTTAAGTTAGATTCTTTCTTTGGATTTAATAAGCTTCCATACATACTTGGCAATACACGCATAATTCCATTGTTAAATTTTCTTGAGCCCCGACTCCTCTTTTGTTTTAGATAGGTAAATATTGGACCAATCTATAATAGCATTCTTCTTATTAGGATCCAAATTATTCTATATAAACTTCTTATAGATATTTTATTGATGGTGTACCACCACTACTTTAGGTAGTACAAACATTTGTGTACATTTTTTTTCTACTCCAAATATCTGATCAAAATAATACATCTTCCTAGAAAAAATGAGGTATCTAGTATTCCATGTTTCAATTTTAGGTGATCCTATCAATAAGAGGATTGTACTAAGCCATATATAAAGAGATAGGATTTAGAGGAACTTTAAGATATTGAAAGGGGAAAGTTCCTTTAGTGAAGTGTAACCTTCTTAGAATCATTTGCTTAGTATGATTGTCCACTCTCCCAAAAAACACATTGCTCTTGGAAGGATTTTTAAGTCCTCAAGTGTGATAAATTTGTTGCATATTATCCATGATTAACTCAGTAGATTGTAGATGACCTTTACAAAACACTAAAAAATCTTGGTAAGCTTGCACTATGGATGCCCCCTAAAAAGTATACCATCCCAAAGGGTTTTCAAAAGCCTATTTAAATATTACATGGTTAGCACAAAGAGGTAAAGGGAAAGTGGGACATCTTATCATAGCCTCCTTCCACCCTTAAAATGATTACCTAGGGTACCATTTAAGCACAAAGAGTATTAAATAGTAGAGCTACACTACATAATGACATTGATAAAATGGGTAGGGAAACCAGAGCCCTCCAAAATATGCCTCGTAAAAATGCACTCCATTGTGTTGTATGCTTTCCTTAGGTTAATCTTGAGGATCATTCTTGAACATATATCATTACTACCATAGTTTCTCATAATTTCTTGAGCCAAAATCCCACTTTCATCAATCCATATCCCTTCAACAAAGGCACTTTGTGAACTATCAAAAATAGAAGATAAGACATTCTTCAATCTACTATGAATACCTTGGATATCATCTTATAAGCAAGAAACGGACCTATATTCAGCCAGTGTGCTTGTTTTTGGGGAATTAAGGATTTGGTGAATGGATGTATTATTATGTGTTTTCAAAAGATAACTAGTTTCCTATAAATGTTTGATAGATTTTGTGACATCATCCCCTACAACTAGCCAAGTTTTCTTGTAAAAGTGTGCATTAAATCCATCAGGTCCAAGGGCTTTATTGTCCCTCATATTGAACATGAAAACCTTTATCTCCTTAATGGTGAAATCTATAACCAATTATGATATGTGATTACCTATGAGTAGAGGCCCATTTTTCATAATTACATAGTGACCCACTACCTACACACTAGTTGAGGAGACAATAATTGAGAGAATAAATTATGGATCTCGTTATTGATATCAAGTTAAGAACTAATTTTCTTGTCATTACTATCATACAAGACATATATAGCACTATATTCACAATTTTTATTGATCTTGATAGGAAAGTATATGTTATTCCCATCCCCGAACTTAATATCTTGTATTCTAGGTTTTTGTGCCTCTAGTTGGAACTTATTGCACCACACTTTATTTAGTTGACCTTATCTAATCTCGAGGGAAATATTTCCAAGCTTAGCATGTAATTCATGTTCACACCTTAGCCATGTTTTTTTTGCTTCATTGGCTTTTTTACTCACATTACCAAAATGATTCATATCTAACTGTTTTAGGTGCCACTTTAAATTTTTTAATTCAACAACCAAGATGTATTTTTTGGACCTCTACACAAGCTAGCTCCAAGTCTGAGCTACGTGGCCAATAAACTTGGATGAAGATGTTCAGAAATAATAGAATTTGAAAATCTTGATGCCACTATTATCTTATTGATACCATTTCAAATGAAGATTAAAGTGATTTGAGAGAAATTTTTTGATTATCTTGATCCACACATGACCAAATCGAAGAAACCAATCCTTGTTACTCAGTCCCTATCAAGCTTATAATAGACCCTAGATAAGCCAACTTGGTTATGAAGTTGGATGAAAGAGAGGCCAGTTATAACACCCTATTTTTTTTATAAAATGTGTTTATTATTATAATTAAAAAGAATTATTTGTAACTAAATATTTTTACATCCCTTTAACTTTTTCTACATTTTAAAAATGTTTTGTTTCAATCATTTAATCTTTTTTACAATTTCGAGTCCCATAAGACTTAAGTGCCCCTTTTGGCCAATTAACGTATTCAAACACTTTCTAATTTTATAATATTTGAATTATTAGGATTTTTATGAGTTACCTTGGACCGTATAAAATTTTAAATGGACATTTTAAAGAAAAATACTATTCACCATCCTTTTCTTACCCTTCCTTGAGTTTTAAGCCTTGAAATAAGCGTTTTAGCAAGAAAATTTTATTAAACTTCATGGATACTTATATTTTACCATAATTAAGCTAAATATGAATTTAAAATGGTTTTTTTTCAATTTTAGGTATAATTATCCCCTACAACTCAACTTTTTCTAAACAAAACCTATCATAAATATTTTAAACGAATTCTGATAGTACTAAAATATCTAAAATGAGGGTTGAAATTTATTTTTCTAACCATGGGGATTTCTTTCTAGGCATGGTTTGATTTCTTTCTTCCTCTTCTTCGTCTTCTTCTTCTTCTTCTTCTTCTTGATTATTTTACATTATTATAATCATAAATTTTATGTAAGTTGTTAAATATATAAAAGTTAACAAAAAATTCTTCCAACCTCTTTTATTCTTCATAATTTCGTGCCTTTAGGTCCAAAGAAAATACTCCTTCAACCTCAAGACATTCTTCCATTGTTTGGCTTTTTTTCCCCTTTTGTATTCTTAATTTTTAGCTCTTCATTGTTTTCCCTAAACAATTAAGTGTTCAAATTTAAAGAGATTTAAGGAAAATATTCCTAAGCTTTTAATTAACTTAAAAAATCATTCTAATTAAGGGTAATCCATTATAGCCTTAATTCTTGCATTTATTTTTTTTGTTTTATATTTTTTTAGTATTTTTGGTTGTTTTTGTTGATTTTGCAAGATTTTCAAGTGGTTGGAAATTTTCAATCTTGGGATTTTTTCTTCTAAATATTAGAGTTAAATACTTGGTAAACTAAATTATACTAAGAGTAGATAGGGTTTGATGTGTTAGAATATATAAATGTGTTGTTGTTGATGATGTTAATGTCATTTTTGCCATATTTTGGGCAATTCAGACTCTCATAATAATTATATATTTTTACTATTTCATTAATTTTTTAGTGATTCCAATGGATTATTTAGGTTCTTTAGAGTTAATTTCATATATATTTAAAGTCTTTATTTGGTTTAGTATAATAAAAGTTGTGATTAAATTAAGTTTTAATCATGCATAAAGGGTATTTTTGTCATTTAATATCTAGGATGCGAGTTTTGTTTTTCTTGATGTTCTAAGATGTTCATAATATGTTAAATGATTAGTGTGAAAATTTTGAGGATTTAGATCCTTATATAATAAAAGTTATGCCATTTTTGGAGTTCTCAAGGCTTAGGGGTATTTTGATCTTTTTACTTGAAAATTTATTTTTTTATTTACAATTTTATGTTCTAGCATGCTAATTATTTATTAAATGTGCTTAAAATTTTATTTTATGTTTTTAGAAGTTAGTTTATTATTTTATTCATAATTATAATATTAAAGGAATTTTAGTCATTTTTCTCCTATAATACTTAATTAGGTATTTTAGAGTCACTAGTTAACCTTGATTATTGATGTGACTCTAAATATTAATTGAATAGAATAGTGATTTAAAGTTAATATTAAATTTGGATGATGGTGAAATTTCTTATTTTTTAAATCTAAGCTTCTTAGTTTATTTCTACGGAATATAAGGTATGAAGACTATTTGAAGAATAGTAATTTTTTTCATAAATTAGTGTATGGGCTTATTTTTTGGTGGTGATAATTGATATATCTAAATTTTTTTAATTATTAAAGTGTAATTCTAAGCTCGGAATTTAAGCGAGTGGTATTGAGATGGCCTCCTAAGTTGTGTTTGAAGCGAATGCACTCCCTGTTTATATGGGGTTGTGATACACCATTAGTGTGTGGTGGGATCTCTTTCTATTTTATAGGTAACCTTCGATTCCTATAGGGGTATCGATACTCAAAGATAGAGTGTTATTCAATGGTTTTGGAATGCTTCCTTAGTCATAGTCTTTTAGATTGATGTCTTAGTCGTTAGTACTTTGACTTTAGTATTATTTTCTCTAAGATAAAATGTGAGTTTATGGATTATGTGATAACCGAATATGGATCAGAATAATATAAGGACCTCGCATGTGTGTGGGTTCATTTATTTTAGTGTGCAAATTCATATTCTAAGTGTTTATGTGATTTTATGGTATTGGGATGAATAGTAATGAACAAAATTAAATAATAATGAGTAGAAATAAATAGTAATAAATAATGGATTTTCATTAAGTATCCTGTATTTTATATATTAGCATATTTTCTTGTATTTTTTCACTTTAGCGTGTTTTATATGTCTTATGTGATTGCATGATATCCACTTTTACTAGATTTAGTTTACTTATTTTGTTCATGGTATTGATTCTACTGTTGTTTCTTATTTTCTAGACGTTTCAGTGGAGCCAACGTCGGTAAGGACATCGTTGATTTCATAGAGATTGTATGAGAGGTTGGGTTAGCATAGGGGTATCTAGTACACTTTGTCAATGTTTTTTTGTTATTTGGATACCAATATTTTTTTCTCCTTGTTTTTCATACCTCTCTCTCTATATCTCTTTTTTTTAGGATTTCTACACCTTTTTGGATCTCTGTGGGAGTTATATATATTCTTCTCCTATCTCTATATTTATTTATATATATTTCCCACCTTGTGTTATAACTTTTTGTTGGTTTTGTATTTGAATTTTTGGCTTTGCAGTTTGTGTAAGAAAGGTGATGGAGCCAAACTTATATGAAACATCGCAATAAAAACACGTGTATTTTAGCTAGCTTCCACAATAAAAAAAATAGTTCTAAAAATTAGGGTGTTACAAGTTGGTATAAGAGATTTATTTTTAAAGTCTAAGTGTTTTAAGTTTCTCTTGCTTTTATATTAAATTTAAATGTTTGTGAAACCCATAATACCCTTGTGAGCGAGTGTAGATTGGGTATCTAGGTGTTATTGTGAGATATGTATATTTTAGGTTAGTGGGGTGGTAATAAATCAAGCAATGTTGTGGCAACACAGATCGGGACATATTAATGAGAAAGGTTTAGAACTTCTTTAAAAAATTAGTTGAAACACAAAAAGATAGGAAGGTAAAAACATTAAGAACTGATAATGGTTTAGAGTTTTGTAGTAAACAATCTAATGCATTCTCTAAGGAATAGAGGTTGATAAGCATTTTACTATAACGAGAACACCTCAGCAAAATGGCCTTCTTAAAAGGATGAATTGTATAATCCTTGAAAGAGTTAGGTGTATGATGCTGAATTATAGATTACCTATGTGCTATTGGGCTGAAACAACAAAGATTGTTAGCTACTTAATTAATAAATGTCATTCAAGTGTAGTAAACTTTGACCCTCCTATTAAGTGGTGGAGTGGAATGCATGCTGACTATATAATGTTATGGGTGTTTGGCTACATTTTTTATGCACATGTGAGTCAAAGAAATCTTGAAGTAAGGTCAAGAAAGTTTGTGTTGTTGGGATATTCAAATGGTGCTAAGGGATATGTAACCTCCCCAAATTTAGAACTTAAAAATTTTGTTTTAAAGAGTTAATAGTGGAAGCTAAAACACAAAATGTAGGGGTATTACACCACATCTAGCATAGAAGAAGCACTCCCTATGCCCAGTCTATGTCTGTTGCAAGGCAAAAGTAACATAATACCTAGGAATCTGGTGTGGGAACACTTGATTCCTCTGCAATACAGGATACAAAATAGAGAGAAGGGAATAAATAGTAAAAATAAAGGACTAAGAGTCTATAGATAGATAAAGATATTTGAATGACCATATACTTTTATCAATTTGTTTAGCGCTCACCTAAGGTAAGTACATCAAGCTAATAATCATCAATCACCTACAAAATAGGGCAGATCTACTCGTGGGAATAAGTAGCACCCATAAAATGGGTGGTTAGTATGCTACATACTGAGTAAGGGAATAATACTATTGAATTAGGGATACAAATAATATATGCTTTTAGATTAGACAATAAGAGAATAACCAAATAAATAAAACATCTCATAAGATAGAATATGATCCAGATTCCTTTGTTAAGTATAATCCATTTTCATTCTTTTATATACGTCGAGTGTAAGAACCCCACTGTTGTTAAACTGGTGGAATAGCCTAAAACTCTTCTCGGGGACAACATACCTGAGTCACTACTCTTTCTGGTGGAACGAAGATTAAAAACATCCTCTCAGAACAAAATGCTCCCAAGCTACTATTCTCTCCTGTAGAACGAGAATACATATATATATAGAGAGAGAGAAATAGATCACCTTGGTCTTAACTTATGTATTCTTCCACTTTAAATTATTAGTATCTTTTCCATAGGTTATAATAATACGTTCTCAATTCACGATGAGTAGGGGGGCCACTATTCTTAATCCGATTGAATGGACTGAAGCATCTTCTCGGGGTAAAACACTCACGAGTCACTATTCTTTTCGGTGGAATGGAGATTTAAAATATCTTTTTGGAAAAAAAATACTCTTGAGCCACTATTCTCCTTGGTGGAATGGGAATACATGTGTGTGTGTGTGTGTGTGTGTGTGTGTGTGTGTGTGTGTGTGTGTGTGTGTGTCTATAAAAATAGATCACCTTAGCCCTACTCACATGCTATTTCACTTTAAGTGATTAGTATCTTATTCAAGATTGATTCTCAATCATATGACACATTCAAAATAGATATACATATAGTATAGGTCCAAGTCCTTAAGTCCTTTCAAACCTTAATTACACTCCCTTTAGTATTCATTCTCCCATATTAATTAATCCACACAACTTATATTATATCATCTACAAATCCCCTCATTTTTATCATACCCAATATGCACAACCTAATTTCCATAAGTATGCTTTAACAATCTCATCCCGATATGGTAATCACAGATATATCCAAGACCCAAATTCTATAGATTTGTCATAACACCTCCCATAAAATTTTCATGATTGCTAATTTTGATAGATAACCTCTAAATCTTAAACATGGAAAAATGGTATTATCATTATAAGATAGTTTTCCCCAAATGATCCATTAAATCATTTAAGGACCCCAAATAACAATAATACTTCCATGAATTCCTCTTACTATTATTATCATATTTTTAATCATCCTAACATATAAAATACTAAAATTTCGTTATTATCCCATAATGACCAAGTTACCCTTAAGTATAATTAAAAACCTTTATTTTTCCACACATGTTATTTTCCACGTCTACAATTAACCATCTACAAAATAGTCCATTTATCAAAACTCACTTAGCCCATATTTTATACCATAATACATATATTTCCACAAATAGAACATTATCACAATAAAATAATAATGGTACTTCTTACTCATTCTTACTCTCCTTTAATAATATAATATCCTTAAGCCCATATTTCATACTATAAGATACAATTCCAAAAATATGAAATGTTTACAACAAAGTCATAGCATAATGGTACCTCTCACCCATTCTTACTTTCTTTCAATAAATAATATCCTTAAGTCCATATTTCATGCCATAGGATATATTTCTACAAGTATGACATTACCACGACAAAATAATACTGGTACCTCTTACCCATTCTTATTTTCTTCTATTAATATAATATCCTTATGTCCATATTTCATGCTATAGGATATATTTCCACAATTATGACATTATCACAACAAAATATTAATGGTATTTCTTACTCATTCTTACTTTCTTCCAAAAACATAATACCCTCAAACCCATATGTCATACCATAAGATATAATTCCCTAAATAAAAAATTATCACAACAAAATCATAACATAATGGTACTTCTCACCAATTCTTACTTCCTTTCAATAGAACATTCATATCATCACAAAATATCAAGATCAACACATGCTACATCATGTCTAAGCAATATCATAAAAAAAACATATAACCATATAAGCAAATAATATCAAAAACCTTAAACATCGGATAATATCCTTAGCACATAGAACATCAGGCTCTAATCATGCAAATCCTAGAATTCCTCCTCCGAAGCTACTAGAATACCACCTAAGAAAAATAATAAAATTCACGGTTAGGGCTAACGAGTTAAATTGAAGAAGAAATCAAGGTAAAGAGCATAAAAATAGATATAACCATAGTCAAATGGGAGCTTGAGATGTGTGGATGTGTATAAGAATGTGTGGTGGAGCTATGGTTAAATTTTGGTAGTGTTTGGAAAAGGGTTGGAGTGAAAATAGGGGTACATAGACAAAAAAAAGTTGCACGGCTGTGCAGCAGGTAGTGAAGCTCCTAGTTGAGAGAAAATATGTTGCATGACCAAGTGGTGTAAAAGTTGCACGGTTGTGCACCAACAGACCAAGAGGGAAAATCACACATGGTCAGGCAATGCAAGGGTTGCACGGTTGTGTAAAAGGATATTTTAGGTGTTGCACAGCTGTGTAGCAGGTAGTGCACAAGCCATGCACTGTGAAATGTTGCGACGTAAGAGAGGAAGAAGAAGGTAAAAGAGGTGGTGGTCGGCAATGATGGATAGCTACAATGAGGGGGATGGTTGGGGTAACCATGGTGGTTGGTCCACTGGCTAATGGGTGGCAAGCGGTGGCCAAGGTGGTGCTCGATGGTGGAAATAGGTGGTGTGAAGGACAAAAATAGGGAAAGAAGGAGGAAGAATAAGGAGAATAGAGAAGGAAGAGGGAGCTCGGGAAATGGCTCTTTGACACAAAGGGTGGGCAGAATGAGGCAAAACTAAAGAGAAAAAAGGAGAGTATGAAGTTTATATGTTTATATATATATATATATATATATATATATATATATAGATACATACATACATACATACATACATACATACATGTGTGCATGTGTGGTGTGAGTCGGGAAGGAAGAAAAGATAGGGTGTGGTGTGCGATGGTGATGATGGTGATGGTGTAGCTGCACGGTGATGATGATGGTGATGGTGGCAGAGGATGGTTAGAGGTAGGGTAGTAGCTGCGGGTTGAGGCTGGTGATGGTTGATGTAGGTATTGCGTAAAGATGGTTTAGGGATTAAGGATAAGTTAAGGCTAGCTTAGGATTTACTGAGATTAGAATCCAATTAAGGTGTTAAAGATGCAGGATTAGGCTAAGAAAATTTTTGGGATATTACAGGACATAAGTTACTTACTCTTGAAAGCAATAAAGAAAATACTTTCATTAATAGAGATGGTAGGTTCAGAGAAAATGAGTGTTATAAGGATCATTTCTCTAGACAAAAGAAAACAAAAGGGATGCCAAAGGAGGATTTCATCATTGAGGAGGAGCATGGTGAAAAACCACAAGTACAACAACCTGATATGATTGATACTAGACTTGATGAGGAGGAAGATACTAATAATGTTTTTGGAGATGATGATCTACTTAGGTATTAGTTAGGTCAAGAAAGACAAAGATGGGAGATAAGACCTCCCAGGAAGTTTGGATATGCTTATTTAGTAGCCTATGCCCGTAATGCCACAAGTTTTATAGAATAAGAGCCTTTCATTTAAAAATAGGAAGTCATAAGTAAGGTAGGTAAAGAGTGGGTCAAAGTAATGCATGATGAAATGGAATCCTTGAAGGATAATCAAACTTGGTAGGTGGTACCAATACCTAAAAATAAGAGGTTGGTTGGTTTGAAATGGGTGTTTAAATTGATGGAGGGTATAGAATTAGGAGAAAGCCTAAGATTCAAAGCAAGGTTAGTTGCTAAAGGCTTTACCCAAGTCGAAGGAGTATATTACAAGGAGATATTTTCTCCAATGGTAAAGCACACTTCAATAAGGTATTTGTTGGCTTTAGTTGCAACTCAAGATCTTGAACTAGAGTAATTAGATTTCAAAACTACCTTCATTCATGGAGAACTCAAGGAAATCATATATATGCATCAACCACTAGGGTTTATAGTGACAAGAAAGGAAGATTGGGTCTGTTTATTGAAAATATCTTTATATGAACTGAAATAAAGTCCTAAGCAATGAAACCTAAGATTTGATCAATATGTGAAAGGTATTGGATTCAAATAAAGCAAATTTGATGCTTATGTTTATGTACAATATAGAAAGGGTAAGGGAGATGTTTTCTTATTATTCTATGTTGATGATATGTTTGTTGCAAGGATGAGTAAAGTGCAGATTAAGGTTGTAAAGTTATAATTGGAGAAGAAGTTTGATATGAAAGACTTAGAAGCTTCCAAAAAGATCTTAAGCATGGGAATGTATAGAGATAGAGGCATAAAAGAGATATTTTTATCCCAAGAGTTGTATGTAGAGAAGATATTAATTAAGTTTGGTTATACTCTTGTAAAGTTGGTGTTAACTCTTATCTCATCTCAATTTAAACCTTCAAAAACTCAATCTCCTAATATAGAGGAAGAATGGAGATACATGGATAAGTTTCCTTATCAAAGTGGAGTAGGAAGCTTAATGTACTTGATGATATGTACAAGGCCAGATCTTGCACATGTTATAAGTGTTGTAAGCAGGTTCATGTCTGATTTAGGGGAAGAATACTAGAAAGATATCAAATGGGTGCTAATGAATTTGGATGGCATAAAAGGAGTAGGTTTAATGTTTAGTGGAGCTGATTAAAAGTGATTAAGCTTGAGGGCTTCGTGGATCCAAATTTTATAGGTGATAAGGATACCATGTAACACCCCAAAATTCACTAATTTTTTTTAAAGCGAAAGTAATTAAATTAGAAATACTTAAAACCCGTGAATTCTGGAAATGTTACCGCCACACTTAGTACTAGAGCAGTTCTCTCCGACCGTTCTAGTACCAAGTGCTAAGGCTAAGAAAAAGATTTGCATTAAATTCAAATCAACAGTTCATAAAAGAACTCGAAAGATCATACCTTAAAATCAGAGTACGCATAAACGTTTATAAACATAATAAAATAGAAATCAGAGTACGCATCAAGAAATGTAATTCATTTCCAAAACAGAATTAAACTTACAACCGATAAAAGGTTCATTAAAATACTCAATCGAGTAATGAATCAGAAAATGGTAAATACTATACCAAAGAATTAACAAAAAGAATGAAATCGCATAAAGAATGAATACGGCCACAACACTCTCGAACTTCGAACCAAACATGCTCAACACTCAGCCCCGACTGATGTCTTGCCCACCTGCACAAACCAGAAGGGCATACTACTCGTGGGAGTGAGCAACACCCATAAAAAGGGTGATCAGTACGCTACGTACTAAGTAAGGTAACCGAGCACTAAGGCCGACACATAAGCACATAATCCATGCAGATTAATAACAGGGCATAATCCAACATAACAACATAAAGGTATATGAACAATTCAGGTAAACGTACAAAGGTCCAATTATAGTCCGGATTAATTACTTAATTAATCTTTTATCGGAATTTGTTACACACCAAGTTTTATATCAAATCCATGCGAGTACAAAAGCCCCCACTATTATAGCCGGTGGGTCGGAGGCACATAGGGTATCATACCGTAACCACTATTATAGCTGGTGGATCGGAAACACATAGGACTACGCGTCCTAACCACTATTCCTAACCGGTGGATCGGTTGGCCCTGGCTCGCATGGTGTTCCACTGTAAGTAATTAGTATCTTTTAGGCATTTTAGCAAAACTCTGGTTTGCGGTTGTTGAGCTCGGGAACTCCCACTATTATAATCGGTGGATCGGTTACGGATAAGACATCATGCCCTAACCACTATTATAGCCGGTGGATCGGTCACACATAGGGTAAACACCCTAACCACTATTATTAATGGTGGATTGGTTGCACATAGGGTAAGAACCCTAACCACTATTCCGAACCGGTGGATCGGTTGGTCCCGTCTCAACGATATTCCACTTTAAATAATTAGTGTTTTAAGTATCTTATTCAACGGCTTACACCCTAGACATGCATGAATCACTCCTTTAACACTTCATACATTGTAACTCATAAATTCCATCCTCATGACTCCACAAAAACACCTTATACCGCAAAAACCCTAAGCAGTTGCACCAAACCCTAATTATCCACATGAACCCTAGCTCGGTTTCCTACGTACCCATATAATGCTCCACACACTATTTTCTCTTCAAATGTTCAATCACCCAAACAACACTTACATTACTTTCCTCAAATCCCAAATCAGTGTTCCATACATCAACTTCACTCTCATACAAACTTTACACATCCCATGCAATTATTAACTTCCATGCAAACCCTAATACCACCATAAAACCATTAACCATTATGCAAAACCCAAAATCTCATCATAAAAACCCTAAATTCAATCCACAAAACCCAAAGATTCATTCATACCAAACCATAGATTCAAACCATATAAAACCCAAAGATTCATCCATACCAAACTATGTATCCATCCTTACCAAACCCTAAGTTCAAACCATATACAACCCAAAGATTCATCCACACCAAACCCTAGATTCAATCCATACCAACACAAAGATTCAAATCATACAAAACCCAAAGATTTTTCCACATAATACAATTGATTAGATTCTCCCCTTTCATAACCACAAGTTAGATTTTCCCATACAAGACCCTAAGTTATATTCTCCCACATAAAATCATAATTTAGAATCTCCCAAGCAAAACCATAAATTGAATTCCCCCAAACTAATCATAAATTAGATTCCCCCAATTAGGTCATAAATTAGATTCTCCCATATAATATCGTAATTTAGATTCTCCCACATAACATCATAAATTAGATTCTCCCAAATTATATTCTTCCACATAAAACCATACATAGATTATTCCTTATAAAACCATAATATCAGGTCAACTCACTTCCCTTAGTCAACTTCTTTCTCCATCCTTACTTTTCATCCTTTTTCCCACATAAAATCATATCAACATCCTCACATGCATGTCTTACAGGGTCATACACAAATAATACACATGCCATACGAAAACATACTTCAACTCCACGTCATATCTATACGGCATAATTAATAATCATAAACATAGAAGGCATAACATACGAGGCACACAATGCACATTAGCACATAAAAGGCCTTAGCACCCCTTACCTGAAACGACACTGGTCTTGGAGCACGTTCCTACACCTCCTTAGGGCTTTGACCAAATAATAACCTTAACAAAATTCTAACTTTGCTAAAGACATAAAAATAATAGAGATATTATAAACCTTGATAATATAGGGTTAAAGATTTTACCCTAATGATAATAATGATACTAATATAATAATATCAAGGATAATAAAACTAATATCAATGAGAATATAAATAATAATAATAATAATAATAATAATAATAATAACAATAACATATAAGTTTTAAAATAACTAATGACTTACCATTTATTTAATATTAATAATAAAATTAATAACATATATAATAATATTGAGATAATAAAGATAATGATAATATTATTATTAATGGTTATAAGAATAGTAGAAATAATAATACTCAAATAAATAAGTGAAAATTTTAATACAAAATTAGGGCCTAAGATTTTTCCGAATAAATAATAAAACGATAATAATAATTATTCTAATAATTATAATAATAATAATAATAATAATAATAATAATAATAATAATAATAATAATAATAATAATAATAATAATAATAATAATAATAATAATAATAATAAGAAGAAGAAGAAGAAGAAGAAGAAGAATGATAATAATCCTATAATAATTCAATTAATAACTTAAAATTCGAAACTAACAATAAAATTATTTTATTACCACTCTCAACCCTGCAAGTACAATTCAGCATAAATTTTATATCAAATAATAATAAAACATATTAAGAATATAAATATTAAGAATAATAATAATGGTATTTATATGCAAATAATTGAAATAAATTAAATTAAGGCTTATAATAATATGGAAAGTGGTTGAGAGGGTCTAGGGTTCAACCTTAAGCTGGTGGGGATAGGCGGCACCGGCGGTGGTTCACGGTGGAGGCGGCGTTGGCCGAAAAAATAGAAGAAAAAAGAGAAAGATGGATGTTGGGAAAAAGATAGGGAGAATTGAGGTGATATAAGAGGTGTTTATTGTTTCCTAGGAGGAGAGGGACAAAATGATGGTGGTGGTGCAGCCAAAGGTGGCGACGCACGGTGGTTTAAGGCCTCGGGGTCAAAATTCCGGTGAAAGAGCATCTAACTTTGCATGATTATTGAGGCTCGTACAAGAAGAATCGAAAGGTGAAAATGGTTTAGTTAATTAGAGGACGATGTAGGGAATAATTTGGAATGCGGAGGTGGTGTTGAAGTTGGCTAACGGCGGCGAAATACGCATCTGAAGTCGCGGTGATGGCAGCCCTCGTCGAGGGTTTCGGGTGAGAAAAAAATTCCAAAACTCTTACAATCTAACTATTTATAGATGGTAGATGGGATAATGGGGTTTTGGAGGTTGACATGGAAGTTTTAAATGCAAGAATTTGGGCATCGTCCTCTATTCCAAAACGGTCGGGTATCGTTTAGGTTGGTTCAAAGGTTCGCGACGTTGGGGAGAGGAAATGGGCGAGATTTATCGTCCAATAATTATGCCAATTTATTCCTGGAGTTAAGAGGAAGACAATGAGGCAAGAAACGGACGGTATTAATCACTGTAGCAGGAGAAGCCATTGACGGGGGAGGGAGTTGCAGCGGCGTCGACGGAGGAGAAAGGAGGAAGAAGGAAGAAGAAGAGGAGGGGGACCAGTCGGCCGGGAAAAGAAAAGAAAAGGGAAAGAACCGGGCGGTTCGGCACGAGGGAGGGTGCGTTTAAGTGAGACGACGCGTTTTGGAAAGAAAGAGATCAAAACGCAGCGCGTCGAGGGGCGGACAAAGGACGACGGGCGCGGGTTGGGCCGTGCCGAAGAAAAGGAAGAGGAAAGGGAAAAAAAAGATTGGGCCACGGGAGAGGGCAGCCCAAACGGGGAAAAAGAGAGGAAAAAGAAAAAGAAGAAAAAGAAAGAAAAAGAAAAGGAAAAAGAAAGAAAGAAAAAGAAAAAGGGAAAAAGGAAAGGAGAAAAATAATTAGGTTAGGGCCAATTAAATTAATCTGAATATTTAGGATATTTAAAAATAATAATATTTAAATAAAATAATATTTAAATCACTTTTAGGCTAAATTAGGATTTTTTAAAAGATTTTCCATAAATTCCATTTTAATTATCAAAACACCCTAAATTCCTCCAATTCAATTATTTATAAAAAAATTTTAAAATCTAAACTATTTTCTCATTCTTATTTTAAATAAAATAATTCATTTAATTAATTCCCAAATTAAAATCCTTGATTAGTTAAAATACCCCAAATTCCTCATAATTAAAATACTTATAAATTTATTCTTGATTTGCCCTAATTAATTTTATTTTATTTTAATTAAAATAATTTATTTAATTAATATTTATGATAAAACCTCATTTAAATATAATATTTAGAATTAGAAATTTTCGGGGCATTTCATACCAAGAGGTTAGTTTCTAGTTATATTTTTCAACTGGGAGGGTGTATTATCAGTTGGAAGTCCATTTTGCATAGGGTTTTCACACTTTCATCAATAGTAGATGAGTATATTGGGTGCACAAAAGCTATAAAAGAGGAAATTTGGTTGAAAGTTTGGTGAAAGAATTTAATGTTATGCTCAAGATAGTAGTGCTATGATGTGATAATTAAAGTGCATTATGTCTAAGCAAGAACCGTAAATATCATGAGAGGACAAGTATTTAGATTTCAAGCTGCATTTTATTAGAGAGGTGATTGGTCGTGATAAGTTCAGTTTGGTGAGGATAAAACTTAAAGAAAACGCAACTAACATGCTGACTAAGTCTTTACATATAGCAAAGTTCCAATATTATTTGTAAGTGTTATTTTGTATAGTATAGGTGGAAAAAGGTGGAGATTGTGAAGAATATGGTCTTGTCCACATCATGTGCTAAGAGGGTTATTTTTGTTAGTTAGGATTACACTTGTAATTGAACTAATAGGATTAAGGATTAAGGGGTATTTTTTCATATAAATATGTCTTCATTCTTAAAGAGCTATAGACATTAAAAACGGTCAAAAGAGAAAGAACGAATCGAGAAGGGCCTTGGTTAAAAGAGTTGTCTTTGAATGAGTTAGGTGTATTTTTCTTTAACTTGATAAGTCTCAATAAAAGTTCTATATTCTCTCATATAATTGTCTAAGTGTTTTTGGTTTCTTTATCTTCTTCTTTACAAGCTATTGTTTTTCCATTATTTTCTTGCTGAGTAGTGTGGTTTACGATTGAGGTGAATTAATCAAGAAGGGTCAAAATTTACATTTTTATGGATATAAATTCTAAAAAATTGGTTTATTATCATATATTAGGCTATTTGTCATAATTAAACGACCTATTAGATATCAAGTTACTTGTGGGATTTTGATTTAAATGAAGTTTTTATTACCCTTTTAAATTCATATGCAAATATGGATGTGGTGCTCTTTATTAGATTAACAAATTAGGATTAGATTGCCAACTTAAATCCTACCCACTTTAAGCTCTATATCATTTGATTATTAGTTTAATGTTTATAAAACTAATGAAACATACTTTAAACAAATTGATTTGATGTGGTATACAAATCAATAGAGGACTCTATAAAGAGTAAGACTATATTTACAATCACAACTTATAAATCTTATTTACAAAGTGCTATTAAAATATGGGTTATATATATAGGGAATATCCAGTGAGAACTAGTTCTCTTAGTGAGAAATGAGAACTAGTATTTTGAGTTGAAAAAACTACCCACAAAAGGTGGCGGAAACTACTATAAGTAGTTTTAAGAACCTATAGTTTTTTAGAGTTAAAAAAATGGTAGGGGCATTATTGTAAATATTATGTATTTATATTTTGGCATTGCAAGCTACCTACTATAGGTGGTGAAAACTATTCTTAGTAGGTACAAGAAACTACTATAAATCTCTTTAAAAACTATTGTATTTGAGTGTCAGAAAAAAAATAATTATTGGTATTGTTGTAAACATTAGGTATTTATATTTTAGGTTAGAACACTACCTAAAGTAAGTGGTGGAAACTACCTCAAATGGGTGGAGGAAACTACTATAAGTCTCTAAAAAAAACTATGGTATTTGAGTGTCAAAAGAAATATGATAATATTTTTATAATTATTAGATACTTATATTTTAAATTAGGAACCTACTCACAGTAGGTGATGGAAATTCCTATAAACATCTTAGAAAACTAGGGTGGTTCTCCATTCTCACTATAAAGAATGATTCTCAATAGATATACCCTACATATAAACTTATTTACAAATGGATTCCATACTTTATTAGTGGATTGTAAACAGGTTGTACAAGGTGTAGCCATAAGCTTAGTATTTGTTATATTAAACAATTTTGCAAAGTCATTCTTTTGCTTTGTCATCACACTAATAATTACAGGTTTGTTGTCTTCAACTTATTTTTGTTGACATGAACTAATATGATCTTAATTGAAATTCGTAATGAGCTATTGTTTCTATTCTAGTATTATTATTATTATTATTATTATTATTATTATTATTATTCATATAATTAGTATTATTAATAAATTTATTGTTACTATTATTAATTTTATACTGATTTAAAAATTATCAAAATAAGGAGAAGATAGAGTTGGTAAAAGTTGACCCAATCTACCCAACCCTGTCCACGGAAAACCCCACTTGAATTGATAAATCCATTATCCCCACCTAAATATAATTGACATGACCTAGACCCAACCCGTGACTCGAGATAACCTAAAACTTAATATCAACCTGATCCGATCACAACTCAACCCCCAATCAACCCGATCTAATATTAACCCAATCTAATATTTGTAATACCTAAAAAATTTAAAACCTAGAATTTAATAAATAACACTAATATAGGATAATTTAAAATTTTAATTTATTTATTTTAATTATTTTATGGATTTTTGAATGTATAAAAATGAATATGAATATTTAATAAATCAAAATAAATATTTTATTATTTTATCATATTCATTTTATTTATATAATTTTCATAACCCATATTTTACTAAAATTAGCCTCTTAAACTAATACATTAAATTTTAATAAATTAAATTATTAAAATTAATTATCTATCTAAATAATTAAATACCTTTATTTTAAAAATTATTTTAATTTTATTTTTTCCCTTTTTTCCTTTTTTCTTTTCCTCCTTTTTTTCTTTTCTTTTTTCTTCCTCTTCGAGCCGCCCGGCTTGCCTTCCTCGTGCTGGGTCACTGACCCTTTCTCCTCTTCCCTTCTCGCTGCCTCATCCTGCCTGCCTTTCTTTTCTTTCTTTTCCTCCCCCAATTGAGCCAGCCCAACCTCTCTTTTTTCCCCTCTCCTTCACGTGTAGGGCTGACCCATCTTTTCTTTCTCCCCTGCTCAGCCCACCTACCCCTTCTTCCTTCCTTCCTTCTTCTTCTTCCCTTCTTCTTCTTCTTCGACCGTTGAAGCACCCTATGCCTGCAAATCCTCCCTACAACCTACCATTTTAGCTCTGCTCTCTTTCCCTCTCTCTCCCCTATCCTTTTCCTTCCATTTTTTTTGCCAAACACAGCCCTATAGCCCTCCCTGCATGCCCTTCTTCCCCCTTTTCTTCTTCTCCCCACCACCGCAAGCTATGCACCTGCCCCCCTGCACCCTCCACCTAGCCCATCTAGACAGGCCTCCCCTCCCTCTTCTTTTCTTCTTCCCTTCTGCTCATTTTCTCCCCCGCTCAAGCCCTCCTTCTCCCTCTACTGATTTCCCATTTCTCCCTTCTTCCCCTCTTCTCCTCCTCCCTTGTTTTTGCTTTGTGACCCTCAAATGCCATTGCTGCCACCCAACCTACCACCACGGCCTCCCCCTAACACCCTTTCAACCTCCTTGCACCACCCCATAACCCTCACTTGCCCTTACAACCCCTTCCCCTCCTTCCCTTTTTTCCCTTCCTTCTCGACCTCCACCCTACGCCACCACCATGTGTCGTCATTCTCCCTTTTCTGCCACTTCCACAACCACCACTCCACCCCCTAGCACCTCCCCTACCACCACCTTGCCTCCCTTGTCCGAAACTCTCCTACAACCTCTTCCCTCTTCTCTTCTTTTTCCTTCCCTATTCTTCCTCTTCCATCCTTTGCCCTATTTAATTTTCCAGCCTTGTAGCCACCGTCTCCACCACCCTGAGCCACCGATCATCAACCCCCGATCGCTACCTACACCCGCACTCCCTCCCTGCACCCTGCCACCACCCTCACTCTCCTTCACAAGCCCTCAACCCAACCCCTAAAACCCTTAACTGAACCAACCTTCTCCCATTCCCCCATCCCCTCTTTGACCACTTTTTCCTTACCTTCTTACATGCAACGTGAGTCCTGCATCCCTTTGAGCTGATATTTTAGGTAAATTTTAATGTATAAAAATAGTTGGTATTAGTATGTATTAATTAAAATAATTATTTTGATTTTCTACTTCTAATATACTAATTTTTGGTATTATTTTGAGGTATTAATTTTTACTAATCAAAGGGCAAACCTATAACTAGGGTACCGGTAAGGTTTAATTATTGTTGGTAATAAAGTAACCATTATACCTTACTAAAATGTGTAGATATACGTATGCTAGCATATTAGGATTTTTAATATGTTTAAGTGTATGATGTATGATGTTAAGTACAATATAATTTGTGGCATATATTGGTTGTTGAAATGATAAGCTTGTTGATTTATGTGCCATGTGTAGAAATGATAGTTAAGGAAGGAGCCTTATAGGTAAGGATAATGTTAAATGCTTATATATGACATGATAAGTTAATGTGGTCATGGATAATGTTAATATAAGCCCTAGGGGTATTTTAGTCTTGTATAAAGGTATGGCCTAAATAAGTATGTGAGGTAGGTGATAATAAGTATTAATAATAAATGAGAATAGTTGGTGGTGTTGGATGATGTATATGGACCATGGATATTAATATTTTATGTGATGAGGGTATTTTAGTAAAATTGGTATAATAAGAGCGAAATGGTAAATTATAAGAATAAAGGGATAAAATGATAAATGAATAAGTAAGAAGGGCATTTTAGTAATTTTGCATATAAAAGGGGATAACTTAGTAATTTTTGTGAGTAAGAAGGTATTTTGGTAAATTAATTAAAATGGCCATTTGGCATAAAGGAAGGGTATTTTGGTAATTTTGTGAGTAAAAGCGATAAAGTAGTAATTTAATAAAAAAAAGAAGGGTATTTTGGTAATGTGGCATAAAGAAAGGGTATTTTGGTAATTTTATGAGTAAAATGGTTAAAGTGGTAATTTAATAAAGATGAAGAGTATTTTGATAATTTGGCATATAAGGAGGATAGCTTGGTAAGTATGTGAGTCAAAGGGGTACAATGGTAAAATAATGAGTGAGAAGGGTATTTTGGTAGTTTGATATAAAAGAAGGACAACTTAGTAATTTGGTGAATAAAAGGGTAAAATGGCAAAGTAATAAGTAAGAAGGGTATTTTGGTAATTTGGCATAATAAGGGACAACTTGGTAATTTTAAAAAGTAAGAAGGATAATTTGGTAATTTGACCAACAAAAAGGGTAAATTAGTAGTTTTAATAAGTATGAAGGGCAATTTAGTAAATTATCTAACAAAAAGAAAATTTGGTAATTTAATAAACCTGAGGGGCAATTTGGTAATTTTAGTAGGTATAGAGGGTTGTTCAGTAATTTAGACAATTGAAAGGATAAGTTGGTAACTTAATAAATATGTGGGATAAAGTTGGTAATTTAATAAGTATGGAGGGTAATTTGGTAATTTAATAAATGAAATGGGTATTTTGGTAGTTATACATGCATGACGGTAATATGGTAATTTGGCAAGTAAAAATGGGTAACTTGGTAACTTTACAAACAAGGGGTATTTCAGTAACTTTGTAAGGGTGAATGGGTAAATTGGTAAATTGCTTATGACATGACAATGGATTAAATAAGCCTCCATAATAAGACATAAAGGATATTAAATAAAAGAATAAGGGTTTATGGCCCTAGGAACACTTGTTTAAGTATATTTATGTATACTATAAGGATAATAATATTTTGGTAAATTGGTAAATATCATAAAGATAATGCATAGTATAGGATTGAATGGGTGATTGCGGGTATGATATGCTACTTGTTTCATAATCATGCAAGAGATGTCTAGTTCATAAATATGCATAAAAATGTGCATTAGATATGTTCAAAGAACGTATTAGGGCTTTATGTATGCCATGATCCTTGATATAGAATACTTGATTTTATGGCCGATATATCTTTATGTCTCTGGATTTGTGACCCCTCTCGAATTAAATAAATGGATCCGTTGAATAAGATATGGATAAAATACTAATTACTTAAAGTGAAAGATTATTGAGTTGGGCCTAGACCAATCCACTAGTGAATAATAATGCCCAAGTGCAAGATGCCATGGAAACCGGTCCATCGGCGAATAATAGTGGTCTGGTGCATTATGTCCTAAAGTATTTTTTGGTCCACCGGCTAAAATAATAGGAGATCCAAGCTCAATAAACCTAACATTGGATGGTAATAAATTATGAGAAGATACTAATCACTTACAGTGAAACACCATATGAGTCAGGGTCAAACCGATCCACTAGCAAGAATAGTGGTCAGGTATAAGGTGCCCTAGAGACCAATCCACTGACAAATAATAGTGGTCATGCACATTCTACCCTAGGTATTTCCAACCCACCGGCTATAATAGTGGGGTTCCTATACTCACTTGAATATAATTCGAGAGATGATGTGGATTAATGTTTAATTAATGGCTTAAGACCAAAAGTATTGATTTCACATTTGTGATCCATTGATATGGTATAAGTTTGGCTTGGGTTCCTGTTCCTATTTTGGTATATGATGGATTGCTAAATACATGGACTTTGTGTTGCGCATTTCCTATTGGATATAGTGTTACATTGTGTGATAGTTTTCATACCAATTATGATTTTTCCTAAGCTCGCGTATGTTATCATTTTTATCGTTTAAGTATAATGTGTTGCCTGTGGGCCTTACCTTTCAGCTTGGTATAAAGGAATTACTCAGTACCATAATACTAAAGGGTTCCATTTGTGGGCTCCTACCTATTTAATGGACAGTGTCTCTTGTAGGTTTATTGCAGGTGTTATTCAAGAAGGTAGGGTACGAGCGTAAGGATTATCCAAAAAACTTTTTAGGGTTTCTCTTTTAACCTTTTATTTTTCTTGTTTAAAATGATTTTATTCTTATAACCACTAATAGTGGGTTCTATTCTTGTAATTAATTTAATGCGCTAATATGATTTAAATAAAAGTCTGGATTTGTATAAACCGTGTTATATTCCTTTAAGTCTTAGCACTTGATACTGGAGCAGTAGGAGGAAATCGGTTTGGTATTAAGTGTAATGGTAACATTCCCGAAATTGTTTAGTAGTAAAATTTGGGGTTTTACAATATCAATCTAACTTGATAAGATCAAATTTGATATTAACCAGTTGTAAAAATAAATAATTACACATATTTTATTATATATTTATATATTTTAAATATATAATTTTTTTACAAATTTTACTCTTTATTTTTATTTTTATTGTGAGCATACTAATTCACCAATAATGTTTACTTTTACCCATTTTTTTCACACACCAAAACAACATTAAAAAGTTATTACTATTATTAAATACGTAGCAATTAATAATATATTTTTAATTACTTAATTGTATGAAGTCAAACTTAATGATTGCTAATAAGATTAATGATTTTGTATTAATTTTAGTGACCAATATTGTATTTGACCCCAAAATTGAAGCGACTCTATCTAGAATTATCTCAGTTAGAACCTAATTCACCTCATCAAAATCCAAAAGACGTAATCAATCAAGTTAACTTGACATAGATCTGATATATCAAATACAATTTAACTCAATCCAAACTATAAAGTTAAATTAAAATAAATTAAATTTGATTCAACAAAATTAAATGATACAACCCGAATATGTAACAAATCATACTCCAAAAGACAAAAATAATTTAGAATTAATCTGACCGGAACCATTCTGCCCGATCCAATTGCCATCAACTGAGAGGAGCAGACACTCTAAAAGCCTATGGGTAAGGGGACTATGTCGCCATGTGAAGTTGGTATTAATTAAAAGCAAACATAGGTACCATTGTACCCTTTGAAATATAAAAAGAAGGCAGCGGGCACACATTACAAGGAAGAAAGAAAGACGACAAAATGAAGAAAAAAAGAAAAGAAGGAAAAAATCACTAGAAAACAAATGAGGGTTGGAAAGTGGTCGCTATCACGGAAAGGACCTTTAAATTGGTGGGGATGAGAGCAGTCTTTTTACGCTGACAAAAGAATTTGGAATTTGTTGGAGAGCATCAAATTTCATGCATTGTATTTCATCCAAAAACATTCACCGTTTGCTTTAATTTTCCTCTTTTCTTCTCTGATGTTATGTAACAACATTTTCATGTGTCCCAACTCCCATGCACTGGCATCTATCTGCCACACTGCATTAACCACTCAACTCGCTTGTCAGACTGATCCTTGTCACGTCCTTGCTCTCCATCCAAAGTTCAAACACAGGGAAGGAAGGATGGGCACTCATTCAAATGACAAGATCTATGGAGTCGGTTGTATGGACCCTAGAGCGCTAAAATGTGAAAAATCACCATGCATAAATCATCAAGAATAAAATACGGATCAAATTAAAAGTTCATCGATCGAAACATGCCTATCAATTAAGGAGAAACTGAGGGTTCCATATTAATTTCGAATGAGAGTAGTCGAAACCAAATATATAATCTTGATCCTGAAACATATAAATTACTATATACGATAACAAACGACAGATCCCTAACACATAAATATATCAAATCGATAGAACCCAAATTTTTTTCCTTTATCCGGGAAATAAATCATCAAAAATTCATTTCCATACCAACAAAACTGGCAAATGGATGTAAATATATATATATTTTATACTTTATACATAAAATGATAAGAATAGCAATGAAATAAAGGAACAAAGAAAGAAGAGAATGCTTCTTCTTTTTTTCGGACGATAAATTAATAGAGATCACTATATATATGGGTTCAAAATAAAGCCATACGGGTTACATACTCGATCCCCTTAAAATTAATCTGAGACCTGCTGCATCGATCGGCATGGGTGCGGATCAATTTGGTTGCTCAAGCCAAGGCCAAAATACGGATTGATCATCCATACCTACAAACATATTAGAGAAGGTGCCGTTTTCTTCCTTAACATGATGAGTTACTGCTGATTGATGATGATGGTGATGATGATCAAATTTATTCTGATGGTGGCCGTCATTTAGATCATCATCATGATCTGGTCTACTATTATTGCTCATTATCGAGGGATGGAAGCTGAGCTGTTGTGCTTCCATATGAAGACGAAGATGATGAGGGATAATATTTTCATTGTTAATCTCCCTTAGCAGCCCTGTAGATGAAGAATTAGAAGAAGGTGGGAAGAGAGGCATGCTTGTCCTCGTTGTAGTTGAGGTAGGATGGAGAGCAGCAGCTGAGAGAAGCTGGGTATTATTATGTTGTTGATCAAGGTCATCAACTGTCGGTGGTGGTGTTGGAGGTGTTGATCTTGAGATATCTGATTTGATATGATGATCATGTTGATGATGATGATGAGAATTGCTGTTTTCACTTCTATTGCTGGAAGCTGAACCTTCTGTGGTATTTTCTTTGTTGAGGTTGATCGATTCTGTTGGCTCCCTATTCCCATTCTTTAACGCCATTATCTGCATCCCAAAACAAAAAAGAAATAAAAAAGCGTATATCGATCAAGCTTCCACAATCCACATGTATATATACGTGAAGTAGTCTGTAAGACTTAACTTCTATTTATCTTTTTGGTTCCCTTAATCATGACATCACCATCATCAAATATCTCATGATACATATTAGACGATGCATAATAATTAATGAATGATAACTATATCATGCAACATCCGGTATAATTAAGAACCAAATATATGTGCAGCAAGTTTGAATTCAACTAGCTATAAGATCTCATTTCAACTTAATGAGCCAATGAACCTTAAAAAAATTGAATTTACTAAGTGCTTTTTCTGACTAATAATTTTGTACTCTAAGTGGATCTAGCTAGGTAACACAAAATATAAATTAAAAAAAAATGGTAGCAAATACACAGAATTAAAATGCAAAATAATCAGAGGTATACCTGAGCCTGAAGCTTGTGATTTTGAGAGAGGAGGTTTTCATTATCAGATTTAAGAGCATCAAACTGTCTCTTAAGTATATTATAGTCTTTTTCTAATTGTTTAGTCTTCCACCTTGCCCTTCTATTTTGAAACCAGATAGCAATCTGTCTTGGTTGTAAACCAAGTGCCTTGGCAAGCTGTATCTTCCTTTCTGGTTCGAGTTTATTCCCCAACTCAAAATTCTTCTCTAACGTCTTCACTTGTTCCATACTTAATCGCCTCTTCTTTTCTCCTATTCCTCCTCCTCCTCCACCTAATAATTGTGAACCATCATCTTCTGATAGATCTTCATCTCCGCCGCCCATTCCCATCCCGATTCCGACTCCGTTATTAGGTGCTGCGCCTGGATAGTCATGAGGATGATGATGGTGATGATCGCTGCTGCACATCTCTAGTCCTGTAGGGAATGACATTGATCTCTTCCCAAGCATCGGCAGCTGTCCCACATCATGATGATCACCTCCTCCTGTTCCTGTATCAAGTATATGTATAGGAAGGGCGATTTAGCTAGTCAAACATACACATACTTATGTGTGAAGTAATCATACAGTTACTTATATATGTGGCAAATTTAGAAATGGATATAATTAAACAACGGAACTGAAGGGTGTACATATTACACACACGTACATACCGTGGAAGTCTTGGTGATGAGGAGAATAAGAGGGAAGTAGGGAAGTGAGAGAAGCGGTTGAAGGGTGGTGGCCGTGGTGGCGGTCCTGAATTTCAGTGTCGCCGTGTTGAGGCGGCTGTGTTTGGAGCATGAAACTCGCTGCTGCAGGGAAAAATGCCATCCCATTCCCACTACAAGTAGTACTCATCTCCACCTTCTATCTCCCTAGCTACCTTCTCCCAACTGCATGCAGGTGTTTGTGTCGTCCTCACTCTGAAGATGAGCTAGCTATTAAGCAGCTATGTGGACGGACAAATGGATGGATGCAAAGATCGAAATGATTGGATCAAGATTTAATTGGAATTAGAATTAAAGGGTCACTGTAGGTGAAGCGCCTGATCTGATTTCCATCATTTGTAATTTCGATTGGATGAGGTAGCTATAGCTAGCTAGCTAGATATGGAGGAATTAGAGGAGAGGATGAGAAACAAAGCTGCTAGTGATTGTAGGAAAATATAATGTTCGAGAGAAGAAGGAAGGGGGGCAGGGAATGTGTGAGAGAGAGAGAGGCTTTTTTCCGATCGTTAGATAGATGCGTAGACCTGCAAGTGCGAGCAAAGCCTCTCTCGAGGAGGAGAGACCTACCGGACACTTTTATTTCTAGCTAGTACTGAATATACTGAATTAAGAGAAGATGGAACAATAAAGACGAGGTCATGATCAACTTATATTATACATATTCATTTTATGCATATATATCTATAGAATTCTATATCTCTGAAGAGGGAGGTGCTCTGTAATTGGAACTAAACATAATATATTATGTCCCCCTTTTCCCCCCGACAGCTGGTTTTTATTTATTCATAAGGGTTTATGAAAGAGAACTAAACATTATATAACCGATAGAAATATAAATGTATCATAATATCAACATAAATTGTTATTTATACATTTAAATTACTAACTTTATACTCCCTTAAAATTCTTTTTTTTTTGTGCGTGTTAGACTATTTTAGTATTTTCATTTTTTCGATACTCTTCTCTTCACTTATATTTCTCTATTTTCCTCCGTTAATCTTTCATATTTAATTTAATAAATCTTTAATATAATAATTATGAAAGAAGAGAATAATGATAATAATTATTTTAGTTAGTAAGAGATTAATAAAATAATGTTAAGTCTTTTTTTTGAAAACTTTGGACCTAATAGGTAAGTAGTCTGAATACCACCACTTCATTCAGATAGTTTACCCATCAAAGGATAAGGTTGATGGGCATTTCACCTGCCAAAGGGTAAGGTTGATGGAAGCTTCACCCATTAGAGGGTAAGTATGATGGGAGATTCACCCATCAGAGGGTAAGTTATGACGGGTCATTTGCCCGTTGATCTTATACTCTAGCGAACAAATTACCCAAAAGCCCTCCTTTAGTAAATTTTTATTATTCAATTTAATATTTTTGCATTATTTATAATTTTATTTTTTTATTAATTGCGTAATCAAGATCCACTTAATACTGATTGGAGTGGATTATTTGCTATGTACAATATTTTTAATGATTGTAAGTCATTAGCTCATTAGGTTAAGGAAAATGACACGTAGTATCGTTCTAGGTATCGAGAGATCAAAAAGTATAGGGTTTGGATGCTTTGCAAGAGAGGTGGTATTTATAGAAGACAACTTTTAGTAAATCAAGAAAGTGTTCCATCTACCGGGTTAAAAAAGTGTGTCAAGATTTATGGAAGGGAGGATGTTTGTGGTGGTTAAAGAAAAGTGGCAGAATGTGACGCACATAATCATAGATTAGAAAAGTATTTGTAGGGATATATCTTTACTTATCAACTGTCATCTAAAGAACACAAGTTGGTGCATGAACTAACTTTAATAAATGTCAAATCAATAGAGATTATTGACAAGTTAAAATAGGGTGAAGGGGATAATATTATAACACTTAGGATAATCTACAATGTTTAATATAAGTTCAAGGTGTAGAGCTTGATGGGATTTACAATCATGTAACAGTTATTGCACTTCATAGAGGCCATCAAATATCATCCATGACATCATTGGTTTTCTAAATCTAATCTGACTTGTGATATTACATTTGTGACCCATATTCTATTGTTTTGTTGCATGCCTTTTCAAATGTCATTTGTTTGGATTTCATATACAATACCAATAAGTATAACCTTTCTCTCTTAGATTTCATTATTTGTGTGTCTAGTAATAAGAATTTTACTATTGTCTTAGCATTTATGGTGAAGGAAAAGAAAGATAACTACAAATGGGTAATTGATAAGGAAAAGAGATTAATGGAACCCTATGAACTAAATTTGGTAATCACTAATAGGAAACTTAAATTGACACAAATAGTGCTAATATTATTTTCTAATGAAGCACCTTTCTTATATAGATGGCACATTAGTAAGAATTTTCTCTCCCATGCTATAAAAATAAAATGAAAAGTATATCATCAAGAGAATGTTTCCTATGCAAATAAAGGAAAATTGTATAAGCGACTACAATTAAAACATATATAAACAAGATTCTACTTATTCAGAAAAGAAATCGAGTAGATTTTCACATATAATGTGATATGTGTATGAGACTTAGTTGACTTCATATAAGAAGAGGTTTGTTTCCATGTGATTTGAGGAAAAAAAAAATTGCTTTGACACTCATATGACCAAAAGATATAATTTTTTTGTTGTAATATCTAATTCCATTTAACTTATTACTAAATAACCATTACTTATATTTTGAAATTCTAATCGTATGGGGGAAAGTAAATATGAAAATATGAAGAAATATATATCATCATTG
The DNA here is from genome assembly GCA_030549775.1 of Tamarix chinensis. Classification (NCBI taxonomy): domain Eukaryota; kingdom Viridiplantae; phylum Streptophyta; class Magnoliopsida; order Caryophyllales; family Tamaricaceae; genus Tamarix; species Tamarix chinensis. The sequence goes on along the minus strand of CM060173.1, from coordinate 22,396,115 downwards.
CATATGAGTTTTGGCACATTATGCTTGAAGATTGATACACTAATAAGATTCCAAATTAATGAGGTAAAAAAAATATATAGGGTAGTCATCGGTTATTATTTCACCATACTCTAAAAATAACATATTGCTCAAGGAACTCATGTTTGCTTTATGTTATAGAACATTGGACTTGATTGAAGAGGAGAGAACAAGATCACATAGAGTTGGTTCCAACCCCTTGGGATGTGGGCATTACTTCAATTTCACACATGGCCTACCATGTGCACACGATATATCTAATTACAAATGAGATCATCAATCCATTTCTATATCAGTAGTGTATCAATTCTAGAAGACATTCACTTTTGTAAGACTAAGAGAATAAGTGCTTGTTTTCAAAAATTCAACTATCGATCATTTCATATGCCCCTTTTCTAGGTGCAAATTATTCTTAACCATTCGTCGTCACATCTATAATACTATTCTAATCTTATTTATGAGGTTATCAAACCCATTATGAAAAGTTTAGTAAAACCAAATGTTAAACAAATAAAAGGTCTCCCTAGTAATAGAACAAGGAGGGAACTATCATATTGGGATCTCATAGAGAAAGTTTATTTGAAATCACCAAAAGGGAGAGGTTGACTGGGGATGATAATGTCATCATTCATCTCTTAGCAGAGTTTATTTTTCTCCTGGTTGATTGGATCGAGGAATAATTATTAGTGGGAAATATAGTACTGGATGACTCATTAACTCATCCATGTTTTCCCATAGTCTTATGATATTGAGGCAATGATGCTCCATGAGTGGAATCATGGTGTGATATTGTAGATGATGAAAACTATTAGTTTAGAGTAGTTGCACTACAACTCTTGGGCGACAATGAATAATGATTAAATGTTATAGCCATAATATATAGGGAATTAGTGACTCATTAAGGGTCATACGAGCATTATTTTATAGTTCATATTACTCATAACATGCAACGCTTGATACATTTGAGGGGATCATCTCCGATGGAGAATTGTAGCAAAAAATTGACTTTCAGTTTAATTTTTTCACAACATAAAATGTGGTATTTATTTACTTGAGTCATATAGGATCAATTACATGATTGTTGTATAGAGCTCCACATAACAACCAATAGAGTGATCGGATCTTTACTAGCTAAAGTGTCAAAATTTTGTCTCACTATGCATATGTTTGTCTCTTACTCACACAAATATTACATACAATTTTCTTTATATTGTATATTAATCATACTCATGTTATGATAATATATATACTCGTACTTAACCTTGAAGGAAAATGAAATGATACCATCTATATCTAATCAGTGGTGCATACATGCTAATCTAAGAATTTCTAGATCGGATGAGCTATATCATGATTACATTCGACTGTATAAAAATGAAATGGGTATGGATGCCAACCAAGAGGTGAATTTTTTTGATGATTTTTTTTATAATTTAAATACTTTGGATTTATGTAAAGTACTTTGTTGAAGAACTTTATATACTTGTTGATGAATATCTATGATAGTTATAAAAAAAATATTTTGGTATAGAAACACAAATTAGCTGAAAAAAAAAGTCATAATAACCCATACAAATTTAAAATAAAAGTACAAAAAAATCTAACTATCATCAAAATTATCATCTACAGGGGGTTGGTCATTCTCTTCACTAGAAGAGACTATAAGCCTTTTGATCCTGAATTAGACCTCCTTTTTCTCTTACTTAAACCAATAGCAATACCCACCCATCAATTCATTATCCATCCCTACTTTGGCCCTAAATTATACAACATAGTTATTTGCCTACTATTACATGATAGACAAGTAGATGGGTTCGAGGATGGAACCAAGGAAGGTAGTGAGTTGAGGCATCATACTAATATGTTGAATGATGAAATTAGAAGCTAAAGTTTAGCTGATGATGTGGCCATACTTTCTAAAATGATGCAAAAGTGGAGTAATTATATTTATACATCTTTATGTTTGCACTTTAGAATAATCCATGAGTTGGTATAATATAAGGGATTAAGATGAGTTGGGGTAACCAAACTGACGAGCAACTCTGTCTAGCATGCAGGACTCCACAATAGTCATTAAACATAAATTTCTTTAGTATGTCAACTTAGGATGTTTTATCATAAGATCTTTATTGAATGTTAATAAATCAACCTACAAATGCATAAAATAGTATTAATATTATTCATATCACTTACTATAATTGAAAACCTCCAACAAAGTATATCACCCACTTGTTGCATCCTCAGTGTATTGAGTTGCCTCCTATATTGAATTTAGTCATCCATTGACTTAGGGGGAAGCGTCTAATTAGAAGTATCATATCTCATTATTGTGGCATAGTTTGATAGCTTATATATACGATAGAAAAACTTTGATAAAACTAAGAAAAATACTTGTAAATTCACGCATGTACACAATTATATATTTCATATAATCAATTAAACTAACAATTAAATAAATTTTATAACTAATAATTCGACATAAATAATCACCTTTAATAGTGTGATTCAATCACTTAGATACTTAAACTTGGTGCTAGACGTTATCCCAATATGACTATATAAAAATGCCAAAATACCAACTTAAGGAGACCAATAACCTGACTTAGTTAGATCAACTATTAATCTTAGCAATGAGAATGGGGCATGGTTGCTAGAATTTTCTATAAGAAATGTTTAAGAAATAAAGTATCACAACTAAAACTGATGTGTGAAAAAGGGTGGAATTCTCAAAATAATGAGAATATGGATTAGTTTGATTGATAAAGTTTAAAGGAAGCTTCAACAATGGGGTATGGATGATAAGGACCTTTTAATAAGGTGAAACAAAGATGAAGATGATTTGCACAATATGGTTATGATTCGGTGATGGTGGTTTGTTAATGATGATGGTTCAAATGGTCTGAACTAATTAGCATATGCATTAGACAATGGTTTGTTGATGATGTTAATCTTCAAAGGTTAGGGTTTAGATGAAGTTTGAAGTCTTGGTTTAGGGTTAGGGTTAGGGTTTTATTCTAATATGATGATTAAGGTGATGTTCAGTTAGTATAAAAAGGTGAGGGTTTCAAATGAAGGGTTTAGGGTTTCAGTTATGTATACCAAATTAGGAATTTATTTAACCTCAAATTAGAGTAGGATTTTGATGGTAATTATGGCAGGAAAAATATGGATTAAGGAAATTATAAAATATATATATTAATCTCTAATTCACACAAATGAAGAGATTAAAACTTTCAAGCTAAATTGTTTACACGTATTCGATTTTCTTGAGTTTGAACTTACATAGAATTCACTTGTATTCAACTTTAATGTTGAACTTTAACTTCAATTCAATTCTCAATGCCCATACTAGACATTCATAGTAGCTTATAACCTTTTTACCACTAGCTAAAAGCATAATTTAAAAGATTCCAAGCTAAAAGATATTATTCCACCTTTATGCTAAAATTTATTATCCAATTTTACTACTTCATTAATAAATTAGCTAAATTACTAATAATGCTCAACAAGTCTGCAAATAAGCTTCCTCATTTATGTGGTCATCATTCCTTACATGCCATGCACATACACGTAGACACTAAGTTGCTTGGTTGTTACGTTTCTAACAACGTAACCATCCGTTGGTCTTCAAATTTACAAAAGACCATATCCAAATGAAGAATAATTAGTTCCATAATTATGAAAGTCATTTCTTGAGTGTTTAATCCTACATCAAAAACCAAGAATAAGACTCATCATGGGGAACCTATTTAGTTATAAGCTTAAAAAAATATCGTCCAATCTAACTAAGGTACCCTTCAAAAAGCTACCTTCATCATCACCTAGGGTTCTCCCTACATATCCACTAGAAGCTTCAAAAAATCATCATCACTAGGAAAATGATAGCTAGTGTACACATACCTATGATAATTCAAATCCATAACTTAAATCATGTCATGTAGGTTAATATCCATCTCACTAAATGGAAGATGGAAGCTTTTAGTCTCTAGGTATTGCTTTTCAACAAAGTAGTAGAGATGAGTTAATCACTATGGTGGTTCTAGTATGTGTTATGTAGATGTTTAGAGCCTATGGTCTCTATGTAATTGTAGACAAGACCTATGACAACATCATTATGTGTTTGTCTTCTTAAGATTCTTGTTCTTAACTAAACCCTCAACACAAGGCGTGGTTCCCACAACAAAAAAAGAATGTTAGAATAATGAATTACATGGTAAATATAATAATAACCAATATGTATAATAATAAAAATTATCTATTGATTATTCCATACAGAATATACCACATAACCCTTAAAACTATTTGAAAGATCCAGAATTAGTGGACCTTCACTTGTAGGTCTTATCATTCAAAAATATTCATTCGTTGCTAATGAGGAAACATTTCCTACAACATGGACTGATATGCTAGTATAAGTGAAATCCCCCTCACTATGTACATCATAATCCTTTTCAAGTGGCATATGATGTGTGTCTGAAGTACAAGACACTTTTCCGCACTCCATAATAGCTTATGCTCTAGCACTAGTGGTGACCATCCTTTCACTACCTTTGTGGTAATAAAAGTAACATGCCTTAGTTTTTTGACCTTACCTTCTCTACTAGTCATCTAATTATTATAATAAAAACACTATTAATAAAAATTATGGTTTAGGTTTTAGATGGTTTAGTGGTTTAAGGTTTAAGGTTTAGGGTTTGGGTTTGTGGTTAATGGTTTAGAATTTAGGGTTTTTGGGTAAGGGTTTGGGGATTGTTGTAACACCCCCAAATTCACTACTGAAAAATTTCGTTTAAATCGAAAGGTTTAGCGGGAGCGTACAAGTTAATCCATGAATTTAGGGGTATTACCGCCACACTCGGTACCGGACCGGTTCACTTCTACCGTTTCGATACCGAATGCTAAGGCTAGATCAAGAAATTCGTGAAGTAAACCAACAAAGCATAAATGCATAATCAAACATAAAACATCCAGGAAGGCTAAGGCGCCAACAGCAGTTAAAATATCGTTAGGATTACAATTTAAGAGTTCCACTCCAAAACACGAGCGTAATATAAATACGACTCAGAACATGATAGATGAAAACAGAAATAACAAGGTGCCCGGCCGGCTCACTCTCGGCCCCAACCAAAGTAGACTCAATACTCGGCCCCACCCGATGCCTCGTAGGTGTCGTAGGCATCGAAAACCAGATCTCCTACCTGCACAAGGTCAGAAGGGCCCTCTGCTCGTGGGAATGAGCAGCACCCATGAAACGGATGATCAGTACGCTACGTACTGAGTAAGGTAACAGACGAGCTAAGGCCAACACATAGCACACAAGACCCACATTCAACACATAAATGACATACGATGACATGCATGAATATATCTAATCACTTTCTGGTGTCTTATTCTGTATTCTCATTAATGAGATGAATCCATTTCACGCATTCTTCAATAATCCATGTGAGCATGGGGACCCCACTATTATAGCCGGTGGACCGGAAATAAAACACAGGGCAGAATGCCTCTGACCACTATTCTAACCGGTAGACCGGGCTGGCCCCGCCTCAACATGGTGTTCCACTGTAAGTACTTAGTATTTTTCCCATGGTTTAACTTATTTGCTTTGGGTCTATCGAGCCGAGATCCCCCACTATTATAGCCGGTGGTCCGGAAATAAACGCACAGGGATGAACGCCTCTGACCACTATTATAGCCGGTGGACCGGAACGAAACGCACAGGGCAGAATGCCTCTAACCACTATTATAGCCGGTGGACCGGAATGAAATGCACAAGGCTCGGCTCAACAGTCTTTCACTTTACGTTATTAGTGTCTTATCCGTGTCTTATTGAATCACACAACACCCTTGACATGCATAAATCATTCTCTTTATACTCTACTCATCACAACTAATAACATCCCACATTCATAACTACCCTTTGATCAATAGATACCCACGATAACACCAAACAACTCTAGGCAGCCATAACCAACCCTAATTGACCACACAAACCGTGGTTAGCCACACTTATCCCTATTTTACCGTAACCACCATACTTAGCCATCCCCAAACCTTAATTGTCCTCAACAATCACGATTAGTTACTCCAACCCTACTTAATCACAAAACCCCAGAGTTAATCACTCCAACCCTAATCCCGTACAATCATTAACTCCCATGCAAAACCCTAACTCCACCATGCAACCCTAATACCACCATACGACCATAATACCACCATACGAACATCAATACCACCATACAAACCCTAATACCACTATAAGCCATTAATACCATTATGCAATCATTAATACCACCATATGAACCCTAATACCGCCATGCAAACCCTAATACCACCATAAGCCATTAATACCATTATGCAATCATTAATACCACCATACGAACCCTAATACCGCCATGCAAACCCTAATACCACCATAAGCCATTAATACCATTATGCAATCATTAATACCACCATACGAACCCTAATACCGCCATGCAAACCATTAGTACCGCCCTAGAACATTGATACCATCATACAAACTTCAAGACTCCCATGATGGTTCCCAACCCATATTACCATTTATCCTAATATGCATGTCCTAGAGGGCCATAACATAATACATCATAAACATCATACATATACATGTCACGGTCACATCATGGAAGCACATACAACATACCTCAATCTCCAAGCTGCGCTACATATAAGGCAATTATACACAAATCATATAATACATGGCATAGCATGGCATACACAACATTCAACACATCCATGTCACACATAGCACAAGGCCATTAGCTTCGTCCTTACCTAGGTAGGCACCAGGCTTGGAGCACGCTCCTCTAGCTCCTTAGGGCTCGGATCAGGGTCACCTATGAAAGGGGAAAAAGCTAAGTATTAGTTTCCCTTATAATTACTATAAATCCTCATGCTAGTTTTAAGGTTAGGGTTTTTATTACTAAAAAGGATTTTATACAAAACTAGGGTTTTTACCTTAGCATTAGTATACTAAATATTAGTGGTCAAAATATGTTTATTTCTAATACCTATTGTTACACTTATATTATTAGACCCATTATCCCTATTTTTATAGCATTATGGATAATACAGAAATGGTATTAGTAAGTAAGTTGATAACAATAATCATAACAGTAATAATAATAATAAGTGTGATAATACTAATATTAGGTATAAGCCACTATAGGTGGCATAAGAGAAGGGTTTTAGGGTTCAGGTTAGTGGAAGACCACCTGAGAACGGTGGTGGTCCGGCGGCGGCGCGAGGCGGCGGCGGCGGCGGCGATGGAGGAGGAGAAGAGAGAAAAGATGGGGAATGTGGCTAGATGGGAGGAGGAAAAAGGAAGGTTAAGTGTGGGAGAGGAGACAGCAGGGAGAGGGGAGTGGAATGAGGGTGGTGGCGTGAGCAGGGCGGCGGCGCGCGGTGGCGGACGCGGCGGCCGAAGGAGGGTGAAGGTGGTGGGAAGTGGTGGAGACCGGTGGAGAAAGAAGCAGGGAGTAAGGATGGTATGGGAAGGTAGAGGAGGACCTGCTGGTCACTTTGGGAGGTGGAGAGGAGGTTGATGACGGCGGAGGTGGCGGCAGAAGGCGGCGCGAGGTGGCGGGGGTCGATTTTTGGGCCAGGGGTTTCGCACGGCTGTGGCGGCACGTGCGAGGTAGGAACGGAAGCAAAGATGGTTTGGTTGCGTGGAGGGTGGTGCAAGGAGTGTTTTGGTACGTGGCGGTGGTCGCACGCGGTTGCTAGAGGCGGCGGAACGGGCGTCTGATCTGACGGCGGCGAGGTAGGGTTTCGGCAAGGTCCAGAGGAGAGGACTTGCCTTGGCCGTTCGGGGAGGGGTATTTATAAGCAAATAAGGGGGGAAAACGACGAAGGGGAGAGGGATGGCACGCGAGGGCAGGTGCGGCAGGCCGCCGTCCGGTGGTGGCAGCCGGTCGCAGGTCTGTGGCTTGGCAGACCTATTGGCGGTGTGCGGGAAAAAGGAAAGAAAATCAAGACGCGTGAGGGCCAGGACGATTTTGCTGGGTCGATTTGGGAACGAAAGGGACGGGAACGGCAGGAGAAGGACAGTCGGACGGCAGGGCTGTCAGCGGCGGCAGGCTGCGAGTTGCAGACCTGCGCGAGGAAGAAGACGGGGCGCGGGCGGACCGACGGTCCAGGGAGAGGAAAGAAAAAGGGAGGAAACCGGCCGGTCGGCAACGGTTATAATGTGTATAACTTCGACGCGTCGTTTCATTAATTACATGGTCGAAACGCGTCGTCGTGACGTTGGCTGGCAACGGTTATAAGGTTCCATAATCGCGACGCGGTGCTTCGGCGTCCTCGGGGTTAAAACGCGTCGTTGCAGCATCAGTGGACGAGGGCCGGCGCTCGGCGCTGGGCCGTGGGAGGGAGAAGAAGGAGGATTTGGGCCAGGCGAGGCCCAATTCCGGCGGGGAGGTAGAAAAGAAAAAGAAGGAAAAGAAAAAAAGAAAAATAAAAGGATGTATTTAGGGTTTTGGATTTTACATGACTTATTTAGAATATTTTTGGGCTATTTAGGGTATTAGTATTTATAAAATATTAAATAAATCCCCTTTTACTTATTCTAGACTATTTTAGATAAATTTCCTTAACCTCCATGCTAATTAGGAAAATACTCAAATTTTCTTCCAATTAAATTCTTTATTATTTTCCTCTTATTCTACCTTAATTAACTCTCTACATTTTAATAAATGAAATTATATAATTAATTTTCCCTAATAAATTCTTATTTGGCCATAATTTTGGAGATTAGAATTTTGGGATATTACAATTGTGGCTTAAGATTTAAATTTTAGGGTTAAAGGTTGAGGGTTTTTCTCTAATGGTTTAGGGTTTAGAACGTTTAGGGATAAGGTTTTATGGTTTGGGATATAAGGTTTAGTGGTTTGGGGTTAGGGTTTAGGTTTAGGGGTTAGGGTTTGGTGTGATACCCCCACTTTTTAATGGTCCTTAATGTGTGTGTATGTATTTGATTGTCATATAGGTGTGTTTAATCATCATTTAGATGTGTGCTTAAAGTTGGTATCACTTTGGTTGTGCTTGGCTTTTATTTTGGAAGATAATTAATATTTTTGGGAAACTAGTTGATTTTTTTGGAGGTACCAATCTATTGGTTTGTTCCTTAAATTGGAATACCGAAACCAAATGAACTAATCAACTTGTTTGGGGTACCGGTCATCTGATTTGGCTTAGTTGGTTGTTCTTTAGACATATTTTTGTAAAGAATATTTTCCCAAATCTTTCTAGCATTGTGATTCTATGTTTAGGGGTTTGTTTATAACTTTTACTAAGCATTTGAGCCTTAATAACATGTTTCCCAATTTATAACAAAGTAATGGAAGGTAAATTTTTTTAAATTACTTTCCTGATCTCACCTTCCTTTTCTTTTTCTTATTATTCATTTTGTCTCTCTTCTGTTAGATTTCTAAGCAAGTGATACATCCCTATAACCTCTAAATATTTCCAATCTCAATTCCCTCTCCTTATTATCCTTATTCCCTTCTTGTGTTTGGGATTTCTAAGGAGCATTATTACAAAATATTTTAGTTTTCACCATTTGATCTTAAAGGGGAAAGAGGTTTATTTGCACCTCTAAAATATAAACTTGGAAGCTATAACTTAGGCTAAGGTTTAGGGTCTTGGTTTATAAACCTCCTTACCCTTCTTTTTCTACCAAAAGTCTTTGGTAATTTTAATCAAGGCCTTTATTTTTCTCCTTTACTCCCTACCCTATGAACTCCTTTGATCTTCATCATGCTTGCCTTTCCCCCACATTTCCCTTCTTATGCCTTCTATTTTTATACTTATTTTCACTCTTAATCCTTCCTCTAACTACCTATTTTGTTCCTAAATAAGATGGGGTTAAATTCGAAGAGTGAGGGATTAGCTTTTATCATCTAGGTTTTATGTTTTTATTCTTAAACATGTGGCATATCTCTAATTCTCCTATTTAGTTTCTAATTATAATTAATTTTTGGATAGTTCTAAAGTTTCACTAAGTTTTAATCTTATATTATTTAAGGTGTTCAAGTATTGGAAGGGTTAGATTTTTAGATTGAGTAAACTTTTCCTATTTGGTGGCTTTGCTAAGTCTTCTTGAAGTAATTTATTATCTTCCCTATTTTGTGAAAAATGGTACAAGTAAAGTATATGTTATGTGTTATTTGGAATCATGATTCTTAAAGATAAAACGGTGTTGAGAATTTAAATATTAAAGGACTAAAAGAAATCAGTAGGATGTCTAACTTGAATTCTTTGGAGCATAAGCCTCATGGGTATAATTTAGACTTCTATAGATATCCTTGTTATTTTGAGCATTTTAGTGGCATTAAGATGTGTAATATGATGCATGGATTGCTTTTCATGATGGCCTATCATGAAGAATATGATATATAATTTTATAGCCCTTATTAAGTTCTTAAGGTGAAAACATGATTGTGTTATGTTATTGAGATTCTCAACATGAGTTTTAGTATTTCACATATTAATCTATGAATATTTCTTATTAAAAAACTTGAGCAATTTGTGATTAATGTTCAGATGGATTGAATAAAGATTGTAGAATTTGATCGTGTGTAATGTGCTTGGTAGGGTTGTTTTTGTCCCAACCAATCAACTGGTCACTATGACCCATTGGCTGGTCCTTAGGAATCATTAAATTATCTAGCAAGCTAATTGATTGGTTGGCCTTGGTATCAAATTAAACTCATTGATTGGTTTAAGTAAACTGATCGACTGGTTAATTTGTGACCTCAGTAGTGTTAGCCTCTACTTTAGACCCATCGACCGATTTAACTAACTGAACGACTAGTTTTAGAAACATAAATCAGTGGAGTTAACCAGTTGAATGAATTACCACCACTATGAGGGTTTGGTAGTGACCATACCGATCAACTAGTCACCATACCATCGATTGGTACTTCAAACCCATCAACTAGTCTTGACTAGACTTATTTTTCTTGTCTATTTCTTCTCGAATATGAATTTTTGAGTTTTTTCATGCTTAGATAATGACCTAAGATGCTAGTATATATAAGTTAATGGGATTAATTGAATTTAAAAGGTGGATTAAAGTTATTAAAAATGGATCCTACTTTGACCACGACCTAACCATTTAGCCTTCCTCTTTATCATAAAATGAGTAGATGATTAGATGGATGAAAATTGATTTTTGTCTATGGATGTTAATAACTCATAATCATGGCTAGTTGACCTCTAATGATTTATATCTTGGCTTTAAAATGTGGAACCTTGTAATTTTGAATAACTTCGCATGAATGAAAGAAAATAACATAAACATAATGATAACCTTATGTTAATCTTATCTTGACCTTATCTTGGCCTTATCTATAAATAGTGGCATTCACTTACATATTTATATAAATTTATAAATAACATGATTTAATATTAGAATCTACTTAACCTTAAATCATATCTTTATCTTTAGCCTTAGGGATTAATTTGTAACATCCTCTAATGAAAGGTGAGATTATGATTAAGTAATAGAACTATGGTTTTGACCCTAGTGTTATGCCTTAAACTAGACTTGAATTATGAATGAATGGAAATAAACGGAAATAATGTTAAATTGGACATTTATGATTGATATTAATATTGAATATTGGCTTCTTCTTCTCTCTTTTTTTGCATAAATGACTAAGTAACAGAGTTAATACTTCAAGATACCCTTGATGGGTATAAAGGATAATGAAAGAACCTTATATGGTTGTGATTGGACTAATATGGCATGACATGGTGTTTAGACCTTGGTGTATTATGAAATCGTGATCTAATAAGATATTAATTACTTAAAGTAGAATGAGCACTATTATGGGTCTAGATTATTCAATCCTCAATTAACTACTGAGGGCTAGTATCTCTTAGGGTATATTATTTTCCATTGGGTGCCTTTAGATGGGAACCTAGTTGATCCCAGGATCCTCATTGATCTTGGTGCCTTTCCTACTTTAGAAATTACTAAGGTACTGGGAGTATTAACACTAAAATATTTGGTCAAAACATGAGAATATTTGGCTTCAGTCAGACATATTTCCACTAGTTATCTTAGATTTGGCCAAAATTTATATCCATTTTATTTGGTTTGACTTCTATAGGTATTGAGAGACCATGGGGAATAATCTTGCCTATTGTTGGTAAAAAGGGAGCGATATGTCACCTAATGAAACATAATGAGCAGAAATAAACTTGAAGTTGTATTAAATTAAATTTGTATCATTTTATTCTTGATCTTGATATGGTTATTTCACTGACATGATACTGGTCTTTCCCTTATAATTATTTAAGAGCTCATGCATTACTTAAGAATTATTGTATAATTATGTTCATTGCTTAATAAACTAGAATAAAATAATTCCATTATCATCTTAACCAAATATGGTAACTGGTTGGTTCTAAGCATATATATAAATACGTCTCTTAAATTTTCTATCATTAAAGTTTTTCTTTGAATGATTAACATGACATATCCATCATTCTATATGTGAACATATATACAACATGTGGTGTCATATATTCCCTTGAATACTATATTGTTACGTAATTCTCTTTTTTAGGCATGGTCTTGTGAATTATCGCGCAATCTATACTAAGTATAATCATGATCCTCTTATTATAAGAATCCACGGTCATAGAGTCATATATGTATGTCTATATGCTCATCACTTTATGCATTACTATATCGATAATCTAAGTAATCCATGTTTTCTCAGGAATATGGTATGCATGATATTATATGTATGTCCCTATATAACTATATGATTATGATTGAGAACGTTTTATTAGGTTCAAATATGCCTAGCATAACCATATGTGATAGTAGGTAAATGGCGTAGTACGAGTATTGTAGGAACATTTTAGTATGTCATGTAATGGACATGTTGTTTGGGTCTTGCATGTATCATAATCTACATAATAATGGTAGATTGGTTTGCATAGTATATATGCATACCGATAGTGTTCTTTTTGCAATTCCTTCTCAATCCTATGAGCAAGAAGTCTTGTGTAGGTTTTCAAGTATGACCAACAAGTGGTCTAACCTCTTTTATAATATAGTTAGGTTATCTGAGCATAATCATTTTAGAAATATGATTTCTTGGTCCTTAAGTGACCAAGGAATCTTCCCTTTTGATTTATTTTCTTTGGTTAATTTTTCCTTTTGTTGTATTTTTGTATGGGTTTCAAGCTTACATAGTCTTAGTTTGTAAACCTTGAATTTCATTTTTTTAAGTGATTTTCTTGTCCACTCTAGTTTTTCTTGTAACTTTTTGGTTAGATATTTAGCCTTTTGTGTGACCTAAGATAGGCAATGAGACTTCTATCTTGTATTAGATATGGTGGTAACACTTAGTTTTTATAAGATTATATTTAAAATTTTATTTTGATAAATATTTGAATTAAAAGTTATTAGTAGGAAAAAATAGGGGTGTTACATTTGGGGTTAGGGGTTAAGGGTTTAGGATTTCAGTTTGCAGCTAATTGTTTAAGGTTTAGAAGGTTTGGGGATAATGGTTGAAGGTTTGGGGCTAATGGTTTAGGGTTTAGCATTTGTGGGTTTGTGTTTAGGGTTGATGAATAAGGGTGTAAGGTGCAGTGTTTACGACTAATAGTTTATGGTTTATAGGGTTTGGGGATAGTGTTTTAGGGTTCAAGATTTAATATTTAGGGTTTAGGTTTTAAGAGTTAGAGTTTAGAATTTAGGGTTGAGGGTTTGAGGTTTACGATTTGGTGTTTGAGGTATAGGGTAAAGGGTTAGTGGGTTCACGGGGTTTTTAGCCATTTATGGGGAGTATGAATGAGTAAACCATGGGTGGGAGTAAGGGTCACTCGATTGAGGTCAAGGATAATAGGTAAACCACATATGGGAGTGGGGGATCTATGGGTAGGAAGCATTTCTATCGAGCAAGTCACTCGTTAGTAGGGGTGAATTATAGGTAAGCCACATATCAGCTACACTAGTTCTTCATCTTTAACCTCCATTATTACAAGTCAACTCTTTGAATTCAACACTACTAACCTAAGTTTGAACAATGTATATAATCACTAATTCGAAGAAATAGCATATCAAATTTGGAAAATCAAGAACCAAATATTACATACAATTCAAAATTAATTAATTTTAACCAATAAAAATTAACAAATGATATGTACCTTTAGATGTAAATTTTAGAAAGAATCTTGATTATTTTCTTCAATGGATGAATTTTGTGGAGTTAGGGCAGGATAGAGAGGAGAGATGAGGTAGGGTTCATAGTTGGGGGTATAAAATAACCATGGTAAAATTGGAAAGAGATGAAATTTTTTGGTGAATAGGGTGTGAGTTTAGAAATTTAGATGTGTAAGGAGATGAGAGGAATATTTAGAGAGAATAAAAATTTTGAACCTGAGACTTTTGGTATGAAAAGCTGGCACTTACCACTAGGCTAAACCTCATCTAGTTCTGAATACTAGTTTCAAAATGCTATTAGTATTGTTTACTTAGGATTAGTAAAAGAAAAGAAATTACCATTCTATGTGGTTATTATAAATAAAAATATGGGACTAGTTAGAATGTAGAAGGAAAAAAGAAAAGAAAAAAATACAGCTGGCAAAAAATCTAGATTTTTTTCTTAAGACTTAAGAAATACATCAACAAAAGAAGCATAATTATTCTAAAAACTAGTGATGAAAGGGCATGTCATAAAAATTCTACAAGCTATGAGTTAGCATATTTTATATTGAAGCCTGTTATTTTAGCTTTGGAAGAATTGGGTCAAACTAATATTGGATCTAATAAAGTACTTACTTCCTTCATTATGGACCAAGGAGAGGCTTAATGGTCAATAAGCTAGTTTTTAATGAACCACATGCATAAAAAATGTGGGGGGACATCCATAAGGTAAATAACCAACATTATTAGTAGAATATAAATATTAGTTAGTATTTAGAAGATTTATTTAGATCTCATTAGATAAAGTTATATCTTTTATCTTTTCTTATGGGTGCTAATTTTAGTTTAGACTTTTTGCGTGAGTTTTATCTTTTAGTTTTAGTTATATTTTCATGGAGATTAAAATTTAAGAAGGTGAAATTCATCTATTAAAATTAGGTCGTGTACCATGTTGAAGATAGAATGCAATTTCAAAATCCAAGTTTGAATCTTCAATCAATTCTTTCTGTGATTTTATTCTTGATATGTAATTTTTATGTGACTCACACTTCAATTTCTGTTTGATTTGAGTGAGTTATTTTGTAATACCCCCAAATTTAAGTGATTATTATAAGGATTAATATGGCTACTTATATCAACATGGTATACCATCCTTTTGGTAATTCTAGCCTAAGAAATCTATAGTTAAACATGCTAGTCGTGGAATAATTTTTAGGATGGGTGATTCTTCTATAAAGTTTTGAAAAAGTTTCAAAAATTTCTTAGAAAGCACGTGAGTGGGGGGGAAGCGTGCTGAAACGAATCATGTTGATTTGTGAGGCCAATCAATCAATCCAAAAGCTCTCCAAGGTAGCCTTTGGTGGTTATATCAACTCGGGGTGTTATATATTTTATTTTCAATTGAACAAATTCATATCTTGTGGAATTGGGCATCAAATCATTCATACACACACACACACACATATTCATCTTCATCATTCATCATCTTCAACCCTAATCCTCCTCCATAGCCACATTTCTTAATATCTTAATTACCATTATTAACCCAATATTTCCCTTACATAATCAAACTTATAAATAAAAATTAATAACCCTATAAAATTCTCACCTTATTCATTCATAATCATCCACATATTCAAACCCCAATAATCCATGCTTCCAAGTAAAACCCTAAACTTAATACCCACTTCTTTACCAACATTTTTTCCTCCATAACTATTAGCTAATTAAACTTGAATCTAAAATTCCATTGATACCGATCATTATCCATTAATACCCATAATTATCCATTAATACAACATAAAAAAAATCCTTACCAATCAAACTCCCAAACTCTCATAAAAATATAAAACCCTAACACCCCAACTGAAACCATAACCTCGTAATTCATCCAAATCTTCTTTCATGTTTAGGATCAATCCCTGTGTGTATTGTGTAAATTACTTATTTTTTGTTGTGTTTGATTTTGATATGCGCCAAAAGTGTTATAAAAGATCTGGTTGATTAGCCATACTCACATGCTCAAGAGGCAATACATAAAGCACCCATTTTTCTTCATCATTTCTACTTCTATCAATATTCTTCCAACATTAAACTAAGAATTCATCAATAACCCCTTTAAGGTGAAGAATTTCAATTTTATATTTAAGAGAAAGAAAATATTTTGATTTGATAATTTAACCATGTCAAAAACTCATTGAAATATGGATATGGAGGATACGATTGATTCATTGTTGCCTCAAATTCAACAACTTACTCAAATAGTTGGTAAACAAGATGAGAGGCATAATGAATGATGGTATTAAATTGAATAGGAACTATCTAATAATTTGGATATCTAAATTGAAGGACTAATGGGTGTAAGAAGAAAGCCACAAGGAAGGCTACACCAAATGCCAACATATGGAGCAAATAGATTTGATCATGATGATGGTAATGAGGAGGAGGATGAAGAAGAAGAAGAGAAGGAGGACAATATTATTAACAATTAGAGGGGTGGTTCAAGTAAAATACAACCCCATTATGATGTAGAGAAAGACCTTATATTTTATCTTCTATATTTTGGAGGACATATGGACCCCAAAATCTATTTAGATTAGCTAAAAATGATGGAGGCATTTTTTGAGTTCAAAGAACTATATAATAAAAGGAGATACAAATTAGTGATTTTGAAACTCAAGAAATTTGCAAAGTATGGATCAATAATTTTAATAAGTCAAGGGAGAGAGAAGGAAATTCCAAGATCAAGTCATGAAAAAAGTTGAAGAGGTATCTTAGAAGAAAATTTGTGACATGAGATTATGATTAAAACAAGGTTATTGAATTGACTACACTTAAGTAACAGTTAATGAGTGTGTAAGAATATGTTTGAAAAATCAATAGATTGTATTAGTTTGTAAAATTCAAGAGAAAAAAATAGAAAAAAATGTGTGAGATTCCTTGGATGTCTCAACATAAATGTAAAAACGAAGGTTGAAGTATACACATCTAATATGTTAAAAGAATGGGTGAAATTGGCTTTGGAATTCGAGAAGTAATTGAAGAGGAGTAAGGTGAATTCAAAGCCATCATCTTCTAGAATGTCCAAGCCCAACCCTAGAATAGAATTATATTTTGAAAAAATAGGCAAGGGAAAATTGAAAAAGGAATATAAAATATGGGAGAAAATTATAGAAAATAATGTTTCATGTGCAAAAGTTATAGCCACTTTGTAAGAGATTTCCCTAATCAAAGGGCCTTAAATTTGAGAAAAATTTCTATTATGGAGCCATATATTGATGATGAAATTGATATAGAGGATGGAGAGAGTGATAGTATAAAGAGTGCATATGGTGACTAAGGATAAGAATGTTGCATTATGCAAAGGGTTCTACAAGTGCACCCATGGTCATCTTTAACTCAAAGAAATAAAAATTTAAAGACCAAGTGCAAGGTGGGAGACAAAGTGTGCAAAGTCATTGTTGATAGTGGATCATGTACTAATGTTATACATGAAGATATGGTATTCCCTAGAAATAGGATAGTATACCCTATGAGAGGATATTCTACATTAGGGTCATGCTTTATCAAGGAATATTTAGTTAGTTAATTATTTTATCCTTAGTTATTAATTTATTGTATCTTATGGTGTGATTTATCTTATTATAGGTTGCTAATATAAGATAATATTTGATACGATATCATTTAATCACTATTAAAAAGTTACTATACACTTGAATTGTGTCATAAATAGTACTTAAATATGAGGGACTTATTAGTCATTAGTTAATTAGTTAAGATATAAGTTTGGTATAGTTAATATATTAAATAGTTATGGTGTGTTTTATCTTATATCTTTTAGGTGTTTTATTTTATTTAGATTTAGTTCATCTTATTTTAATGAGGTTATTATGAGGAGGTGTAAGATAGATATATAAGTTGTGTGTATTCAATGTTTCTAATCACGGTAGAGTTGAATTATTTAATCGAGTATTCTCTTTTGAAACCCTATGTGAGTTTCATTATTCTACGTTTACATTATCCATGTAAGTTGTAAACTAGGTATCTCTATAAATTATTTTATCTGAATAAGTGATAATTTGAAAAAACTCTTGATTATTTTCAGTGTGAGCTTAATCAAGAGTAATGTTTGAGTTTAATTATACACATTTATATCCAATTCAGTCATAAAACTAACTATTTAGTAAACCACCAATTCCATTTCATAAAATTTTCAACCCGATGAGACAAACATTGATCAAGTGCAATGTGAGAGATGAAATGTGCAAGATCATCATTGAAATCAACTTGTGCACTAATATAGGAAGTGAGGAGATGGTGAAAAATCTTATATTGAAGACCACAAAGCACAAGAGATCCTATTATTTATAATGGATTAACAAATATAAAAGGATAAAAGTCTCTAAGTAAGTACTTTTAAAATTTAAAATTGGCAATTGTGTTGAAGGCATGTTATGTCACATATTACCTATAGGTGCATGTCATATATTACTTGGGAAGCCTTAGCATTATGATAGAGGATT
Organism: Tamarix chinensis; assembly: GCA_030549775.1. Taxonomy (NCBI): domain Eukaryota; kingdom Viridiplantae; phylum Streptophyta; class Magnoliopsida; order Caryophyllales; family Tamaricaceae; genus Tamarix; species Tamarix chinensis. Next base: position 22,377,386 of record CM060173.1, on the reverse strand, counting down.
TTTCCATGATGGACTGCTCACTAAATATATGACTCTTTGGATGAGGAAGTTCAAGTTGAAGCACATATTTGAGTTAATAGCCAATTCTAAAAATCCATAAAATGAGTCCAAATTCAAAATATTGCTCCTCAAGAGGAAGACATGGAGAAGGTCATCAAATAAGAAATTTTCTATGCTTTGGTTGTTAAGGAATAAATCCAACAAAAGGAGTACGACACACCAAATTTGAGCCTTACAAGGCTATTAGAAGATTTTTTGAGTTTCCATTAGAGTTTCCCTTGGATCACCATCTCCGAGAAGGATATAACATGCTATTGATCTCATGCTAGGATATTCTCTTCCAAACAAGGTGATGTATCAATGCAAATCCGAAGATGCAAAGGAGCATCATAAAAAAAATTGAGAGTTGTTGGATAAAGTCTATGTGATAGAAAACATGAATCTATGTTGTGTTCCAAATTTGTTAGTTCCTAAAAAGGATGAGACATAGAAGATGCACATATATTCCATGGTGGTTAACAACATCACACTAAAGTACTAAATTCTTATTTCAAGATTAGATAATATGTTTGATGGAGCGAGGATCTTTTCTAAAATAAATTTTAGGAGGGGTTACCATCTAATGATAATTAGAGAAGGGGGTGAGTGGAATATGGGTTTCAAGACTAAGTATGGTCTTTATGAGTAGTTGGTGAAAGAATTCAAGGGTGTAAATCATCGGTAGAGCTTCCTTGAAAGGTAAAGAGAATTTGAGCCTAATCGTGTAAATTTGAGGGTAAATTCTTCTTAATAAGATGAGAATAATGTAGAGAATTTCCTAAAAAATTTACAAGACATGGGTTATCTTATTTCATATTAGAGCCCATCAATTTAGCCTTGGTGGAGGAATTGGGTCTAACTAACAATATTGATCCCAATAAGGTACTTACATACTTAATTATGGACCAAGGAGATACATAATGGTTATTAATCTAATTTTCAATGAACCACATGCAAGAAACAAATGGGAGGATGTCCATAAGGCATAGATTCATCCATTATTAGTACAAGATACCTATTGGTTAGTAGTTAGAAGATTTAGCTAGATCTTGTTAGCTAAAGTTCTATCTTTTTTTTTGTCCTTATAAGTGCTAATTTTAATTTAGGTTTTGTGTGTGATTTTTATCTTTTAGTTTTATCATATATTTTTTATGGAAAATCACAATGAGTAGGAAAAACTCATATATTAAAATCAGGCCATGGAACACGTTGAATAGATATTGCAATTTCAAGATCCAAGTTTGATTCTTTAATCATATTTCTCTATGTAAATTCGTTATTGATATGTGATTCACACTTTAAATTTCTCTACTCAAATTTTGTATGATTTGAGTGAGTTAGTTTGTGTTTAATTAAATACATTCATATCCCACACAATTGAGAATTAAAATGTTCCTATACACACACATACTCACCTTCAACCTCTTGAAACCCTAAACCTCCTCTATAAACCATGTTTCTTGATATATTAATTACCACTATTAACCCAAAGTTTCCCTACCATAATCAACCTTATAAATTGACATTAATAACCCATTAAAACCCCCAAGCCATAATTATTTATAATCATCCGCACATTCAACCTATAATAATCCATATATACTTTTAATCAAACCTTAACCCTAATATTCTCTTATTTTATCAATGTTTTTCCTCCACAATTAATACCCATTTAAACTCAACCATAAAATGTTATTAACATCCTCTCATTAGTTATTAATTCAATATTAAAAATTGCTACCAATCAAACTTCCAAACCCTCATAAAAATTGTGAAACCCTAACACCCCAACTAAAGCCCTAACTTTCTAACTCATCTAATTCTTCTTCTTTTTTAAATTCAATCCTTGTGTGGCTTGTATAAATTACTTAATTTGGTTGTTTGTGCTTCCAATATGCATCAACTAGAGTATTATTTAACTCCCTTGAAACAAGGACTTTCGTGTTTCTATTATATAAGACATTTTAGATGAGCATGGGTGCTTTCAGAACCTTGAATTTAAACTTGACATAGACCATGCATATCTCAACCAAGAGCTACACTAGGTCCATGCACAAATCTCATTAATTTGAGTATCGTGTGGTCAATGCGCTCTTCGAATAGCAAGATTTATATTTCACATTTGACATAATGATAACTAGTTATACCAGCTAAAGTTTAACCCATTACTAAAGATCAATTCCTACGTATTAGAGATCTCAAGCTCAAATCATCATTTATCTATCTCGATATTATAACACCTATAAACTATAAGGTGATTTATAATTGACTTTATATGTCACATACACACACAAATGATGGTGAATTAAATTTTTATTAAAACTTAATTTTGTCCGGTCTATAGTTTGATCAAGTTCCAATATCAACCATTACAGTAGATGGATGAGAAACACAATAGATGTATAGGAAATGAAAAATATTGATATTTCCTTTTATATATTTATTTGAGAAAGAGAGATGATTAATTAACTACTGTAGTGTTGGAGAGGATTCTCTATCTCAATTTATAGGTGCAAAGTCTACCTTGCTTGGATAGTATCAACATTTGTCATTGCTTGGATGCACTTGCCACAAAAAAATTTAAAGGAAAAAATAATAATACTTCCATCTGCCTAAAAAAAATTAAGAAGTGGAGAAGTCTAGACCACCACTTTTCATGTAGGTGGAATCTAATATTTAAATTAGTAGAATAAATTAACAAAGAGCAAATGGAGGCAGAGTATCCATATATTTATATCTTCTTTAGTAGATAAGTTGAGGAATAGAAAAATCTTTGTTTAATCATCCTTAATTCTTATTGTGAGGTTATTCATACTTTATAACTAGGTCGTTTAATTTATTTATATGTGCCTTTTTTGAAAATAATATTCTTAGATTATCATGATTTATTATGGGTCTACATTTATAAAAAAATTATTAATATACTTTATATGTAATTTTTATATTTGTGCGTATATAAATTCATAATGAGTTGGACTTACCTGTGTTATTATTATTATTATATTAATAAATTACGTCCGCCTTTCAATATAGATATGTTCAGCCAAGATTAGTAGCAACATATAGAGGGGGTGAAAGAGTGAGGTTTACATAAGAACCAGGGTCGGCATGCATACTAGATTACAGTATATGTACATGCTATATTTTATGTTGCTATATATGCATCCTGGACAAGGAGAAATGAGTTGTCTATCAGTGTGAATTGTATCTCTTGGGATTTGGGCTACCTATGTTCTGTCCATTTGAAGCTTTTCTTTTTCCCGATACAAAATAATAATAATAGTACCGCAGGGAGAGGGAGGGAAAGGCAGGAATCTAGGAGAGGATGGGATGGGACCCTAGCGAAGGAAGGGGCAGGGTCTGCTACCTAACCCACCAACAAGTATCGTGCTCCACCGAGATGAAGCGACGAAACGCCTCCACTCTCTTTTCTCATCCTCCATCCCCTTTCGGGTCGTACTGGGGCATCGCTAGCTATCCGCCCTTCATGCCAATTGCCAAGAGAGAAAGACAATAAAAATATCAGAAATCGATTGACACAGACCGATTAATTATAACCCAGGTCACCCTAGCGTTTTTAATTTATGTTAAATCATATTACAAAAAAAATTATAGAAATCAATTCTGTGACAATAACAACGATCCATAACCCCCTCCCCCCAACCTCCTTACGATCTGGGAGGTAGGCCTAAGCGGTCGACTGCAAACTGCAAACATTTAAAATAATGAATTCATTTCAGTTTCATAAAAATAGGCTTGTGTAGATTCACATCGTATTAGAAAATTACAGTTTAATATCATGACCGTAGTACATCTTATGATCATGTCTTTTTCATCGTTATGCTTACGTTGAGAATATTTGACATCAGTTTTTGTTTTTTTTTTTTTAGAAAGTTACATTTTTATTGCATGTTAATTAAGGACATTTAATTTAATTGTCCCTTTTTTAAAAAAAATTAAAATTTTTTGTATGCAGCCCGAAAAGGCCTCGGTCGTGTGGTCTTTCATTTTCGGAGCTAAACATGAAAAATCATTAAATCATAACGGTATGATTATTAAACGTAATACGCCACTAAATTGACCATTGAGACGATGAAGTTGTACTGCACATACTTCATAAATGTAATTCTTACTAGTATGATCTTATCACACTTTCTGACATGGGGTGGGCCTATTGATGGGAGATGTATATGTATGTACGTACCCTTCGAAGATCAACAAGGTCTATGACTCATTATTACTACTCCCAAGATATAAGGACACGAATCCATGTCGTGGCATGGATGGAGCGAATTTCAATGCATGCCTTGTACGAGCAATGCAAGAAGGGATTACATCGTTCGATGGTCAAAAGTAATTCCTGCAGAAATTGCTATGACCGGTAATATCTTCTACGTCCCGATTATGGCCGTTCACGAAGCAAACATGCCCTTAAGTTTTTTGGGCTCGGGGCTATAACGTTAACGGTTCGACTAGATTTACTTATTAAACGAGTTTAGAAATTATATTTGAACTCTATTCAATTATTAAACAAATTAAATTTGAACATTATAAATTTAACTTCGAATTTGTTTACAGTATAAAAGCTCATGAGCTTGACTTGTTTACCACCAAAGTTTAAGAGTTGACTCATTAAAAGTTCAGCTCGGCTCGTTAAAAGCTCTACTCGTTTATAAACAAACCAAGATCAAGCTTTATTTTTAGACTCTTTTAGTAAATGAGCCAAATCCAAACCTATCCCGACTCGACTCGTTAACAACCATACTCCCGATCATCTAATTGAAATGTTCAATTATTTTTTATCTTATTTTTCATATTTTTATTAATTTATTTCAACTTTAATATTTTACTTTAAGTTTTTCTACTTTAAATTTATATTATTTTCATCAATTATATCACCAATTATATATGAAGCACTTTATTATATTTAACTTTTAATTTATATAAATTTATAAATATCAGTTAATTATCTTTTATGATTAATATCATTAAATATAAGTCAATTAATAACAAGTAATTTTTTTAAAATAAAAAATACATCATATACATTTTAATAGTAAAAATCAATCTAAAAAATATATTGAATGTGCTTCGGTTTTTATACTTTAAATACCCTAAATTTTTAAGGTGATCATAAATTTAAAATATTTTTTCTACACTTATAATTTTTAAAAAAAAATTAAATTTGAGAGATTTTTTTTTTCTATTACATATGATATTAGTATTAACTAATTATTGATTTATTTCCCACACGAAAAAAGAAAGCCCCCACCCCCTTCACTTCCTGTATGGAACGAAATTTAGATGGTAGGACCCACGTATGTAAGTCACGTATTAGAAAATAAATAAACAAATAAATAAAATAAGCCTGAATGGTTGAGGAATGGGGAAAAATAAGCGATTCCTCTGTCCACCAAAGAAGTGAAAATGATGACTTTTTTAAATTGGTGGGGCGAGGGGGTGGGAAAGAGAGAGGCGAAAAAGACAAGCAAGTCTGCAGTGTCATCACATGACTTTTCATTGTATCGTTGGAAATGCTTAGAGGATACCCCACTGGAATAAGGTGGGTCCACCCATGTTCTTTCTCGGTTCTCAACCCAGAATTCTTTTCTTTATTTTATGTATTTTTATTATTCTATTTTTTTACACTTATAGCTATTTTAATTGATAAAGATTTATACTTAAAAGGGGAGCTGGATCTCCTCACATCGACATGCCCTGCTGTATCTGGTGCTCGCACACATCCCCATGTGCATTCTGTTCACTACGTCATTCCCTTCTCCGTCCCTCTCTCTCAGACTTTAGAGCGGATAGTGATTCGTCAACTATTAGTTGCAAATTTACGCTGGAAATGTTAAGAGAATTGTCTGTATTTTATTTTATTTATTTTTTCTGAAAAAATTGTGAAATAGTAGGGTCTAGCTAGCTACTGCAGACTTTTGAATCGTGCCCACCCAATTTCAAAAGATATGTTCCTTTAGGTACGCTTTTTTTTTTGTTTATAAATAAATGTTATTTAAAAATATTATTATCAATATAATTTCTGTCCCTAACCTACTTGTCCAACAGTCTTAGTTAGAAGAAGGTAAATCACGGTGATCCAACGATTAAGAACATAACGGTCCAATATTCATAATACCCACAATGAGTTACCTCCATATTAGAGGATTGAAACTTCCATACTGCAACTGCTATAAAATTCGAACCTAGTACCTCTTGCACCAATTTACCATGCCTCAACTGTTAGGCTACGCTTGTGTGGGCATATAATTTCTACTCTTTCATTATTTTTGGTTGGTTTATTATTTATGCATTAACTAATATATTTTTTTTCTAATGAATGAACTAAATATCATATCAAAATAAGATTTACTAATTTCTTACAAAAGGGAGAAAAAAAACAAACTCTTTTTTTTTGTGAAGCCATCGAGTGTAAAAATTTCCATGACCTTATTTTGTAATAACCGTTTCATAATTTTAGTTTTTCTAATATGTGGGGTCCGCAGCTAAAAATAGAATAGCCCCTAACAGCGCTCGATAACATCAAGCTTATAGGTGCATACGCGTGTGTAATTATCAAAGTCTAATCTGTAATGGGCTCATTATTGGAGGAGAGTTCTTACCAGTTACAGCCCAAGTACCTTCATAACATGTCAAAATCTTTTATACTATACTAGATTTACATCCTTGCGATGCGCCGGATAATTGGGGGTATTAATAATAGTCTAGTTATATTTAAAGCACTCGGAAAAAAGAATTAACATGGACGATACTAACAATACGATTAATCGTGGGTATTATATCAAAAGATCACTATATTTGTTTTTCTAAAATAATAGTAGAAAAATATTTAATACCAATAATAAATATCATCGGTATTAAATAGTGTCAAAATTTCCGTCTCCTCTCCCTCTCCTTAAATTTTATTAAAATCTCAAAAATATATATACTTATGAGTTATTTTTTTAATACCGACTATAAGCCCGTCGGTAATAAGAAATATATATTTCATCGCAATACCATAAAGAAAAAATTATTGCCAACAAAAGGGTAGTGGATATGATAAACTTAATATAGACCATATTTGCCGTAATATCAATGATAGATCGTCCGTAATAAGTGTGATATTTGATCAAAATAAATAGAAGAAAAAAATTATTGCCAAAGAATGGAGAGTAATAATGAAATGCTTAATATCGACAATTATCTCTTAATATTGATAATATATTGTTGGTAATAAAGGTTTTAATTTTTTATTTTTTGACCGAAATGATGTCATCTAATTTATTTGCCCTTAATGTCGATGATTTTTGTGCTTCATAACAACAATTATAATTTTCGGTATTAAGGGTATGTTATAACCCAGCCCACAAACGCTAGCTCGTTATTTTCCCTTTTCTTCTTTGATTTCCGTTTCTTCTTTCTTTTGTCGGCCAAAACATCTGCCATTTTTTCATATTCTCTTTCAATTTTGTTGTCCTCCATTTTTTTAAAGGTTTGTTTTAATCTAATCTCTATTTTTTATATATTTTTTGATATAAGATTATCTAATTATTATTTTATAGGTGTAATCCAGAGCACCACCGCTGTGCCACCTCCGAGTACCATCCTACCACCACTGCCGAGAGTAATAATGAAATGCTCACTTAATATGGGTGATATATCACCGGTAATAAGGCTTTTAATTTTTTATTTCGTTGCTGAAACGATGTCGTATAATTTAGTTACCTTAATGCCGACGATTTTTATGCTTTATACCAACAATTATAATCATCGGTATTAAATGTATGTTATAATCCAACCCACAAACCCCTAGCTCGTTACTTTTCCTCTTCTTCCTTGACTTCCGTTTTCTCTCTCTTTTATTGGCCGAAACATCATCTATTTTTTCTTCTTCTCTTTCAACTTTGTCCTCCAATTTTTTTTAAGGTCTGTTTTAGTCTAATCTCTATTTCTTATATATTTTTTGCTATATGATTATCTAAGTATCATTTTTAGGTGTAATCTGGAGCACCACTGTTGCGCCACCTCTGAGTACCATCCTACCACCGCCACCGAGAGCAACATTGAAATGCTTAATACCAACAATTATCACTTAATATAGATGATATATTATCGGTAATAAGACTTAGAAGTTTTTATTTCACGACCGAAATGACTTCATATAATTTAGTTGCCTTAATGCTGACAATTTTTGTGCTTAATACCAACAAGTATTAAAGATATGTTATAATCCAGCCGATGAACTCTAGCTTGTTATTTGCCCTCTCTGTCTTTGACTTCCGTTTTCTCTCTCTTTTATCGGCCGAAACATCTGCTATTTTTTCTTATTATCTTTCAACTTTGTCATCCATTTTTTTCTTCTTGTTTTTAAAGGTTTGTTTTAATCTTATCTCTATTTCTTATATATTTTTTGGTATAAAATTATCTAATGATTATTTTATAGGTGTAATCTAGAGCACCATTGTTGCGCCACCTCTAAGTACCATCCCGTCGCCGTCGCTGAGCACCATCTCACCGCTGTCGTATACCACCACACTATTAATTTGGTATAATTATTATTCATTTATTTGTTTTATATTAATTATTGTATATTATTTAAATTGAATTTACTTTTTGAATTAGATTATTGTAGTTAAGGTATGATCAATTTTTTAATTAGATTTTGTATAATTGGATTGTTATATTATTTGAATTCGTATCTTATTATGTAAGCATGCTAGGTTATGAAATTAGCATATTAATTCTGAGGTGAATTATATAAATATATAATGTTGATTCACGATGTATAAAAAGGTAAATACTAAAATATAAGGTAAATAGTTAGTATTTTTTTTCATTTGTTATTGTATAATAATAAAAATTAATGGTGTCAATACTTCAATCAAATATGAAAATATAGAAACATTCATGACCTTAGAGAGTAATTAATGAAGATAAATAAAATTATTTTTACTTTTTTAATATTAATAAATTATATATAGTTAGACTGTTGTAAAATTATATAAATAATATATTAGTAGTCATTGGATATGAAAAGAATTTATGTGTGAGGTCTTGATCATAGAGAATAATTAATAGGTGTGTGTGAACCTATTTGAGTAATTAATGATTGATCTATAATAGTTAAATATTTTGGATAAAAAATGAATCTTTAATCTAATAGATTAATTAATGAATTGATATAAAAAAAAATCAAATATTTGACAATTTTTAATGTCACTTATGAAATTAAAAGAAATGAATTAAAATCCATGTTAACTTAAAAAAGGGTCTTGATATTAAGGGCTATTGTGATTTTGTGCTATTTTTGTAGGTGGTAGGATTACACTTGATGCATACCCTCTATCCTACTTTAGGATGTCTACGGATGGAGATATTAGGCATCATGTGAGATGGGTATATGATGTGCTAGATTGCATGGTAGAAAAGGGTTAGTATTTGGAAACATATAAGTTCAGGTTGCATTATCTTTTGCTTACCTTTCCACTTAGACAACCATGGGTAGGGGCGATGAGTAGATATCTACATTTTTTTGTCACTGATGTTCATCGCTTCAGATTTTATTAAGGGTGAATATTTTATTAGATACAATGATTATATTGTTAGAGAGTTGGTAATGATTAATGATGAATGTAAGTTTTTCCATGAAGATGGCGACAAGTATATACCCTAATTATCCAAGTGACACATTCAACGTAGATGGACCTTCTTCTGAAGAAGTGAGAGAACAACTGATTTTACGAAAATTATGGACTCATTGGATAATTGATAGTTTGTCATCAAATGTTAACATGGGCTTTAGTAGGTGATTAAGAGCATAAAAGTTTAACACCCCAAAATTTACTACCGAAAACTTTCATTTTAAGTGGAAGCATATAATCAAATAGTTGAATGCTACTGTTGTAATTGACATAAGTCTAGCTTACCCCACCATCCTTAGGTCAATCACAAGGTAAAACGATTAGAAAATTAAATCATAATAGTAAGAAACGGGACAACTTTTAATAATATTAGATAAGAATTTTGGAGGTCGATTCCGATTACAATATCAAAATACAACAAAAGGGATCTTATGGAACTAAGAGTCTAAAAAGATATTCGGATAAAACTATCATCCGGATAACATGACTCTATCCCCAAAACCTTGATACGAAGAAATCACTCCTCCACATATATATCATCAAAGGCTGCGAAATCGTCCACCCGGTTATCATCAACCTACGCATATACATCTAGTTCATCTACTCATTAGATTGAGCAGTACCCATAAAAGGGATGATCAGTATACTATGTACTAGGTAAGGTAACAGTACAGTTAAGTAGGGTTACAAGATTTCTCATAAGAAAATCATACATGCATAAATCAAAAAGTGCTAGATAATTACTGATTCCATATCTTTCATTAGATATACCATATTCCAATATTTTATTTACATCGAGTTTAGGGATCCTACTATTCTTAAACTGGTGGAACGATTTGAAACACCTTTCAGGGACAACGCACTTGAGCCACTATTATTATCCGGTGGAATGGAGCCAACACCTCTCATATTAGAATACTATTGAGCCACTATTATTAAAATGGTGGAATGGTATAAAGCACCTTTTAAGGACAACACACCTGAGCTAATATTATTATCCGGTGGAACAAACTCAACACCTCGGTCCTAACTCACATAGTCTTCCACATTACATGATTAGTATCTTTCTATTTATACTTTATCTCTTAATTGTATTTTCATTCACATTGAGTATGTGGCCCCACTATTCTTAATCCGGTAGAACGGATTGATGCACCTCTCGGGGACAACATACCCAAGACATTATTATTATCAGGTGGAACAAACCCATATAAACACCTTGGGCTGAATCACGTAATCTTTTCACTTTAAATGATTATTACCTTATTCAGAGTTGATTTTATATTATCATGCTGAACTCATATAAATATGTAAGATATACAATTGAACAACATAAGCACAACCACGTAATTATCATCAAATGATCATAATCCCTTCAGGGTAATCAAGACAATCGTATTCTCCCAAAGCCTTATGAAACCTAAAACATATAAATTTCTGATCATTATCCGAAGTACATATCCCTAGTTTCCCATAGATATCCTGTATCAGACATTATACCCAAATATGAACTTACATAATTTTATTACTCTCAAGAATATCATTTCATAGTATTTCCATAAATAAATTATTCAATACAACATATTCAACACAAAAGCACATACAAAAAATACATATATCACATAAAACCCTAGCTATGACATGTATCCTTACCAATAAGGACACCGAGCTTTATGCATGTAAATCCTAGACCTCCTTTGAGATCACCGGAAGATTATCTACAAAAATAAGATAAAAATACAATTAGGATTGAAGATTAAAACTGAGGGGAAAGTTAAGGTAGAGGAGGGTAAAAATGGAAATAACTAGAGTCAAATGGAAGCTTGAGTTGTATAGAAGTGTAGAGGAATGTGTGGTGGAGCTATGGTTAAATTTTGGTGGTTTTTGGACAATGTTTGGGGGTGAAAATAGGGGTGCATGGCCAAAAATGGGAAATTACACGACTATGCAGCAGGCGGTGCAGCTCCTAGTCGAGAAAAAATATGGTGCACGACCAAGTAGTGCAAATTTTGCATGGTTGTGTAGCAACAGGTCAAGAGAAGAAAAGATGCACAACAAGGTAGTGTGAAAGTTTCACGGTTGTGCTACAGCAGTGCACAACAAGCTGAGAGAAAAAAATACACATGGCCAAGTGGTGCAAAGGTTTCATGGCTGTGCAACAAGAGATTTTAAGTGTTGTACGATATTATAGCAGGCAGTGCACAAGCCGTACACTCTACGAAGCTGCGACACATGAGAGGTAGAAGAAGGAAAAGAGGCGGTGGTTGGCGGAGATGGCAGACAACGGTGAGAGGGAAGGTTGAGGTGACCTTGGTGGTCAGTCCACCGACCAAAGAGCAGTGAGTGGTGGCTGAGGCCAAAAACAAGGAAAGAAGGAGGAAGAAGAATAAGAAAAGATAAGGAAGAAAGGAGAGGGAAGAGGGAGCTCGGGTAATCGATTTTTGACACAGAAAGGATAAAGTAGAGGCCAAAAAGAGAGAAGAGACGGAGAGAATGGTATATATATATGGTCATGTGTGCATGTGTGTATGGTATGAATCTGTAAAAAGAAAACAGAGGGGAAGGGAGACGTGTGAAGGTAGTGCAGGGCCACTATGGTCATGTTGTGTTGAAAAATGTAGGTGATGGCAATGGTTATGAGTGTTGGTTGCATAAAGATAAGAAAGAAGAAGAAGAAGAGTGGTAGGGGAGGTGATGGTGGTGTAGATTGGCAGAGATGGAATGAGAAGAAAGAAGAAGATAGGCACGAGGGATGATGATGATGGTCAGTGAGGGTGGCAGCGTGATGGTGAGAGGATGCATGTGGGAGATAGGGTGATGGTGTCATGGTGCAGAGGCAGAGAACTTCATGCCACAAGGAAATATGACACAGGAGAAGAAGGAAAAGAAAAGAATGAGGAAGAAGAGGTTAGGGGTTTGGATTAGATTAGGTGATTTTGGATTAACCAAGATAGTTAGGATTAGTGGAAATTTTAATGAATTTTGATTTTAGTTTACAAATTACGGTTTATCCAAGTCAAGGTTTCGGTTTTGGTTAAAGTTTTTGGATTAAGAAATTAGATTAGTTTAAAAATAATATTTCTTGATATTAGAATCAAATTAGGGAATTAATGAAGTGAGATTAGGCTAAGAAAATTTTTGAGGTATTACAAAAACTATATACCCTAAAGGTTGTACTAGCTTGCTGAATAATAGTTTTTGGTATTAGGGTCCCTTATTAGATATGTACCCATGTTTTGTCTTATTGTTGTACAATGTATTTATAATTGATTTAAAATTTATATAAATAATTCGTTTAACTAATATTTTGTTTTTTTATTCTAAATTTAGTTATTGTTAAATTTTAATTGTTGGTATTAGGATTAATACCGACGATAAATCGTTGGTATTTAGGGTGATTTAATATTTTTTTTAGAAAAGTGTCATTTTTATCATCAATAATAAGCTTCACTTTGATGAATGTATCGTTGATGTTACACTTTATTACTGAACCACCCGTACCAATGATTTAATACCGATGAAATATCGTCATTAATATTTATTATCGATAACCAATTCCTTATTACTAACGATATTTATCATCACTATTAGTCCTTATTCGTGTAATGATATTTGATAATGAACCATTTAACATAGAATATATATATATATATATATATATATATATATTACAATCAGTTAATAAGAAAACATTAATAGTAAAAAAAATTAATTAAAATATCAATCTATGAGGAATAAGTATTCAAAGATATTACATGATCATATGTTTTCAAATACTTCTTCAAATACAACATTAATCATTGAATTACTTTCACCAATGCCATTAGCATATATAAGAATTTCATACTTATACGATTTGTGACTTGAGAGATACTAACATAAAATTGACCATGACTAAATATCGACTTATTTAAGAAAAGGCTAATATTATTAAGGGATTATCCTTGACCTTTTTTTTTATCATTGCAAATGATACTCTCAATGAAAATTATCTTCGATTGAACTTGAAAGACAACCTCAGATCATATGGTATTAATGATATTCTTGGTAAAGATACTCATTAACCGAAATTATTTTCACCTAAGATATTTGCTTTTAAGACATGAACTCCAAGCCTTATGATTAGCATCATAGTATTGTTGCATAACTCAATTAAATGATCGATATTCTTCAATAACATAACAAGTGTACCAATCTTTAAGTTCAACACGTGATTTGACACACTGGAATACTTAAGACCATTTACAATTTCTAGAGTATGTAAGTCTTGCCGGTGAAGTTTGGGTAAGTTCTTTCTACAATAGCTGAAATTTGATCATTTGAATATTTAATTAGAAGATGACCTAAAATTTTGATTATTACATGAACATTATTAGGATCTCCAATTGTTCCATCTCCAATACTTGCAATCCATTCTAAAAATTACTTCAACTCGCCACATTCATCAACTGAGCTAAGATTTTGCAATCTCTTATTGTTTGCCAATCATAGCACCTTACAAACTCACCATAAGTATAAAAAGTTGATACTTGCATAAAAAATGTCTTGCCGAGTAGCCTTAGGAATCATAGGTAATATTTTTTAAAAATCTCCACCAAGAACAACCGTCTTGCCTCCAATAATAGATTTTTGTTGAGTTCTTGATACAAAGTTGATCAATCATAACACATTTACTTATGTATCAATACATTTCCAACAATTAAAAAAACTCAGATGGTGGGAGTGGTATTAACTCAAACTCTCTTAAGCTTCTTCCATAGTTTTGTAACAACTTTTTAACCATCATCAAGCTATAATTTTTAATCTTCATTTTCGAATGATGTTCTGAAAAATGAATTCAATAAGTTTGAATATATATATATATATATAAGTATAAAAATATGAGAAAATAAATATGATAAGTAAAGTAAGTTACCTTTGTGTTGTAACAATAAATGTTGTCTCTATAAATTGGTACCAGTCATGTAAATAGGGATGGCAATGAGTTGAGTTTGGGTTGAGTCCAGCTAGATCTAGACCCGGACCCCTTTATATTACCTAGAGCTAAACCCAAACAAGACCCATTGGATCTCAAAAGTTCAAACCCAGACCTAGATCTACCAAATTTAGCAAGTAAACGAGTCCGACTATTTAAAAATAATAATTACTAATCTATGTAAATACAAATATATACTTATGTTTTATATAGCAAAATATGTATTTTTGGTTTAAAAAAAATCATCTGAGTGAAAAAAAAACATTTTAAAATAGTTACATTAACTTTTCAAATGGTGTTTTAATGCATTTTGAATACAATATTATACATATTACTTATAAAGTAAATATAAAAAAATAAAATTAAAAAATAAATAAGGAGCTCAAATAAGATTATGACAATAATAATAAAAATAATATTAGTATGTATTTATATATGTACACACACACACACATACTAAAAGGGTCTAGTGGGTCGGGCTTGGGTCTGGAACTACTGGACCCAGACTTAGACTCATTTTGGTACATATGGATCCAGATCAGACCCAGACCCATTAGGTTCAAAAATTATAGACCCAAACTTGCTAAAAATGAGGCAGATTTTTTGTGTCTAGGTTGGGTCTAGGTCTGAAACTACTAGACCCATACCTATTTAGGTAAATATGGACCCAGACTTGTTGGATCCAAAAATCATAGACCCTGACTCACTAAAAATGAGGTAGGCCTAGTGATTCTGGGTCAGGTCCGGGATCCATTGTCATCCCTACATATAAATCTAACTGTCATCCTAAACAACTTCAAGTTAGAGAAATGATTTTGATGTCAATAATGTGGCTAATAGTTTATTAAAGAAGTTGCGAAAGCTCAATGAGTTCCTTGATAATACCATAGATGCATTCTTTATCATCATTTAACAAACATAAGGCATAACTATAAAAGGAGATAAGTTGATCATAGCACCAAAACCTTCAATCTGAAGGAAAAAAGTATCATATCTTTGACACATAAAAGGAAAAAATATGTGAAGATTTGACATTATTTTGATTTTGAACAAAAATTTCTCATTCAACAACAATATGCAAACCCATCCATTATTCTATTTGAATCTAAAGTAACCCCAAACAATAAGAACCAAAATTCTTTTTGAATCTAAAGAAACCCTGAACTATAAGAATTATTCTCATGAATTTAGGTAGCTAACTTGCATCCCCAAAAAAAGAAAAAAGAAAAAAGAAAAACTAGAGGTATAGAATTCTTGGGTAGAGTCTGATCTTAAGGTCAAGAGATCCATTCCGTAAAATTTTCATCCTCCAACTTACATCTATTTTCCCCTAAAATGAAATTAGATAGAATTAAATGTCCTCTAGTCTCCCTCATCTATTGGTACTTGATACTTCATTCTAAGAATAGAGTATACAGAAAAACTAAAATCAAGCTATTTAATTTGCCATTTGTACTTCTATGATAAAGTTTCGATATCATCACCTATCAAATAGTTAAAATGAAAACCATTTAAAAAAGAAGGTTTGTAAACTTCTTGGTAGCTAATGAGGCATATGAAGTTGTGGTTGTTATGTCGAGATTAATTACAACTTCAATTAATGGAAATTGCAAGCAATGACAATTAAATATGTAATCTTTTTATATACACCCTATCATTCATCATTGATATCTAGAAATATGGTATCGGTTGAAAGTAAATTTATTTTGCAACAAATAATGTGAAAGCAGGAGAAAGCACCAAAGGCCTAAAATAGTTTTAATATAATTATAATGCTTCAATTTCATGCTTTAATTTCTATCTCTTTTTCATCTCTCACCAATCCCTCTCCTTATTTCTTTAATCCCCCTCTCTCTTTATCCTTGTAAATTAATTGTAAAAAAAATTAAAAATTTAAATTTTTGGCAATACAATTCTTAACAAAAAGGAAAATAAGTAAACAACACAAATTAGATAAGTTACACAAAAGTTTAATTTATCATCATATTACCCTCCATTTTATAAATTTTACCTAATTTTGCATCTATCTTCTTTAAAGATAGTTCATAAACAATAACTATGAATTTTATGATCTAATAATAGAAAATAAGAAAAATAATAGGTCTAAAAATTAAAACACACAAACTAAAAAACTTGGATCAAGAAATTGGAACCTCAAGTGAAAAAAAAACACCTATCACTCCAAGGTATAGATAGTAAATGACCCAACAAACCTATTGAATGCTAACAACCCCAAAACTAGTCCCCCAAGAAAAAAATAATAGTAAATCAAAGCAAGCAATATTGATTAGCAACCAAAATGGCAAATTTTAAGCTTCCAACAAGTCCCACCTAGTAGCAAGGAATAGAACTCCCAACATCTTTCTTACACCTAAAAATAGTCCAAACATCTAAGAAATAAGCTTCAAAGAAACCACCATCAATAAAGACCATGAATGCACCAAAAAAGTGATTTACATAAATATTTTACTACAAATCTCTTTTAATGGGCCTTTTGTAATTAAACTTTTACAAAATAAGCAATTCATATATGTAATTAAACTTTTTATAAATATATTAATAAAATGTAATGAAAAACTCTTTCAAGGAAATTTAAAAATGATTTACATTTGTCCAATAAGCCATCACATCTATTTAACAAACATATTTAAGAGAATAAGAATAGTTCCTCTCAACCACTCACCTTTTTCGACTCTTCAATAAACAACCCAAATTAGTTTAGTGTTTCTTTATATTTCTTTATCTTTCACTAGCATAGCTCCAAAAATTAAAGAATGTTGTGATGGGTCAACATTTGGCAAAGGAGAATCCCGAGACTATTTTTTTTGCTCGTCTAGTTCGTCTTTCGTTCTCTATCTCATATTCAGTGAAATCACATTTAATTTATTCCAAGTAGCCACTCAAATTGGAAATTGGTATGACATTCGAAAAAAATAAGACCAAAATTTCTTCTCACCACCCTTAAGATGTGGAATGATGTAGAATGAAAACTATATCGAATGTAATTTTCCATTTATTCCCCTCAAAGAAAAGGTAGAACAATAAAATCAAATCATGAAAATAACAAATATATTTCTTGACTATCAATCCAAATTCAATTTCACTATTGCTTAGTGGTAAATAAAAATTAGACCCAAGCTCAGAAAACCCAGACATTGATAATAGGTGTATCATCTTTATCCTATTCAATTAGCATACTTCCTATCTATTTTAGTTTTTCAATCATCTTCCATAGAAAACTCAAGAAAGTCTTGCAATCAAACAATCAAATAATCATTATATAATAATCATACAATCATTATATAATTTTTTTTCTTAAAATAAAGAAGAAACCAAGTTGAGATGAATTCTACTAATTTAACTGAATACTATGATGGTAGATAAATTCATCCATTCACAAACTAGAACCAAAATAATGAACCAAATACTATGATATTTCAATATTTGTAAGAAGATAAAATCTTAATTGAAAAAAAAATTTAGATCCTCTATTTCTTCCTACCCTAATTATGCATCACTCAACATTTGAAATAATGACAAATTTGAAAATAAGATAACTCACTGTTATTATTTATTTATGCTAGTGATTTATTTAAAATTTTAAATTATCTTTCCCTTTGAACTTATTCAAGAAGCAGACAAGAAGTTGTGGACACTAGATAGGACAAAAAACGTCTCAGTTGTGGATCTTTCTTCAATAAAGGTTTCCTTATCTCCTTGAAGCCTTTATCACTTGATTAGTCTTGTTTCTTGGCAAAAATAAAGCTCATAAAAATGCAAAAAATAGGGTGGCTTAATGAAATGCCCCAAAAATTTCTAATTTTAAAAATTACATTTAAATGAGGTTTTATTAGAAAAATTATTTAAATAAATTATTTTTATTAAAATAAAAGGAAATTTCATTAGGGAAATTTAAGAAGAAAATAATAAATAATTTTCATTAGAAAAGTTTTGGCATTTTAACTAATTAAGGATTTTATTTTTAAAATTAATTAAATAAATTGTTTTATTTAAAATAAGAAGGAGAAAATAGTTTCAAATTAATATTAATTTTATAAATAATTTAAATGGAGAAAATTAGGGTATTTTGCTAATTAAAAAGGAATTTATGGAAAATCTTTTAAAAATCCTTATTTAGACTAAAAAGGGATTTAGATATTATTTTATTCAAATATTATTATTTTTAAATATCCTAAATGTTCAAATTAATTTAATTGGCCCTAACCTAATTATTTTTCAATTTTTCTTTTTCCCTTTTTCGTTTTTATTTCTTCCTTTTTCCTTCTTTTTCTTTCTTTCCTCCCCTCCCCCAATTTGGGCCTGGCGCAGCCTAATTTCCTTCTTTCTTTTTCTTCCCCTGCTACGGTCCACTCCCGTTGCTTCTTTTTTCCATCTTCGGTAGCCAGTGCGCTGCGTTTATTTACTTTTCTCTCCGAAATGCGTCATTTTATTTAATGTACCTTTAGCCTCGCGCCCGACCGGTTTTCCTCATCTTTTCTTTCTTTCTTTTCTGCCCTGAACTGCCCAGTCCAGCCCCCTCATCTTCTTCTTCCTCCTTCCCTAGCCACGTTCGACCTACAACTTCTGCCGCCACCTCCGAAAATCTCGCCACCGGTTATAGTTGTTTTGACCGGCCGTTTTCCTTCCTCTCTCTCCCCCTAACCTGTCGCCCACTTTGAACCAATCCACCTCCCTTTTTCTCGTGCATGATCTTCTCTCTCCCCCTGCGCAACTGTTCCCGCCACATTCAAATTTTTGCCCGCATCCATCATCGGCCGGTGCACTCACCCCTCCCCTATCCTCCCTTCTTTCGTTTGACCATATCCCCCACCCTTAGCCTATAAATATCCCCATACAAGCCTGAGCTTAAGCCTTCTTTCCCGAAACCCAGGAATCTCCCTTGTCGCCGTCGCTCCTTTGGACGCCAGCCCTGCCGCGTTCAGCCAACTTCACCGCCCTCTCCACCTACCAAACTCTTCCTTGCACCCCCTCTATCTAACCATCCATCCCATATCCCTCGATTCATCCTGTACAAGTCACCCTGACTGTGCGAAGTAGCCTTCCCGATCACACCTATTTTTTATCTCCGCCACCCTTCGAACCACCTTTAACAACCTATTCTGCTGCTACCGCCGCTTATTTCACCTCCCATTATCTTCTGCAAACCCTCCTCTACCTTCCCCTACCTTTACTTTCCTCTTTCTCCCTCTCCTCCTCTCTTTCTCTTCTTCTCCTCCATTTAGCCACCACCATCGCCGTGCGCCGCCACCTTTGGCTGTGCCACCACCCTTATTCTATTCATCTCCCTCTGGGAAACTCTAAACACCCCAACTCACACCTTAATTCTCCCTATCTTTTTTCCAGCATCCAACTTTTACCCTTTTCTTCCCTTTTTCCTACCACCGCCACCGCTGCCATGCACCACCACCGGTGCCACCCATCCCCACCAGCCTAAGGTTAAACCCTAGACCCTATCAACCCTTCTCCCTATTTTTATAAGCCTTAATTTAATTTATTTCATTTATTTGGATATAAATACTATTATTATTATTACTATTATTATTATTTATATTCTTAATATGTATTATTATTATTAGTAGTATTAATGTTTTGATTATTATTTATGTTGAGGGCTGAAGCCCTATTGTATTTTATTTTTGATTTTATCATTATTACTCTTATTATTTCCATTATTACTATTATTAATATTAATATGTTATAAGTATAATTATTATTATTATTTCCTATTTCAAATTACTATTATTATTATTATTATTCTTATTTATATTCTCATTGATATTATTTTTAGTATCATTATTATTATTAGAATAAAGTATTTAACCCTACATTAATTATCAACTTTTATAATATTTCTATTATTTCTATATCTTTAGTAAAGTTAGAATTTTATTAATGTTATTTCTATTAGTATGTTATTATTTGGTCAAAGCCCTAATGAGGCGTAGGAGCGTACTCCAATATCAGTGTCTTTTCAGGTAAGGGTGTTACTAAGGCTCTTGTGTGTTTCTATGCATTATGTGCTTCACATGCTATGTATCCTATGTTTATCATTATTAATTATGTCGTATATGGTATGATGTGGAGTTGAAGTATGTTTTCATGTATTTGCATGGCATATGTATTATGTATATGTGATGATATGTGTTGTGACCCTAAAAGACATGCATGTAAGGATGTTGATGTGGTTTGTGTGGGAGAAAGGATGAAAAAGGAAGATGGGGAAAGAAGTTGACCAAGGGATGCGAGTTGACCTAAGAATTTTAATGATCCATGAGTGGAGGAATAAAATGAGAAATTTATGGGTTTGTGAAGGAGAATCTAATTTATGGTTTGTGTGGGAGAATATAATTTGTGGTTTTATATAGGGTAATCTAACTTATGATGTTATATGAGAGAATCTAAATTATGATGTTGTATGGGAGAACGTAATTTATGATGTTATATGGGAGAATCAAAATTATGATGTTGTATGGGAGAATGTAATTTATGATGTTATATGGGAGAATCTAATTTATGGTTTATATGGGAGATTCTAATTTATGGTTTTATGTGGAAGAATATAACTTATGGTCTTGTATGGGAGAATCTAATTTGCGGTTATGAATGGGAGAATCTAATCAATTGTATTGTATGGAGGAATCTTTTGGTTTTATATAGTTTGAATCTAGGGTTTGGTATGGATGGATTTTTTGTTTTGTGTGGATTAAATTTAGGGTTTTATATGACAGAATCTAGGGTTTGCATGGGAGTAATGTTGCATGGCGGTATTAGGGTTTACATGGTGGTATTAGGGTTTTCATGGTGGTATTAATGGCCGTATAGTGGTATTAGGGTTTATATGTTGGTATTAGGGTTTGCATGGTAGTATTAGGATTGCATGGTGGTATTAATGGTTGCATGGTGGTATTAATGGTTGTATGGTGGTATCAGGTTTGTATGGTGGAGTTAGGGTTTTGCATGGGAGTTAATGATTGAATGGGATGGGTAAAGTTTTCATGGGAGTGAAGTTTACGTATGAAAGGTTGATTTGGGATATAAGGAAGGTAATGCAAGTGCTATTTGGGTGTTTGAACTATTTTGGACAGAAAATAGTATGTGGAGCATTATAGGGGTATGGAGGAGACTAAGTTAGGGTTTGGAGTGATTAACTCTGGGTTGTTGTGATTAAATAGGGTTGGAGTGGCTAATTATGATTTGTTGTGGTTAATTAAGGTTGGGAATGGCTAATTATGGTTGTTATGGTTAAATAGGGTTTGGAGTGGTTAACTATGATTTGTTGTGGTTTATTAGGGTTTGTTGAGGCTGCTTAGAGTTTTGGGTGTTATCATGTGTATTAGTGATTAAAGTGTAATTATGGTTGTGGAATTTTATGATTTGTGATGTGTGAAGTATAAAGAGAATGATTCGTACATGTTCATGGTGAAAGCTTCTGAATAAGATACTTAAAACATTAATTATTTAAAACGGAGTATCGTTGAGATGGGACCAACCGATCCACCGGTTCGAAATAGTGGTTAGGGTTTTTACCCTATATGTGACCGATCTACCGGTTATAATAGTGGTTAGGACAAGATGTCCTATGTGTGATAGATCCACCGGTTATAATAGTGGGGGTTCCTGAGCTCAATGATCACAAACCAGAGTTTTACTAAAGCACTTAAAAGATACTAATTACTTACAGTGGAACACCATGCGAGTCGGGGCCAACCAATCCACCGGTTAGGAATAGTGGTTAGGACGCGTAGTCCTATGTATCTCTGATCCACCGGCTATAATAGTGGTTAGGGTATGATGCCCTATGTGTCTCCGATCCACCGGCTATAATAGTGGGGGATTCCGTACTCGCATGGATTTGATAAAAAGTATGGTGTTAATCAACTTCTGATCAGAGATTAATTAAGCAATTGAATTGGATTATATTTGGGCCTTTATACTTTTACATGAATGGTCATATGGAATTATGATATCATGTTGGTGATTATGCTCTTTGATTATTTTGCATTATTTATGTGCTTATGTGTTGGCCTTAGTGCTACGTAGCGTACTGATCACCCGTTTCATGGGTGCTACTCATTGCCATGAGTAGTAGGCCCTTTTGATTTGTGTAGGTGGGCGAGACATCAGTCGGGGCTGAGTGTTGGGTTTGTGTTTTGGCTCAAGTTCGAGAGTGACGTGGCCATATTATCTCTTTATGTGATTTATTTCTTTGTGTATTTCTTTGTATCACATTTATCCTTTTTGATTTATTTCTGTGCATTAAGTATTTCAATTAAACCTTTTATCAATTGTAAGAATATTCTCTCCGAAGAATTTCGATTTCGCACTCTGATTTGTGTCTTATTATTGATTATAAAATTTTATGCGTACTCTGATTTCTGTGTTATGATCTTTTAATTCACTTTATGAACTCTTTGTTTGGGTTTAATATTAATCTCTTTTTAGCCTTAGCACTTGGCACCGAAACAAACGGAGTGAACCGGTCTGGTACTAAGTGTGGTGGTAACTCCCCATAATTCATGGGTTTGAATTTAAGAGTTTCTATTTTAATTACTTCCGCTTTAAAAAAAATTAGTGAATTTTGGGGTGTTACACTCAACATCTTAGATTGTTGATTTCTATTCATACTCAACGCTAAGTTTGAATAATTATAATCACTTTTAGAATCATTATTAGGGTAAAGTTGCTATGGTTTCCATCGATGTCATTCTTTTTCTCTCTATGTATGTATTTTGAATATCTATACATTAGAATGAACCAAGAGATAAAGCTTGTGGCAACATAATTATTTACAACCTTTTTATTTATGAACTCCTAAGCTTATATGAGTTAAAATCTTTTCTCTACCATTTTTAGCTTACAAAAGAAACTTTCTCACTCTTCCTATAGCATGCCTCTGTACCTCTATGCTTTAATGTACTATCTTTATTTATTTTATTATTATTTTGGTAGCAAGCAGGCATTTAACTAAAATTTTCATGAAACTTTTCTTTTATCTTCTTCATTATTTTATTGGTTAGTTGATGATGATAGTTTTAGGGAAAAAAAATATATATATATATAGCTATGTGCATTTAGATTTTATATATAGTAAGATAAGTCTAGACGGGCCTATTTAAAAGCTTATGTGGGGTTACACTCTAAAGTTAATTAGCAACCTATAAGCTAATCATCCACCCCTATTATATTTGATGTAGAACAACACACATGTAGGTTATTCTTTTAAAGTTACCTTTACAAGTGAATTTCCTTTTATTTGTGGCAATCTAAAGGGGTTATAATTTCCACATACATGAAATTTTAAAGAAAAAATGTTTCATTATGGGTTAATCAATTTAGGCCCTGTATACTATAAATTGATCTTCAAAACCTTTTCACCCTAAAAAATTTAGGTTGATGTGAACCCTAATATTGATTATAATTTTTTTCAAATAATTTCTTACTTATTTAACTTTTTAGGTTTATTATTATTATTATTATTATTATTATTTTATCAGTTGAAATCCTAAAATGATTGTAATGCAATAAGTTGAAATAAGTTAGCAAGGCATGAAGATTGGAGTACCTTAATAAAAAAAGCCTTTTAGTCTTGATCTATAATATTATTTGTATTTTTTATTATTTTATAAGAAGGCTACACTATATTTATTATAGTCTTGATCCCATTTGAAATATTCTAGGATCATTTTTAATAATTAAAGCTAAAAAGACATAGAATTTGGGCCACTGAGCAAGACTGAATCTAACCTCAAGTCAACCTTCTTAATTTTAGCTAGCATAAACACCATTTTCCTGACCACATCATCATGAATTCTCACCATCATAGTCCCAAACCTAGAAACTTTGCATGAAGCACAATTTTATAAGACAAAAACATTACCTTAAATAGTGTCATAAGTTTGGAACTATCTTCTATTGGGACAAAAATAGTAGGAACATTCAAAATCCAAAAATTCACCTATTGCAAAATATAGTTTGTCCATCCATGGCAGTGAGAACGTCACCATCATGAACACCCTCAGCTATAGCAACATTACCCTCAACAAATCCATCATCAATAGTATCTATTAGTTTTCTACTAAGTCCATATTTTCTAATATAGTCTTTCTTTAGATAATAATGATAGAAAACATGCTTGAACCTATCCATCTTAGATTTGAACTTCTTTTTGTCATCTGTATCCTTGCTATAAGCCCTCACCATGTGAGTCACCTAGGTAATCTCCAATCAATTGATTCTTAATCAATTTACGTTATATCAAGGCATTCTTGACATCTACAAGAACTTATTCATCCTTCCCATACATTATAATTTCATAAAAATGCTTATAAGTAACAAGTAAAGAACACAACAACATATTAGCTATATCATCATCATCATCATCATTTAATTTAACATCTATATTCTACAGATTCATAACTACAGAGTCAAACTTATGAAGATGAGATTTTAAGGACCAACACTTACCTAATTTCAAATCGTGAAGCCAATTCTTCAACAATAAATGATTTGTCACAGATCTTGTCATATAAAAGTATCCTAGCTTCAACCATAAGGCGACAATAGTTGTGTCTTTTGCCAATTCCCTTATAGCCTCGTTTGTTAAAAACAATTGTATCGTGGATAGGGTCTTTAAATCAATATACCCAAACTCCTCATTAGATATTAGTTTAGGCTTATCCACTGTATCAGATAATATCTTTTTCAGTCTATTTTAAATAAAGATTGCATTCATCTTCTATTTTTATAACCCAAAATTGACAAAACGATCAAATTTCTCAATCTTAAATCTTATATATTATGTATCGATGTAGATTGATCACACAACCATGAATTTAATACCAATTATAGGGAAAATCCACTAGATGCGAACACCTAAAATATGATCTAACAAGCAACTGGGAAATATTAATATCTAATTAAGAGGTTAATCAAAACACAATAACAATTGGAGAAACAACAAAGATCTTTATTACATATAATACAAGTGATTACTAGGGTAATATAAAAATCCATACAATATTACTCAGTACATAATTTTCTCACAAACATAAGAGAATATTAGAGGAGAGGGTTTGGACAAGTTTAAAGACATGCAATACATTTTTAGGGTTCCATAAATAATCAATTTATAGAAGTACGTAACTAACATAAACAAATGGTAGAAAATAAGAACAACATAGACCAGTTTAATAAAAATGGGCATCTCGTGTTTTTTTTTTTTGCAAAACTCTAGACATTTGCTGAAATAATGTAAAACCAAGTAAACTAAGAAAACACGAGATGTGTTAACTAACATATGTGACCTAGTTTTTCTTTCTTAGTCACTATTTGGCTCCAAACTCCAAAACTTTGTATGCAATAGTCTATTTTATACTACACACACAAATACAAGTCATAATCTCACAATATATATGTTGGTATTAATTAGTTCTACTAAACCTAAATTGGTTGTAACTAATTACAAACATGCACTAGTGATATATAGCTAAATCTTAACTAGCTGTAAATGCTTAAAAATCAAATGTAACCTATGCCATTATCTAAATGACACTAATTACAAATTTACAAACCTTGGACCCACACACACACACACACACACACACACACACACACACACACACACACACACACTCATAAAATAACTATAGGTAGCAATCGGGTCGGGCGGATTGGGTTTGAGTTGGGTTATACCAGGTTGGGTTGTTCTCAAGTAGGGTTATTTGTGGGTTATTCTCTTTTGCGGGTTAGTTGTGAGTTGGCTCGGATCATTTATGGTTTGGGTCATTTCGGGTCACCTTATTATTCGGGTTAGGTTAGGTTCGGGTTATTTTGGATTCAGGTTTGGATTATTTTAGATTAGCTTGTTAGGTCAGGTGGGATCTATGGATGTAAATGGGGTAGATTTTATCCAAAACACAATGGGTTTTCTCCGTCTGATACTTAAATGGATATGAATAAATGGATATGGATGATGGAAAAAATACCCATCGGGTATGGGTACGGGTTATCCATATCAGTATCCACACCTATACCTGTATCCATGTCAATACCCATTTTCTTGATATATAATTATCTTTTCACCCTTAATTTTAAAATAAATATAGTATAAATTATGGTTAACATTGTCATTTGACTTAACTCTAAATGGATTTATCCTCTAGAAAATATCTGTTAATGGGTAAATGGATTATTCGTTGGGTAACTGATATCCAATGGATATGGATATGGACGTGTAAGTGGATACCTGCAACATCCCAAAAATTTACTCTTATTCTTATTTTTTTTTGAAACAAGACTTATAAATTAAAAACTATAAATTCAGGAGATGCTACCGCCACACTTAGTACCAGACCAGTTTACTTCTACCTTTCCAGTATCAAGTGCTAAGGCTAAGAAAAACTACTTATAACATTACTAAATAATCTAAGTTCATAAATGCAAAAATCAGAGTATGCATAAGTCTTTACATAATTCGAAATACTAGATATTATTTTTTAGAGAATAAAAATAGCAACAATAATAAAATCATTTCTAGAGGCTCAAACATAATTAAAAGATAAAAAGAATAATAATCTCAATGGAAAACTAGCCACGCCACTCCTAGGACATTGAATCCAGTCCAATCATCACTCGACCCCACTTGATGTCCCATAGACATCAATGGCATCGAAATAAGTACCTCCTACCTACAATACGTCAGATGGGCCTTCTACTCATGGGAATGAGCAACACCCATAAAAAGGGTGATTAGTATGCTATGTATTGAGTAAGGTAACCGAGCACTAAGGCTAACACATAAGCACATAAAATCATGTAGGATAATATTCAACTTACAATTTCAACCCACACATTCAAATAAAGTCGAATAGAGTATTATACAACTTATAAATGATCAAGCCCACACATAAAGGCCCAAATAGTCCAGATTAGTTATTTAATTAATCTCTTATCAGAAATAGATTCATACCATGCTTTTTATCAAAAACATGCGAGTATTGAAGCCCCCACTATTATAATCGGTGGATCGGAGACAAGTAGGGCGCAATACTCCTCCCCACTATTATTAATCGGTGGATTGGTCACACATAGGGTATCATACCCTAACCACTATTTCTTACTAGTGGATCGGTTGGCCCCGACTCACATGGTGTTCCACTGTAAGTACTTAGTGTATTTTAAGTGTCTTAACAACTTAGGTGTTTGGTTTATGGAGCTCAGAGTCCACCACTATTATAGTCGGTGGATCGGAGGCACATAGGGTATCATACCCTAACCACTATTATAGCCGGTGGATCGGAGGCACATAGGACTACGCATCCTAACCACTATTTCTAACCGGTGGATCGGTGGGACCTAGCTCAATACTCTTCCACTTTACATAATTAGTGTCTTAAGTATTTTATTCAAAACTTTGCCCAAACATGCATGAATAAGTCCTACTATTCTATCCCTCCAAACCCTAGTTGACCACACCAGACCATGGTAACCATAACAAACCCTAACTCCCGCACAAACCCTAACTTTCATGCAACCCTAGCTCCACGTAAACCCTAGCTCCCATGCAAATCATCACTCCACCATGCAAACCCTAATACCACCATGCAAAACCCTAACACCACCATGTAAACCCTAATACCATCATGCAAAACCCAAATACCACCATGCAAACCCTAATACCATCATGCAAAACCCAAACACCACCATGAAAACCCTAATAGCACCATGCAAACCCTAATACCACCATGCAAAACCCTAACACCATGCAACACACAACTCCATGCCAAACCCTAACACCATGAAAACCTTAATACCACCATGCGAAATCCTAACACCATGCAATACACAACTCCATGCCAAACCCTAACACCATGCAAACCCTAATACCACCATGCAAAACCCTAACACCATGCAACACGCAACTCCATGCCAAACCCTAATACCACATTATTTTGCTCCCCATCATTATTTTACCACCCTATCAAGCGTTTCTTATGGGCCACATCATACCATAATAATAACACCCCCATACACACAATACACATGCCATAATTTAATGTATGATATTTCCTTAACTCCATATAATGCTGCATATATGACTGTTATACAATCCACATAAAATACATTATAATTCACATCACATAGCATGCATGGCATATAAAACACATAATTACACAAATTGCCTTAGTACTCATGTAACACCCCCAAATTTACTACTGAAAAATTTCGTTTAAATCAGAAGGTTTAGCGGAAGCGAAAGAATTAAAACCATAAACTTGGGGGTATTACCGCCACACTTAGTACCATACTTTTCACTCCTACCGTTCTGATACTAAGTGCTAAGGCTAAACTAAACAATCGTTAAGTAAGGGTCATCAAAACATAGGTCCATAGTTAACATAGACCATTCACGAAAACCACGAGTCAACAATAGTTAAAATATCGTTAAGATTACAACTTAAGAGTACGGTTTCAAAACAAGAAGCGTAGTACAAAATATAGCTAAATGAAACAGATCCCAAGGGACCAATATTCGGATCGCCTACTCACTCAAGCCAAGCCTTCCACCCCAAATTAGTAACTGATCAAAACCTACATCGGAGGTCTGCTCCCCACCATTGGTGGATCATCACAGGACCCAGTCAATCAAGGTAGTATCAGTACGGGTCTAATACCGAGTAAGGGCGCTAGTGCGCTAAGGCCAAACATACAATCATACCACATAGCCCACATAGCACAATCATATAAGTAACATGTGATACACACAAGATAAGGCCTAAGTACTTTTCGGTGACTTATTCTTTATCCTCGTTAATAATATGTCCATTTCACGCATATTCTTCAATAGCCCATGTGAGTGCGGGAGCTCCACTATTATAGACGGTGGACCGGAAGATATACGCACAGGGCAGAATGTGTAACACCCCCAAATTTACTACTGAAAAATTTCGTTAAATTTAAAAGAAGTTTAGCGGAAGCAAGCAATAAAATTGTAAATTCGGGGATATTACCGCCACACTTAGTACCAGATCGATTCATACCTACCGACCCGATACTAAGTGCTAAGGCTAAAAAGAATAGAATTAGAACAAATCATATCTAAGGCATAAGTTTTACAAAATCAGAGTGCGAAGGTCAAAAGTTATATTCCGAAATACAACTTAAAAGTCCATACATCAGAGTACTTAAAATAACGGAGTAACAAGTACGATAAAACCCTTGAAAATTTAAGTACAACACTTATGACTTCCAAGACGAATACGATTACACAAAACAAATTCCGAAGGGTAATTATCCGGACCACTTACTCACTCAAGTCAAACCTTCCACCCCAATTTAGCAACCGATCAAAACCTGCATCAAAGGTCTGCTCCCCACCATTGGTGGATCATCACAGGACCCATTCAACCAGTGTAGTATCAGTACGGGTCCAGTACTGAGTAAGGGCGTAGGTGCCAAGGCCCACGCACAAAGATACATAACATAGCAGACATAGCATAGATACATAGATCGAATGCAATAACACATATAAACCACACAGGTTACAGACCAAATGTCACTTTTCTTTTATCAGGTCTCTGAATATAATCGATCATCATCTTGTCCAGACCCTGTGAGTGCGGGAACCCCACTATTATAGCCGGTGGAACGGTCGCGAGGGCCATGCCCTGCCACTATTATAGCCGGTGGAACGGTCGTGAGGGTAAGATACCCTACCACTATTATAGCCGGTGGACCGGTCTGGCTCCGACTCACAAGGTATTCCACTGTAACCATTTATATCTTTCCCATGACTTATCACTTTTACGTTTAGTTTGTTGAGCACAAAATCCCCCACTATTATAGCCGGTGGAACGGTCGCGAGGGCTTATGCCCTGCCACTATTATAGCCGGTGGAACGGTCGCGAGGGTAAAATACCCTGCCACTATTATAGCCGGTGGACCGGTCTGGGTTCGGCTCAACATCTTTCTCTGTAAGTCGTTAGTGTCTTAAAGTATCTTATTCGAGGGCATATCTTTGTCATGCATGGCCAGAGTTCTCAACCCATCACATCAAAACTGACGACATAATCGTACTATCACATGTTAATAAAACATAAGTGCACGTCTTGTTTCCAAGCCACATTACCCACGAAACAAGTAAGATAACGACATTTAGAATACAACACAGCATTCATATAAGGCATCCACAGCACATAGGACACAGGTCACACATCCAATCTTATCTATATCCTCACTCGGTTTAGGTCACCGAGCTGTCTCCTACGCTTATATTAAGCTACTAACACCCTGTGTATTTAACATACTTCTCGCATCGAAAACCCAAATCATGACCCTCAACTCAACTCCCCCACATACGTCACTCTTCCCCATAAATTCTTATTATTTCCCTTTTTTTTCCACCTCCTCAAATTAGGGTTTCCATCCCAAACCCTAGTCGGTCCCTATGTACCCTTATTTTATCCCACGTACTATTTTTCACCTCGAGCCTCCAATACTCCCAAACAACTTTCCGTTACCTTCCCCACGGCCCAAAAGTAACTTTCCATACGTAAGGTTCGCCCCCATGCGGACCTTAACCACCCCATGCAAACCCTAACACTTCCACCATGCCAACTCTATCATCCCCATGCAAACCCTAGTGTTCCCCAAGTAACTTTACTTTCTTCTACTCTCCTATTTATTTAATCCCCCCTTTTCCCATTCATTCATTAATCATAACCTGCCTAGGTCATTCTTACCTGCGTTAGCCAACATACTTCCCTTTGGTTTTCCTATTTGCTTATTTTTCTCTTTCAAAGCCCCCACTCCACAACTCCTCATCAAAACATTCTAACGTGCATGTCACATCACACCATATCATCCTTGTATCATGCCATACTAGTACATATAAGCCAGAGTACGGAAACGTACCTCGGTTCCATGTTGCGCTACACGGTAGAACAGATAACATACACGTAATATAGCATATAAAACACACGAGGCATCCAAGGCAAATAAAACATGTAATACACACAAGCGGCCTTAGTTACGTCCTTACCTAAATCGGCGCCGGGCTTGGAGCACGCTCCTATACCTCTGGTGGTTTGACCCGGTTCACCTATAAGAGGGAAATACTTAGGGTTAATCTCCCTCTACCGAACTTATCAAAATTCCTATCTTACCCCTATCATGGCCTAATGCTAAGGCTAATATTAATGATGGGGTTTAAAAAGGGTAGGTTATTACTATTCTTACGATAGCTTGAACATATTATCACCAATTAAAGTAGGTTTTACCAAATCCAGAGTTTTAAGGTGGGTGTTTCAATATTATTAATAACAATTACCCATAATACTAACAATAATAAAAATACTACCAATAATAATAGTACTCATAATAAGGATAATAATAGCTATAATGATAATAATGGTGATAATAATAATTGAGATCATAGTAGCATTAGTGATAGTAATATTACCGATAATAATAAAACACTAACACAACCATAATCCTTCAAATGACAATATCAATAATAATGATAGTAATAATAATAACAATAACAATAATAATAATAGCAGTAGTAATAATAATAATAAAAGTAGAGGGAGTAGTAGTAATGAAAACAATAATAATAATAATAATAATAGCAATAATAATAATAATGGTAAGGATAATAACAATAATACTATTAATAGTAATAATAATAATAGCAATAATAATAACAACAATAATAATAGTAATATTAATAATAACAACAATAATAATAGCAACAATAATAATAATAATATTAATATTAGCAACAATAATAATAATAATAGTAATAATATAAATGATAGTGAGAGTACTAGAAATAATACTAATAGGAATAATAGCGATACAATAATAGTTAGAAAGATAACATAATGACACTAGTATTAATCATAGTAATAATAATAGTAATGATAGCGATAATGATAGTAAAATAACAATACCCATAATAATAATTACAATAATAATAACAATACAATAGTTGTGGCAAATACTAGGCATAACAAAAATACTAAGGTAATGATATTAAAGTATAACGTTAAGGATAATAACGATGGTAATAATCGATAAAATAATAAAAGCGTTAAGTACAACAACAACAACACGATAATAACAAGGATAATAATAATAATATAATAATAAGGATAGTAACGATAATAATAATAATAATAATAATAATAATAATAATAATAATAATAATCATAATCATAATAATAACAACAACCATAATACTAACGTTGATAATAAAAATAGCAAAGATAATAATAATAATGATAACAACAACAATACTAATAATAATAATAACAGTAATAGTAATAGCAATAATAATATTAATAGTAAAATAATAACAATAATAATAATAATGGTAATAATAGTGATAATAATAATTCTAATAGTAACAATAATAATAACAGTACTAATAATAATAATAATAACAATAATGATAATAATAATAATAATAATAGTAATAATAATAATAACATAGCCATAAGAATAGTAACAGTAACGATAATGATAATAATAATAAAAACAATAATAATAGTAGTAATAATGATAGTAATGCTCATAATAATATAAATAATAATAATAAAACTAATAATAATAATAATAGTAATAATAATAATAATAATAATAATAAGGGTGGTAGTATTAGTAATAATAATAATATTAGTAATAATAATGATAATGTTAATATTAATCATAATAATACTAATAATAGTAGTTAATAATATTAAACCACTAATCACTTTTATTTATTTATTTATTTATTGATTATTATTATTTACTTATTTTATTTATTTATTTATTTATTTATTTATTTTAAGACTTAGGGTTCAGGGTGTTGACAACCTGACTGAGGTGGTGGCGGCGGCGGCGGCGCGGCGGCAGCAGCGGCGGCGACGGCGGCGGTGGAGGAAGGGAGAGAGGGGAAAATGGAGGTGGAGGCTAGGGAAGGGGAAGCTAGGGGAAATGGGAGGTAAAGGGTGGTAGAGTAGGAACCGCTGGTTGTTTTGGGGGGTAGTGGCGGTGCTGTGGGCGGCGGCACAGCCGGCGGTGGCTCCCCACCATTGGTGGATCATCACAGGACCCATTCAACCAGTGTAGTATCAGTACGGGTCCAGTACTGAGTGTGGCGGTAATATCTCCGGATTTACAATTTTATTGCTTGCTTCCGCTAAACTTCTTTTAAATTTAATGAAATTTTTCAGTAGTAAATTTGGGGGTGTTACAGAATGCCTCTGATCCACTATTATAGCCGGTGGACCGAAAAATAACCGCACAGGGAAAAACGCCTCTGATCCACTATTATAGACCGTGGACCGGATCATGGCCCTGACTCACATGGTGTTTCGCTTTAAGTACTTAGTATCTTTCCCATGGATTAACTTATTCATTTTTTTTGTCAAGCACGAGATCCCCCACTATTATAGCCGGTGGACCGGAAGATAACACACAGAGCAGAACGCCTCTGATCCACTATTATAGCCGGTGGACCGGAAAATAAACGCATAGGGTAGAACGCCTCTGATCCACTATTATAGCCGGTGGTCCGGAAAATAAACGCACAGGGAAAAACGCCTCTGATCCACTATTATTGCCGGTGGACCGGATCATGGGCTCAACTCAACATCTTTCGCTTTACGCGATTAATGTCTTATCAGTGTCTTATTAAATCACACATCACCCTTAACATGCATGCCCACTACATTCTACTACTTTCCTTTCAAGAGGGCCCGTCCCATATGTTGAGACTCGTTCACCCTTAGTCACCCTCGACATTATTTTCCAATTAAGCTCACACATAATGAGAGACCAACTCCTGGAAGCGTAGGTTAAACCCAACACCCTATGGCATCGATCTCGCCTATTCTTACCTCTAGGGTTTTCCCCTTGGAAACCCTAGTTGGGTCTATGTGGCCCAACCCCTTCTCACTTACCTTACCATTATTTATTCTTCACCCCACATCTCACCCTCATTAGGTCAAACCCCAAGGCATATCACTTTACTCCTCGATTTCGCATGTGACCGACAAAACCCTAGTTGGCCACATCAAACCCTAGCACCTTACTTATTCCACAAGTAACCTCTCTCTTTTCATCCCCAAGTCTCTTCTTTCACATAGAAACCCATGCCCATCTTTTATATAGTAGAATTCTCACTCTAACCCATACTCCACCCCTCCTTAATCATCCTCACTCTCGTACTCCCCAATTTTTTCACCCTCTTACCGAAACCCTAGTTAGGCACCTTGTGCACCCTCGTACCAACCTACGTACTATTTTTCATCCCAAGTCTCCAATCACTCTACACCTCTCCCCATCTCTCATTTACACCCAAATTCAACTTTTCTCACGTAAGACACACCCCCATGCAAGAGTTAGTCACCTCATGCAAACACCCCAAGTCACCATGCAGATTTTAAAGCCCCCATGCATGGTTCTCAACTTTCATTTATTTTAGACATTCTTTCCACTTAAAGCTTCTCTCATGGATGATGAGGTACTTGGGTCTACCCGATATTCTCCCTTAATAGTCTCATTTCCCATTCCTCTCCTGTTATTCTTTTAGTCCCATTCCATAATACCAAAACCCTAGCATGCATGTCCTAGAGGGTAGTATCAACACATCATAAATATCATACATAAACATGTCATGCTCATGTGATATAAGGCGCACACATCATACCTCATTATCCACGCTGTGCTACACAAAACAGGTTATTCATAACACATGCATAATACACATTAACATGGCATACTCATCATTCATCAACACATCACATCACACATAGCACAAGGCCATAGCTTCGTCCTTACCTAGGTAGGCACCGAGCTTAGAGCATGCTCCTCTAGCTCTTTAGGGCTCGGATCGGGGTCACCTATGAAAAGGGGAAAAATGCTAAGTATTGGTTTCCCTTATAAATACTATCAACCCTTATTCTAGTTTAGGATTAGGGTTCTTATCCTTAATAGGGGTGTTATACAAAACTAGGGTTTTTACTCTAAAATTATTATGCTAAGCATTACTAATCGATATATCTTTATTTTCAATACTTATCGTTACACTTATATTATTAGACCCGTTAGTTCCATTCTTATAATACTAGTGTTCGCTAGTAATAAATAATAATAGTAATAATAATAATAATAATAATAATAATAATAATAATAATAATAATAATAATAATAATAATAATAATAATAATATATATTAATAGACAAGTAATAGTGACCACTAGCAAGTAATAGAAGATTAAGTCCCTAATAATGGTAATAATGGTATAGGTATAGCAACAATACAATAATAATAAGTACAATACCCACATAAGGTTGGAATAAGTAGTAATAACACTAATAGTGGTAATAACCATAATGATAGTAATAATAATAATAATAATACCAACACTAATGGTTAAGTATGATGAAAGCTAGGGTTTTGGAGGGATGATGGCCTTGTAAGAAAATAACACATTTATGATAGAGAAATTAATAATGACAATATTAATAGTAATGACAATAATAGTAATAATACTAATAACAAAATAATAATAATGTTAATAATAAAGATAATGACATTAACTCTAAGTTAAGTATAATAGGGGTTAGGGTTGGAAGGGGTGATAGTATGATAACATTAAGGATAATAATAAAAATGGTATTAATTAATAATGACAATAATAATAATAATAACAATAATAATAATAATAATGATAATAAGTATAATAATACTAAGGATGCTAAAAATAATTAACACTTAAACAACAAGGATTTAAGGGTTGGGAGAGTTTAGAGGGCCACCTAGGGTTTGGTGGCACAAGTGGCGGTGCACGGCACACAGCGGCGGCGGCGGCGGTGATGGGGGGAGAAGGAAGGTGGAGAAGTGGTGGAGGGGGAGGAAGGAAAAGGAGAGGTTGGCAGGGGAAACAGAGGGTCTAGGGAGG
Organism: Tamarix chinensis; assembly: GCA_030549775.1. Taxonomy (NCBI): domain Eukaryota; kingdom Viridiplantae; phylum Streptophyta; class Magnoliopsida; order Caryophyllales; family Tamaricaceae; genus Tamarix; species Tamarix chinensis. The sequence continues at coordinate 22,340,757 of CM060173.1, read as the reverse complement.
TTGGGGAAGCTCCCTTGGTGGTTTTAGAAGGTAGAAGGGGTGCTGGAAGTGGCGGCACGACGGTGGGCAGCGGTGAGAAGGGCGGCGGGGTTCAAAGCTGGGTTGATCGGGATGGTCACTTTGCATGGCTAGGGTGGCGCGTGCGGAGCAAACCAAGGGGTGAGGGAGGCCTAGGTCGGTGGAGGGTGATGTAAGAAAGAGTTTTGGGGGTGGATCGAGCGGCGGCGACGGGGTGGCTGTCTAAAGTAAGGGTGGTGCGGGGAGGTTTTCTGGGCTATGGTTTCAAAAAAGCCCGATGCTGGGTCCTTGGGGGGGTATTTATAGGCTTGAAAATGGGGGAGTATCGAGAGAGGGGACAGGGGGAGGCAGGTCACCTGGCACGCCGGCTGGCGGTGGCAGGCTGACGCGAGTCTGCCATGGCAGACCTGCTGGTTGGTCGGGAAAAGAGAAAGGGGCAGGAGCAGGCCTGGTAGTGGTGTTGGGGGTGTCGGCCTGTCGGGGGAGGGTGGCTGGAAAGTTAGGAAGGGGGGAGGCGGCGTGCAGGCGGCGCAGAGGTTGCAGGCTTCGACGGTGCAGAACAACGCATATGCGTGGGGAAGACGAAGGAAAAGGAAAGAGGGTGGGCCGGTCAGTCTAGGGGAAGGAAAAGAAAAGGGATAGGGGAACCAGCTGAGCGGTTCGGGCGACAAGAGGAACTGAGCAAGCTTGGCACGCGAGACGAGAGGGGGAAGAAAACTGATCTAGGCCGGTGGGTTGGTCTAGTCAGGGGAAATGGGGGAGAGAAAGGGAAAAGGGGGGGGAGAGAAAAAGAGAAAAGGAAAATAAGGGAGAAAAAGGGATTAAGGAAAATAATTAGTGAAGAAAATAATTAAAATGACTTATGGGGTGAGTTATAGTATTTTTGGTAGATAATTAACATTTTAGTAATTTATCTTAATATATCTTATTATATTAGTTTAAAAAGGTAGCTTTTAGAAAAATATTGGTTTGAACCTTATTTAAATAAAATGAGTATGATAAAATAGGAATTTATTTATTTTAATTTATTAAACACTCACATCTAATTTGGTATCCTTAAAACCCACAAAATAATTAAGTTAAATAAATTTAAAAGGCAAAAATCCTCAACGTAATTAAATTAAATAAGTTTAAGAGTTAAATTATCCCTAATAAAAGTAATTTATTAAATTATAGGCTTTTAAAATTTTTGGAGGATTACAACTCCCTTACCTAAAATGTCACTGATCTTGGAGCACACTCCTATACCTCTTGAGGGCTTTGACTAGGCTCACCTATTATGGGGGAAAAACTAGAATTAAGTTCCCTCCTAAAAATATTATTATTTACTAACTTACCCTAAGACTAGCTTTTTAATTAAAATAATACTATACTAAAATTAACTATATGAAATACTACTAAAAATACTAATAATAATATTAATGTAATTCAAAACGAAAGGTGATATAAGGGTTTCTACCCTTCACCAAAATAATGCTAATAATGTTAATAGAATAATAATAATAATAATAATAATAATAATATTATTATTATTATTAAAAATATTAGTAATATTAAGAATATTAATAGCAATAATAATAATAATAATAACAACAACAACAACAACAACAACATAAGTTTAGAAATATACAAGGTAAGGTTTTCGACCCTACCTTCAAATAATGAAGGTACTATTCAATAATATTAATAATAATATTAATAGAAAATATTAAAGATAATAATAATAATAGTAAAAATAATAATAGTAAAATACAAGTGTGCGAAACCTCAACCTAAAATAGGGCTTCGGCCCTTCTTAGATAATTAAAAAAAATAATAAAATAATAATACTAATAATAATATTCATATTGATAATAAAACTTATAATAATACAAATAAATGCCTATAATTTGAAACTAACAACTTAATTAATTTAAGACTACTCTTGACCCTGCCAAGAAAATTTAGCATTAATATTACATCCAATAATAATAATAATAATAATAATAATAATAATAATGATAATGATAATAATAATAATAATAATAATAATAATAATAATAATAATGATAATGATAATTATAATAATTATAATCGAATAAATATTAAAAAATGGAATAAATTTAAATAAATATGGAAGAAGGGCTGAGAGGGTCTAGGGTTTCACCTTGAGTCAGCGGAGATGGGTGGCACTGGTGGTGGCCGGAAAAGAGGGTTAAAAGGGGAAAAGTTGGGGTTTGAGAAGAATAGATGGAGAATAAGGGTGGAGGTTGAGGTGTTGGTGGTAGCCTAGGCTGAGAGGAGTAAAGTGAGGGTGGTGGCATGAAAAGGTGTGGCGGCGCACAGCGGTAGAGGTGGCGGCTGAAAGGAAGAGGTGAAGTAAAAGAGGGGAGGAAAAGGATAAAGGAGAAAAGAAGGTTATGGCTAGGTGGAGGAGGATTAGTAGAAACTTGTGGGTGGTGTAGAAAGAAGTAGAAGTGGTAGATGTGGTGGCGAACGGTGACTTGAAGGTTGCGGGGGTAAAAATTTTAGTTTGATGAGCAGGGAACTTTGCACGACTATGGTGGCTTATGCGATACGAATCAAGGGAGATGGGTGGCTTAATTAGCTAGAGGGCAGTGCAGGGAAGACTTTGGTGGGCATAGGTGGCGGCGTAGTTGGCTAACGGCGGAGGGAAATTTGTCTGAAGTCACGGTGGTGCATAGGTTAGGATCTTAGGGTTTCAGGGAAAAAGTTTTGAAGACAACTAATCAAGGGGTATTTATAGAGTTTAAAGGGAATGGTAGGGTTTTGGAGGTCGGAAGGAGGGAAATGCATGTAGGGTTTGGGGTAGCCAGTGGCGTTAATCGACCAACATAAATTTAGGTCGTGCTCAACCTTTCGCGGAGGAAAAGGGGGAATTCGAGCGGGAGAAAAGGAAAATGGGTTAGACCATGCTGACTGCAAGTCAAGGGGAAAAGAAAGAGAGAGGAAATGGCCGGTCAAGTCATGCGCGGCCGGTGGCGCCATTTTCGGAGCTTCGAAGGTGCAGGTCGACGGCGGAGGAGGAAGGAGGAAGAAGGAGGTGAAACGGGTGGCTGGGAGAAAAAGAAAGAAAACAAAAAGAAGAAGAATCAGGCCAGTCGAAAATGGTTATAAGATTCTTAAATGGGACGCAACATTCCAGGGGAAGAAAGCACAAAACGCAGTGCCTCAGCTATTGAGGGAAAGAAAAGAAAAGAATGGTGCTTGGCCACAGAAGAAGAGAAAGAAAAGAATGGTATTGGGCCGCACCTCAGGCCCAAATCGGGAGGAATAAGGAAAAGAAGAAAAGATAAGAAAAATAAAGAAAAGAAAGAAAAAGGAAGAAGAAAAAGAAAAAGGAAAAAGGAAAATTTAGGGAGGTTGGGGTCAGATAAATTAATTAGAATATTTTGGGTAATTAAAATAAAATATTTAAATAAAATAATATTGAATTTCCTTTTTGGCTAATTTAGGGTTTTAAAAAGATTTTTCCTAAATTTATTTTTAATTAACAAAAATACCAAATTTTCCCTTATAAAAATATTTATAATTTCCTTATTAATATGCCCTAAATAAATCCTTCCCATTTCAAATAAAATAATTAATTACTTTAATTCCCTAATAAATCCTTATTTAATTATATTTCTTAAAATAAATATTTTTGGCGCATTTCAATACCCATTTCGGTATGGGTACAAATTTGAGTACAGGTACGGATATGGATACCCACCCTAGTTATGTCTTTATCGAGTCGGGATTGGGCCAAGAAATCTCCTATTCTGGTGATTTTGTGTTTGAGTTAATTTGACGTATCAGGTTTGTACTAACTTAACGAATTAGATCTTTTAGGTTTTGACGGGTCGGGTTGGGTTTAGGCCAAGCTAGTCCTAGATCGAATCACTTTAGATTTGGGTTGAATTGAACATTGACCACCAACATTAATTTAAATCATTATTCTCTTAAGCAAACATTAAGTTCAACTATAGCTAATCATATTATTAATAATGTGTTATTAATTGATATTTGTTTCTTATTATAGCTTTATAATATTGTGTTTTTATGAAAAAAAATCTGTATAATTAGAATATCAATGGTGAATAAGTAAGTTCACTATAAAATTAAGAAAAATAAATAAAATTTAAATAATAATATATTTTTAAAAGCTTTAAATAAATAATAATACATTTTTTTATTATTATCACAACTTATTAATATTTAATTTGGTTTTGTCGAGTTGGGTCGAGTTGATAGTGGGTCTGGTTGGTGGCAGGTTGGGTTGATAATAGGTTGGGTTGATGTCAAGTTACGGGTTGGAGTTAGGTTGGGTTTAGATCAAGTCAAATTTCTTATATTCCGGTTAGTATCGAGTCAAGTTAGTTTTGGGTCAGGTCAGGTTGATGAATTTATGGGGTCATGTTGAGTTAGGTTTTGTGCAATTCAGGTTGAGTCAGGTGGATCGGATATACTTTTGCTAGCTCTAGAAATAGCGAGCTACAAAAACCTAATTTACATATGAGAATAACTTATGGTTGACAATAGGTTTTACAATAATGAGGTCTTGCAGAAGCTTGTTATATTATTCTCCATATATGCCATAGCTTGAATGTTTCAATGTCTTGTACATGAAAAATGCCTCAAGTGTCTTCTCTCTACAAACTTGTTACATACCTGCAAGAAAATGTTGAAGTATCTTCATTATAAATATTATCAAACAAATCTAAGATGATTGTTTCCATTATTAGAAGTGCCAATTTCTCATTATCAAGAGGATCATGAAATGCTAGAGCATTATTCTCCCCAAGTTGAGAAGAATTTTTCCTCAAATTTGCATCATCTTAATATGGAGACAAATCACCTACATTATACGTTCTTGATACTACACTATAATAATAAGGTAAATCAAATGAATAATCATTACCTCTAAACTTGTCTAAATGTAACAGCCCTAAAATTTACAGCGGAAAATTTCATTTGTTATGGAAAACCATGCACTAGAAATGGACAGTGCTATCACTATGATTAGTACAGGATTGACCCCTAGCCAATCTCATATTAACCATAGTGCTAAAGGTACAAAATTATTAACACTAATGATCAATAAAAACCATAATAGTTCAACATTCATAAATAAAACCAGAGTATGCAATATCAGGGTTAAAGAACTAAAATAAGGTACAAAACAACTCCATCTACGGGGAAATAAAAAGGGTAGAAATAATAGAAAAACAAGTCCAAAGAACACCCTCTTAAACCCCACACCAGGTGTATCAGTTCATCTCTCTGTTCCACCCAAGGCATCATACGTATCAAAATCATCAAGGGTATCATCTCTTACTTGTACAAACTTAGGAGGGGTGACTGCTTGTAGGAATGAGCAGCATCCATGAAAGGGGTGATCAGTAAGTTACGTACTGAGTAAGGTAACCATATTGCTAAGACAAGGCATAACCAAAACCTAATTACTTTTTGTATTAGTGACTATCATGATGAAGTATTATGTGATGTTTTGCCTATGGATGATTGTGGTATTTTAATAAGAAGACTGTGACAATATGATAAAAATTCAATTCTTGATGGTGTGACTAATGAATACACTATACTTAAAGGTAAAAAAGAAATATAAATTGAAACTATCTCAATGTGGCCATATGTAACTTGTTGAGAATAAGAATAACTTATTCTTATGTGAACAGGATATAATTAATTGCACTGAAGATGAAGATGTTTGCTATTCTTTAGTAGTTAAAGAATGTCAATTGGGGGGGGGGGAATTCTTATAATTTAAACCTTACTAGATTATTTGATGAATATAATGATGTATTTGCTCATGAATTACCTCCCGGACTGCTACCTTTTAGAGGTATAGAGCATGCTATAGAGTTAACTCCTAAAATGCCTTTACTTAATAAACCTACATATAGATGTAATCCAGAAGAAGATAAGGAATTACAAAGAGAAACACAAGAGCTAGTAGATAAATTTTATGTGAAAGAAAGTATGAGTCGTTGTTGTATACCTACTTTGCTAGTTCTTAAAAAAGATGGTGTCTAGAACATGTGCATAGATTCTAGAGCCATAAATAATATAACTATCAAGTATATATTTCCTATACCTAGACTTGATGACATGCTTGATGAATTTTTTGGTGCACATGTTTTTTCTGAAGTTAATATAAGAAGTGGTTATCATCAAATGAGAATTAGAGAAGGATATAAGTGGAAAACAACCTTTAAAAATAGGTATGGTCTTTATAATAGGACTATTATGCCTTTTGGGTTATGTAATGTACCTATTTCTTTCATGAGACTAATGAATGGAATTCTTCATCCTTTCCTAGGTAACTTCATTGTGGTTAATTTGGATGACATACTTGTATATTGTAAGAATGAACATGATCATCTTGTGTATCTAATAAAATTATTTGATAAGATAAGGGAAACTAAACTATATAGAAAACTAGAAAAATGTGAATTTATGATTCCAGGTATAGTTTTTCATGGTTATGTTATAAGTGGTAAAGGTATTAAAGTTAATCCTACTAAGATACAAGCTATTAAAGAGTGGCCTACTGCTAAGGATGTTCATAAAGTAAGAAGTTTTCTTGGGTTAGCTAGTTTCTCTAGGAAATTTATTAAAGATTTCTCTACTATAACTGCACCTATTACTCATCTCATGAAAAAAAGGGATTTTTAATTGGGGAAATGAAGCCAATAAATCTTTTGAAGTTCTTAAGGATAAATTATGCAATGCACCTGTGTTAGCTATGCCTAATTTTGACCTACATTTTGAGGGAACTTGAGATTCTAGTAGAGTAGGTATTGGAGGAGTTCTTTTGCAAGAAGAAAAGACCTATTGTATACTTTAGTAAATTATTAAATGGTATGATATTAAAGTATTCAACATATGACAATAATTTATTTGCCATCATACGTAGTTTAGAGACAAGGAGTCAATATTTGAGGCCTAAATCCTTTATATTACATTCTGATGATGAGAGTTTGAAATATATACATGGTTAATAGAAAATTAGTCCTAGATATGCAAAGTGAATAAAATTCTTACAATCCTTTGTGTTCTCTAACCAACACATAGATGGAAAATAAAATATGTTAGTCCGTGCTCTTTCTCGAAGGTCTACATTACTTGTTATACTAGATGCTAAATTTATAGATTTTGAAATGCTAAAAGAATTACATTCTAAAGATTGAGTCATTAGTGATGAATATAAAGAATGTAAAGAAAATGTATATTATTGAAATTCTTCATTTTAAGATGGATTTTTATTTAAACTTAATAGATTTTGTATATCAAGATCAAGTATAAGAGATTTATTTATCAAAGAAGTGCATGAAGGAGCTATAATGGGACATTTTGGTACTCAAAAGACATTATAACTATTACAAGAGAATTTCTATTGGTCATGCATGATAAAAGGTGTACAACTTATATAAAACTGATGTGTTACGTGTAAAAATAGTAAAATTTTCTTTTATAATGGTTTATTTACAACATTACGTATGCTTAGTTGACTATGGGAAAGATTTAGTATGGAATTTTTCTAAATGTTGCCTAGAACACAAAGAGGTAAATACTTTGTTATGGTTGTGGTAGATATATTTTTTAAAATGGCTCATTTTGTTCTACGCAATAACAATGATGATGTTATATATGACACTGATTTGTATTTCAAAGAAATTTTGAAACTAAATGGTGATGTAGGAGCAAAAACTCAAGAATTGGCTTTCATAATTGTGGAACTACTTATTCTTCATTTTGAAAGTGTCTCCCGTAAATTTAAATACCAATGAATGGTTACGTTGCTCAAAAGGTAACAAACGAGTAATTAAGCATCTACATGCATGTGCATAGCATGTAAGGAGGGAGTGATCACGTGCATGGGGAGTATATTGGTAGGATTTTTGTGAAGTATTAAGTGATTTAGCTAATTTATTAATTAATTAGTAAAGTAGGAGAATAAAGTTAGCATAAAGGTAGCATAATATCTTTTAGCTTGGAATCTTTTGGAATATGCTTTAGCTAGTGGTAGAAAGTTTATATTATGCATGAATGTTGAGCATATTGTATTGGAGATTGAATTAAATTGAAGTTGAAGATCAACATTGAATGAATTATGTATGAGTTCAAATTCAAGTAAATCGAATCTATGTGAACGGTTTCGCTTGAAAGTTTTAATCTCTTCGTTTGTGTGAATTAGAGATTAATCCATATATTTTATAATATTCTTAATCCATATTTTACTTCCATAATTACCATCAAAATCCTATTCAAATTCAAAGTAAAACCTAGCCCTAAATCAGTATATAAAAATAAAACCCTAAACCATCCATTCGAAACCCTAAACCATCTCTACCAACCAAAAACCACCTTATTCCCTCTTTTCTAACCAAACCTTAGCCCTAAACCATGATTCTAATCTGCATCCAAACCGTATCTTTCGAAGCTCAAAATTATCATCAATCCATCATCGAATGCATAGACTAATTAGTGTGTTCCATTTGAACCATCATAATTGTTAAACTATCATCACCAAATCATCATCATCCCTCTTCTACCATATTCGAACCACCATCATCTTGATTACATCACCTTCAAAGCCTTAATCTTTTAACTCACCATCACTGAGCCTTTATCATATTATCTAAACTCCATTCAAATCTTAATTTCACATAATTAAAGATTACACTCTCCTACGCACATCAAATGGCATCCCTAAAAGTATTAATTTGGGTAGAGATGTCAAGTTTATTAATTACCTTTGGCAGACATTATCACACATGTTAGGAACTACTTTGTTATTTAGTACTTCACATCATCCACAAATCGATAGAGAAATTGAAGTTAAGAACCATACTCTTGGCATTTTATTAAGAGGATTAGTAAGCAAAAGTAATAAATATTGGGATATTTAGTTAGCTCAAGCAGAATTTACTTACAATTGAATTCCTTCAATTACTACTCACTCAAGTTAATTTGAGATTGTGCATAGGGTGAAAACTTACATGCCAATTGACATGGTATCTTTGACAAAAGGTGAGTTTAAAATTTATAAAGCCAAGGAATGAGTTGAATTCTTTTAAAAGACTCATCAATAAATCAATGGAAACATTGAACGAGCCAATGAAAGGTATAGAAAACAAGCTAATAAATATCGCACTCCATAAGCATTTTCTCCTAGTGATTTAGCTTGGTTACATTTGCATAAAGAAAGATTTCCTAATCTAAGAAAACATAAGCTAATTCTAAGAGAAGATGGACCATTTAAAACCTTTAGAAAATTTAGAGAAAGTTATTATGATCTTGAAATTCTAGAACCCTATGGCTATGTTTCAAGCACATTTAATATTGGCAATTTATCTCCATGTTATAGCGATGTCAATTTTAGGATAAATTATTCTCAAGTTGGGGATAATGACATAGGAGAGTCTATGGATCCTCATGATACATTTAAGGATTCTCTTGTGAATGAGGGTTTGGCATTATCAATAATGGAGACTATTACCATATGTGTCGTTGATGATATAACTTTGATTAACCATAATAAGTATAATCTAAGTGATTCTTGCATGTATGTCACATATTTTTAGGGAGAATATTCAAGAAGTCAAAACACTTAATATTGTTTCTTATATTACAAGTTATTACAAGTTAAAGGAGCTATTATGTATGGAAGTCAAACTTTCAAGTAAAAAAACACCTAGTTATAATTTGTATGTAAATTAAGAATTTTTTTTATTTGTTTCCATGTAACAATTAGCTATATTAGTTTGTAATAATTTGTTGTTCGATTCATGTATTGTATTAGTTAGTATTATGTTGCTATTAGAGGTTAGTGAGCTAGTTATCCATGTCTGCATTAGCTTGGCTATCCTAGTATAATACTTAGCAAAGTATAGCTACATATACATATATACATATGTTGACACACTTGTAACATAAGAAGAAGAATAGTCAAAATATTTGAATGAAATAACAAGTTAATGCTTCGTTATCTCTCTCTTTGAGTTAATATCTTCCTAACACTACTTGGGGTAATCTTAGTTAGAGCCTTTGAATATGTTCTTGGAGAAACACTCAAAGATTCATTCTTTTTTAATCTTGTTTTGAATATTCATAGTTTCTTTTCATATTTGTTGAATCTTGCTTGAAGATTCATATTTCTCTCCTTAATCATCATCCCATAGAACCACACTTCCTTCTAAACCTTTGAATTCTCTCTTAGACTTTGAAGATCCACATAAAAAATGTTCAATTATACCTCCTTCATGTATCCCTTTAATAATTAAGTCTTTAGTACTCAATCTAGGGACATAAAGTTTATTAAATCTGAATAAAAATCCATTTTGTAATGTATAATTACCATGGTATCCATTTTCTTTATCTACATGATACTCTTCAACAATTTTTTTGTCATTAGGTTATAATTTCTATAAGATATCAAAGCCTAACAATTTATCATCCAACATGACAAGTAATGTATACCTTCTAGATAGAGCATCGACTACTACACTTTCTTTTCCATTGAAGTTTTTGGCAAAGAAATCAAAGGATTGTAAGAATTTTACCCACTTTGCATGTCTTGGAATAACTTTTGAACCATGGAAATATTTCAAACTCTCATAAATAAGATGAAAACAAAGGGTTTAGGTCTCAAATAATGACTCCATATCTCTAGACTATGTGCGATGGAAAATGTTTCCTTGTTATATGTGGAGTAATTCATTTTAGTACAATTTAATTTTTCACTGAAGGATGTGATAAGGTTTTTTAGAAATCCCCCTATTCCTACTCCATTATCATCATAAGTCACAAAGAGTAGGTCAAAATTAGACAGAGATAGTAGAGGATCATTGCATAATTTATTTTTAATTGTCCCAAAGTCTTTAGTGGCTTCATTCCCACAATTAAATTCTCTTTTTTTATGAGTTGAGTAATAGGTGCAACAATTGTAAATAAATCCTTAATAACTCTCCTATAGAAATTAGGTAACCCATGAAAACTTCTTACTTGGTGAATGTCATTAGGATTAGGCTACTCTTGTATATCTTATATCTTTATAGGGTTAAATTTAATACCATCACGACTAACAATATAACCAAGGAAAAATACACTTAACGCATAAAATCACACTTTTCCAATTTTCCAAAAAGCTTAGTTTGCCTTAATTTATCAAATATTTTCCTTAGATACGTAAGATGGTCCTACGAGTTTTTTCTATACACAAAAATGTCATCCAAATAGGCTACAATGAAGTTAACTAGGAAAGGGAAAATAATTTCATTCATTAGTCTTGTCAAGGAACTAGATGCATTACACCACCCAAAAGGCATAACGATCCATTCATAGAGGTCATACTTAGTTTTAAAAGTCATTTTCTATTCGTCCCTTTTCCATTATTCTTATTTCATGGTAATTACTTATTTGATCTGTTTTGGAAAATACACACACAACACATAGTTCATAAAGATTTTCATCTAGTCTAGGTATAGGAAAATGTCACTTGATAGTTATATTATTTATATATTTAGACTATATGCACATGTGCCAAGTACCATCTTTCTTAGGGACTAGTAAAGTAGCCACACAATAAGGGATTATACTCTTTCTCTTACTTTTCCCTTATCTAATATATTTTGTATTTACCTTTGCAATTCCTTGTATTTTTCTGGTGTATATCTATAAATAGGCTTATTTGGTAGAGGCATTCGAGGTATTAAATATATCGCATGTTCAACACCTCTTTTAGGTGGTAGTCTAGAAGGTAAAACATCAAGAAACATATCTTTATATTTATTAATTATCTTAGTGGGATTTGAGTTATTAGAGTTATTTTTCCCAATTGGAGATTCTTTTTATTAATAAGGCATAGTTAATACCCACCTCCTGAACGTAATTAATCATGGCTTTCTCATGTAGAAATAAAATATTTTTAGCTTCGGTGAGCTTCATATTATGATATTGAGATGGTTTTAATTTGTATTTATTTTTCTCCTTATACACAATATATTTATTAGTCACACCATCATGGATTTTATTTCTATCTTATTGCCATGGTCTTCCTAATAAAATACCATAAGAATCCATAGGTAATACATCATACAAAACCTCATCATGATAGTCACGAATGCAAAAAGAAAGTAAGGTTTGCTTAAAAACCTTAGCCCTTTTTTCCATATTAATCCATTATAAAGAATAAGGTTTAGGATGATTAGTAGTCACTAACCCTAATTGTTTGACCATATTTTTGCTTGCCACATTAGTACATGAACCATTATCTTCAATGATCCTACAAACCTTTTCACCAATTTTGCACTTTGTTTTAAAAAATATTATCCCTTTGTGTAGGTTAATCATTAGGTTATATTTGTAATACCTATTGAAGTAAAATTCATTGATTACTATATTCTTCATAGATACTTAATGTATCATCATTATATTCATTTCCTAGGTTGTCATTATCATCGCATGGTTTCTTATCCTCTATTTCATTTAAGATGAAAACTCTTTGATTAGGACACTCTCTTGCATAATGACCATATAATTTATATTTAAAACATTTCTTAGTAGACATATCACCAAATCTTTTTTCCCTTTTTCATCCTGGTTAGGGATTATCTTTTTATCATTGGAAGAATATGCATATTACTTAATTTTTGAAGTAAATGCATTAGAATATGGTTTGGTTGAAGTTGAAGAACTTGGTTTAGTTTAAGTATTGGTTAAATTAATTTGATTTTCAAATTTTAAAGCTAAATTGATCAAATCATCAAGACAATCATAGGCAAATATTTCCGCCTTATCACAAATCAAGTTATTAAGGCCACCTAAGAATGTAGCACATTTTTTCGTTTTCTCTCTTATATACCTCATATAAGTGTGAGTCTTTTAAATTGTCTAGTGTATTCCTTAACACTAATAATTCCTTGTCTTAGATTAGTCAAGTTAATGTCATTTTTTTCTCGTACTCTCTAGGAATAAATTTCTACCTTAGGTGTTATTTCAGTTTTTCCCACGACTTGATTTTAGATTTATTGTGCCTTTCACGAGTTCTATTTTGGTTGACATACCAAATCCTAGCAAACTTTTAAAACTTGATTAGCAATTTTACATTTAATTTCATCATTGTACTCTTTAAATTCAAATATTGCCTGAATTTCATGAAACAATTAAAAAAATAACTCAACATATAATTCACCATAAAAATTAGGAAGGTTAAGTTTGATACCTTTGTTGAAAATTTCCTTGGTGACTTTGGTTGTTGTGGGATCCATTTGAGTTAAATTTGTTAGTAGGTTCTTCATACTCCATCTTTAGGTTGATATGACCACCTTTAACTTGCACCACACATCTCCCCATCCCTTCAACACGATCATTCGTTGCTTCTATAGTGTTGTTCATGTGTTGAAGTGTCTGTTGATTACCCATCCTTGTTTATAATCATTATAGTTCACTTTAAATGGATTAGAGTTACTAGAGTTGATGGTTGGTGGTGTTAATACTTGTTCAGAGTTGGTGTAAGGTCTCAAACATTATTTTTATGGAGATTTCTTCACCCATTGTAGACTCCTTGCACGAAACATCACTTGTTGATATGCTTAAGTATATAGGGAATATTATTGATGATGTTTTCAAGATTCTCATAGGGTTCGTAAAAGGATAATTAAAGAGGGAGAGAAGAGGAATGTGTAGAATGTACTTTCTAAAATTTTGGTGTTGAGATAAACGATTTCTTGATAAAGAAATATAGGTGGTATATCAATTGTAATAGAGGATGAAGCTGAATGGAAATGATAGCTCCCAATGAAGTATGATACTCAAGGATGATTGTGTGAGATGAAATGATATTTGAATACGGGAGAGGGTATTCCAACTTTTATAAAGTAATGGGGCATACTTCGCACATGAATTTGTTGAAAATGAATAAATAAATTGAATTAAGGTTGAATAAAGATGAAGATATTAAAATATTAAAGAAGAAGATATGGATTGAATATCTAAGATGAATATTTAGCGGTGGTAGGTTGAATGAGAAAGGTTGGGGTTGAACATTTTCATACAACTAAAATGGAAATGAGGATCTTAAATTCCAAATTTGAATATTCAAAGGAATTATTGAAATAGGATCGAATGGTGGAAGATATACAAAAGGAAATTCAAAGACTATTTGTAGGGATGGTCCAAAGTTCAAAATTTGCATGGCTGCATTGAATGGATCTAAAAATACAGAACCACGTGATGATGGCTAGCATATCAATGGGTTGAAAACCCAATGTAGCTTTGATACCAAAATGATGTGGATTTGCTAAGGATATAATGAATTGTGAAGGGTTGGAGGTTGGTTTGTGGTTCGGTTATATCTTGAATGTCTAAATGTCTTGTACACAAAAATGTCTTAAGTGTCTACTCCTTGGAAATATGCATATAACCCTTTCTATTATTAGAAAAATTAATTTCCTATCATCAAGAGGATCATAAAATGCTCCCATATCACTCTTTGTTTTATTAGGAGGCCTCCTTCTATTTTGATCATATGATGGTTCAACACCAACAAATTATTCATGACTCGGTTGTAATTTGTATGATTTTGTTACACTTCCATGTGATTGTGCATTTGATCCTCCTTTTTTTTCATTCACGAAGGACCCATAATGGTAAGTATAAAATACCATATAAGTGTTATAATACCAAGAAAGAGGGATGGATTCAAACCTGAAATCTTTGATACTTAGGAGTTGTCGTTAACTACAAGGTTAAACGTCGTCTAGTAATAACAATGGTTATAATGACCACTATTGATTGATGTATAACACATCCCATTGTTTGATAATCATCTCCATCCATTTTTCTAATTCTTACATCCCATGAATATGAAACAAATAACCTTTTTATTAAACTTGATCCATTCTTAATTTGGTATAAATACATAACATATTCATTTAAATACTAAAAAGTAATTAGCTGATGGTTTTGTTTTCCATACTGTCTCATATGGTTAGATAAGTCCCTGCCTTTCTTGAGGTAACCTATTGGGGATATATGCAGATGGTTTCATAGACTCTACTAAACTTTGAGGTGGAATGTTCTTAGAGTGTGACATACTTTCAAATGTTTCTTTGAAATGCTGATTTTTTTTCTTTTCTAAAACTCCATTTTGTTATGGAGAGATGGGAAAAAATAATTTTCTTCATATACCACATGCTTGCAGGAACTTAGGAAATTCCTTTGAAATGTACTCCCCCATTGTTGGTGCATATACACAAAATTTTCCACCCAAATTCTTTCTAAACCTTTGATTTGAAATCCATGACCTTTGCTATTGGTTTGAATTTTTCTTTCATGAAGCCTACCCATATTCACCTTGAGCAGTCATCAATGAATGTATTCATGTGCCATTTTCTACTTACTGGAAGATGCTTCTCCGGTCCAAAATAATTGAATGAACCAACTTGAATGGCATTTGTGCTTTGTATTTTTATTCTTAAAATGGTAAATATTAAGCTTTGCCATATTGATGACTTAAAAAAATGTATTATATCTTATTTTCAAATTATTAAGACCTCTTACCATCTCTTTCTTCATCATTGTCTTTAGCTTGATGTAGCTCATGTGCTCTAAACTTGCATGCCACAAATATGCTGTCTATTGTTTTTTCTTGTCTATGTATGTCCTTTATGTTAACATTACATAGATAGATTCTAGTTTTATTCCCTCTATAAGTGGTGGGATTATAGGCTTTAGATTTTAATACATGTTAACATCTTTAGGCCTGAAGATGTTAGTTGTGATATAGATAATAAATTCTTTTTCATACCAAGTATATGATTGACATTATCCTCCCATAGTTGATATGGATTGACAAGAGGAAAAATAATTATCTCTCAATAGGAGATATAAACAATCTATAATTATTTGTAGTGAGAATAAATTTCTTTCTCTTATACTCTGACATATTTTTGTAGCTTTTCCTTATTCGTGATCATGTGATTAGAACAAACATAACCAAAAAAATCCTATGATCACTATAATTAATTAGTTTATCACTAATCGTTGCTAGTGTTAGTTCTTCAGTTAACTTAGTGATGTATGATGCAAAAATTTCTTTCATAGCAAATGAAACTTGAAAATTACACTCCTCTTGGATCTCTTTTTCCTTGATAGTAGTAGCATTACTTTCTACCTTTGGAGCTCTACAATATTGACCAAGTTGACCTATTTAGCCACAATTATAATATTGATCATCTTGACAATGATAGTTTATTCTTCTTTCTTGTTTTTTGTAGCTGGGTTTATTACCTCTCCTTCATTATGAACCACTACTACCATAATCTCTTTGCTGCTTTGGTGTCCTCTTCGTGAGTTCTCACCTTCATCTTTGAATTTTGTACCTATTTTATCTTGCTAGGACCTATATTTTTTTTCAACCAGAGGATTATCATATTTGTTTAATGAACTTTAGGCAGTGTTCGGTTTGTTTCAAGTTTTTCAGTTTTTGGAAAGCTAAAACTAATTTTGTGTTAACTAAAATTATTTTAAAAAATAGTTTCCATATTCTAATTTATGTTTGCATTAAAAATATTATGATTACCATGATGGTGATTTACGATACTTATAGTAGTAGTAGCACCTGCAACAACACCAGTAATAGTAGGAACAACTACTACAATATAATATTATAACAATTTGAATTTTTTATAATTTAATTTTCTCTTAAAAATATTTATCTTTCTTTTAAGCATATTTTTTGAATGTGACTACACAAATTAAACTTTTTTTAATGTATTATTCATCACTTTTTACTATATTTTATGAGCTTCTACCTTTTATATTTTCAAAAATAATTCCGATTACTTAAATGATAGTTTGCTTAAATTATATTGAGGTATAACAAACTAAATTAAGCACCATACTTTAAACACATAGAATCTTAAAATAATACATTCTTAATTTTAGGCCATATTATATACTCAAATTTAAGAAATTTGTTTTAAAAAACATTATTATAAAAAATGAGAAAATATTACCAAACATCTAAAATAATGAATAAATGTATGAAAGTAGTAATAATGGGTGACGTGAAAGATTAAAGGACCAAAGGATGGAAAATTTACCCAAGTTGGCCCCACCTATAAACAAAAGGCCATTTTATTTGTATATAAGAAATAGGAAATAAAGGCTAATTTCATTTTATAGC
Organism: Tamarix chinensis; assembly: GCA_030549775.1. NCBI lineage: Eukaryota > Viridiplantae > Streptophyta > Magnoliopsida > Caryophyllales > Tamaricaceae > Tamarix > Tamarix chinensis. The sequence goes on along the minus strand of CM060173.1, from coordinate 22,323,548 downwards.
TACTATGCGCCTTTCTTATGACCATTTTTTTTTTACTTTGGTCAGCTTCCACCTCAACTTAGTTTTTCCTCTAAAAACAACGGTACAAAAAACTATGTTCATGTTTTTTTAAAAAGTGGTTTGAGAGCTTAGAAAACAATCTATAAAATAATGCACTTCACATTGACTGTTGGACGAGTTTTGAGTTCAATGCCTCCATTTAAACACATGAAAAAAAAAAACTAAAACTATTATAAACATGACCTTGAACATTTGATTATTAAGAATCCTTTAGTTAGCTAAAATTTTCTCCAACTCTATAGATGTTTTTTTATTGGCCCAACCTCTATAGTCGTAATTATCCCATTATATTTAGGATTTAATTTATGAATAATAAGTTCCCTTTTTCTTACATGGGTGATGTAGCACCCTTAATTTTCTAACCTTAACCTTACCTTCAGCTTTTTCATCTCAACCCCTAAATCTTTATTTTCTCTTTTTTTACACTTTAAAACCATAAATTTGATTTCAATACAGAGATAATTGAATGAACATTTTCTTTTGGTCAACTCAGTCAATTGGCCAATAGTTTTCCAAATCTATTCCTATAAGGAGTCTAATGGTTTACCTATTTATAATATCCCATTTGTAGAAAAGCCTAATTATAATCGATAATTATGTGTAATTAATTATAATAAATATTATAGGGTGTTTGTGCTAAAAATATTATTAATATGTTTATTATTATGGCATATTAGATATAAATTTAATTAGGTTAAAATTTAATAGATTTTAGGTTATTAAACTTAACCTTAGTTCGGATCGATAACCGTTATGTTAGATAACCTTAATTCTAGTAGCTAGATAATTTTACTAGGATATTTTACCCCAATTCTTTACCTAAATAACTTACCCCTACCCTATGCCAGATTTTCTTACCTCACCCTACTCTCTCTACCCTAACACAAACATCCTCCACACCTACCATGATCCACATGCCTCCCTCTGCCATGCTTGATTTCCTCCCCATATTTTTCTCCACCTTCTCCCTCATGCCACCATCTATTTAATTGCCACCTCCCTATCTTTTTTTTTATGTTGTATCTTAACCCCCAAATAGCATACACTCCTTCTCTTTCTCCGATCTTCCTTAAGTAAGAAGAAGCTCCATTATTTGTCATTTCATTGTTGCATCTTTCACTGGCTTACCCACAATTGTCAACTTCCTCCAAACATTTTGTCCTTGCTTCACTTTCCACTTCCGAAACCCGTATCCTAGCTGTAGCAAAATGTAACACCCCCAAAATTCACTACTGAAAAATTTCGTTTTATTAGAAAAAAATTACAGAAGCCAAAATATTAAACGGTGAATTTCGGGGATATTACCGCCACACTTAGTACCAGACCGGTTCACTCATACCGTTCTAATACCAAGTGCTAAGGCTAAGAAAAATGAGGTATAATTTGAAAGAAATTCAACATGCATAAATCAGAGTAGCGCATCAAATCGTTTACAAGAATAAAATCCACCAATGGTGGTTACACTAACAACATGACATTAAAAACCAGGAATTTAAAAGGAGAAAGAGAAAACCCTAACGGTACCGGATAATTCCTTACTCTCTTTCCCATTGCCCACTTGAGTAGCACTTGACAAAACTTGCAAAGGGCACTGCCCATTGAATAGGCAGGGGCCCCACGAAGGGAATCCCTTCAGTACTATGGTACTGAGTAACCCTTCAATACTACACTTAAAAACAAGCCCGCAATAAGACACATAATGCAGGCTATATACATATGTAATAAGAGGTGCATACATAATAATCACATATATAACAAGTTATAAGTCACGATTGATACTTTTGGGCCTTAGCCATGTCATAGTGTAAAATCAATACATTCGGGCCTTAAGCCATTATTCCGTCATCATTCAATCAATCTCATATTTTATATCCATATGAGTGCGAGAACCCCACTATTATAGCCGGTGGATCGGTCACTTATAAGGCAGAACGCACCTAACCACTATTATATGCCGGTGGATTGATCTCCAGGGCAAAACGCTCCTAGCCACTATTATTCTCCAGTGGACCGGTCTGGCCTCGACTCACATGGTGTTCCACTATAAGTGATTAGTATTTTTCCATAGCTTTATTCACACACATAACTGGTTTTATTGAGCTTGGGACCCCCACTATTTTAGCCGGTGGACCAGAATATATATATAAAATCATCATCTAGGGCACAACGCTCCTAGGCCACTATTATATCTGGTGGACCGGTACTCATAATCACTTGCCAGGGCAACACGCTCCTCGGCCACTATTATAACTGGTGGATCGGTACTCATTATCATAAGTCAACTAGGCCCGACTCATTAATCTTTCACTTCTGTAATTAGTGTTTTTCCTTTCCTTAGTCAGCACAACATTTATATTTATTTTCCTCGGACGGGAGATTAATAACCCGGGGCACAAAGGTACAAGTCGTACCAGTGCATATAAGCTACTCAGTACCCTTCAACCACAAACCCAAGGACGCAAAGGTACCCTGGTCGTACTGGTGCATAAAGCTACTCAGTACCCTACCGACAAGGACGTCTAATCCATAAGTATGCATACCCCCTAACTAGGTCCGTAGAGCTAGAAAGAGTAACATATAGGGCCTAGCTGGGGCACAAAGGCACACCAGCAAATACCAAAATAATCGTGGACTAAACCACGTCTTTAGGGTAGCGACCCCTAAAGAGTCACCATTTCCGATCTCGAGGTCCTTCACTTTAAGTATTAGTGTCTTAATTAAGGTGGTCACCAAAAGCACAATAATCAGATACTTATCCACTTTTAATCGTTCTGATATCATTAGTCATTTATTATTCAGACGGTTATCCAAGATATCACCGAGAAACCATTAAGGCTATCATAATCTCATCTAATACTGAATTAAGATTTGTTCTCATGATACTTACTAATTATCGATACTCTTATCTAGCTAATCAGCATTATTTAAATCAAATTATGAAATTCCACAATCACAACGACCTGTTAGGTACAAATTACTGATTTACCCCCCTCACTTATATAATTGCTAAGTATCCCTTCCTTACTTGACAATTTACTCCTTTACCCTCCTTGTCACATAATTATTAAATTACCCCTTCGTCAATTTAGGTTACAAAGTTATTTTCTACGCTTTCTAGATCACCATTCACCCTTCATAATTGTTAACCTTAACATATTTCCCCTTTTGGTTGGTTAGATTACCAAATTGCCCTTTTCCTTTGTTACATTTACTAAATTGGCCTTGAGTTGGATGAATTACCAAATTACCCTCCTTAATTATCAAGATTACTATTTTACCCCTTTAGTTGGTTAAATAATTACCAATTTACCCTTTAGTTGGATAAATTACCAAATTACCCTTTTTCATTGTCATAATTACCATTCTACCCTTCTCAATTATTATAATTACCATTTTATCCCTTTTCAATTATTATACATCCCAAATTACCCTTCTTCATAATTACAATTATTAATTTACCCTTTCTCATAATTTTAATTATTAATTTACCCTCCTCCATATTTATAATTATTAATATACCCTTCTCCATTTTTTTATAACTACTATATTACCCTTCTCAGTTATTAAAATTACCATAATGCCCTTTAATTGGTTAATTTACCAAATTACCCTTCTCTAGTATTATAATTATCCAATTGCCCTTCTATAATCATAATTTAATTACCAAATTATCTTTCGTCGTTATCATAATTACCAAGTTACCCCTTACTCCCATGTTTACCATAATACCCTTTTATTTACAAAATTACTCTTCTAACCCTTACTCCCAAATTACCAAAATATCCTTTTATTTACAAAATTACCACAATACCCTTTTACTTATAAAATTAGCATAACACCCCTTTTACTTTACAAATTGCTATTTTACCCCTTTTACATCCAAAATTACCATTTTTATCTTTCCTTATAAAATTACCATTTTACCCTTCTTTTCCAAAATTACCATATTGCACCTTTACTCCCAAAATTACCATAATACCCCTTACTTATAAAATTACCATTTCGCCATTCACTTATAAAATTACCGTATTACCATTTACTTATGAAATTACTATTTTGCCCCTCTACTTCCAAAATTACCATAATACCCCTTTACTTGAAAAATTACCATCTTTTCCTTTACTCATAAATTACCATAATATCCTTAACTTCCATAATTACCACAATACCTTTTTTCACTTGTTAAAATTACCATATTGCCCTTTCCTTCCAAAATTACCATAATACCCTTCTTTCTCACAACTTACAATTTTATCCTTTTACTTATAAAATTATCATTTCACCCCTCTCTTTTGAAATTACCAAAATACCCTTTTGCTTACAAAATCACCGTTTTACCCCTTTATTTCAAATTACTAAAATACCCCTTTACTACAAAATTTCCAAAATATCCTTTTCACTTATAAAATTTCCACTTAACTCCTTTATTACACCATTTTTATGAATTTACCACCACTACATAAAATACCAATATCAGCACTTCATTCTTATCATTTAAGTCCACCAACTTGTCATTATTCAACATAATACTCATTAGTAACTACATATATTAGATCACATACTTCATAAGCATATCACTAAAATACCCTTAGACAATAATATTATTCATGCATTAGCAACACAATACATCATAGACAAGCATTTAACATTTCCATCAATAATCAAACTCCTTCCTTAATTATCATACCTACACATGGCACAAAGGCTATCATACTTTTCCTTTTTTTTCAATCAATATAAACAACCATCTATATATCATGCTAGGAGCACAAAACATGCATAAAATCATACTAAAATCCCTAATGTGCTAGCATAAGTTTTTTCATGTATTTAAGTGAGGATTAACGATTACCTTAATCCCGCAAAAATCGAACCTTACCAGTATCCCGGTTAAAGATTCAAAGCTTAATTAGCAACTCAACACCTAAAAATAGTATCAAAGCTTAACATGTTAGAAACAAGAATCCAAGCATAAAACTTTATAAAATTTAATTAATAAAACACTTAACTTAAAATGCTATTATACCTTAAAAATTTTGCATTAAAATACTAAATCATGTAGCAGCTCATGCTGCTCATGCAGCATGAGCTGCATGTAAAATAAAAAAGGGAAGTCTTGAAGAGGGGTTAAAGGAGGAAAAATTTGTTATTTTCGGGTTAGGGTCTTTAGGCTAGAAAAGAAGGTAGGTGGGGGAGGATTGGAGGCAAAATAAGGGTGCAGGAGTGAAGAGGGGGTGTAGGTGGTGGCTGGGGATGGTTTCACGGCGGTAGACAGCGGCGGAGACAGTGGCGGCAAGGTGGCGAAGTTGGCTGCTGAGATGGGTCGAGGTGGAGGGGCTGAGAAGGAAGGAAAAGGGGAGGAGAAAATGAAGGGGTGCAAGGGCTGTTTTCGACCAACTAAGGCATGGTGGTGGTAGAGGGGGTTGCAGGGTGTCAAATGGTGGTTTAGGTGGTGGGAGAGGTGGCCGAAAGGCGGCGTACGGGGCGGTTGCAGGTGGCTTGGTGATAAGGGAGAAAAGTGGGGAGGAAAGAAGAGGTGGAGAAAGGAGGAGCTGCAGGGGGCTCGAGAGTGGCTTGGGGATCTCGTGGTGGTGCAGGGCAGTAGTAGGTGGTGGCAGAAGGCGACGCAGGGGCTGGGTGCGGTGGTGTAAGTAGTGGTTGGCGAAGCCATCAAAAACCGGGGAAGAGTGGGGGGAGAAGGAAGGAGAGGAGAGGGAGCTTGGGGAAAGAGGAAAGAGCTCAAAATTATGGGGAATGAAGGCTGGTGAGGGTAAGAAAAAGAAGAGGGAGAAGAGAGGGGGCAGGTGGATGGCCAGCGAGAGGACACAGGTGGCAGGGCTGTCGGTTGGCAAGGGAAAGAGAGGGAAGAAGAAGGAAAGGGAGAGGGCATGCGAACTATGGTCCAGGAGCTGGTTTGGCTCGAAATAGGAAAGAAAATGACGGGGGAGAGAGGAGTAGTAGTAGGGAGGTAGGTGGTGGCCGGGCATGGTAGTTGCAGGCGGCGGCGTGCTCGACCATGGCAGAGAAGATGTTGGTCGGGCGAGGAAGAAGAAAGAAAGGGAGGGGAGGTGCGAGCGGTTGGACCGGATCAGGAAAGAAGGGGAGCCGGCCGGTCTAGGGGAAAAAAGAAAGGAGGACGGCTGGCTGTGTTGGACGGGCATGCGAGGAGGAGAAGAAACGGGCCTTTGGCCCAGGTGCGCAGGGGAGACAAGTCAGGCCGAGCGGCCTAAGAAGGAGAAAAAGGAAAAGAGAAGAAAGAAGAAAAAAGGAGAAAAAGGAGAAGGAAAAGAAAAAGGAAAATGAGAAAATTGGGGAAATAAAATAAAATAAATTATAAAAGCATAAAATGTAATAATCTTGATAAATTGTTTAATTTATTAATTTAATTCATTATAATCTAATATATTAGTTTAAAAAGGATAAAGTTAGTAAAATATTAGTTTGGAAAATTATTTAAATAAAAATAGCATGATAAAATAACAAAATATCTATTTTAATTTACTAAATATTCCCGTCCAAATTTATATATCAAAAATCCATAAATTAATTAAATTAAATAATTTTAAAAGCTAATTTATTTCAAATAAAAGCTATTTATTAATTATTGGTTTTCTAAAATTTTGGGGGATTACACAAAAGCTACCAAAACCCCCCTCCAACCTATAGCAAAATCCATCAAAATCACCCCTGGTTGCACACAAAATCACCAAAACCCTACATCTGTTCAGAAAAAAGCACCAAAATGCTCCCTTTGGCTTCATCCAAAACCTTTGAAACCACCCACCTTACTAAACCTAAACCCACCAAACCCTCCCTCCTTGGCTTCAGCCAAGAGCACCGAAACTACACCCCCTACACCGGCCATTTCTACCATTTCTCCCTTCCTTCATTTTACACCTTCCACTGGTCCCTCCTCCCTTTGGTTTGTGAGTTCCATTGTGGTGTTGTTGTTCCTTATTTGGCCGTTAGTTGTTTTGAGTTTGTTTGATTAATTTTATGTCATTATGCTAATACATGTGTTATTGGGTGTTACCTTCTTAGGTAATCATTGAGGATCTCTGAGAAGGTGGTCTTTGGTATTTTTATATAAGCTTGGATTTTGGTAAATCCAATCACTCATAGGATGGAAGAAAATTATGTGCGGTCATGCTAGTAAATTTTAGACCTAGAATCATGCTAGGGTTTATGCTTTTCAAGTATTTTAGCATGCATAATGAAATGATAATATGCTGAAAGGATAATATATATGATTCACGATAATTAAGTTGTATATATGGCAATATATCAAATATTTTACATCCTCATGTCTAAGATTTTGTTAGGGATTTCATTATTATCATGTTATGATTCAAATCCCGTGATATATGCCTCATGAATGCTCATGCATAGAAGTAGGTTTACAGTAGCTCATGTGGATATGTATGCACATGATTAGGGTTAACTTATGATAAAGTCTATTTCGTATGGCTTTGGGCTAGAGATATACTCCTACATGTAATATGATGATAATATGCATATTTAAATAATTTTTCATACTTTAAATTTGCACTTGTATGCTGCATGAAAGATGTGGCACGTGATAGCCACATGCTTAGGGTTTTGGTGGGCGCAACCCATTAAATACATGAAAAGTGAAAAATATAGTTAATCGCTAAAATTCAAAGATTACCTTTGTACTAAAATAATGAAAAACATTTCCTTGATTCTTTCTCATGACAAATCTCTCATAATGATAATGTATATACAAAAAATGAGTGAAATGTGGAAATTAGATTTTGAAGTGTATTTTGGTAATATAGACCTAATGTATCATTTGCAAATAAAATAATGCTAGGATGGCCTTAGCCATTTGATAGGTTGACCTTATATTTGACTTCACTTGATATAGCCCCATGACCTTAGGGTTTATCGAAATAATTGGAAATAATGGGGGAAATGTTTAAGTATGGAAAATATAAATTTTCATGCTGTATATAACTTATGTGATCACCTCATAAGATATTAATACTTCAAGTGAAAGACCTTAAGTTGGGAATGAATGCTCTCTAGGGGTCCCTACCTTAGAGATGAAGTGTTAGCCCTCGTTTTTGGTTCACTAGTGTGCCATTGTGTCCCAATTTTGAAGGTTCTACTTTACTCTATAGGTGACTTATGGGCTCTATAGGGGGTATCAACACTTAAGGACTAGGTAACCAAGGTTGGTAGGATAATGTGTTGTATTCAGGTGCTGGTATGACTAGGCATACTATTATGTCCCTAGGTTTGAGGTAAGGGTATTGTGTTGCTTTCGAACACCTATATAACTAGGTGTATCGTTATGTCCTTAGGTTGATTTGTATACCCTCAAGAAAGGAAGTAAAAATAGAAATGTTTGTTGTGTAATAAAAGAAATAGATTGTTGGTTCAATAGTTGTCTCAATGACCTACCTTGGTATTGTGATGGATTGTTGGTTCGGTAGTTACCGTAGTGCCCTACCTTGGTTTATATTGGATTTAATGGTTTGGTAGTTGCCTTAGTGCTTTACCCTGGTATAGTTTTAGATTATTGTTTCAGTAGTTTCTTTAGTGGCCTACCACTATGATTGGAATTTATTTAACTAATCAAATATAACTTTACAATTTGAAATGAAGAGAATCATATTGGTGTGTATAGATGTTGAGTTGAGACTTAAACCATGACATATATTTCTCCATTAGTATTGTTTGTATGATATATGCTTGGTGCTTATGTGTACTATTCAATTATTATGTCACTATGTGGAATGTGAGTATGCTGCCTCCTATGTGGTATTGTAATTTTCTTAGCACAAGAAATTTGTATTGATATTACTTTTACATATGATTTTGTTAGGGCCATAGAATGGCATGAAGCTTATAAGCGTGGGTAGGAGAAGTGGAGTCCTTAGGAAGAGGTTCCATTTTCATAATGGGCCTTTGAATCTAAGAGTTAGGGACAAACATAGTTGTATCTTCGGTTGATGGTTTATGTTACAAGCGATTTTCCTTTGTACTCTTAAGTCCCTTACTGTACTTTGGTTATACTATTGCACTACAACATTTATTCGTAACTCCATTATGTATTATTTCTATTTTTGCTGACTTACTTTAGTTGAGTTTTGTTTTAGCCTTAGTACTTAGCGTAAGAAAGATGAGGAGTCGGACTTATGTTAAGAGTGGCAGTAACACCCAATCATTTATTAATTAATGCTTCCATAATAATAAAAAAATTTCAGCTAGTAAAATGAGGGTATTACACTAGTAATCTCTTTTGTTTTGCGGGAGCTGAGTGATTTTCATCATTATTGTTTTTATCATTTTCTTTTGACTCTAAATTAATTTATATGCTCAATATTTTTATATATTTGGGTTTTTAGATTAATTCTACACCTTCTCCTAACTTTTCATATTGTTTTAGAATTATTTGATTATTTTCTAATTTTTACCCATTTATATGACTTTCTACCTTACTTGAATTTTTTTAATTGTTGTTAACCATTTATAGTCATTGTTGATCATGAAATCTAACCCCTTTTACTCTTAATTTGACATTTTTTATCCTTACTCATTCAACAAAATTTCTTCCCATAATCACATCCTTCACATCTCAATTGATCTCTTGCACACTCTTAGACCATCTTACTCTTTCTCTTACTCTCCACCACCTTCATGCCTTGCATTTAAAACCTTATGATATGATCTTCATGTAACACCCCAAAATTTACTACTGAAAAATTTCGTTTAAATCAAAAGGTTTAGCGGAAGCGAAAGAATTAAAACCGTAAACTGGGGGTATTACCGCCACACTTAGTACCAGACCGGTTCATTCCTACCGTTCCGACACTAAGTGCTAAGGCTAAAACCGATCATCAATAAGTACGAAGTATCATAAAATGCAAGACGACATTTAGCATAAATCATAAATAAGATATAAGTCAAAACAGAAGTTTGAATACGATTCAGGATTTCAACCCCATAATACTTTCTCTTTCTTTAAAAACGGGAAACGTAATACTAAATATAGCTAACAAAACAATCCCCAAAAGGATCAGTATCCGGATCGCCTACTCACTCAAGTCAAGCCTTCCACCCCAAGATAGTAACTGATCAAACCTGCATAGGAGGTCTGCTCCCCACCATTGGTGGATCATCACAGGACCCATTCAATCAAGGTAGTATCAGTACGGGTCCAATACTGAGTAAGGGCGCAGGTGCGCTAAGGCCAAGCATACAATCATACCACATAGTACACATAGCACAATCATATCAGTAACATGTGATAACACACAAGATAAGGCCTGAGCACTTTCCGGTGATTTATTCTTTATCCTCGTTAATGATATGTCCATTTCACACATATTCTTTAATAATCCATGTGAGTGCGGGAACCCCACTATTATAGCCGGTGGACCGGAAAGTATACACTCAGAGCAGAACGCTCCTGACCACTATTATTTGCCAGTGGACCGGTCTCCAGGGCAAAATGCTCCTGGCCACCATTATTTGTCGGTGGACTGGTCTGGCCCCGACTCACATGATGTTCCGCTGTAAGTACTTAGTATATTTCCCATGGTTTAACTTACTTAATTTGGTTTGTCGAGCACGAAATCCCCCACTATTATAGCCGGTGGACCGAAAAGTATACACTCAGGGCAGAACGCTCCTGACCACTATTATTTGCCAGTGGACCGGTCTCCAGGGCACCCCGGCTCCTGGCCACTATTATTTGCCGGTGGACCGGTCTAGGCTCGGCTCAACAATCTTTCACTTTACATGATTAGTGTCTTACCCGTTTTTTATTAGGTATCATTCCACCCTTGACATGCATGTCATCGATGTTCTACTACCGCTCTCTCAAGAGGGCCCGTCCCATATTTTGAGACTCGTACCTCTTCTCACACCCGACATCCGTTCCCCGTAGACTTAGGCATAGTGGCATATAGTAAGGCACAATCTCCAAGAATATAGGCCATCCCATTACATATGATGTCGACTCCGCATGTCCTCCTTCCTCTAGGGTTCCTCCTCGGAGACCCTAATCAGACCTATGTGGCCCAACTCTTTCTTACTTACCCAAACGTTACTTTATTCTCTATCTCGCACCTCATTCTTTTATTAGGAAATTCCCCAAATGTGTTACTTTATCTCCCAAGTTCACGTGTGACCGACAAAACCCTAGTTGGCCATTCAAAACCCTATCTGACCACGCCAACCCTAGTTGGCCGCACCAAACCCTAGCACTTTACTTCTTCAACAAGTAACCTCCATCTTTCACCCCAAAATCTCTTCTCTCATTTAGAAACCCCCCGCTCATTTTTTTTATATAAGTGAGTTCTCACTCTCAACCCCATACTCCACCATGCAATCATTAATACCACCATACAAACATTAATACCTCCATAAAATCATAAATGCCACCATACAAACCCGAATACCACCATAAGCCATTAATACCACCATGTAATCATTAATACCACCATACGAACATTTAGACCACCATACAACATTAATACTTCCATAAAATCATAATTACCACCATACAACATTAATACTTCCATAAAATCCTAAATACCACCATACAACCCGAATACCACCATGCGAACCATTAGTACCGCCCTAGAACATTAATACCATCATACAACATTAATACCTCCATAAAATCATAAATACCACCATATAACCCGAATACCACCATGCAAACTTTAAGACTCCCATGCATGGTTCCCAACTCTCATTTATTTCGAACATTCCTCCCACTTAAATATTCTCTCATAGATCATGAGGTACTTAGGTCAACCTCATATCCCCCTTAGTGGTCTCACTTCTCATTTATTTCCGGTCATCCTTATATTCCTGACTCATATTACCATTTATCCTAACATGCATGTCCTAGAGGGCCAATCATAATACACCATAAACATCATACATATAAATGTCATGCTCATGTCACGGAAGCACATACAACATACCTCAATCTCCAAGCTGCGCTACACATAAGACAAGTTATCCACAAAACATATAATACATGGCATAGCATGGCATACACAACATTCAACACATCCATGTCACACATAGCACGAGGCCATTAGCTTCGTCCTTACCTAAGGCGACGCCGGGCTTGGAGCACGCTCCTCTAACTCCTTAGGGCTTTGGTCGGGGTTACCTATAAAAGGGGAAAATGCTAAGTATTAGTTTCCCTTATAATTACTATCAATCCTCATTCTAATTTAAGGTTAGGGTTTTTATTACTAAAAAGGGTTTTATACAAAAACTAGGGTTTTTACCTTAGAATTAGTATACTAAATATTAGTAGTCAAAATATAGTTATTTATGATACTTATTGTTACCCTTATTTTATTGAGCCCATTAGTTCCATTCTTATAATACTAGTGTTCACTAGTCATAGTAAAGTAGTGATAATAATAATAATAATAATAATAATAATAATAATAATAATAATAAGACTACTAATAATGATACTTATGTTTCAAGTAATAGAACTCTAGCGTTTTTAAGATTAAGTCCAACTATGGTGTTAGGTTTGAAATAATAATATTATAAGGTCATAATATTACAAGTAAACTATTCTTAAGGGTGGTAATGATAGTAGTAGTAATACCAATAATAACAATAATAATAATAATACTCCTAGTAGTAATGGTTATAACAATAATACAACCGAGTAAGGTTAAGTAGTAATAATAATAACCCTAGTAAGGATAATAGAGATAATTATAATAAAAATGTTAATACTAATAATTATAAGATTAGGACCAAAGTTAAGTATAATACAAGTTAGGGTTTAAAAAGGGATGTTAGTATTAGTAAGAAAATAAGACATTAATAATAGAGACAATAATAATGGTAATAATGACAATAATAATAATAATAATAATTATAGTAATAATAAAAGTAATAACAATAATGATAATAATAATAATAATAATAATAATAATAATAATAGTAATAATAATAATAATAATAATAATAAGTATATTAGTATCAATATTAGTAGAAAATAGTAGCAATTATATAAAAGGGTATTAGGGTTTGGATGAGTGGAGAACCACCTAGGGTCGGTGGTGGTCCGGCGGCGGCGCGTGGCGGCGACGACGGTGGTGGTGGAGGAGGAAGAGAAGGAAAAGATCAAGGTGGAGGTTAGATGGGGTAAAGGAAAGGAAATTTAATTGTGGGGGAGGAGATAGCAGGGAGAGGGGAGTGGAATGAGGGTGGTGGCGTGAGCAGGGCGGCGGCGCGCAGTGGCAGACGCGGCGGCCGAAGGGGGAGAAAGTGGTGGAGACCGGTGGAGAAGGAAGCAGGGAGTAAGGATGGTATGAGAAGATAGAGGAGGACCTGCTGGTCACTTTGGGAGGTGGACATGAGGTTGATCACGGCGGAGGTGGCGGCAGAAGGTGGCGCGAGGTGGCAGCGACTATTTTTGGGCAAGGAATTTCGCACGGCTGTGGCGGCACGTGTGGGGTAGGAACGGGGGCTGATACGGTTTGGTTGCTTGGAGGGTGGTGCGAGGAAGGTTTTGGTGTGTGGTGGTGGTCGCGGCGGTTGCTATAGGCGGCGAACAGGGCGTCTGATCTGGCGGCGGCGAGGCAGGGTTTCGGCAAGGTCCAGAGGGGAGGACTTGCCTTGGCCGTTCGGGGAGGGGTATTTATAGGCAATTAAGGAGGGGAAAACGACAAAGGGGAGAGGGATGGCACGCGGGGGCAGGCGCGGCAGGCCGCCGTCCGGTGGTGGCAGCCGGTCGCAGGTCTGTGGCTTGGCAGACCTGTTTGGCGATGTGCGGGAAAAGGAAAGAAAATCAAGACGCGTGAGGGCCAGGACGATTTTGCTGGGTCGATTTGGGAATGAAAGGGACGGGAATGGAAGAGGAAGGACGGCCGGACGATAGGGTTGTCAGCGGCGGCAGGCTGCGAGTTGCAGGCCTGCGCGAGGAAGAAGACGAGGCGTGGGCAGACCGGCGGTCCAGGGAGAGAAAAGAAAAAGGGGAGGAAACCGGCCAATCGGCAACGGTTATAAAATCCGTAAGTCAAACGCGGCGCATTGAGGTTTGTGGAAGGAAAACGTCACGTCACGTCGTAGGTTGGCAACGGTCATAAGGTCGTTTAGCGTGACGCGGCGTTTCGACGGTACTGAGGGCAAAACGCAGTGCATGGACGCACGGGGGTTGGCGTCGCACAGCGCTGGGCCGCGAGCGAGAAGAAGGAAGGAGAGGCGGGGAGGGGTCTGGGCTGCGTAGGCTGGGCGCGCGAGACGGGGGGGGAGAAAGGAGATTTGGGCCGACGGGCTGGCCCAAACCAAGGGAAGAACAAGAAAAAAATAAAGGAGGAAGAAAGAAAAAGAAAAGAAAGGAGAAAAGGAAAAAGGAAAATGGAAAATGATAAAATGGTTGGGGTTATTTGTTATTTATTTATTTATATAATTAATTTAGATATTTAATTTTAATAATAATTATTATAATAATTAAATCCATTTTAAAATTAGTTAGGCTATTTTGGATAAATTTCCTTAACCTCCATGCTAATTAGAAAAATACCCAAATTTTCTTCCAATTAAATTCTTTATTATTTTCCTCTTAATCTATCTCAATTAACTCTCTACATTTTAAGTAAATAAATTTTAATAATCAATTTTCCTAATAATTCCTTATTTGGCCATAATTTCGGAAATTAGGATTTTGGGATATTACACTTCAGCACCTACTTCCCCTTAATCAATCCCTATGATGGCCTTATACCCTCTTGATCTTCATTTTTCCACACTAAATCATTCTCTACATTTTCCTAACTTGTTATATCCTCTCTCCTCTAGCCTTTCCTTATTAATCTTGAGTATTTTTAGTTTTTTTTTTTTATGAAACTAGCTCCATCGAGTCCTCCCTCTTTTCTTTAATTCATCCTTTTCCATTTCTTCACTTCTTAAATCTTATAATACATCCTTTTAAAGCTTTATTTAAGCAAAAGAAGGTTATAATTATAGATTATTAAGTTTTCCTATGCCTTGCTCAAACTCTCATTTTTAATTTTATGGGTTTTCCTATTCTCCTTTTAATTCTACATTTCTATTCTAAAAGCCTTATTGTCATCTTTGTTTATCTAACCTTTTGTATTTTGTTTATATGATCTTAAGGTGTAGTTGAAGAAAGTGTTAGGAGCATTATTTTGCATAGAGACTAGTGTAGCCGTAGTTAAGGATATATATCTTTAGTTTAGGGTTGTTAATGCCATATGTTATTTTAGTTTAATTACCATGTTAGCATGCTTATTTTATAAAATCATGATTATATTATTGAAGCTTATATTCATGTAATTATCTTGTGATTTCATGTGTAGCATGTGTTTTTATAATTCTATATGAAACTCCCATGGCATGCACTGATATGTATGATATGAAATTTTTGAATAGAATAATGTATTTTTGTATTTTTAATATGCATGTTTTTGAGTATTCGCATGTGATTTAATACTGTTGAATATTACTTCATGTAATTAGAATTTACCTTAAGGGTGTCTTGACCTATGGCCATTTATAATGTTTTAGGCTAATTTAATTTAATATAATTACATAATTGGGTGTTTAAAACTATATAGTATTTAGTGCAAAATTTTGGTAAAGTTTTGTGAAGGTTGGATTTTGGGATAAATTTTCTAGAATCGGTTAAGAGGCATTATAGTCAAATTAGTTGTTTTTTTGTAATTAAGTGTATCATTGCATTTTTTGTAGGAGAAAACACTCAAGAATTAAATTTCATAATTTTGGAACTAATAATTCTTTATTTGGAAAATGCCTCTTACAAATTTGAAGACCAACAGATGGTTATGTTGCTTGAAACATAACAAACAAGCAACTAAATATCTACGTGCATGTGCATGGCATGCAAGGAGGGAGTGACCACGTGAATGGGGAGTATATTGACAGGATTTTCGAGCATTATTAAATAATTTAATAAATTTATTTATTAAGTAGTGAAGTAGGAAAATAAAATTAGCATAAAGTTAGCATAAAGGTAGCATAATATCTTTTAGCTTGGAATATTTTGGAATATACTTTAGCTAGTGGTATAAAGGCTATATTATTCATTAATGTCGAGCATATTCAAGATATTATGAAGAATTGAAGCTGAATATCAACATTGAATGAATTCTGTGTGAGTTCAAGCTCAAGCAAATCGAATCTATATAAATGATTTAGCTTGAAAGTTTTAATCTCTTCATCTGTGTGAATTAGAGATTAATCCATATTTTCATGCCCTGATTATCATCAAAATCCTACCTTATTTCATGGTTAAACTAAACCCTAAATCGATATACCAAAATCGAAGCCAAAACCATTCATTCAAAATCCTAAACCATCCATAGCAACCAAACACCACCTTGTTCCCTCTTTTCAAACCAAACCCTAAC
The DNA here is from genome assembly GCA_030549775.1 of Tamarix chinensis. Classification (NCBI taxonomy): domain Eukaryota; kingdom Viridiplantae; phylum Streptophyta; class Magnoliopsida; order Caryophyllales; family Tamaricaceae; genus Tamarix; species Tamarix chinensis. The sequence continues at coordinate 22,307,076 of CM060173.1, read as the reverse complement.
CCTAACCCTAAACCACGATTCCAACCTGCATCAAAATCCTAACTTTTGACACTAAGAATAATCATCAATCAATCATCGAATGCATAGATTACTTAGTGTATTACATTCGAACCATCATCATTGTTAAACACTTATCATCAAATCATCATCATCACTCTTCTACCATAATTTGAACCACCAACATCTTGTCTACATCACTTTTAAAGATTTAGTGTTTTAACTCACCATCAACGAGACTTTATCATCTTATCTAAACTTCATTCGAACCATTAGTTCCACATAATTAAAGATTACACCCTCCCACACACATAAGCATTCATTGAGCCTTTTACATACAATTCATTGAGGTTTTGACACATCAGCATTCATCTTATCTAAACATCAGCATTCATCAAGGTTTAATTGATTATGGAGTAATTTATTTCAATAAGAAATTTTTAGGTGATTAAGTGATATAGGGGGTATTTTAGTCATTCAGGGCTAAATCTGGAATTTTAAAGTTTTATGTATGTTATTAGGTTAAAATATGATGAATGTTATACATGAAGTGTTTGGGTCAAATAGGAATAGCATATGCATGATTTTATAGGAGAATAACTTAATTTGGTTTAATTAATAAAAAATATAACATCGATATTTTATAGATAAAATGTTGGAGTTAAATCCTAATTTTAGATATGTTATTGAGCATAATATATCGAAGTGTTGAGTTAATCGTTAGTGAGTTTTATGGCTGAATTTGTTAGTAATTTTTAGATTAGGATTTTATGAGGGCATTATAGTCCTTTTACTTGAATAATTCCTCTTATTATGCTTGTTGTCTTACTTTATGCCTCATCATTAATTCATGTGATTATAACATCTTTAATTTGATAAACGATGACACATTTATAAGTGTGTTAAATAGTAACAATAGTTGGCATGAACTCTGTGATAATTAGTATACCATGTAACAAATGGTAAGCAATATCTATGGTGATTACACAATGATAATATAAGAGGAAGTACTAATAGTGAGTTAATCGAGTGTTGTATTGCTATGTGATAAGTGTTAGTTAATGAATTAACAAAACATTAATACTTAAAGTAGAATATCACATGAGTTAGAACTATAGTGATTCCAAGTTTTATAAATATTTTAATGAAAACAACCTACTTTTGTCAAAACTAGTCTAATCCATCAGCCCATAGAGACACACATACTTAAGGATAAGTTATTTACTAGTAACTCAAGTATGTTTTAACGTGGATGTCATAGTATTAGTGAATTTAACTATCTTTATCCCATTCATAGGGGAAAGAGAAGAGTAAATAATATAATATTAGTGATATTGACTATCTTTCTCCCATCTAAAAGTAAAAGATGAGAAGAAATAATATAAGTGAGTTATTGGTCTTATTGTGATGAAATAAATGGATTTTTGTGATCACCTAAGTAGGAACTTTAATATAGTTTCACTCTTAGGTCATATCATATCATTATTATATGTGCATACACAACAATTGTCTCTTCATATAACCTTATGTGTTATGCATGCCAATTTCTATTGATGCATATTGTTACCTTACTCACTACGTAACATAGTGATCATCCTTTTTTATCATTATTACTCATTCTCATACATAGGTTTCATCTTGTTTCACTAGTGTCTATTGATTGACTCCTATGTTGTGATTACTTACTATGAGAAATTTTTTGTTAATATTTGAGTATAGTTATCTAGATATCTCTCACTAGACTTCTATTCCTCTATTTTCATTTATCCTTATTTCTTCTCTCCTATTTTCTAATCTTATATCACAATGGGATCAAGCACTTCCCATACTTGATCACTAGGTATGATTTTACTTTTAACCTTACACCAGACATAGATTGAGTATAGAGAATACCTTATCTAGTTTTCTAAATCTAGTTTTACAATATCATTGCAAATTAATTTTACTTTATCAAAAATTAACTTGCCATCATGTCTCAAAAATCAACCTAACACTTAATTAATTTAACTTAGTCCCAAGCTAACAAATACTACAATATAAAACTAAGTAATGAAAGAGCATCCCTAAATTATGGTCATTGATCAGTTTCACTGATACCAAACATAATGATTATAATAAGATTGAACAATAATTTAATTGAAAAGATAATCTTATTAAAATTTGAAATTTGAAAATACAATTCCAAACACCAAATCTATTTCTATATTTCTTTCTAAATGTAGAGATCATAGAGCAAAGGAATACTAATTTAAAGAAGAAAATAATTTTATTGAAGCTTAATATTTGTAAACACAATGCCTATCACATTCTCTCTTCTTCTCCTTCATTTATTTTGTTTTTTTTTCTTTTCTCTTCCTTTTATCTCTTTCTTCCTCTCCTCATAAGTTATACTGTTTTGTGATAACACATTCCCCTAATTCTTTATATGTTAATTGTTACTAATAATAGAAATAACTAATATACTCAATTTAGCAAATTACTTTTGAAAAATTTAATTAATTAAAGATAATATAATTGTAATCATTATCATTTTTAAGATCATTGTGGAATCAAATTAACATTGTTGGTTGGTTTAAAAATAATGCTACTTTAGACAGCTGTTTTCATAAATGTTGATTAGAGGCGTGAGAACCAACCCAATAAGATGTTATATGAAAATTGAATCATCAACCTAAAATTGACTTTTGAGATATGTAAGGTAATATTTTCAGATTTATCATGAGATATGAATCTAGGATGTGATTATTTATTGCATTTCATAAAAGGTACAAACGACATAGTTCTTGGATTAGGAAAAATCATATATTTATTGCATTTCATACTAGCTTTAGATGTGATACGGATATATATGTCTTTTTCCTAACAAAAGAAAGTATCATTTTGATTATTTAATTAGTAATTTATCCTATACTAATGGTGACACTTTTATGATAGAGATTGAGAATACTTATGAAAAGGTTGAAGTTCCCTTTTTTGGTGATATAAATCAGGTTTGAGGACAAACCTATTTACTAAATGGGGACAAACCTATTACTAAGGAAAAAAAGCTAAGATAAGTTAACATAACATGAAGATGAAGATTGGAGTGCCTTAATAAATAAAATTATTTTTGACTACTAAATTTCCCTTTATGATTTATACTATTATTTATAATTTTTAATATTTTAAAATAAGGTTGGACTATATTATCTTAATATAGATCTAATTTGCTATATTCTAGAATCAAACATAATAAGACTGGTTAAAGTTACGTTGAATCAAGTCCACGAGAGAAAGAATCAATTAGATCTCAATTCAACCCTATAAGAATTACTAGCCGACACATGAAGCCCCCATGCGCCACTTTTAACTCTTCACATTTCATATTTACTTACCCTAATCATGCTATGTCCAAACATTTTCTTCCTCAAAGCTCTCTCATATTTTCTTTTCTAAACCTAATTTAAAACCCTAAATTTACTCCACAACACCATGCCATAACATTTAACAATTCTTCTCCTTACTCCTCTTTTATCCTAAATAAATATTAGCTCCTTATCACTTCCCAAAATCTACCTCCACTAAAGCAATCATTTTATCTTCTAGTCATCAAAGAATATTTCCTTTCCTCATTAGGCTTGGCTAAAATTAGGCATATATAGCTTGATCAACCTCTTACTTAAGTTAAGTTTGGGTATAAGTTCAACAAACATTATTTCTAAATGACTTTTAAAATTGAAAGGAATGATGTTTCTATGGCTTGCATTATTTATGATAGGTTTATGTTAAAAATCTTTCTTATCCTTCCTTTTTTTATTGTTGTATATTGTTGGAGTTGTTAGATTGACCAATCTATCAATATACCATCACTATTTATCATACTTCATGCATGTACGAGGAGAGAAACACCTACAAGATAAGATCAGACTTATATCCCTAAAGATCTCTTAACATGAATGAAATCTCTTTACTAAAAAGATAAGATAAGAATTATATCACAAAAAGGTTCCTAAAAATGTTAGAATTTCTTTCATACCAAATAGAACCTACGTAAATAATAAATAAAGCACACAACATAGCCTTCTTCTCCTTTGGTTGACATGTCTTTTTTTCCAACCTCCTCGTCTCTTCTTCCCATGATTGGATATCATATCTTTGATTGAATGAACAATGTGTTTGGAAATCTTCAAGTTGTGGGGTATGAATGAAATGTGTACTTGTGTTTCTTCACAGCCCTCTATGCAAAGTATGTAATGAGTCTCTTCCATGAGGCTCACCAGCTTGAGTTTATTTTTGGTCATCAATCTATTTTGAATAGCTAACAACATAATGATTTGGTATTTGGGAGTTGCTAGAGCATAAAATTTGTGAATTTTATATGAGCCACCACCCTTGGGACACACTAGCCTTTGCTGGTCATGCGGGAATAATTAAGCAAAAATAGGTCTAAGCTTAAGGACTTCATGCAATAGCTATGAACATATATGAGCTGAAGGTCAATTCCAAAATGAATTTTGTTTGAGATACATTATATAAACCTACTAAATCCACAATGAGTCCTTTTTGAGACTTATATTCCACAAAATTTTACCAACTACAACTTGATTCCATATCTGCATATTTATGAGCCCTAAACCACCCTCCTTCATGATATTGCATATAGATTTCCATGAAACCAAAGACTTCTTTGAGGCATTTATCTTGTTGGTCAAGAGGAACTGTTTATACATGATTCTTAGCTGATGAATTAATTTGTGAGGAAGGATAAAAACTTGGCACCAAAAAATCTACATGCTAAAAGTAACTAACTTCAATAATTGAGTTCTACTATCTTAGGACATAAGATGATTATTCCAACTAGTGAGCTTCTTAGTGGCTTTCTCAACCAGACCCTATAATTAACCTGTGATTAAAAGATCATAAAATAACGACAAACCTAGTTTGATGAAAGGTAATCTTCCTTCAAACAACCAGTAACTTGAAGGATTTGGCGTTTAACTACTACCTCAACTCCCCTAAAGTAAATATTACATTTTTGCGGGTGAAGGACTAGACCATAATGAGAAGAAAAATCATCCACCATAACAAGGAGCTTAGTCACTAAATGCATATCTCCTCTTGAGAAAATAATCATGTCATCTATAGAGGCTAAGTTAATGATACTCATCTTTCTACATCTAAGGTGCCCATTAAATCCATTTTCACTCCATATATGACTAAGAAATCCTGACAAATGGTCAGTAATGCATACAAAAATATATGGGGAAAAGGGATCCCCTTACCTTATGCCTCTTCTCCCTTTTGAGGGGGGTTTAACTCCCCATTTAATAATAAAGAGAAAAAACACTATTGACATAATCCAAAATCAATTTTACCACCTGTAGGGGAAACCATACACATGAAGGACTTGTTGCAAAAAGCCTCAATGCACTATATCCTACATGTTCTTAATGTCTAGTTTCATCATGCATCTTAGAGAGACATGCCATTGTGTGTATTTACTCAAAAGATCTATAGCTTACAAGATGTTGTGCCCTATTAATCTTCCTTCAACAAAACCAGATTGGACAGGATTAGTGAGGAAGGGCATAATGCATTGAAGTCTAGTGGTACAAAATTTACACATGACCTTATATATCACACCACAACAAGAAATTGGCTAATATTATCTTACTTTGTTATCATTATCCTTATTTGGAATGTGGGTCAAATATTTGATTTTAAGTTGGGAGGGAATTTCCCTAGTTGAGAAGGCTAAAGTGATGGTAGCAAAAACATCATCACTAATGATACTCCATGATTTCATGAAAAAAAGAGAAAAGAAGCCATCAACCCCAAGATATTTATTGTCTCTAATGGAGAACAAAGCCTTCTTGACCACATCATAGGATATAGGCGTAAGAAGGGCATGCATGTGGATTACTTCAAGCGTTTCTCCTTAAGACACAACTTCATAATTCCCCCTACCCATAGCTGCTCTTAGAATGCCTAATTAATCCTTGTAAAAGGATAATATTGCCTCATTTATTTCACCCAATTCATTATCAATACTCCCACCTTCTAGTTCAAGCAAATTAATAACATTACGGATTTAATTACCCTTCACTTATGCAAAAAAGGACCTATGGTTTGAGTTATGCAGATAGAGCCAATGGATTTTTGCCTTTTGTTTGAGGAGGCTTTCATTGCACTATGAAATCTTATTAAAAGCAATCACACAATCTAATAATAGCTACCTTTTTTCTTCATGAAAGGCAATATTATCCTTGTAAAAGGATAATATTGCCTCATTTATTTCACCCAATTCATTATCAATACTCCCACCTTCTAGTTCAAGCCAATTAATAACATTACAGATTTAATTACCCTTCACTTATGCAAAAAAGGACCTATGGTTTGAGTTATGCAGATAGAGCCAATTGATTTTTTCCTTTTGTTTGAGGAGGCTTTCATTGCACTATGAAATCTTATTAAAAGCAATCACACAATCTAATAATAGCTACCTTTTTTCTTCATGAAAGGGAAGATAAGCCATCTCCACTCTGTGGTTATTGCCACTATAATTACTCTTGTTAAACTCCTTGAAAGTAGGCTTTAGCCTCATAAGCTTTTTATGCACATTGATGAGGGTGCTACTTAAGTAAGAGGAATGCTAATGCTTTCACATAATACTTAGGAACTTGTCATCCTCAATCCAAAATTTATTAAAACAAAATGGATTAGTTTGTTAGTTTTAAAGCCACTGTGAATGAGGATAACACAATGGTATAAGATATATGGTGGTAGGAACTCAACACCATGGATAACCACTGTGTATTCACCAGTGCCCTATCCAATTTGCATGACACAACATTTCCATCACTCCTTTTATTCATCCAAGTCTAAATACATCCATATCCCTTAAAATCTTCCAAACTTAAGGCTTGAATACATGTATAATTTTTTTGCATATCCTAAAAAGAGGGGCCATCATCCCTACTTTCTCATTCGAGTATAATATGGCATTGAAGTCATCAGCCAAAATAGTCAGCTTTGCATGGGAAATTCCCTCGGTTGGCCATCTTCATAAAGATCTCCTAGCCTTATTAGTATTAAAGGCATCAATATAGCCCATGATAATCTGCTTACCTCCATTTATATCTTACACATCACAAAGGAAGATTTGATCATGAGATGTAAGTAGACTCATAGACCAAATAATAGGGTTCCAAATAACCCACATACATCCATTTTAATGGGAATGATAATTATTTAAATGCTGCCATTTGCTAGCTATATTATTTTTAATAGAATCAAAGTTATTTACCTTCACTCTTATTTCTAATAAATCAATGTTGTAGTTTCTATGACTATTAATCCATCCTCTAACATCCCACTATTTAGATGTATTATTAAGGCCTTGAACATTCCATTTAGCCAACATGTAAACCTGGTTTGGGATCAAAATTCCCTACTAAGTTTATAATTTGAACTAGGATATCATGTGCACCATCCATATGCAGGAGCTAGAGATGATTCCCTCATTATCCAAAGTAGTAACTTGAGATCAAGGAGACCCACCATTATTATATGTATCTTACACACCTTACGAAATAAAGGAGCGGGAGACTACAACAAAAGTGATGTATGTTGCTGTATGGGTATTAGTAGCAACCTTCTCTAAAAAAAAGCCTACATAAAAGCATGCCTACGATCTTGAGTTTCCACCCACTCTTGAGGTGTCTGAATTTTCACAATTGGATTCTTGTGGAGCTTAGGAAAATAATTTTCATCATTGGAGGGACATTAACATGAGGTATAGAAGTTAGGATTCCATTCAAACTCAACATCCTATTTAATTATTATACCATCCATATCCTTTATCATAATTATGTCACAAAGAGATTTCTTATTATAAACTTCAACTAAGAATCGAGGGAAGGTTATCCAATCTTCCCTCAAGGTAATAGCATCTATGCATATAGGCTTACCCACAAAATAGAAATCATGCCTCATGACTTAGGAGGCTAATAATGTAATGGAAAATGAGGATTCTTGATCTAAAGAGGAAAAAAACTTAAATCCTCCTTGTCCATAAGCATTATGTATCTCCACAACTTTAAAATGAGAGTTCTTCTATAGAATGTCTAGTATTGATTGAGTACTACATCATATTTCATGGCTATATTAAATTTACAAACAAACATGCCATCAAAGTGGCAGATGTTCTTAGGCATCATAACCTTCATCCCTGGGGATTTGGCAAAGCCTAGCTTCTAATTAAATGAGGGAGAAGCCTTGTAAGCATAGCAAACTAGGGAAAATTTTCATTTATCCATTTCCCAATTTTCCTCCTCCTTTTCCAAACCTATGATGATTTTCCCATCTTCAATCAAGGATAGCACGTAATTAAGTAACATGCACTGCTCTAGATTAAAATTCATTACCACCTTATCCTTCCATGCAGTTGCTGCCTCCAAACCACGTAAAACATTCATCTTATGTTGTTCCTAATTAAGTAGTGCAACATATTATTCAAGGGTTCAAGGATCCTGTGGAGGTAACTCCTTATCACACCCTTTCCTTACATCCTTAGTGTTGGACTTAGCGGAGATTGCATCTATAAATAAAATATTAGGATTCTGCATGGGGTTAGGTTCTCCCTTGACATTAGCTTCGATTTGATCCATATGTGGCAATGCTGCTTTATTGTAAACTATTGGTAATGAATGAGCCCCATCATCTTCCTTAGTACTTGCTCTTGTCACTCTCTTAGATCCTGACCTTAAAAATTTCTAATTATTTCCTTTATTCTCTTCTTTTGTATCTATCTTATTTTTATAGTTTTAAGTTCAAACATTTGTCCTAATTTCATTTCAATGGCTTCACAAATAGATTCTTTTTGGTTTATCTAATGTCTTTATTATTTATTTTCTTATTCAATTTAGGTTATGTCCTTTAGTTTTCATATTTTTCCTCATCTTGTATCTATTTTTTTAGTTAATTCTTCCATGTTATTTATTATAATATTTTCATAATTTTTCTAGCATTTTTCTATTGTATTTGTGTTTATTTCTTTTTCAATCGTATTATCATTATTTCAGTCCCTTTTTAAGGGGTATACATATATATTTCTAATTTTAGTTTACTTGGAATTGAGCACCCAAGGTATGATGATCTCCATCTTCCTAAACAAGTGATTGTATATTGTTTATAAAAATATTTACATCAATTAAATCTTATTTAATATTTTAGCTACGAAATTAAATTTTGACTTATGTAGTACATTATGGCATCACATTGAAATTTTTTGTTGGAGTGAAAATAATTTAGCTTCAAACAATTGTTATGATGGATATGAGAAGCAATCAATATGGATTTTACCAAAAAAATTTAATTGTGAACCTTAACTTAACCTTGGCGATAAGTATGATACTATTTTTAAATTTGCTTTGAGTCATGAATTTGGGGATAATAATAACAAATTCTATGATTCCCTTGCTAGGAGAAAGTATCTCCTCATTGCATTTCATACTAGCTTCGAATGTGCAATGGATATACATAATTTGATTTTTTTATCACTAAAAGTATCGATTGGAGTCTTTTATTTTTATTATTATTGTTTATTTATTCACTCACGCTATATCAATGTTGACATCTTTAATACATACAAGTACCGTTTTGAGATGAAATTTATGCAATAGTAATTCTAACAAATAATCCCTTACTTATGGTTTATTTATTTATTTATATGTTCTAGCCTAAATGATTGCTATGGAATTAAATCTTAGATAAGTTGATAAGACATGAAGAATGGAATATGTTAATAAATTAGAGTATTTTAAATAATATTAAATTAGTCCATATGATCTATACTATTATATATAATTTTTATTATTGTATAATAAGGCTAGATTATTTATTATAATAACACCCTTGTGCTTTTTTGTAAATGTTAAAGTTTTATTGCCAAAATGTGGATAATCATTGCAGAAAATAGTCTACTAACCCATAATTGAGAAATCAAGACAAAAAAATAAAATAATTTATAACCGAAACTTATCTATGTCATTTATTAACCATATCCCAATACTCTTTTCCTCTATGGTTATTAACATCATTAAGTGAAATGAATTTTTTTTCTATCACTCTATTGATGATTAGTCTTGGGAAATATTTTTTTTCTTGGAAAAGGGTTTGATTTGAGTTGCCCAAATTATATAAATGACATGTATAGAAGTATTTCTCTAGACTAGCTATTTACCCCTTTATGATGTTGTGATAAGAATCATCTAACTGAGACACCCTTGCCATGAAGAAAAACATAGTGGGAGAAATAACCAATAAAAAGCCTCATACCAAATCCTATATGCTATTAGGCACCTAATAATAAAATGGTCCATGTCCTCTTCTTATTGCATACAACTCACACAAATTAAATTATCACTAACTTGCCATTCTACTAGGAACCCCTATGGCATGTCATCCAAGATATCATTTTGTGGAGAGGCATGCTAGGGTGACTCTACACTAATCCATAACAATCAACCATATGTTTATGTCTTTGCAACAAATGATACACTTTACTCACCTTTAGTTTACCACCATTGATACATCTAACACAAATTTTCTCCTCAATATCTCTAGCTCTGAGAATATTATTTAACATCGAAGAATGATAAAATTGAATAGATATATCAATTACTGAGAGGCCTTTGACGTACCTTTCATGGACCCATTTAACCCACAAACTCTCTTAGTTTTCAATTAATTTCCATGTATACTTTGTAAGGTAAGTTATGTTACATAAATCAATCTATCTTAATCCCATCCACCTTCTTTCTTTGGGAGACAAATATTTAACCAAGCCATAGGAATTCTCTTCCTGGATAGGTTCATATTATTCCAAAAAAAAACTTCCTACACAAGGTATCCAGTTAGTAATAACAAAGATAACTTATTATAGAGTTTGAAGCTTCCCCACAAAACTCAAATACTTTAGGGTCCAAGAGTTAATTTGAGTAATGATTTTATCAATGAGAGGATGGTACTGAGATATAAATACATAAGTGTAATTCAAGGGGACCTCAATATACCTAAAAGGAAAATTACCCTCTTTGAATCCTAGTTGAATTAATAATTTTTACTTTAATTCATTCCAAACTCATAAAAAATATAAACTACTCTTCAGTGGACTAACCCTTAAACATGAAGTCTTAGTAAATAGAATCAACTTTAATCTTAGGCACAAGGCTCAAGAGATGTGTGCTTTATAAAAAAAAAATAAGGCAGCTACACAGCTCAAGTTTATTAGGCGAGAGGGTTTGCTTTCTAGATGGTTTTTAAACTCAGGGGATATCCATATGGTTCTCATGATCCTATTGAAATATTCCATGGAAATTACAAATATATAAGGTGATAGAGGATCTCGTTGACAAATGCTTCTTCCCTCTAGAAAGGCTTTCATAAAGTGCCATGTATAGAAATAGAAAACCTTACTATAGTGATACATTACATTCCAAGATGAGTAAAATTCACTAGAAATCCTAAACCCGGTAGTATAAATTAAATGAATGGCCATGCCAAAGTTTCATAACATTTTTTAAGATCAACTCTCAACATCATTTGGGGATTGATGCCCTTTCGTTTACATTTTATAAGAAATTCTCAAGGCATAAGAATATTATCTCCTATCCATCTCCTAGATACAAAAGTAGATTGATTTCTTGTGACCACCTCTTATAATACCTTGGTTATTCTATTAGTGATAATTTTGGAAATCAATTTATAAATCACAGTACAACAATAAATGGATTGATATTCACTAATATTTGTGGCATTTTTTTATTTGGATCAAACTGATGGCTGTGTTATTCATCTCTTATAGCAGGTATCCAATATACCAAAAATGTCTAGAGCAATAATTGGCCAAGTTGTATTGAAAAATTGAGCATTAAAGCCATTAGGATCAAGAGCTTTGAGGTCACCCACCCCAAAATAGGCCTCCTTAATCTCATGAATAGTTAAGGGCTTAAGTAATTGACCTCAACTATGAGAAGAAAGATGACGACTTGCTAGAAAATATGAGGGTTAGTAGCATTTAACTTTTCAATCGTTGAGCCTAGTAGTTGAGTGCACAAAATGAGAATTTATTTTTCAATACCCTCCCAACTCTTAATCTAATAACCATTAGAGTCATATATTATAGTAAAGGCATTGCAACTCTATCTTTCCATTAACTTAGTGTGAAAGAAGGATTTATTTCCATCACCCAACTTGACATACCAAATCTTTATTTTCTACTGCAAAAATATTTCCTCCACCTGACTCTTGTTCCACCATCTCTATATAGCCATCTTCTCTTGATGAATGAAGTCTTGATTATTCTGATAGCTAAATATGTTCCCAATCTAATATCGCTTTCTTAATCGCTTTAGTTACATAACCAAACTGTATTTTTTTAATTCTTTTATATGTGTTCTAAAGGACTTAAGTTTCTAGATAATTTTAAATTGTGGGGAGCAATTTACCTATTGATCATATCCCTTTTCTATAACTTCCATAAAATAAGGATGATCTACTGAGAAGTTGCAATACTTAAAAGGTTTTACTCCATTATTTTGTTTCTAACCTATAGAAACTTCAAGATAAGTGTGGTAAAAAAGATAATGTGGAATAATATGAACTATTTCTAAAGCAAAAATGTCAAACCACTTTTTATTTTCCACCCCTATATAGGATGTAAAGTATTTGGGAAGGTGGATATTTGTTATTGCGCTAATTAAATTTAGGTTCACCAATGGAGATTGGCCCCAGGCCATTATCAATCAAATAATGATTAAATTCTTTCACATCTCCATGGTGTAAAATCCCACCAATTTTCTCCTTAGTAGAAAGGATATCATTGAAATCTCCCATAACTACCAAGGTGAATTGTAAATGTTATTGATTCTTACAATAATGGCCCACAAGGAATTTCTACTCATACTAGATTTAAACCCAAAAAAAAATTACCAAAATATGGATATTCTCAAGCAGTAAAGTATACGGACAATGAATCATTTGAGTCGATTCCTCTAAGATAGTAAGGTGCACCAACTCTAGTTTCCATAACACAACTATCCTACTATTATGATGGGAATGGTGATTATATACGATGTTATAAAGAGGGGAAATCTTGTTATGGCATTTATTGAGACTCCTTGCCTTAATTATAGTTTCTATTGAAAAAACTAAATAAAATTTCTTAAAAATCAAATATTTACACAAATTTCTCTATTTCAGTGGAGCATTCAGTACTCAAATATTCCACACTACAAACTAATTCATGGGAGTGGGTGGATGTACTAGCTTGTGTAAGATCAACACCCTTACCCTTATCAATCACTTATGGGTTGTCACGTAACATTTCTAGATTGTCAATAAGGTTTGGGACCTCATAAGCTAGTCATTTATCCTTCTCAAGTGTCACAACCACTCAATTTTTTATGTTTCTCATCATGTTATGTGAAGGAATAATATCATATTTCACCACTTGTGGTCTTTATTTAACTTCTAGCTAATGTGGGATAGATTGGTTATTCTCCTTTGAGTTTGGTTTGGGCTTCCAAACATTTTGATTTGGTTTCACTTACCCTAACTTCATGTCCAAATCTATCACACTTTGAGCAGTAACATGGTCTCCAATCATAGTTTACTCTTTATTTCTTAGTGCCAAAGGTAGTATTAATAGTCACATGCTTGATCACATGAAGACTCACATCTATCTCAATGAGAATTCGAGGGTAGGATATTATACTCCTAGTGCTAGTTACCACATTCACACATATAGGTTTCGATAAATAGCTCCCAATATGACTCAAAGAATCTGTTGACCATCAAGAGACAAACTAGGTAAAGTAATTTAGAGAGGCATACATCTCCATTTTGTTTCATTAAACGAGACATTTGGGTTTTACTGCCTTAGCATCAAGGGGCCTAACCCCAAAAGACTAGTAGGATTTATCAAGCATGTTATGATAATATTGTTCATTCTCAAATTGAAACATATAAAAACCCTATTTATGATGAAGAATAGTTGGAGCTACAGAGATGTGTGTCCCATTTTTCTCAACATATTTCTTGATTTCTAAAAAAGATAGGTGAAAGCCAACCACCATTCCAATCTCTTTGTAAGACCATATATTTTCCTCTTTGACAATCTCTTCCCATTATAGAATTGCTTGGGGTTCATCATTAACAATGGTAGGGGGATTAAAATTGAGGTTTATAGTATATTTTTCACTCCGATTGTGTAGGACAATATCTCTCCAACTCTTAGTTTCTATCCTAGGAGACTCTTTGTATGTTCATCATATGCCATATTAGCTAACAATTCTATAGGTGAAAGATTTAGTGGTTTTGAAATTAGTAGAGGATAATCAAGTATTCGATGAGCCATGTCTTTGGAGATCAAATTTCCATTACTTGTTACATTAGATCTAGAGTTATGACCATGGAAAGGTTGTCCAAATGTTGGCAAAGAGGGGGAATTGTTGGACATTATATGTGATGAGGGATCATAATAAATTTAAGGGGACTCAAACATTGGGGTATCCACTAATTTCATTGGTGATTTCTCATTTCACTTTTCATTAGGATGGTTACCTATATTAGTATGTAGGGATCTCAAGCTAGCCAATGTAGATAGCTTTGGCGATGGTGACTTCATCAGAATTTTGCACTGCTAATGATTATTCCAGGCAATGGTAGCATGAAGGAGTAACTGTAATGGTCTATATTTCTTGTGCATGTGGTGTAATATTTTTTAGTTATCTCTAACATCACCCCTTATTATCACAAGTTAAGATTATCCCTTTAATTTTTTTTAGGGAAGCTAAAAATAAATAAAAAATATGGTGTTGTCGTCATATTATACATAAAAAAGTACTCCCTATACCTAATCCATGTTGACTGCGAGACTAAAAGATAACTCGTGTCTAGTGATCTAGTGTGATAAGCTCCTTAATGATATAGAATTAAAAAACAAAAACAAGGAAAAATAGAGGGAAAGTCCATAGAAGATATTTAGATAACCATAATTCAACTCCCAACCTATATTACATCACTAATTGTAAGCATCACATCAAATTATCCATATTAACAAATAACTACAAGAAAAAAATGCGTATTTTTCTTGTTGAATAAATAGATGATGATAAAATAGTACATATCAGTGCAAATATATTAAATAACATAAGTCTTTCTAAGACATGTCATGATACACATTGAAGACATATGGCATGGTATATTACAGAAGACCATGCATGCAATGAAAATAACATATGATCATCTGACATTCAAGTAAAACTAAAACATATGACCACAACCACAATATAAAGATAATTAGACTTAAAAGAAAAGTGGTATTAAAATATTTACTTTGGAAAACCCAGAATTTTGATTACCATTTCGGTTTGAGAATGGGAACCCCATTTTCACTTATTCTTTTCCTATGGATGGGAGAATAGTATCATCTCTGAACAACAATCCCAAAAGCTACTATTTAAATACCCAATTCTTAAGTATATGTTTCTACTACTAACTAATGGTTCAAACTTACGTGAAGTAGATATAGAGTTCTTCGATTTTGATAGAATTAGGCCACTAATGAGAATAACATTTTTGGTCTAGAATCATATGATCTTTCACTATCAATGTTAATGTTTTGTTTAAACCTAATAGTTAACACTTATCACTTAATATAATATTACCTACTTAACCACATCACTTATAATTCACTTTCTGTTCAAATGTCACTAACCACTTTATAATACTATCACCGCTTATTATTAATGATTACTTTCCATTATGGCCCAATTTAATAATACATATCCACTTTAACATTTGTAACATTTTAAGATATTTTTATCCCCTCCATTGAATCCAATTATATCACTTAAAAAAATAAATTACTTAACCCCTATTATGGAAATTCATACCAATACTTGTATAATAATATGTGATTAGAGTTATATTAAGGTTGATTACGCAAAACAAGACCCATATGAAATAATAATTACAGGTCGTAAGGAACCTTAATCCAAATAATAAACATGTCATCAATCAAAATGTAACATCCCAAAATTTCGTAACCTTAGCTTTCGGGTGTTTAGTCTTTTATTCAAAACTAACCCTCAAACCCTGGCCCAATTATTAATTAATAACCTTTGTACTGTAACCTAAATAAAATCCTAAACATCCTTCCCAATTATTCTTATCTTTTTTTTATTTCTTATTAAACTCGTCCAAAATCAAATTATTTTCCCACAATTATTTTCATACATGATATCCTAACCTAGCCAAATTAAACCTAAAACTAAAATAAAATAAACCTATGTTTCTTTTACCCTACCATTTTACCCACTTGAATTTACCCTCTACACACCCATATTCTTCTAGCCTTATGTGCCTCAAACTCCTCCCCCAAACATTTTCCTAATCTCCCTCCCCTTTTCATGCTTTGCTCATACCCCTCATCCCTCACTCTCTATTAAACCATACTCCTCTCCCACCTATATGAAACCACAGACTTACAACTCCCAACCATATCCTTATATACATGCGTAACCCCTCCTACTCTCTTCTCTATATACATACACATACCACATGCACACTCCCTCCTATCTTCTCCTTTTGTGTGCATCTCCCTTCCACCACAACCATCTTCTTGCACCACTACCATTTCCACAATGTGCACACACCACCACTGCCGACCTCCCCTTCTTCTTTCTTTCTTCTTCTTTTCTTTCTTATTCTTCATCTTCTTCTTCTTCTTCTCCTTCTTATTCCTCTTCTTTTTACCTGCCACTCATCTCTTTTTATTTTCATTCTTTCTACTCCTTCCCTGTGGTAGGTTTTGCCAAGACCTTCCCAAACCCCTTGGCTCACTCTCCTATAGCTCCCGTTGGGCAATGTCAATTGTTGCCATTGATGCTCCCTCCATTTTCTATTGTAGCCAACCACCCTAGCCTACGCACCACACCACCAACACCCAGCATTGGTAATTTCTTCTTCTTCTTCTTCTTCTTCTTCTTCTTCTTCTTCTTCTTCCTTCTATTTTATCACAACTTACCCTTAGGCAGTGGTAATTTCTATAGTTGTGCCCCTTTCCTACCCCTTCAACACCCTCTCTTCTAGCCATCCCTCCCTCTTTCCTGCATCCTCCACCGTTGCCAGCCACCACCACCTTTGGCCCTCTTTACTACTGCCTTCCCTCTTTTAATTCCTACACTAGCCAAACTAATCACCATCACCTCCATCGTTCGTAGCTCCCTGTAGTACCTCCCATAGCATTCATTGCCTCCTTGCACCAGCCCATCAAACCACTACCATCACCATTGCCACCATCACTAGAAGCCTCCACTACTGCCACCATCTCCCTTGTTGCACCCAACCAATTAGCCAGCCCTACCTTCTCCCCTTCATGTGTGTATGGTTCATGCAACATGTGAAACATGATTTTGTGCTACTTTTTTAGTAAGTTTGGTATTATATATATAAGGGTATTTTAGTAATTTTAGAAAAAATAAATATTTAATTATTATAATTATAATTTATGTGCCAAAATATTAATTAGGTATTTTGGTATTATTTTTAGGTACAAAAGTTGTTTAGCAAGATCTCGTAGTATTTATTAGGATACCATTGTTTTTAAGTTTTTGCTATATTCAGGTAACCATTATAATCTAGTAAAATGTTAAATTTTGTATGATAGCACATTAGAGTTTTTGTGTCAAAATATGTTAAGCATGAATTGTTGGATTGCAAATATCTATTATATCTTGAAAAGCTACAAAAAGAGTATATTATCATAGGTTAAATATTTCAAGGAAAAAAAATATGGTAACACTAATCTTTCATGATTATGTGTGACATGTACATGAAAAATGATAGGATGAGTATGCTTAAATCTATTTATGGAATATTAAACATGGATGTGTGCCCTAAGGGCAATTTGATCATTTTATCTGTATTATGATTTTAAACATGAACAATATGTCTGATGTGTTTATATGTTGTAAGCATGCAATTACGTGATCATGGATGTGTTAGATACTCATGCTAGGGTTTTATATGAAAAAATCAAGAATAAGGGTAAATTGGTCATTTAATTTCATTAGTAATGTAATTGTATGATAAATTGGTTTAATTATTATGTTTTTAGCCTTTTCATGAAAAACCTATAAATAAAATCGATTCAATAATTAAAGAGGATGTTCATGTGCCAATTTTGACTTATGGGGCATCTTGGTCATTTTTACCCTAATGCGCCCAAGAGTAAATAATTGAGCCTAGGATGGTCTTAGTATATTTTTATGACTGGCCTTAGTAATGATCTTAATCTTGGTTGTCTTGGAATAATTAGAAGAGAGCAAAATGGTTAAAATATAGTAATTGAATCTATGTGATCTGTATGTGAGTTCTTAGTTACCTTAATAAAATACTAATACTTAAAGTAAAAGACCTCAAGATCAGGAATGATGTCTCTTTAGGGATCACTACACTAAAGATGTGGTTTAACCCATGATTGATTCTAGATTTTTCCTGGTGTGCCTTAGTCCCAGCCAGACCCTATATCTTAAAATATTCTATTCTATGAACTGATAGAGGATATGCATACTTATGGATTAGGCTTCCTTTTCAGTAGGGTACTATGTTACCTTCGTGTACCAGTGCAAATTGGGTACCTTTACATCCTTGGCTTGATAGTAAGTTGGATACTATGCTATCTTGGTGTGCCGGTATGACTATATTACCTTAGTGTCTTTGGGTTCAATGTGGTCTCCCCTCAAGTCAGTAAAAATGGAAATGATTGATGGATTATCGAATTATTAGATTGGTAGGTAGTAGCCTTTGTACCTACCTATGGTTTGATAACATCATTTATGCCTACTTGTGGTTCGATAGTAGCCTTTCTGCCTACCTATGTTTCAGTAGCAACCTTTGTACCTACCTATGTTTTGATAGCTGCCTTCATACCTACCTTTGATGTGATGAGTTTTTATTTATATATGTCTGTAAGCCTGCCTATATTATGAGACTTATCGATATTGATGATAAGGCACGTGGCATGTGGTTATTGTCTTGGATTTGAGGTTGATGTTGTTTCTAATTATACTACAAAGAGAATATCTTGGATGTTCTATTGGTAAGTTTTAGTTAATTTTAGATTAATGAGTATGGTTAGTATGGTGCTATATGATTGTATGAATTATTAATTGATGCATGTACAGCTCAATGTGTATACCATGTATTGTTGTGATGACTTGTATGTGTTTGATGTTGGTTTTTCATTTTAGTTTAGTGTAAAGGGTTATTTGGTGTTATTGTACTAAAGGGTTCTTTCGTGCACTCTTGCCTATTCAATGGGCAGTGGTCTTCACAAGTTAGCTTTTGAGTTCAGTCGAAGCTGGTGGTTCAGTTGAGAGAGCCTAGGACTATTCGATGTCATTTAGTATATTAATTTTGATTTTATTTAGACATCTTTTCCCTCTATATTCTTTCCCTTTGAGTTTTGTAAATCTCTAATGTTACTTTTATATAGCACAATACTTATATTTTATCTCCTCTATTATGATTCTTGTAATCACATTATGAATATAAGTGGAGAAGGATTATGGTCTTAGCACTTGGTATGAGAATAGTAAAGGAAACCAGACTTGTAACAAGTGTGGTGGTAATACCCTTCATTTATATTGTTTTAGTTTCTATGTTTAACTTTGTAAATAAAAACTTTCAGTTCATGAAAATTGGGGTGTTACAAAAAACCACAAGTTAAACACCTAACTTAGTATTATTACTAAAAAGAATACCCTAAGGTTATTCTAAGGCAAAACAAGATCTACGTAAGTTATCATACTTGTGAAAAGACTATAATGCTCTTAAAACCCCTAATTCTTATTTGTTCCATAAACTCACCAATTAAGATTATTAACTCTCCAAAACCAAGACTCAAACACTTAAACATAATTATTAACACAAAATATTAAATTTAAAATCAAAATTGAGCACATAAAATAACGATTATACGCTTATGATTTCTATGCTCCTTTTTTAAGTTGTTCTAACTCAAGACCCTCACTTATATAAAATTTTCAAATATCATTTTCACTTGGATCATTTTCACCTTACATAGAAATCATATTGACCACAATACCCTTTATTACCTCAAAACACATCTAATCTTTTAAAAAACATACCATTCTAATTCCTATCATAGTATATATCAAAATTTAAGTAAATAATCTTAATGTGAATCAAAGCTTGACTTAATCTGACCAAAAAAATTACCATATCTAAAAATAACCAAAAATAAGGAGAAGAGAAAAAAGGCTCTCTCAATAAAGTCTTAAAGATCAAGCACTCGCGAAAAAAATCTTTTAGAACCACAGAGTAGGCCGAGCTCCTCAATGACTTAATTGCTACATTAATTACACGACCAAATGTCCATTAGTGTTGTTCAAATAGTTCCCTTCCCCTAAACTATCACACCCCAATTTTTTTAACTTAAAATTTTCCTTTCAAAAGTTAATTGTGGAGGCTAAATTTTTTTAAAAAAATCACCTTTAGGTGTTACAACCATATTTGGTATAAGTTTGACTTTCTCTACCATTTTTTTTTTACTAAGTGCTAAGGATAAAATATTACTCTTCTTAAACAAAAAGTTAATTATAGGAACTAGAGTAAAGATTTAAAAAGTAAATTAATATCATTATGATAATACAATGATCAATGGTTTTAAATGTCAAATAAGAGGAAATATAAAGGACATAAAAGTCATCCACATCAAAGATACCAGGTAAGGCATCGAATAATCCTAACTCTCAACCTAAAATACTAGCCTTCAAACTAATATCACAAGCTAACATCCAAAATCACTACTATCTATTGAATAAGCATAGCCTCATGAAAATATACTCATCTATACAATGGTATTGATTAACCAATTTTACAAAGCTATCATGGAGTACATAAAAGGCATCACAACCATACATCGTATAAAATATTAACATATACATACGATAACCAAAATAAGATAATCATATCAAATAAACAAATACCACCAATGACGAATACTCCTCATACCCATTCATTTAGAACATAATGAAACTTACCAACCAAGAATCCATGGGATACTCCCTAAAGTGATGATTAGAACCAATCACAACCCAATAACCATAACATTAATGATGTATCTCATATCTCAACATCAACACCAATTAATTCCCTAAAACCATGCATAGGGATCAAAGGCAACTACCAATTATAAGTATACAAAAAAGCTAATACTAAGTTGTAGGTAGGCTCAAAGGTTGTTATTGAACCACAGGTAGGTATGAAGGCTACTATCAAACCACAAGACAACATGATGGCTACTACTAAACCAATCCAATAATCATGTCAAACTAACAATGATAATTTCCATTTTTATTTACTTGAGGGGAAATCATATCAACCCAAAGATACTAAAGTTCTTTGATCATACCAAAGCACAAAGGTAACACAATATCTTATTGATTATCAGTCTAAGGATACTAAGGTACCCTAGTCATACTAGAATATGATGGTCGCATAGTAACTTATCGATAATGACGCCTAATCCATAAATATGTAGCCCAAAAAGGTAAATAGAGTAAGATATATGGTCTTACTAGGACACTAAGGCATACCAACAAAAATGCATGACCAATCATAGGTTGAACCACGTCTTTAGGTTAGCGACTCCTAAAGAGCCACCATTTTTTTATCTAAAGGTCTTTCACTTTAAATATTAGCATTTTATTAATGTAAAAATAAATCACATAATACAAAAATAGATTTAGTTTTCACACTTAACTATTTTTACTTATTAAAAATTACTTAAAATAACAATAAACAAGGTCAATAGTAAGGTTACCATTAAAAATCTATGAAGGTCATCTTAGGTTTAATTATTCACATTTAGACACATTAT
Source organism: Tamarix chinensis (assembly GCA_030549775.1). NCBI lineage: Eukaryota > Viridiplantae > Streptophyta > Magnoliopsida > Caryophyllales > Tamaricaceae > Tamarix > Tamarix chinensis. Next base: position 22,285,127 of record CM060173.1, on the reverse strand, counting down.
GCCTAAAATGACAAAAATGTCTCTAAGACCATAATTACCACATTATTGTCTACTTTAAATACTAATTCCATTTATATCTAGTAATTTTTCATGAAAAAGTTGAAACAAAAGATATAAATTATTTACATGCACATAAATTACCAGATATGCCAAATGAAAATTTTACCCTTACATAAGATTTAACACGTAAAATCCTAACATGCATTTCTAAAGTATCAAATCACAAAATTTCATGCTCGGTAGGGGTTTTTATTTATAATACTCTATGGAATGATGTTTTCCTTGGAAAATGTTTGCCTTCTTCATCAACTACTTTACAATATATTATTCCTATCTCTACTAGTGATAAAGTGAGAGTTGTTTTACAAAAACAAAAAGTGGAGTATTCCTTATTGGAATGGAAGTAGTTGATCAATGGATATATCATTGGGTATCATCCTACCTTAGGCCAGATGTTGAGTTTTGTTATGACTCAATGGTTGAAGGTAAAAGAGCCTAAAGTATTCATGCATGACCACAGTTTTTTCATCTTTAAGTTTGACTCGAAAGAGGATTGTGATTGGGTGCTCTATACACTATGGTGGAATTTTCTTAACCAACCTTATATATTGAAATTATGGCATCGTAAGTTCCAACTTAAAAAGGAAAAGTTTAAGTTCTTTCCTTTATGGGTGAAGCTACCTAACTTAGCTCTTGACTACTGAGATATTGATTCCCTAAGTTAGATTGCTAGTGTTATAGGACGACTTTTGCACATGGATGGGATCACAAAAAAAGGAGGAAGGATTTTATATGCCTAGTTTTTGGTGGAAGTTTATGTCACTAAGAAACTTATTGATTCTCAAGAAATTATTGATCTTGATGGTGACTTAATAAACCAAATGATCCACTATAAACGGTGGCTAGCTTTCTATGACACTTGTATCATTATGGGACTTTCTTCCTCATTTTGTAAGAAGAACCAACCCCCAAGGATTCAATCTCAATAGACTCAACATTGGAGCTATCCTTATAGTATAAAAAAAATCACAGTAAGAATGGAGGGTTATTTAATCCCAGTAACAAACTCACAGTTTGGAACCTCAAAAGAAGCCCTAGAATAAGGAGCAAGGCATGAGAGTTCAAAGCCAACCTATTGCTCATGATGATGAGGTTCCATGATGTTCCTATAAAGAATAACATAATGTTATGCAGATATGAAAAAGATACTCCATGCTTGAACCAATTGAGGTAACTCCAATTGGGGAGAGCAGAGAAAAGAGAAAGGTGTGATAGATGAAAGCTTCCTTATCTATTTCATAATCAACACACTCAATGATAGGGATGTGGAATGATATTGGCTTGAATAATCCTTACAAGCAAATGGAGTTAAAGCACTAGCTTCATATGAATAATGTCTAAATTATGGGACTTATAGAAACTAGAATAAAACATGATAACACTAATAGAGTTATAGAAAAGTTAGGTTCTCATTGGCAAACCCTTCATAATTATGGTTGAAAATATCCTAGAGGGGGTTAAATAGGGTTTTGTGGAATGGAAATGACTAAAAATAAATTTAACAAGCGATGTATGGTGGTTCAAGAGTAAATTAATTTTTACATCTACTATCAAAAGGTTCTCTCGGTTTATGAGCCTTACAATCTCAACGACCCTTTAAGATATGATTTAAGACTTCACCTATTTATCTTCTCTAGAATCACCACATCAATCTCTTAAAAATGATAAGTAAACACTCACTAACTACTTTAAAAGATTTTAAAGAGGAGGTTGTCATTACAAATGATTCTCACCATATATAAGATATGAAAGAGTTAATCTTTAGATGAGATGAAATCTAGCTAGATGTAATTTGGGATGTTAAAATTTGAGAATAGTTCTAGCTAAGAGAAGTGAGCAAAGAACACTTTTTAGCAATAACTTTAAAATATCAAAGTTTTGAAATATGAATGAGCAATTAAATGATTTTAGTGTAAGAGATTAATTGCATAGTCAATGATCTAAAAAGTTGGTCGTAATAAATGCAGAGGGACCATATTTATAAGGGTTACCCTCTTGAATAGCCATTAGATACAAATTTATAAAAAAATGTGTCTCTCTCAATGGGTAGAAAATTAATATTTAATGCTAACTAGTCGATTGGTCTAGCTGAACCAATCGATTGCTTTTATGATGAGTCAATTGGTTTGTTTCAACTAGTCAACTATTCATGTTTTGACCAAAATAGAAAATTATCTTTGTGTGAACCAGTCAATCAGTTAGGCATTGCATACTCTTGGTCTTAAAACACATATGAACACCTACTTGGTATGGTGAGACCAATCAATGTGTTCATTATATTAGTTGATTGGTTTGTTAAACCAATTGATAGGTTTGTCAGCCACTCTATCAGTTTGGTAAAACTAGATGATGTTTTTAAACAAAGAGGAGTTAGGTTTCTGCAAAAATGAAACCCATGGATTGATTGATCAAACAAATCAATTAGGTTGTCAGCCAATCGATCGGTTTACCTGAACTAGTCTAAGTGTTTAAACAAAGATGAAATAGGTTTTTATTAGATTGAAACCCATGGACTGGTTGGTAAAACCGGTTGATCGATTTACCTAAACCATTTAATATGCTTAAACAGAGACGAACTAAGCTTCTACAGGAGTAAAACCCATGGATTGGTTGGTTAAACCAGTTGATCGGTTTCTCAACATGTCAATCAGTTTGCTTAAACCATTCGATGTGTTTAAATAGAGGTGAACTGGGTTTCTACAAGAGTGAAATCCATGGACTTGTTGGATAAACTAGTTTATCAGTTTCCAAACCAGTTGATCAATTTGGGAAAGTTGGCCGGTCAAATTTATCCACTAGTTGATCCATCTGAGTTTTAACATGACCAGTGACATTATTCAAACTGAACTAGTTTATCAATCTGAGGACCAAACAATTAGTTCCTATTAGAACCAATCAATTTTATTTGAAAATAATTTTAAAAGATTTATGAAATGAATTCAAGTCAGGTATTTTTCAACAAAGTGTTTTTAAGAGTTTTGTTTGAAATATACACTTTGCTCAACTTAACTCTTTACAATTTACCTAAGACTCATAAAATACTTATCTTCAAGTCTTGGTTCCTTTTACATGTGTTGTTTTATTGGATATGGACACTTAAGAAAACACATTAGTTAATATGATATGTTTGTTATCATTAAAACAAGTATAATAACATTGCGTAACCTTTGAGATTAATAAACTACCCTTTTTTGATGGTGACAAACAAAAAGTGCATAATTTTAAATATTAAAGAGTAATGAATGAAATAGTTTTCAAACATTTACCAATTTTACACTTTTAATCCAAAGCTCTCGAATTCTCTCCCCGTTTTGGACATAAGAAAAAGGTGAGAGGTAGAAAGAGCCTGAAAATAATTAGATAAGAAAACATTACCCTATCGAGGAGGAAGAGTTTCCCCTTAACAAGTGTGTAGAATAAATGAAACATAAGAAACCATGAGGGTATTGTGTATAAGATGCCCCCTAAGTAATAGATATAAGATAGAGATGTGATAGAGGAAATAAAGGTCAAGTTTTCATTTATAATTTGGAAGTTATTAATATATGACATAGAGTATATACATGAGGAATATGCCAAGTACATAGTCAGAACTAAAAATATACGAGGCTCAGCCTAAAATACACAAAAAGCTACATAAGGACAAGACACGATCACAAAGGACCAAAATTCTTTAACGCTGATGCGGCTAAACTAGTCACTGTAGGCCCAAATTAAATATCGATATCATTAGAGGTAATGGCCTCGGAGTCAGTGGATCAAACTACAACACATCCAGTCTGTGAAGCCACTATAAGAGATGCATCAAGTGCAGGATCATCATAGGGTTTAGTGTTGGTATGAGCAACAGATGGAGTAGGGTCAAGGTGGACAAAGGTATCACTGGGGAGGATTGTACATGCTATCTTGATGATATGGTGTGAAGCTAGGTTGAAATTGAGAGCAAATCACACGCAACTCCGTCTCCATTGGTCTTAGGAATTGGTCCATGGAAGTTAGCATGCCAAAAATCTAGAGAAGGAGATCATGGACACCCGCAAGAGTCACATGCCTGGTAGATGGAGGCACATAGGGTGTATGTGAGGTGGAAGGGGTAGAGGTAGAAGTAGAAGAACCTCTTATAGATGATCATGTAATATCCATTGGAGCAAGAAGGTCATCCGTCGGTGGTGGAAGATCATAAGCAACAGAATATGATGGTGGTGGTGTAGACGAAGTAGAGAGGTGACCACTATAATTTAGAGAAGCAAGTTCTTTAGGGGAAAGCTCAAGCATTTAGCCATCCAAGCTCATCTAATAGCCCATACACCAGAATATGACTGCATTAAGGATATCTAGGATGTTATGCAGGCACAATGGGGTAGATGGAAAGCCTATGATATTGACATGAAAATATTGAAGACTAAAAATGATATTGGATCCATATTCGAAGGCTGATTGGCTATACCCCACCATTTGTGACATATGCCTGAATATGTTAGCCCCAAAGCGAATGGGAGTAGAAGAGAGGATGTGATCTACCACATACCAATCCTTGATAGTGTAATACCCCATTTTTAACTAGTTATAATTATGTGTAACTAATTACATAAATCATTGTAGAACATTTTAGAGTCTCAAGATTGTTTTGTATGATTCGGTAGTAATTGCAATTTTACGGCTAGGCGTACTTTGTTTATAAAATACTATTTATATATGTGTACTTTTATGTTAAAATTTGTAAAATATTCTTATAAAATTTTATTCAGATCCTAAATGTGCTAAAATGTAAATCTAGAAATTTTGGTTTAATTTTATTTGTGTTTTTTATCCCTTTTGAATTTTATATGCAAAATATATAATTACGGTATGCTAGCCAAATATCATATCATATCTGTGTCAAAAATTATGAAAATTTATATTTAGGTTTTAAATGATTAAATGAGATGATCTGGAAAGTTTCACGATTTTAGGAATAATTTTGGTATTTATGTTATTAATTACCTTCTAAGCTCGTTAATTAATTGTAAGTTCAATATTTTATATATCAAATCTTGTTTTCAATTCATAAAATTCTATAGGTGAGTTTAAAATATTATTTCAAGGGATTTTACAAAGTTTAGTAATTTTATGAGCTTATTTGCTATTTTTATTAATTTTATCCTCTTTATTCATCTTTCCACCACTAAAAATAATTTATAAATCCTAAAATTACTGTTCATGCACGAAATTACTTCCTTATACTTCCATGATTAGATTTTATATCTAGTTGACCATTTTCTTATTCATTCAACCAAATTTTGAGTTAAAGTTACTTTCTTACACTTTCTACATTACTTGTTGTGTCACTTTAGCTTTTCTTGCACTCAACCTTCTTCACTTACATTTCCCATGATTAAAGCTGACTTTTGAATTTCACACCATCACCTACCCCATCCCTTGATTGATAGATTGGTTTTCATAACTTTATTTATACCTAACTACACTCCACCACCTTACACACTCAACCATCTTGTCCTTTATCATTCAAGTGTTGAACAAGCTACCTCTCCCCCTCTTGTGGCTGCAGATTTTTGGTCCCTCCATCTTCTAATTATACCTCCTTTGTCTCTATTTATTTTCATTCATCATTTCTCTCATTTTCTCCTCTTGGTTGCTCCCACCTTTCTATTCATTTTGGTTATTTTTGCTAAGTATTCTTAAGCTTTGTTGAGCTTATAACTAAGACCCATCCTCCTCTCTTTATCCTTAGTCTCTTTTCTTCACTTCTAAATTTCCTTCTATCTAGCCTTTATTTATTTTTAAATAAGTAAAGAAGGTTAGATTTTTGGTTAAGTTGTGAAGTTGTTATCCTTTATCTTCTCCTCTTGTGTCTCCATCTTTTGAAGGTGTTGATATTCTTTTGGGAATTCTTTGTGTTATTTTGCTACTTGTGCTTGGAAAGAGGTAAACCCATATGCTGCTACTAAATATATAAAAATCATGTGATAGCATGTTTAAAGTTTCTTATGTTATGCTTAAGTGTGATTTATGCTTTCTTATAATCTCATAAAAAAGGTATGCATGCATCATGTATTGTTATTAATTTCTCTAAGTGTGTGACCATGTATTTTTATACAATGGTATGTTAAATTTATGTATTTTAAATATATGTATGATAGCATATTAAAATAGGGTTGCTTGTGTTAAAATAATTATGCATGATAGCGGTTTTATGTGCTAAATGAGTTTAATTGTGTTTTAGGGGAAAATTGATATTTTTGTCACTCCTAAACATTTATAGAATTGCTATTTTATATTAATGTACCTATTTTAATGTTATTTAGTCATACCATAAATTTTTCTTAATTCTAATAACAATTGGTATTAAAGTGGGAAACTATTGAGTAAATAACATATAATGGCATTTTGATTGTTTATGACTATTATGCCTTAAAGGGTGAATAATTGGAATAATATGACCTTAATGGATTTCTAGGTTGACCTTAGAGTTAACCTTGATTTTGTTTTGAATTGTTGACCTTATGATCGACTTGAATAATTGGAAATAAAATAAAAAAAGGTAAAGAATGAAATTGGAATCATTGTGCATTATGTGATATTTTATGATCACCTTATTAAGATATTAATATTTAAAGTGGAAGACCTCGAGATTTGGGAATGGTTTCTCTCTAGGGGTAGCTACCCTAGAGACGAGGTAGGAGTCCTCGATTTGTTTGGTTTTTTGGTGTGTCGGTTGTGCCCTAGTAAGGCCTAGTCTACTCTATAGGTGACCTACGGGCCCTATAGGGGGTATCAATACTTAAGGATTAGGTGTCCGAGGTGAGGAGGGTACTGTGTGTCTTGTGCATCAATATGACCAGAGTGTTGTTATGCCTCTAGGTTGGATGGTTGGAGGGTATCGTGTTGCCTTGTGCGCCGGTATGACCGTTGTACTGTTATGTCTCCGGGTTATTATTTGTATCCCCTCGAGTAAATAAAATATGAAAAATTATTGTATAAGGATGTAAATGTATTGTTATGATTTTTCGATTTGGTAGTTGCCCTCATGTGCTACTTGGTTTTGGTATGTTGGTTTGATAGTTGCATTCGTTCACTATTTAGATTTGGCACATTGGTTGGTAATTATCTCGGTGATTTCCTTATCATGTTATAAGTGAAATCGATGTGGTTATTGTGAAAGGCCTTAATTATGGTTTGGTGTTTTTCTTTTGGTGGAACACCCTCGGTATAGTTGGATTAATGAAATATTTGTAATATGGTTAAGTTTGTTGTGATGGACATGTGGCATATGGCATGATATGAGTTATGGTATGAATGTGGCACTTTGCTATGGTATGTACTATTTAATATGTTATGACATGATACTTTGTGTTACTTTCTATGTGCCCCATGTGATATTTACATGTTTAGTATTGTATATTGGTTTACTCAGTACCGTTGTACTGATGGGTTCCGTTTTATGGTCCCCTGCCTATTCAAAGGGCAGTATTTTCTTTGCAGGAGTACTTTGAGGGTACAAAATGATGCCTTTTGGTGGGGTTTGAGAGTTAGGACTATCCAGTGTCCATTTCGGAATCTTTTGATCTTGATCATATCTTTTGGACTCTTATGTCCCTTTATGTATTTCTTTTCGTTTGTCAATTACAACTCTTTTGTTTGATCTTGTGATTATCAGAACAATTTAATATTGTAATGAAACCTTTCTCTTCTTCTTATCCATTGTTATTCTTAATTTAAGTGGATAAACATTTTAGCCTTAACACTTAGTGTAAGAAAGATAGAGGAACCAGACTTATACTAAGTGTGGCAGTAACACCCTATGTTTTTATTGGCTTAGCTTCCACAATCAACTCTTTTTAAAGAAATTTTTAAGTGGTAAAAAATGGGGGTGTTACAGATAGTCCTATCATCCCTAAACTCTACTCAAGGGAAAATAATACAGGATACCATGTAGTGACACACCCATTTGAAGGGTGGGAGACAATAGGAGTTGGTGGCTCCCCTATGGACTAAGTGGCGGTCGTGCATGTTAGTTGGGATCTCATCTAGAATGTGAGTTACATCCATTCAACATAGGTAATGCCAGTCTTGATGTTTTGATCAATCCTAAGTATGCTAGCCATCCTAGCTTCATCAAGAAGAAAAGGAACACCTAAAACATGTGTGGTGATAGTGCTTCAAAGAACATGGACATTGAGATTGACCTATAAAAGCTGAACTAATTTTGGAAAGACTAGTTCTATGAGAGTAAAGAGAGGGAGAAGGTGAAGGTCAGCATGAGATTACATGAAGGGAAGTTTGAATTGATGAGTGCAAGAATCAACATTGATGCATTTACCAGGTAAGACCTTCTTCTTATGGAATGATTTGAGCCTTCTCTTTTGGTCATCCATACTCTAGAAAAAAGGGTGGAGTGAGGAGTGGCGTCAGTGTTCCATGCAAGTTGAGAGATGTATAACAAGGAAGCTCCCATTGTAGATGAAAAAGGACGATTGGGAATGGCTAGAATGAGGCAGAGATGGAGGACTGGTGTCTTCCGAAGATGATGGAGAGGAGGAGGTTGTTGAAGATGGATCTTAAGGAGGTGAAACAATTGGTTCCTCAATGCGAATGGTGGTATAAGATGGGCAGTTTGGTTGGGTACAAGCCCGTTTAGGGTGAGGAGCACCAACTCCCACACGAAGACTATATGAAACTATGGATTTGTGCTTCAGCATGGTATAGTGTCAGATAAGAAAAATGGAGGAAGGGAGGAGCATGAATTTGGGGCAAAAAAGATGGAGCGCAGTCAACACACAATGAGTGTGAGAATGGTTGAATGATGACCGATGGAGGTTATTTGAATCGTAATAGGAGGCAAGGGAGATAAATTTGGGTTGATTGAAAGTTAGGGTTAAAGAAGAAATTACCTCAAATTTGGTGAGACAAAGGAAAATCAATGGGGATTAGAAAGAATAGTTATGTTCTTGGTGTCGAATATAGGAAAACAATAGTGATTGGATGGAGTTTGAGAGTGATTTGAGCAATTTCAAAGGAGAGAATGTGAGAGCATTGAGAAGCAATTGAATGGTTTGGAGAAACTGGGGTCAAGGGTTTGAAGACTAGGAACGGTGGTATTTATATGTGCAACAAACTAGTCAAATGGTATCAGAAATTAGTCAACAATTATTGCACCGATCTATTGGTATGGAGTAACCAATCGATTGGTTATGCATATTGAGACATAAGCTAGTAGGAGCACGACCACCCCGGTTTTGAATCACTAGTCGACCGGTGTGACAACCAATAGACTGGTTTTGTCAACTAGTGGACTGGTCACCCAGTCAGGTCTAGTTTTAGATTTTTTTTTTCAAAAAGTTCTTTTGTTTTTATGCCATAAACCAATAAATAGAAATTTCATTTTATGACATAGATCATATTGATCAAGGATCACAAGGGTCGTGTTTGAATTGGAATTTAATTTATAGACTTAAAGCCATGATTTACCCCTTAGTTTAATATTTTCACAATTTTGGGAGAGAATTAATTTGATCATGGAATTATCATCCCAAATTCTCTCCTATTTGTTGTTAATCGTTCTTCATTTAAGGGCTTAGTGAATATATCCCCTCATTGGTGTAAATTATCTACAAATTCTACACATACCTCACCTTTTTCCACATGGTCTCTTATGAAATGTTGTCTTATTTCTATGTGCTTAGACTTTGAGTGTTGAGAAGATTTTTTTTTGTGAGATATATAGCACTAGTGTTATCACATTTAATCAAAAAAATTTCAAGTTTAATCCCATAGTCACTTAGTTGATGTTTCATCTAAATTAATTGTGCACAACAAGCACTAGCAGTAATATATTTTGCTTCAATTGTACAAAGTGTGAGAGTAGATTGTTTCTTGCTATGCCAACTAACTAGGGATTCTCCCAAAAATTAGCACGTATTCGAGGTACTTTTTCTATTGAATTTATAGGCTGCAAAATCAATATCAAAATATCCTATTAAATCTAGAAGAGTATCATGAGGATAAAACAAGCCTAGATTATAAGTGCTAATAAGATATCTAAGGATTCTCTTGACAACAATCATATGAGATTCATTGGGATTACTTTAAAATCTAGCACAAAGGCATAGACTAAACATGATATCAGGTCTGGATGCTATTAGATAGAGAAGTGAGCCGATCATACCTCGATATCTATTTTGATCACAAGCCTACCTTTATCACCTATGTCAAGCTTTGTGGTAGTACCCATAGGTGTACTACATGATCTGCTTTTGTTCATCCCGAACTTCTTAAGCAGTTCTTCTGTGTATTTTTTCTAGTTGAAAAATATGTTTTCTTTTGATTGCTTGATTTGGTGTCTAATAAATTAGGTCACCTCCCCCATCATACTCATTTCAAACTCACTACACATTAGAGTAGAGAAGTTCTTGCACATGGACTCATTAGTAGCCCCAAAAATTATGTCATCAATAGATATTTGTGTAATAAAAATTTACTCAACCTTTCATTGAGCTCTAGGAGCTTGTTTTAAAACATAAAGTGCCTTATTGAGGTTGTAAACATGTTTAGGTTTTTAGTTATCTTCAAAGCAAAGGGGTTGTTTAACATATACCTCTTCTTCTATAAAACTATTGAGAAAAGCACTTTTAACATCCATTTGATACAGTATAAAGCAGATGGATGAGACAAATGAAAGAAGCATACGTATAGCCTTGAGTCAATGCCTTCCTCTTGGTTGTATCCTTTGGCAACCAATTGGGCTTTGTTTATAACCACAACTCCCCCTTCATATAGCTTATTTCTAAAGACCCATTTAGTCCCAATGATGGATATATTTGGAGGCCACGGGTCTAATTCCCAAACTTGATTTTTCTCAAAATGGTTAAGCTCATCTTGCATTGCCATGATCCAGTTTTCATCATTCATGGACTCTAAGTGAGACTTAGGTTCCATTTGAGATAGAAAGGCTAAATTATTACAAATGCTACCTAGTGATGATCTTGTTACAACACCTCTTGCAGGATCCCCCAATAATGAGTTCTTGAGGGTGCCCATAGGCATATCTCCATGCTCTAGGGAGATCCTCTCTCACTTCATCTTCTTGTTGAGTGATTTGTGGTTCTTCTTCTTCTTTATCTTCTTCTTTGTCAGCACTTTTCAGTAAGCTTTCAACTTGAATAGAAGGATCTACTTCTTCCTCTTAGGTTTTCTGCACACTAGAGCAAGGTTAATTAAAAGAAACATGTATGGATTCTTCAACTAACATTTTTTATTTATTGATGATCTATTAAGCTTTGCTGTGTAAAGAGTACCCAATGAAGATACCTTCATCAGCTTTGGAATCAAAATTACCAAGATTACTTTTCCCATTATTGAGGATAAAGCACTTGCAACCAGATATGCGTAGATAACTCACATCTAGGTTCTTACCTTTGTAGAGCTCATAGGGTGTATTTTTCAAGATGGCCCATATGAGTACTTTATTCATTACTTAGTTTACAGTGGCAATATATTTGTCCCAAAAATATTTTGGAATCTTGGAGTCACACAACATAGTTTGTGCAAACTCCTCTAAGGTTTTGTTCTTCCTTTCAACCACACCATTTTGTTGTGGTGTTCTTGCTGTCGAGAAGTTGTTAGTGATGCCATTTTGATCACAAAAATCCATAAATGTGGCATTCTCAAACTTCTTTACATGATCACTCCTTATAGCATGAATCATTGTTCCTTTTTCCACCTGAATTTTCTTATCAAGCACAAGAAAAGTGTTAAAAGCATCATATTTAGTAGAAAGAAATAATGTCCATGTATTGCGTGAGTAATCATTTACAATGACTAATGCATATTTGTAACCACCCGTTCTAAGGGTCTTAATAGGCTAAACAAATCCATATATAGGTATTCAAGTGGTTGAGAGGTAGTCACAACAATTTTAGATTTAAAGGCAACCCTATGATGTTTTCCTTGTTGACATGCATCACATAATCTATCTTTTGTAAAGTTTAACTTTGGGATATCATGTACTAGTTCTTTTCTAGCTAGTTTATGATGGAAACCTGTTAGGGTTTCACGAAAGGATCAAAATATTAATCGAGCGCAATGTTCGATTCGCCGGTACAGCCTAAGGAACAACCCCAAAGGAAGACCAAAGATTCAGAGGCACAGTTTATACAACGGCAACTGAAATTTGAAGGTGAATGATCAAGATCGATCAAGGTGAGAGCGAGAGCAGAATCAGAGAAGACGAACGAACGAGAGAATCGCCGAGAGAGAGAGAAAAGAAATCGCGAGAAGGCTCGAGAATTAACTAAGTATTATTCTGTCAATCGTTACCCGTATTACATGTATTCGGCTATATATATATATATGTACATAATAGACCGTATACATCGACAAATACAATACAGACTACGGATACAAGGCCTAAAGAACGAAGGAATAAATATTTTGGGCCACAAATAGTCGACCAGCCCACATCAACCCAACATAAGAAAATGTCCCAAATACAATTAAGTTTAAGGCTTAATTTCCCATCAGCTAAAATAATACTTTAGCTAATCATGGCTACTAAGGATTGATTAATCCACAATCCATCTAGTCCAAAATTAAGGACTGGGTGGCGGATTATACAACCGACCTAATTTCCATTAGCCAATTTTGACCGGCGAATGCATCATATGGGATTACAAGTTATTAACAAAATTTACATAATCTGTACACTTCAAATACATAATCTGCACTTCCAGCAACTGTATCCAAAGTTCCACAGAATCCATATGCTGCATTACACTCCTATTAAGTCATCAAATAAGACAAACAATTATAAGTATTAATTCACAGCAATTTTCAAAATTAATTAAATATAAATTTGTAAGATTCACATCATTCCCCTCTTCTTGGAAAGGTTTGGCCTCTGAAACCCAAATAAGTCCCAGAAATGGACTAAGATCAGCCACATTGAAAGAGTTACTCACATTCCCAAATTTAACAGGTAAATCAATTTTATAAGCATTATCATTAATTTTCTCTAATACAGTAAATGGTCCATCTCCTCTAGGGTCCAACTTTGACTTTCTAAAATTTGGAAACCTTTCTTTTATAAGGTGAACCCAGACTAAATCTCCAGGTTTGAAAATCATTTTTCTCCTTCTTTTATTAGCATGTTCAACCATCTGTTGTACCTTTTTGTTAATCTATTGTCTTACAGTCTCATGTAATCTTTTTATATTATCAGCCCTAGATTCAGCATCAAAATTTTGCAATTCAGCATGAGATAAAGGACTCAAATCTAATGAAGTTAATGAATTAAAACCATACACAATCTCAAATGGAGTTTTATTAGTTGTAGAATGTAAAGTCCTATTATAAGCAAATTCCACTTGAGGTAAAACATATTCCCATTGTTTAAGATTCTTTCCAAGGACAACTCTTAACATGTTTCCTAATGTTCTATTAACTACCTCAGTTTGACCATCAGTTTGAGGGTGACAAGTTGTAGAAAAAAATAACTTAGTCCCTAATTTTCCCCACAAAACCTTCCAAAAATAACTTAAAAACTTAACATCTCTGTCTGAAACTATAGTCTTAGGAATTCCATGTAATTTAACCACATTAGAAAAAAATAATTCAGCTACTACTACAGCATCATTTGTTTTATTACAAGGTATAAAATGAGCCATCTTACTGAACCTATCTACTACAACCATTATTGAATCTTTAGCTCTATTAGTCCTAGGTAATCCTAATACAAAATCCAAAGATACATCAACCCAAGGATGGTTAGAGACAGGTAAGGGGGTATATAAACCAAAAGGTTTTGAAGTAGTTTTTGCCTGCCTACAATTAATACAATTGACACAATGTTTTAAAACATCCTTTTTCATGTGTGGCCAGTAAAAATGTTCAATTAAAACATCTAAAGTTTTCTGAGATCCTAGATGTGCCATTAACCCACCACTATGGGCTTCTTGAATTAATAATGCTCTATAAGAGCATGCAGGAATACACAACCTATTTTCCCTAAACAAGTATCCTTCATTAATAAAATACTTCCTTTGTGAAGAAACTTCACACCTTTTATAGATTTCTTTAAAATCAATGTCTTCTAAGTATAATAGTTTAATACTGGAAAAAACCTAATAAAGTTGTATCAGCAGCATTTAATAAAGCATATCTCCTAGATAAAGCATCTGCAACTATATTATCACTACCTTTCTTATATTTAATTATGTAAGGAAAACTCTCAATGAATTCTATCCATCTACCTTGTCTCCTATTTAACTTTGATTGACTCTATAAATACTTAATAGCTTCCTGATCAGTATTAATTACAAATTCTCTATGCCACAAATAATGTTGCCACACTTCCAAAGCCCTTACTAAAGCATACAGTTCTTTTTCATAAGTAGAATAATTCAATGTACTACCATTTAATTTCTCACTAAAATAAGCTATTGGTTTTCCTTCTTGAGAAAGTACAGCCCCTATTCCTAACCCCGAAGCATCACAATCTAATTCAAACATTTTTTCAAAGTCAGGAAGACTCAATACTGGTGCTTGGGTTAATTTAGTCTTAAGTGTCTCAAAAGATTGTTGTTGTTCTAATCCCCAAGTAAACCCATTATCCTTCTTTGTTATGGCAGTCAAAGGAGCAGCTATAGTACTAAAGTTTCTCACAAATCTCCTGTAAAAAGAACACAGTCCATGAAAACTTCTTACTTCAGTTACACTCTTTGGCATAGGCCATTCCTGAATAGCCCTAACATTTTCTTCATCTATAGATACACCCTCTTTTCCTACCACAAATCCTAAGAAAACCACACTTTCCAAACAAAATCTAGACTTAGCTAAATTAGCATAAAGTTGTTCTGTTTTAAACACATTCAAAATAATCCTTAAGTGTTTCAAGTGTTCCTCTAAAGATTTACTATATATAAGTATATCATCAAAATAAACAACCACAAATTTTCCAATAAATTCCCTTAACACATAGTTCATAAGTCTCATAAACGTACTAGGGGAATTTGACAACCCAAAAGGCATTACTAACCATTCATATAATCCAAAATTAGTCTTAAAAGGTGTCTTCCACTCATCTCTTGGTTTCATTCTAATTTGATGATACCCACTTTTTAAATCTATTTTAGAAAATATAACAGCACCATGCAATTGATCCAACATTTCATCAAGCCTAGGAATTGGATATCTATACTTAATAGTTATCTTATTTACTACCATGCTATCCACACACATTCTCCAACTTCCATCCTTTTTAGGTACTAATAACACTGGTACGGCACAAGGACTCATAGACTCCTTAATATATCCTTTACTTAACAGTTCAGAAACCTGTCTTTTTAATTACTTAACCTCTTCAGGATTGGCTCTATAAGCAGGTCTGTTTGGTATAATAGCTCCTGGAATAAAATCTATTTGATGTTCTATTCCCCTTAATGGAGGTAATCCACTAGGTATGTCCTTAGGAAACAACTCATATTCTTCCAATTTCAGTTTCATTGTACTAGGTACTTCTTCAATTATTCCTCTCTGACACTCATAACAGTCCTTAAAAATCATCAAGTACACATTGGCATTTATCTTTATTGCTTTTTCTACATCCTTACCTTTAGCATAAAATCCAAAAGTTCCTTTTATGTCCTTTGTACTAAGATCATTCTCCAAATTAGACTTAGATAACTCCTTATAATTAGATTTAATTTTGGTTTGATCCTCAAATATTTCTTTTGGAGTCATAGGTGCTAAGACAATCTTCTTATCATCCTTCTGTACTGTATACCTATTTTTATAGCCATCATGTACTACCCTCCTATCATATTGCCAAGGCCTTCCTAATAACAGGTGAGCAGCATGCATAGGAACTATGTCACATAAAACAGAATATTCATATTTTCCTAAATTTAAATTCACTAAAACTCATTGACTAACCTTAACATCTCCCAATTCATTAAGCTATTGCAATCTATATGGTTTTGGATGTTTAGTAGTGGTTAATCCTAACTTAGACACCAACAGGGTTCTAGCAGCATTAATACAACTACCACTATCTATGGCCATGTTAAAGCACTTATCATCAATTAAACATCGAGTATGGAATATATTTTCTCTCTATACAGCATTAGAATCACGTAATTTATTACTATTTAAAGCCCTTCGAACTACAAAAAGATCCCTACTCACTGGTAATTCTACTTCCTCTTCTAGGTCACTATCATCCTTTCCAACTATATTGACCTCTTCTTCTTCTTCTTCAGATTCAGATTCTATATCTCCAGACTCTCTAATCAAAATGTTTCTCTTGTTCGGGCATTCAGAAGCTATATGTCCTAAGCCTCCACAACTAAAACATTTAATATCCCTAGTCCTGTTTGATCCATTTACAGGATTTGTCATCACATTCTTGCCCTTTTCAAACTTTTGTCATACCTTAGCTTCATTGTTTCTTCCCTTAAATTCTACCTTACTATTATTCTTCCAGTTTCCAAAAGTATTTCCCCCAAAATTTCTCCTTACAGTAGTCTTAAACCCAATCCCAAGGGGTTTATATTGCCTAGATTTCCTTAATTGAATCTCTATCTTAGTAGCTACATTCACCATTTCATTCAAGGTTCCACAAGGATACAGTTCTACTTTATCAACTATCTCTGAATTTGACCCACTCAGAAACCTAGCCATGGTAGCATCATCATCCTCAATAACTCCTGTCTTAATAATCAAAACTTCTAATTCTTTATAATAGTCATCCACTGTCCTCACTCCTTGACTAATAGTTTGCAACCTCTTATGCAACTCCCTATAATAGTAACTTGGCACAAATCTCTTTCTCATTAAGATTTTAAACTCTACCCAAGTCTATATAGATGGTTCCCCACACCTTCGTCTAGTTAACACCAAATTATGATACCAAGAGGACGCATACTCAGTAAATTCTACTACAGCCACCTTAATTTTCTTTTCTTCAGAGTAATTATGACGCTCAAATACTAGTTCTATTTTCCTTTCCCATTCAAAATAATAATCAGGGTCATTTCTGCCATTAAACCCTGGTATACTAAGCTTAAGATTATTCAAATTCCTATCAATGAACTCTACTTCCCTATCCTGCCTATTGTTCTGTCTAGGCATCCTATCACTATTGTGAGATACTTGGTCTTCCAACTCCTCTAGATTAGCTATGGGTGGAATTCTAATCCTAGGATCCATTGGAGCCCTTCCTAAAACTCCTGCCTGATTAGTTTCTACTATGTTATGTTGTAATTCATTGATTCTTACTTCCTGTTCCCCAAATCTTTGTTCTAGGTTAGCAGATAACACAGCAAATTGTGCAGTCATTTGTTCTTGAAAAGTTCTAAGTGTTTCTAAAAGATCATTACTAGACACAGATTGATTCACTGATTGACCATTGTTAGACATAATGAAATTCAACAGCAGTTTAAACAAATAACACAGCAGCAATTTAATTAACAGAAACAACTTATTCAAGAATTTCAGATAACAGAACACATAGTATAATCTCAAGAAGTATCACAGTATCAAATATTAATAGTGATAGCAACAATAAAGCTTACTCAGATTTATGCAATGTCTATAATAATTCGACAATACTAATTAAGTAAGAGAGAATGATATTACCGCATCTGCTTAAGCAACCAATTCACTTATCTAGGGTACCCCTCTTCTTGACGGCCTATCCCTTTTCTTGAAACCAAAATGGTTCGTCGGTTATGTTATTAACCTGTATACTTATTGACAAGCAGGTAATTTGCGAAGAAATTGGAAATTAAGTATAGCAGATAGTAGTATTAAAAAAGAAAATTTACGAATCGAAGGTTACCAACAACAATCTGTCGCACTGTCAGTCAAGATTCAAGTTCTTGACCAAACCCTAGGTCGATTAGGGTTTCTCTTCAGACTTTCGAAACAGTGGACCAAAAAACTTTAATCGCCGATTTTAGAACAACGAGAATCGAAACAGTCTTCGTCGCTGTAAACCCTAAAATTTCACACCTCAAGATAGGGTTAGCGAAATACAGAAATCGAGTCAAAAATGGAAGAAAACTTAATCAGTAACAAAGAAACTACGAGCACTCTAATAATCGAGGCTCTGATACCAAATGATGGAAACCTGTTAGGGTTTCACGAAAGGATCAAAAGATTAATCGAGCGCAATGTTCGATTCGCCGGTACAGCCTAAGGAACAACTCCAAAGGAAGACCAAAGATTCAGAGGAACAGTTTATACAACGGCAACTGAAATTTGAAGGTGAATGATCAAGATCGATCAAGGTGAGAGCGAGAGTAGAATCAGAGAAGACGAGCAAACGAGAGAATCGCCGAGAGAGAGAGAAAAGAAATCGCGAGAAGGCTCGAGAATTAACTGAGTATTATTCTGTCAATCGTTACCCGTATTAAATGTATTCGGCTATATATATATGTACATAAAAAACCGTATACATCGACAAATACAATACAAACTACGGATACAAGGCCTGAAGAATGAAGGCATCAATATTTTGGGCCACAAATAGTCGACCAGCCCACAACAACCCAACATAAGAAAATGTCCCAAATACAATTAAGTTTAAGGATTAATTTCCCATCAGCTAAAATAATACTTTAGCTAATCATGGCTATTAAGGATTGATTAATCCACAATCCATCTAGTCCAAAATTAAGGACCGGGTGGTGGATTATACAACCGACCTAATTTCCATTAGCCAATTTTGACCGGCGAATGCATCATATGGGATTACAAGTTATTAACAAAATTTACATAATCTGTACACTTCAAATACATAATCTACACTTCCAGCAATTGTATCCAAAGTTCCACAGAATCCATATGCTGCATTACAGGCCTATTAAGTCATCAAATAAGACAAACAATTATAAGTAATTAATTCACAGCAATTTTCAAAATTAATTAAATATAAATTTGTAAGATTCACATCAGTTTATTTAATAAATTCATATTACCATGTGCAATATGATTATGCCATAACCATGCATCATTATCAATTTCCGTTTAACATGCATCATGTACACATTGTTGATGCATGGGCATACAAAAAGTATAGATTTACCTACCCCATTTAAAATCATGAAGTGTGAATTGGAAAAGTTAAATAGAAACCCTTTATCAAATAGTTAAAGAATGCTTATCAAATTTTGTTTGAGGCCATCAACTTGATATACATCATTTATAAAGGGTTTAGAGTTACCAATACTAATGCTTCCAACACCAATGATCTTTCCTTTTGAGTTGTCTTCAAAGGTTATGCTTCGATCATCATATGGAGTAAGCTTGGAGAACATGGTTTGATCACCACTCATGTGTCTTGAGCATCCAATATCTAGGAAAAATTTGTGACTTTTTGTATTGACCTTGAAGCATACCTGCAAGAACAAATGTCTTAGTTTAGTACCCTTCCAACAGGCCCTTACTAGGTTAGTGTTTAATTCATGCAGGATGGTTCCTTAGGTACTGACACTTGCTTGAATTTTGAATTCAATTTAGTATTATTTGAGAAATTTGGTGATGAAGCAACATGGTGAGGTTTGCCACACATATTACACAAGATTCTCATATGGATGGAAGTAAATTTTGAACTTTGTGCATTCCTATATGTTGTAGATGAGTGACCATCCTTTCCACATATAATACACTTATTGGATGTAGGGGGAGCATTTAGTTGATGAGCTTTTGAGGATCTCAAAATGAAATTTTTGAGTGTTTGGCATTTAATAATTTTCTTATTTCTATAGCCTAAGCCCTCATGGCCCTTACAGTATCGTTGAGCACATAATACTATGTTTAAGCTTTCTTCACCTTTTGTGAATGCATATGCAATTTTCATATATTTATCACATTTGGCTTTTAATTCCATTATTTTATCTTAGAATTTATCTATCTTAATCTGGTGATCACAACAAGTGTATTTCTTATGTATTTTGAATTCAATGATTTTATTTGATAGTTCGATTTTAACAAGAAGCATGTGTGATTCAAGAAGGAAATTTTCGTTCACTACAAGGGTGTGTTGGTAATTTAAGTGATCAAGAAATTTCTTCATATTTTCTTTCTCTTTAGTTAGTTTGGCATTGTCATGTATTGAATCATGTAAAATAAATAATAGGTTATCATAGGAGTATAGCAAACATATTATACCTCATCTACATCGTCTTCATCATTGAAGCTTGTGGGTGAGGTAGATGTTGATGATTCCCCTCCTAGAGCTATGAAACAAAGGTTAGAAATTTCTTCCTCTTCTTCAGAGATTTCACCTTCACTTTTGCCAAAGGTATCCATGGATTTTCTAGGCCCTTACCTTCCTTTGGTGTTACTCGTGCTCTCTTTGTTCCTTGCCATTTGCTTAGCAATTTTGTTTCTAACTTCATAGCAGTCATGGATGACATGCCTGAATTTTCTACAGTTATGGCATTTTATTTTATCATCCATTGATTTATTTTTCCTCTTGATCAAAGGAACCTCTTTAATTGAGTGGTTACGAATGCCACTTCTTCATCATTTATGGGAGCTTCTTCTTCCCCTTCATCGCCTTCCTTTTCACCTTGATTGTTAGTTACATCTTATTTTCTGGGAGATTTTGAGGCTTTTAGTGCTAGAGGATTCTTCCTCCTTTCTTTTGATCCATCTTATAATTTTTATTGATGAACCATAAGGTTAACAAAGAGCACTTCAATCATCATTTTACCCAAATATCTCGCCTCTTCAATTTTGGTACCTTAAGGCTCTAACCTTTTTAAGACCTTGTAAGATCTTTCTTACTTTCTCTTATTCAGTCATTTATTTCCCCAAGGCCTTAAGATCGTTGAAAATTGAGGTAAATTAGTTGTTTAGATCATTGGGCCTTACTAGGGCATAGCAACACACCAACTAATCAACTCAAATAAGGGCTAAAACCTCATCTCTAGGGTAGCTAATCCTACAAAGAAACTATTCCCAACTCGAGGCCTTTCACTTTAAGTCAGGTAAATGAGGGTTAAATATATTACCTGAAACTGTACAAATATACTGGGCATACCCAGGATAAAAAAGGATAGGCATACCACAAAACTAATAGCTCTATCAAGACAAAGGAGAGCGTCACCAACAAAACACTAAAGGAAATCTAGGACAAGAGGTTAACAAAGACATGTTATAATAAAGGGAACTATAGACATAGCGCTTAACCTGTGTAACCAACCCTCTAACATCTAGATCATGAAGGTCAAAAGCTATAGCATTATGAGCTCTCCAGACAAAATAAGTTGTAGCAGTTAGAGTCATGGCACAAGCTTTGGTGACCCACTTGTCTCCTTGCTTTCTTCTTCTTATGGCCCAAACTGCACTAGATTGGGATGTATATCCACGTGCAATTCCTAGCCATGATCTGAGATCCTTCAAAGCTCCAGCGATCATTGGGCATTCGAAGAATAAGTGGTCATGATTTTCAATGCCCGTATGACAGAAATAACAAGACTGGGAGTCGCTGATGAAGGATAAGCGATCTCGGGTATTAAGCTTGCGCAAGAGAGAGAGCTAAAAAATGAAGGTGTACCTTCGAGTTTTAGAGTATTTCCACACAATATTATAATTCTCCCATCTATTCTCCTTTGGCCTAAAAAAATCACAAGCTAGCTGTGTGGAGAATTTATGCCCTGAATTCCAAGATAACAAACAATCTTTGGCATTTTCATGTGATCCCACTTGTTTGACAATATCTTTGTAGATACTAGCGATTTTCTTCATAAAGTGAGAGGTATCATGGGAAGGAATAAACTCCCCAAGGGGTCGTGAACGCAGGTAATGAATGTGAATCCACTTCGTCCAGAGGGAATCCTTTTCATCCTACAAAAACCATATATATCTACTCATGAAGGCATTATTTCATGCAACAATATTTTTGAGGCCAAGCCCACCTTCCTTTTTTGGTGTACAAAGTTTATTCCAAGCGACCTGAGCTGCTTTACCATGCCATAAGAAACAACGAAATAAGCTAACAATATGGTTGATAACAACTTTGGGAAGAATAAAGATGCCAAGCCAAAAGCCCATAACTCCTTGTATAACCGAGTTAAGAAGCTCAAGCCTTCGTGCAAAAGATAACGTACTTACTTTCCAGGCTTTGAATCTGTCACACACATCATTAATCAAAGTGTCATAATTAATAGCTCTGAGTTTACTTGGGTTAAGGGGCACTCCCAAGTATCTAAAAGGAAAGGAGCCTGGGGCCATACAAGCAAGATGAAGGATGTCTGATCGAGCCTAGTTTGTCACCCCTGCCAAGAAGATTTGTGATTTAAGAGGGTTAGCTTCCAAGCCTGCCACCATACTGAAATATTTTAGCCCTTGTAACAGAATTTTAACAGAAGCAGTGTCTCCATGACTGAATAATAACAAGTCATCAGCAAAAGCACGGTGTAACAACTTCAAGGGCTTGCATTTCGAGTGAAAAGAAAATTCCTTACTAGCTGAGAGAGATTTAAGGAGTCTACTCAAGTATTCCATGCATAAGACAAAAAGGTAAGGAGACATCGGGTCCCCTTGTCTTAGGCCATGACCTCCCTTGAAGAACCCAGACAAGCTTCCATTTAATATTAGGGAGAAGCTTACAGTAGTAGCACACTCCATCAATAAATCCACAAACCGTGGAGGGAAGTTAAGGCCCAACAGAACAGCTTGAAGGAAGTCCCAGGATAAAGTGTCATACGCCTTTCTAATATCAACTTTGATCAAGCATTTTGGGGCAGTGCGCTTGCGCGAATAATCTTTCAGAAGTTCTTGAACAAGCAAGATATTTTCCGTCATGAGCCGGTCTTTAACAAAAGCTCCCTATTCAACACTAACAATGTGTGCCAAAATAGAAGCAATGCAACCAGCACGAATTTTGGTAATTACCGTGTATAGTCGAGCAACAACATATAGGTCGAAAGAATGATACATTTTCCACTTGTTGGTGTTTTGGAATAAGAGCCACAGCAGCATGGCTGATCCTCTTAAGGAGTTTGCCTGTATCAAAGAATTCCATAATAACATTGTAGAAATCATCACCAGCAATGGTCCATGCTTCCTTAAAAAAACTTGGCCGAGAACCCGTCTGGACCAAGTGCTTTGTAGTCCCTAAGGGAGAAGAGGGCACTACGGATCTCCTCATACGTAACAGGCAGGAGAAAGGACTGTTGCTGCTCATCATTGAAAATCGGGCCCTGTTGTAGAACATTGGGATCAATGGGGTGCGTGGAAGAGCTCGCCCCAATTAGCCCCTGAAAATATGCTAAGAATTCATTTTCCATCTCTGCATTCGAGGTTGTCCAACTCCCATCCTCTTTGAGAACTCGGGCTGTGCGAGAACGAGCTTGTTTGGCTTTAAGCATGTCATAGAAGAATCGGGTGTTGGAATTACCTTTAAACAAAAATTGGTTTTTGTTTTTCTGAGCCACAAATTCTGCCGCCGCTTTACCAAGGAACACAGCCTTTTTCTAAGACCTTCTAGAGATTTAGGAGCAACCGAATTTTGATATGCAAGGATTGATGCTTGAGCCGTCTTAAGAGTAGACTCTACAATTTTAGCCTTTGTGACAACGTGAGAAAAATGAAGTTTATTCAACCTCTTTAATATAGGTTTCAGCTCAGTCAATTTATTGCAAAGAATAAATTGATTAGTTCCACAAACAAAAAAACTCCAATTCGAGCAAATAAAATTCAGAAAATCCGTGTGGAGGCACCACATATTAAAGAAATGGAATGGCGGTTTTTTACACACAAGCTTACCCACTGAAATAACACATGGCGTGTGGTTAGAGATAGTACCCGGCAGCAAGAAATTGGCACAAATATTCAAACCCGATACAAAACCAGCACCATTCATGAGGACCCTATCAAGCTTACATTTCACATTATTTGCAGAGAACGTGTAGAAGCATCCATTATAGGGGACGTCAAAAAGCTATGATAATAGACAACATTTTTTAAAGTCTGCAACCTCATAATCTGTAATGGGTCAAGAGCTAGTTCTGTCAACAAAGTTCAGTCGGCAATTAAAATCACCACAAACCACCCACGGATCAGTCACAATGGCTGCCAGTGAGGATAAATTGTTCCACAGCTCCTTTTTATCTACATTACAGTAGAAGCCATATACCATAGATAGCAAAATACTCTTCCCCAAATTATAATCCAGAACCATACCTGATATGACCTGTGGTGTGATTTCTTTAACCTGAAATTCAACCAATAAATGGTTCCATAGCAGTACCATCCTACCGTTAGGGTGGTTAAGAAAATTGTCACAGTGAAACCAACCCCTAAAAAATGATTGTTTCAGTTTCTCAAGCTTAAGGCCATCCAATTTAGATTCCAAGATACCCACAACCGAGCAATAGTGGTGTTTACTCAGCTATAAAAGGGATTTTTGTTTCAGAGGAGATCCCGCTCCCCTTAAATTCCATATCAGCATATTCATAATAAATTTTTAGGCCTAACAGGCCTTCGCATACCTGCCCATGCTTTTGTTTGCTTTTTTTGTATTGAAATGGTTCGTTTTTTCCCAGCTTTCGAGGTAATTTGCTACCAGCCCTCTTCTATTTTAGCATTTTCTTGTTGGACTTCTTGCTGAACTGGAATTGGATGATACTCCTGCTTTGGGTGTGACAAGGAGATCCGAGCACTATTGATTTGCTACCTGGTCTGGAACAGTGCTTTTCTTTTTTCCATCCATCACCTGGGTTGGTTGGGCTCCTTGAGTAACATCGAGGGTATCATCCAGGGGGAATCGAGAGCTGAAACCTTCTATCCTTGCAAAGGAGGGTCTAGAATGGCTGGAACTTGCATGGCATTAATAGTTGGCATAACCGAACTAGTTTTCTATTTGTCCTTAGGGGCCTTCACAAGGGGTACAGAGGTCGAAAGGCCTGGTTTTTTTGCAGCCAAATTTGCAGGTGCCCGGCCTATCGAAACATGGTTGACAACAACATCCTCCCCCAATTTTGGAACTTGATTATCATAAGCAGCATTGGCATGACCAATTGAGCTGCATTCGCTGCAAAAAAAAAAAAAGAGGTAAGTCCTCATATTCAAAAAGTTGAACAAAATTACCTTCATCATTCTTGACTTCGACCGAAGCAGGGATTTTATTAGAGATATCAACTTCCATAAGTACCCGGCCATATTCAATTACAGACCATGTTAAGGTGAGATCATCCACTTGGATTGGCCGACCTACAAATGATGCAATTTCACTAATTGCCCCACAATTCCAAAGTTTCAACGGGAGGTTTTTAATTGAATCCAAACTAGAATTTTGGTTAGCTCATCCATCCCAAAAGAGAAGAGTTTCAGGAACTCCTTCAATACCAGGGCTTTACATCTTATCATATATGGTACCCTTCAAGAGCTTGAATTTTGTCGGCCTCATCCTTAAATTTAAGAACAATCCAGCCAGAGCTATGTAAGATATATTTAAAGGACTACCGAATAACACCTCTTGCAACATTCATCAAGTATTTATCAACTGGAATACCAACAAATCTAGCAAGGAGGCATGCACCCCAGGATTCATCAATAGCTTGTATATTGCTCTTAGAAATTGTAACAAAGCTGTTTTTCTGAGAAACAAACTTACAGCATCTCGAAGGGAGCCTAGTGAATAAATTTGCAAAGGTTTTCGCTGAGCAAAAATCCTTTTTTGGTGCATCATCCACACCATGCTAGTTCGTGGGGCGCACATCTGTTCCAGATTGAACAGCATGAGTATCATCCCTCTTCGGTTCACTGTTTATTACCTTCAAATTCAGCTCACTTTTATCCCCCATGACCCCGGTGTCGTTACCTTCATCAGAATTAGAAAGCAAGCCCAACAATGAGGGTGGGTAGGCCTTCAATTTTGCCCTAGCTGGAACTCGTCCAATTGAGGGTCGAAGATAGGGGCTTCATACCCAGTTTTTTCACTGCGTAGAGAATTCAATTGCTGGCAACAAGGGTCAATTGACCACGGATTTGCATCAAATTATTGCGCACCTGGTTGATTTTCTAGATGCTGGCCTTCGATTATGCTGACTACTTTCGAACGGAAGCACAGTTCGTCCAGGGACTACGAGTGAGCTTCCAGATCTAAGGATTTAGACCGTCTTCTAGTGAGGGTTCGAATTGATGAAGAATCTTCTAGGTCTGAAAATGGAGACGAGCTTGAGGGTTCAACATTCCCAGTCTTCGATTTTTTTGAACTAGGCAGCGCACAAACTGGTTCTTCAACAATAACGTGAAAAAACTAGGGTTTTTTCTTTAACCCCATAGCCATATTCGAGGACACAAACAGAGAATTAAAAGGATGTGGATGAACTGTATGTTGCAGAGATTAAAGTGCTACAGTATCTTGATTTTTCCAGCTTCTTCAACTCATTCCTACACCATGAGAGAGGTGGGAGAACAATAGGGAGAACAACCGAGACACTTAACTATTCTCTATTGTGTTTCACTGGTTGGTGGTGGATAGTGGTTTCATCCGACCTTTCACTTTAAGTATTAATATTTTATGAGGTGATCACCAACATCATATACTGCGCAATAATTTCCATTTCCATACTTAACCATTTTCCCTTTTGTTTGACTATTTCCCCTTTTATTTTCAATTATCAAGTTAAACCCCAAGGTCATCAGTTTATGTCAATCCAAGTTAACACTAAGGTTAACATAATACCTAATTATTCACAAAAGATGCATTAGGTTAAAAGTTACCAAAATTCCCTTAAAACCCTAATTTTGTTATTTTATTTATTTTCATACCAAACATTATTATTACAAGAAACTTGTCATAGAAAGGATAAAAGATAATCATTCACATTATTTTAGCACGTAGGAGATTGACTATATTTTCCACTTTTCATGCATTTAATAAATTGTACCCACAAACCCTAATCATGTATTCCTTACATGTCACATATTTCATGCAGTATGTAGGTACATATTTAAAGTGTAATAAGACATTTATTAGGGCAATTAACATCATGGTGCATGTAAAGAAACATTACTAACCCTAGAATGTGTGAATAACCATTATCATATCCTAACCCTAACCATGCTTGCATGTACCATACTATTTATAACAACCCTAGCTACCATACAATATTAATCATGAGGTATTTATCATGGTATTTAAATTGCCACTTGATAAGAATGAAAACCCTAAGAAAACCCTTTAAATGTGTATATAAATCATATAACATATTACTCATTCATATAACTTAACTTACAACAATTGTATGAAACATTCATTTAACATGTTATCATTTTATCATGTATTTCATAGCACTTGAAAAATATAAAACCCTAGCATGATTATACGTCTTAAAACTTCTAGCATGATCACACATAAACTATACCATCTCATGAGTGATTGGATTTACATAAATCCAAGCTTGTATAAAAAGTAAAAAATTCGTATTATCTAAGATCCTCAAGGATTACCTAGGAAATTAACACCCAATAACACATATTGGTATTCAATACAACATGAAAATTGCCCAAAGTTAACTAAATCAATACAAGAAGAACTAATTGGCTAAAATAAGTCAAAAAGGAAACCAACCAAACTCTCAAAACAAAAGGAGAAGGCAAATGGTGAAAGTTGTCGAGGAGAAGGGGTAATCAATGGCTAGATTATGCGTTGCTAGGGGTAGGAACGACTGAAATGGCCAAAGGAAAGGATGAGATTATGAAGGAGAAGGGTAAAGTAAGTGGGGAGGATCAGCATAAATGGTCAAAACTAAGGGGGAGGCTATAGTGCTTTTGGCTTAAGGTGAAGGGGGTGACTAGTGGGTTTAGGCGAGGGAGTTGGGATGTTTTCAGTGAGGTGTGCATTGGTTAGGGTATGTTTTTGGCAAGAGTGGCCGAAGGTGAGGGTTAGGGACCAGTAAAAGTGGCTGGAGCTAAGGGAATTTTGCTGGTGGTGGTGTGCATTGTGGAGAAAAGATGGTGAAGGTGGTGTGCATTGTGGAGAAAAGATGGTGAAAGAAGAAGAAGAATAAGAGAACGATGGATGATGGGGTTTCTCTTTCTTGAGGAAGCTCAAAAGGAAGGAGAGGAGAATAAAGGCTTTCTTAGGGGTTAATACATGAAAAAAAAATTGGGGAGGATGGATGGTTTAAATGGACAGTGGGATGAAGGGTTTCATCGAGCTAGAGAAGGGTCGAGAGGGAAAAATGGAAGAGAAGGAGGCATGGTGCAAGGGTGGTGTGGAGTAAAATACGCTGGGGAGAAAGATGAGAAATATGATCAAGATACTAATAGTATAGGGTAGTAGTTTAGTATAGAGTAGAGGTAAAATGTAAGAAGATTAACCGAGGTAAAACATCAGGTTACAGGGAGTGGGGTTAAGTAGTAACGATTAAGGTGCAAACTAAGATAAAAATTTAATAGCATAAATTCTATCATATTTTTATCTAATTAAATTTATATAACACCCCCATTTTTCATTATTGAAAAATTTTATTTTGAAAACCTTGAGGAAGTGAAAAACTACTAAACCCTTAAGAAAAATAATGTGTTATTGCCACACCTAACATAAGAAAGGTTTCAACCACCCACCCCATGTTAGGTACAAAACTAAAAACCAAACCAACCAAGACAAAAGTAGAGTGCACCAAAAATACATTATATAAATATCAAGGAAAGGTTGCCAAGTACAGGACATCGACGGTCTATGAATATTCAAATATATGAGGAAAAATAAAGCTAAAGTACATAATTTTCAAATTACATAAATAAAAGTAGGGTGTAGCACTAAACTCTAGTCCATTAAGGATCGCACAACAATTCTCCGAATATCCATGCTCTTAAAACCCAAGCCCAACACTAGGTAGCCCTACGACTGACCATCCCTAAAAACTTGAACATGAGCCTCTACTCGTGGGAATGAGCAGGTGACCGAGCAAATAGGCATATTAATACACTTAGTATTAAGTAAGCCAAATTACCTCATCAATGGGAGTCATAGGCACACAAGTTCCACCATATTATAGGGATCATACTAACATATTTCATACAAAAAAATATGTTCTATCATGATCATGTCATATATTGAAAGCTTATATTATACGCAACTCATCATGCTTATCAGCATAACACAACATTATAGATGACAATATGCAAGCTATTATGCAGATTATAGAAACCAACATACCATACACAACTCATCTTGCCTATTATTAAGGCTTTTATCATCCATGAACGTAGTTTCACTGTACGTCCATTTTTCTATCTTACATAATCCATTAGGTCATTTATTTTTAAACCATTATTTCCTTTACCATTCCTAATGAGAGATGGATTGTGTACTACCCATGGTCTCATATACCATGGAAGTTTATCTTAACCAAAGGACATAAATCCGATTGAAGCCAAGTAACCACCAATGGACATAAGTCTAGACCAAAGCCAAGTAACCACCAATGTGCAAAAGTCCAAGCCACAGCCAATTAACCACCAATGGACATAAGTCCATGCCAAAGCCAAAAACGACCTAGGTAACTAGACCTTTAAGTATTGATATTCCCTAGTACATCATTAGTGTCTAGAGTAGGTAAGGCACCAAGATCTAATACGATACCACCTAAACACAAAGCCCAAAGGCACTAATATATGTTTAAAGGCAGATTAATCCCTAGTAGCTAATCGAAGATTGGGTAAACTAGACCCATACATAGCTCTATCATCTTTTTCTTGAAGGGAATAGTATATTATTTTCATGGTTATGTGATCATACAAGGCCTATACAATATGCAAGTAAGGCATTCACATACTTATTCCTTATTAACTATTCGCATTCCCCTAACCATGTGGTGAGATTTCCATTATGATCAATTAATGTTAATCAATCCATAAGATTAACCCATCTTAGGCTGATAATCTAGATTACATTACCTTTTAATGTCATAAAAATACTTATTCAGATTTTCCTACTAAGACCTTCACAACCACCTAATGAGTATGCCAAGAATTATGATCCATTTAATCCATCCAATAGGTTGTTAATCCACGTCAACAGATGTATTTCACTCATTAAATAGTCATATAGAAGCATTCAGCATAGTCTCAAAACATATTCAAGTCAAAAGATCAAATTCACACAATCTGATCGAACCAGTCTATTGGTTTAGCCTAACCGATTGATCGGTTTCCCCAACCAATTGATTGGCTTGGGCTAACTAGTCAATTGGTTTAGCCTAGGAAAATCTAGGGTTTCCTTGAAATGGTCGATAGGTTTGGCCAAACCAATCGACTATTTTGAGACCAGTCAAGTAGTTTTGTAAACCAGTCCATGGGTTTAAATAGAGAGCAACCAAGGTCACCACAAACCCACCAGTTGATTAGTTTGGGCCAAACAAGTGACTATTCTAAGGATTAGTCAATCGGTTTGCCCCCAAATAGCACATCACAGACATTTTTCATGTGAATCACACTCTAAAATCCTACCACATCCGACTCAAAGTATTACAAAGCATCATGCTAATACTTTATCCGCTTATAAACTAAAACATGCTTCATAATTAATCAAATCGACCTTATTTTCCTAAAATCATGCATTTTTCTTATGATTCACAAACTAATCAACATACATCCATGTAAAACCAAACTCTCATGTATACCCATAAAATTAGCACTTTAAAGAATGTGCCACATCATGTACTTAATCAAGGAACATTTCATAAGTAAGAATGACTTATTTGCTGCAAGCAAAAAAACCATAAATTAGGAAAACTCAACTTGGAAGTTTTTCAAATTCCAAACCTTTAAAATAGAAATTTAAAGATTTATAATTCAATGACTAATTTCATAAATAAGGATTCAAATTAGAAGGAAATAGATTTACCTAATTTAAGAGAAAATATAGACAAGTTATGCTAGGAGAGAGACTCAACTTACTCCTAAATGTAACTCTCCCTTACTTAAAGATAAACAAGAAAGAACTAGAGAAAAATCAGAAGAGTAGAAAGGAATAGAAATTAAGCTCAAAATGGGGAGGCAAGAACACAAGTGTTAGAGAGTTGGAATATCTCAGAGACTGAAAGAAAAGTGAGTAGATTAGGGCTAGTTATAGCCAACGAATTAGTTCAAGAATGAGTGGGGTTATATATAGATTGAAAACTCTAATTTTCACCATTCAAATTTGAGTTGAATGGGCGAATTTTGTCAAAGATAAACTAATCTCCCCTCTAGAGCTAAAATGATGATTTTTAGAGAATGCAAGTTGAATTCACCTAGAAAATGACAAACACAAGAGAGGTCATGGAAGATCAGCATGGGAAGAAATCTCCCATCTAGGCAGAGATAGTCCAAGAATCGAAGTAACAATTTTAGAAGTGTGTAGAGAAGAGAGGGGAAAGATAAAGATGAGGTCATTCACTTCCTCAATTGTCTAAATCAAACCCTCAAATTAGTTCGATTCAGCAAATAGGGCTGAATACAAGATAAGAAGAGTTAAGAATCTCTACAGAATAGCTTGTAATGGGATTATCAAGGTTCCATTTAGGTATAAGGAACTTTCTTTGAAAAATTAAATTTCAAAAATATAACCCAACCAACCAGTTGATTGACTTATCCTACCAGTCGATTATTCTATCGACCATTTGATTGATTCCCCAAACCAATCGATCGGTGCAGTTAAACATAACCCTTTAGTTGAAATGAAGAACTAGTTAATCAGTCCCCAAACCAATCGATCGGTGTAGTTAATCATTGTTCATGGAACTAGTCAATTTCCAAAACTTATTCAAATCTAACTTTTCCTCAAATTCAATTATAGTTCCAAATCAAAATTAAACATTATCAAACTGTAATAAACACTACAACTTCCCATTCATTAAACCTGACACAAAGATGGGGCATTCGAATTTATATCTAATATGTCATAATACTACATATATCAATAACATTGTTTTTTATAAAACACCCTATGATTTTCAAAAGCGGGGTATTATAATAAGACATACATATCATACATGATTTATTCATAATATTAAACCCATTTTAACATGATTTCTTACACATGATACTTTATCCCATTTAATATGCTCCATTTTACCAATTTTGTGCTAACATTATTAGGTAGATAATGATAATGTAACAAACATGTTTAGTACAATTTATACATCAAGACCCTAATGTACTATCATGTGATATTTAACATATTAGTGAAGCATATAGATTACTTTATTTCTAACAAAAACATAAATTATAGGCAGCTCATTAAAAATTATCAAGCTCCACTAATCGACCTATTTTACCTAAAAATAAAACTAATATTAATAATATTCATATCTAACTCATAAATAGTAAATAATATTAAAATATTATCAAGAAGTAAATTACCAAAATAACCCTAGTATTGGCTAGGAATGAAAAAAATGGTGAGCTCACACTACATGGACTAGGAAGTGTGAGTTATGTATGCAAATGGAGAGGGTTTATGTGAGACGTTGAATCAGTCGGGGTTGTCTGCTATAAGGTAGGGAGGTGAAGATGGTTGTGCACGTGAGAGAGAGTTGGAGATGGTAAATGTTGTGAGAAGCTTGGAAAAGAAGGTATATGGAATGGTGGAGATGGGCGACAAGGATGGTGGAGGCTAGGAACAATGATAGTTCTAATAGGGGAGGAGGATGCTACAAAAGATGGGAGGTAATGGAAGTTGGGGTTGGGGTTACATGGTGAACAAATGCAGTTGGGGGTAGGTTGCATAGGCAACTCATACTACAAAGGGTGGCAACATGAACGTGTGATGCACGGAGGAGTTGATGGCATGGATGGGTAATGCTAAGGGGGTTGGAGTTTCGTGGGGCGTCAATGTAAGGGGGAGGTAAGGGGTGGAGTATAGTGTATATATGAAGCCAGTTGGGGTGGTTGGCTTGACAGGGAAGGTGAGGCATGTAGATGTTGGGGGGTACATGTAGATACAAGGGGAAGGTGTGTATATGCCGACAGAGGGTAAGGGTGGCATAGTGTAGAAGCTGGGAAGAAGAAGGGGAAGGGGATTAGGCATACACAAGGGACACATGGCTTGAAGGGGTAAAAGGGTAGCATAAATATCGAGACAGGGGAATAAGGGAAAGAAAAAGGAAAAGGAGGGAAGAAAAGGGAAAAGAAAAATTTTGGGTTAAAATTAGAATTAGGTTTAAATTTAGGATTAAGGAGTTATGATAAAACTAATTTATTAATCCTCTAGGTTAAGGGTACTCAGATAAAATAAATCAGGGAAAAATTAATTGGGTTAGGTGGGTTTAATAATAAAGGAGAAATATATAAATAAATTTATTTAAATTAAAAATTGAGTGTTTGTAAAAAATATTTAAGCTAATGTTATTGGGGTTAGATTTTGCTTAAAAAGCTAATCACCTAAAAACAATAATTATAAAATTTTAGGTGTTACATAAACCTCACAAAATATACTATGCAACCAGTTACATAGTCAATAGTGCGATTAGTTATCATATTATTATTTTTTTTTAGATTTTTTTAATCAAAATATCTTTAATTGGGATTATCAAACAAAATAAAAGTAATATTTTCAAGATCTTGATCCATAAATAGATACCTACATTGATATACTTTTGACAAAAATTTATGATAAAATATTAGTGTAACAATGGTAAAAGATTAATCAAAATGATGACATTTAGTTACAATAATGGTGAAATATACGTACACCAATGATGAAAGATATGTATAAAAAGATGAAAGATATAGGAAATAATGGTTAAAGATTGTGAGAATAGTGTTGAAATTTAGTAGTAAGTTTTACTAAAAATATAGTAAAAAGCATATATATGTGTAATAGAGAAAAGTAAGCATAGCACTGGAGGAGAATGCTCAAAATTAATAGTAAATTCTAGTAAATTTTATGGTGAAATATAAGTGAAATTAGGATGGAAGATTTATAAACCAGAAAGAATAGTTGAAGTGGGATGGAAGATAAGCATGACAATGAATGGTGAAATATTAGTAGAATTGAGATAAAAATTTGCTTGATAATAATGCAAGAATAGTAAAATTAGAATGAAATATTAATAGAAATAAGAGTGGGAGATTAACAAATTTGTGGTGAAATATAAGTATGATAAATCATTAAAAAAAGGTAAAAAAATATATATACAACTACTTTAATGTGTGTGTGGTTACATATTAGTATGATAAATCATCAAACAAAGGGTAAAAAGTATATACTACTACTTTGTGTGTGTGCGCATGCATACGAATTTGTAGAGAAAAATATTATAATTATTTTGACGTATTTATTTTATTTTTTAATTTCTAAAATTAAATATACACTAATTTAAAATTTAAAAAGAAAAGAGAAATTATAGATATTAAAGAAAATGTCACCAATTGCATAATATTCAATGCACAGCTAGTTGCATAATGCCTAGATCCCTGCTCATATACTCATTCAAATTTATTCTCTTTGTTCTCATTGCTTTCTACCATATGCCCCTTTTTATTTTATTAAAGCCATACAAATATCTAGGGCAATGCATAAAACAAGTTAAATTGCAAGTAAATTAAGTTTATTTTACTCTTAGATAAGTAACGCCAACATTTTGTGGGTCCATTTGTTTATATACTTATTTATGAGTTAACTTAAAACTTATTTAAATACTTGTTATATACTCAAAGTATGACATCATATGTAAGCAATATTTATATGTTTATTTACATAAATTATAATTTACAAAGCATCATGATGTATATAAACAAGTTGATCATGCCAGACCCAAGATGATGAGTCTTCTTATTATAATTTTAAGTCCAAAAAAGCATACATAAATAAATCAAATCAATAATTGTACTATTGGAAAGCTAACCAAGGTAACTCAACCTATTTTAATTACTTAAGCAACTTATGAGCCGACTTGTATTCAAGAAATCAAGCTTGAAAATTCATACTACCCTACTTAATAAAAAGAGTGAGCTCAAACTCTCTTATCAACAACCCTATAAATATTAAATTCCCCTCCAAAACTAAGATTTTGAGAACCCAAATCTTGACCCTAGGTCTCTGTCGCACTATTACATGACTCACCAATTGATATGCTACCTAAAACGTCCGAGGCCAAGATTGTCAAACAAAATGCTAGCAAATACACTTCATTGCATTAGGGTACTAATGGTTATGGAGGCATCCAAACCATAGGTGCCCCCAGGACCAGCAGCATAAGCATAAACAGTGACTTGGAAATAGGTTACCCTGCTTAGTTTGAGAACTCAAAAATTTTACCACACAACTCAATTTTACAATATCAAGCACTTCTGGTAGCAAGATTTTGCTTCCGTATGACCCTGCCAAAAAAAAAAGGGCACTCCTATGACAACCCCTAACCCATCTCTCTTTCCCATTTTAAAAAAAATAAATAAACTATTTTAATCATGATTTTCATTTATGATCCGGACAAATATATATACGGAACTATATGGTATATATTACATCGAAACCTTAACGCGCCCGGATCCTATTGATTCAACCTATATTCACTACGACATAGATGCCACAAATTGGCACAAAAATGAACTAGTCCTCCACATGCGATTCATGATTTGGTACAAGAACCATTGCGCGTCTTCAGCTAGTAACAGAGTTCCTCATCTGACCTCTCTCTTTCTGGTGGCCTTTTAGGTAGCCACATGTTGATGACGACTATATCACATGACAATCACGTCAGCCAAAATGAAGGCCCGATGAAGTGTATTCAGAAAGATTAGGCAGCTTGAGAGCCGCAATAACACCAGCTGCCAGTGCACATACTGAAGCCAAAACAAAAGCAGGTACGTTTCCCCCACCAAAAAGAGCATCCCATGGACCCGCACCAAGTGATATAATCATCTGAAGAAGGCCAGTAAAACACATAAGTTTTAGGACTCTTACACGCAATGTTAAGCAATATACCACCGATGTTATATGCAATCAAGAAAGCAAGCAAAAGACCGAAACTCCTGGTTTGCTGTTTCCTGGTTTGCCTCTATTTTCTTTATATATATATGCGCGCGCAATTGATATTTGCCTGTATTTTCATTTTTTTTGGATACCTTAGAACCCCGTACTATCAACAGACCTTTTAGCCAAATAACCTTTGCCAAAAAATAAATAAATAAATAAAACCTCCCAGTAATCCTCTAATCGACATTTTTACAGGGAACTCCTCGTCAACTTGCTTAGTTTCCTGTACAATTTCATCATAATAAAAAATAAAATAAAATAAAAAGATTTAACCCATTTGGTTTCTCCATATTCACTTTGTATTCAAGTGTCTGTTTATTCTTCGATTTCTTTATCTTCATATTCAAATATTATTTCTCTCTCTATCTTCCTCAGTATCCTCCCCTATGACCCCCCCAAGCACCCAAATACTAATCATCTTAAATAAAAAAAAAAGAACCTGTTAATTTAATTAAGGTTAGAGGCAGGCAAAGTGAATAATAGATTGAAAGAGAGACGACCATTACTATCCAATCGTGTTCACCGAACTGGTGAAAAAATTTCCCTGTGCCCATTGGTGGGAAAAATGCAGAAAAAATCCATACATGGAAAAGAAAGAGAAAGGGGTCACAGTTTCCTATGGAGATGGCAGCATACGATATGTAACATAATGATCTGGTGGGTTGCAGTGTCGTGGTTTTAACTTCGCAGGAGGGGTGTTTAGTTTCCATAAAGTGGTGAATTTCCAAGTTGATCGTTTTCTTGTGTGCTTACTGCTTGCCAGCCTGATACATTATTGAGTGCATAGTTTTGTCAGGCCTCGACTTTTTGATTATAAAAGTATCTAAATATTCTTACGTTCCTCCAAGAACCAATGTCCCTGTCTATGCTGTCTTTAAGCGGTTTCAAAGCTGACGCTTACACGTCATAACTTTGAACAAAGGAAACTTCACGATAAATTTATTGGACAATTTTGATTCCACGTCAGTTAAGAGCAGAGGCTAAACAGAAACAGTACACTCCTATGCTTCTACCAAGTGCTTAACTTAAAATTTGACAAATTACACCCTCAGTATTATGCGGCAGTACCATTTTGCGTTATTCTTTATCTACCATGCGAGCCAGTTAAGGAACCTCAGAGTTACTGTCATGACACAGACTTGAAGACTGGTGTTTCTACCACAGCTGGGGTAGAGTCAGTGGCGGAGCCAGGGCTTCCGCATGGTGTCCCGGGATACCACGGAGCCCTGGCTGGAGTATAGAATTTTTACTAGATTTTCAGGTATAATATATATAAAACGTTTGTAGGACACCATACAAAAAATTAAAATGGCTGAGCGGTAAGGGTGGAGTGGTTCCCGTGCATAATATCCCGGACGTCACAGGTTCGAGTCCTGTGGTCCGTTTGTTTTTGAATTTTTTTTGCGACATCAAAACGACGTCGTTTTGATTTTTCCCTCCACCCCAAACCCTTACCCTCTCCAGCGCACTCTGAAGCTTCGACTTCGAGCCTTCGTTCGACGTTCGACCCTCTGAACTCTGAAGCTCCTTCTCTCCAACCTCGACGCGGCACGCCAACAACAAACACTGCCGGAGGACCGAGGACGGGAGGAGCTCGCGGCTTCTGCTCGCCGTTTCTGGCTGCCGAACTCCGAAGTCCGAATGCCGCCGTCATAAGCCAAGTTGTCAAAGCTCTCTGCTCTTCTGGGTTCTTAAGGTTATTGATCAGAAATTCAGAAGTTATTTCTATTTATTTATTTTACAATCTTCCACCTTTTCCATGGTTATAAACTTATAATCGAGCTGTCCGATTTGGACATATAATGCAGGTCGGTGTACTGCTTGGAGTTCTGATAATCTTAACCCATTTAACTGAAGTTTCATGACTGTTGCTTGCTTCTGAGCAAGTTGGTGAGTGGTTTAGATTCCTTCTCTCGTTTTTTGGTTATTTTGAAATTAATACATGGATAGCAAAGTTTCGATCTTTAATGATTTCATGATTTTCATCGAAAATAGGTTTCTTTCACTTCGTAATGTGAAGTATTGATGGCCGGTTGATTTTTTTGTTTGTTTTTTTTTTAAAAAAAAGATGCATGTACTCACTGAAGCGTTGATGTTCTTGTTTTTGCGGGTGAAAGATGAAAGAAAAAAGTCCGTGATTTCTGACCATATAAGGCCAGGGATCGGATTTGATTCCCATTGTTTACTTACAATGGCATGGCATCATAAATTGTTGGGTTTTGTGTTTGTTTATATCTCAATTCGCAGATATGCTCCTTTCCACGATTACCGTATGTTTTTTTTTTCGGTTTGAGTTTGCTACCAATTTGTAAAGATTGAGGCTTTTCTTGTTAAGGCTAGCAAGTCCTGAAGCTGTAGGTGTCTTTCTGTTCTTCTAGCATGATTAGAGGATATGGTGTCTGCTGTATCAAGCGAGTCAGGGACCGAAAGTTTCATTCTTTTTTAACTGTGATTGCAAAATTATTATGTACCTCAAAACGTGATTTCCCGGGTTGCAATTTCTCTCTAATCCCTATCAATGGAGTCGGGAGGGTGAGAGAGAATTTTGTGGAGTCCCAGCAGTCACTAGGCATAAATATGCCCTACCGACAGTATACTTTGGTTGCAGTTGGTGTTATACAAGGGACACCATGAAATCGAAAGTTTGGCTCCGCCACTGGGTAGAGTCCCGAACCATAGGTCTAGTAGTGGTTCTAGACCTCTTCCTAGACTAAGCCTTTTTGGGCTGATTCCGTTTGTAACCCGCAGAAGAATTGTTAGTATGAAATTAGGGTATACCTTAATTGTGTTTGGGGAATTGGGGGTTAATTGATTGCGTATGAGAGGGAAATCGAGGAGAGAAAGGGGGATGATCAATACCTATACTTGCATGGTCTTCAACGTGCCAACATTATTTATTTATTTTTCAAACTTTTTAAATTAAAATTTCTTTAATAAGAGTTAATGAAAAAAATGTACCATAATGCTTTTGAAAATTTATTTCTCTATAAAATACACCTACATTAATATACTTTTGACTTAAAAATAATTTTTATATATATTTTATTATTACTATACCTATCTTTCACCATTCTTATTTCACTATGCATAAAGTAATTTGATCAGATCTTTCATCTTCACCACCTTTGAGCTAAACTTAGAATATATGATACATGCTTCACCATAACTCAATTGATATTTCATTATAACTCAATTGATATTTTATTGGTGTTCTTTCTCCAAAAAATATAGTAAATATTTCATAACATAGATTGAGCTATTACTATAATTGAAATATATATATATATTTTTTTTTGAATTGGTCTTTCACTATTATTTTGATTATGATTCATCATAGATAAATTGATTTTTTATTACAATTGAACTAATTTTTTTTAGTGGGTATTTACTGTTATTTTGAATATGTTTCAACATATAACGTAATTTTTTTATATTATTTTACCGAACTTTCACCATAAAGATGCTTATCTTTTATAATTAATATATATATCATTCACCACAATTTTACATATATTTCACTTACATTTTACAAAAAATTCAAAGTACTTTTATCAAAATCTTTCACTATAAAGGTGCATATTTCACCGTAACTAAATTAATTTTTACTAGCGTTGAGATAATATTTCACCATAGAATATAATTAATATTTCCCCATATAAAAAAAATTCACCATAACTGAACTAGTCTTTTATCGGTATAGAGGGAATATTTTACTATAAAATATAATCAATGTTTCATCATATTTCACTATAACTGAACTAATCTTTTTTTTTCTTTTGATAAGTAAGAAATTTTATTACTTACGAAAAGGAGAAAGATTACAACCCTGAAATCAACCTACCATACAGTCAACAAGACCAACCCACTTTTGGAATTTAGCCTTATATTGTGGGTGCATTAAACGCCTAGCTACGGCGAAGACAATAGCTCCACTGATACTATCTACATCCCTACTACGGTTTTCAAAAATTCTCAAGTTCCTCTCATACCATACATTTGCAATATAAGATGAAAAAAGAGCTCCCAGGACTTATTTTTTCTGTCTAGTTTGTCTAGATCTTTTCAACAAAGATTGCACCTCCTATTGCCATCCTTGGATAGGGTCCCTTCTATCAGCAAATTTTCGAATTTTCCTCCATAGAGCCGTCGTAGTAAGGCAGTGGATAAACAAATGGTTTCGGGTTTCTAGACCCTGCTGGCAAAACATACACTGCTCCGATACATCTATACCAATCTCTCGAAGCCTAACTTTAGTCATCAATTTGTCCTTGAACGCCAGCCAAAGAAGGAAACTGTATCTTGGCAAGTTAAGGGAGTTCCACAAAATCTTTGGCCACTTTTGGTTATCTTGTCTGGGCCGCACGGTATCATAAGCAGCTTTGATGCTATATTTAGGGTAACCATTTAACCACCTCAAATGTAGAAAACTTTGTAACTGAAAGCGAATAAGAAGGATTCTCTAAAACAGCCAAGAAGTATAAGTAATGGGATTATACTCCCACACACTTGTATTCTTAAGGTGAACAACATGAATCCACTTCACCCAAAGCAAATCCTTCTTAGTAGCAATATTCTTGAGCAGCTTACCCAAGGCACACTGATTTCAAATTTCCAGGTTAAGTAAACCAAGACCACCCTTTACCTTAAGGGTACAAATATGTTCCCACGAAACCAGGGTTCGTCATCTAACATGTATCTGTTGGAAGGTGGTGGGACACAACACTCACAAACCAAATAGAGAAGGAAGAAGAGGAAGTTTTGAATTTTCTGAAAAATGACTTATTACTTTTCTGTCTTGAAAGATCTCAACACCACAAGGGTATTTATAGTAGTTTTGGTACATGGATTGAGACTCTATATTAATTACTAATTCATGAACTCTATATTAATTACTAATTCATGAACTACTTGATTCATGAACTCTATATTAATTACTAATTCATGAACTACTTGATTCATGAATCACCAACTCCTAGATACATGAAACATAATAAATTCAAGGATACATGTATCAATAATAATTATTGCAAGTTTAATAATTAATACTCCCCCCTAAACTTGCACACTTTTGAACTCCAAGCTGCAGGCGAAGTCTTTGAAAATTGTCATACTTTAAGGGCTTTGTAAAGATGTCAGCAACTTGGTCCATAGACTTGACATACTCGAGCTCAACTTCTTTCATCTCAATACATTCCCGAATAAAGTGATATCGGGTGTCAATGTGCTTGCTGCGGTCATAGAACACAGGATTCTTAGCTAAGGCTTGAGCTAACTTGTTGTCAATCAGGATCTTCGTAGCATCCCCTTGCTTCATATGAATCTCCTTCAACAATCTTCGTAGCCATATAGCATGGCAAGTACAAGATGTGGCTGCAACATACTCACTTTCACAAGTTGAGAGTGTTACAATTGGTTGCTTTTTTGAACACCAAGAGATTGCATTATTTCCCATAAAGAACACATAACCAGTAGTGCTTTTTCTATCATCAATATCTCTAGCAAAGTCACTGTCACAGTAACCCATCAACTTGAAATCATTAGAGGATGAATAAAATATCCCATAATCAAGAGTACCTCTAATGTAGCGAAGTATCCACTTGGCTGCCATCAAGTGAGTTTCAGTAGGAACCTCCATGAAACGACTCACGATCCCAACTGAAAAAAGAATATCAGGCCTTGTGCAAGTCAAATATCTCAAACTTCCAACAAGGCTCTTGAACATGGTAGAATCAACCTTTTCTTCATCTGTTTTCATCTTGGACAACTTTGCTCCACACTCCATTGGAGTGTTGACCGCCTTGCAATTAAGCATGTTGAATTTCTTGAGTAACTCCTTTGCATAGACTTCTTGTGAAACAAAGATGCCCTCCTCCATCTGATTTACTAGGATTCCCAAGTAATAGGACATGAGGCCCATGTCACTCATCTCAAACTCTAGAGCCATGGCCTCCTTAAAGTGTGAAAACATCTTTGGACAGTCACTTGTAAAGATAAGATCATCCACATAGACACAAACAAATAAAACATGTCCATTTTCTTCTCTTCCATAGAGGGCATACTCATGTTGGCATTTCGAAAAACTATTTTCTTGCAAATACTTGTCAAGTCGACTATTCCAGGCTCTTGGTGCTTGTTTGAGCCCATACAATGCTTTCTTTAGCTTCAGTACCCCGCCGGTTGTTCGATGTAGACATCCTCGTCAAGATAGCCATTAAGAAATGCAGACTTTACATCTAATTGGTGGATCTTCCAATGATTTTGGGCAGCAAGGGAGATCAATAGACGAATTGTTTCCATACGAGCAACTGGAGCAAACACCTCTTCATAGTCAACGCCTTGTCTTTGCTTGTAGCCTTTAGCAACAAGCCTTGCTTTATATCTCTCAACTTCACCTCTAGCATTTTTTTTTGCCTTGTATACCCATTAGACACCAATAACTTGATGACTAGAGGGAGGAGATACCAACTCCCAAGTATCATTCTTTTCAATGGCCTTCATTTCTTCATCCATAGCGTGAACCCATTTCTCCTCACACATGGCTTCTTCAAAACTTAAAGGTTCAGAATCAACAAATAAGCAATACACATTATCATCTAACCTTTGTGTTGTTTGATAAAGATCATCAAGGCTTCGGTATCTTGGAGACGATGATAGTGATGATGATGATGAACTTGGTGAAGATGAAATTGGTGTGGTTGGTGGAGTAGCTTCAATTTGGACTTCTTGGATTGTCACTTCTTCATCTTCAAAGTAAGGAAGGAAATCATAAGATTCTTCCTCTTTAGAACTCCAATCCCAAGATGCATGTTCATCAAACTCCACATCTATACTGATCACAATCTTTC
The DNA here is from genome assembly GCA_030549775.1 of Tamarix chinensis. Classification (NCBI taxonomy): domain Eukaryota; kingdom Viridiplantae; phylum Streptophyta; class Magnoliopsida; order Caryophyllales; family Tamaricaceae; genus Tamarix; species Tamarix chinensis. The sequence continues at coordinate 22,242,242 of CM060173.1, read as the reverse complement.
CATACTCCGGGTTGAACAGCTTGTATCCCTTGAAATTCTCATCATATCCAATGAGAACAAGCTTTCTGCTTCGATCATCAAGTTTGGACCTCTCTTGCTCAGGAACATGAGCATAAGCAATGGATCCAAAGACTCTGAAATGAGAAACACTCAGTTTTCGTCCACTCCATGCTTCTTGTGGTGTCACATTCTTCAAGCTCTTGGTTGGGCATCGGTTTGAAAGGTAGACTGCACATGCAACCACTTCAGCTCAAAGCTCCTTTGGCATGTTCTTTAATTTTAACATGCTCCTTGCCATGTTGAGGATTGTCCGGTTCTTTCTTTCGGCAACTCCATTTTGTTGGGGTGTCCTGGGAACTGTCAAAGGACGTCGAATACCATGCAACTCACAAAAATCTTTAAAATCATTAGAAGTAAATTCACCACCCCTATCCGTTCTCAATGATTTAATTTCATATCCACTCTCTTTTTCAACATAAGCTTTAAACTTCTTAAATGCCTCAAATGCCTCAGATTTTCTTTTCAAGAAATGAACCCATGTTTTTCTACTATAATCATCAATGAAAAGCACAAAATAAGAGCTTTTACCAAGAGATTGAGGCTTGATGGGTCCACAAACATCGGCGTGAACAAGTTGGAGTGGCTTGGTAGATCTTGAGGTGGATTGCTTTGGAAAGCTTCTTCTTGAATGCTTACCAAGTAAACATATTTCACACAATTGATTGGGATGATCAATCACCGGAATGTCTTTAACCATCTTCTTATCTCCCAAGGCTTTAAGTCCTCCAAAATTCAAGTGACCAAATCGCATGTGCCAAATCCATGATGGATCATCAACACAACTCTTCAAGCACTTGGCACCTCCATTCTTCAAGTTCAACAAGAACATCCGATTTTTGGTCATTGACACTTTAGCTACAAGTTTGGACTCTTGGTCTCTAAGCCAAAGCATACAATCCTCCATGTGACTCTTGTAGCCTCTTTCCAAAAGTTGACCAATACTTAGAATATTACTAGTCAACTTTGGAATGTAATAAACATCACAAAGAACTTTATGGCCTCCATCTTTTGTCTCAAGCAAAATTTTACCTTTGCCTACGATCTCCACCTTTGTGTTGTCACCAAAGCTCACAAAGCCTTTCTTGCTTGTATCAAGCTCAACAAATTTACTTTTATCACCCGTCATATGATTGCTAGCACCATTGTCAAGATAATAGGTGCTTGTCTCATCAATGGAATTAGCCTTTAAAGCTAGAAGCAATGACTCCTCCACGATGTCTTCCTTATACTCTATAAGTTTGGCCTCCTCAACCTTCTTGGATCGGCATTTCCATGCATAGTGACCAAGCTTGTTACAAGAGTAACATTCAACTTGGGATTTGTCATGCTTGTCACCTCTTCCTCGACCACGGCCCCTCATAAATGGTTGCCCTCTTTTCTCAATCGATGAAGATTGCTCATCTCGTCCTCTTCCTTGCCCACGACCTCGTCCGCGGCCTCGCCCTCTTCCATAACCTTGACCACGACCTCTACCACCATCTCCTTTGAAACTTGTCTTTGCTTGCAAGACTTGTTCCGGTTGCTCTTGGTTGCCACGGTTCATCCTTTCCTCGTAGGCTCGCAACGATCCATTCAATTCATCAATGATCATGGTCTCCAAGTCTTTTGACTCCTCGATTGCTACCACCACATGGTCAAGCCTTTTATTTAGAGAGCGGAGAATCTTCTCGATCACACGAACATCTTGCATGGTCTCTCCAAGCCGCTTCATTTGGTTCACCACCTTCAAGACTCTTGTAAAGTAGTCTTGAATTGATTCACTTTCTTTCATGGAAATTGATTCAAACTCTGCCCTTTGAGTTTGAAGTCGAACTTTCTTCACCTTCTCGACTCCCATGACGGAGTAACGAAGCGTCTCCCACGCTTGTTTGGAGGTGGTCTCATTTGCAATTTTCTCGAACATATCATCATCCAAGCCTTGACGAATGATCGTGAGGGCATATTAATCTCTCTTCCGTTCCTTCTCCAACGCTTCCCTCTCGTTTCGTGGAAGAGCATCTTCATCTTCCGGTACTTCATAGCCTTTCTCAACAATTTCCCAAACTCCTTGGGAACCAAATATGGCCTTCATCCTAAGTGCCCAATTCTCATAATTGAGCTTGGTGAGCCGTGGATATTGGAAAGAAAGGGAGGCTTTGGAATTCATCCTAGCTTTGATACCACTTTGTTGGAAGGTGGTGGGACACAACACTCACAAACCAAATAGAGAAGAAAGAAGAGGAAGTTTTGAATTTTCTGAAAAATGACTTCTTACTTTTCTGCCTTGAAAGATCTCAACACCACAAAGGTATTTATAATAGTTTTGGTACATGGATTGAGACTTTATATTAATTACTAATTCATGAACTCTATATTAATTACTAATTCATGAACTACTTGATTCATGAACTCTATATTAATTACTAATTCATGAACTACTTGATTCATGAATCACCAACTCCTAGATACATGAAACATAATAAATCCAAGGATACATGTATCAATAATAATTATTGCAAGTTTAATAATTAACAGTATCTTTCCTAACCAAAGAAAGTTTCGGCAGAGACTCACAAACTGATGGAGGACCTTTTTTGGTAAAAGGATCACCTGGCAAAAGTATAATTGTATGCTAAACAAAACCGACTTGATAAGTTGTAATATCCCCGCATAAGATAAATAAATAGTGCTCTAGTGCCTAAGTCAAGCCGTTGCCTTTTCCAACATAGGGTGGAGCAGACTAGCCGAGATTCTGGATGAGGTTAGAGGCCGGCCAAGGTAAGTAATAGGAAGAGTACCTTCCTGGAACCCCAGAAGATCAACAATTGATCTTTTAACATCAGACGACACACTACCAAAATAGTCAGTACATTTCTGAGGGTTTAGGATCAAACCAGAGATCCCAGAGAAGTGACTAAGGACATCCTTACGACACTTTACACTATGTAAATCACCATGGCAGAACAAGAGGATGTCATCCGCGAAACTCAAATTTATTATCTTCAAAGCTCTGCATCTAGGGTGGCCTTTGAAGAGATCATTTGTCCATAGTTGTTTAAGACATCTGGTTAGGTAATCCATGACAAGGACAAATAAGTAGGGGGAGAGAGGATCTCCCTGCCTCAATCCTCTTTTCGCCTGACAAGGCGCAGTCAGTACACCATTAAAATATAGGGAGAAAGCCACTGAATTCAAGCAAGTGGTAATCAACTTTACAAACTGATAAGGAAAACCAAACAGAAGCAAAAGATTATTCACAAAGCTCTAGTTGACCATGTCATAAGCTTTTTGGAGGTCCAACTTTAACATGCATCTCGGGGAGACCCCTTTTCGAGCATATTTCCTCACCAACTCATGAGCCAATAACACGTTCTCACCAATACTTCTCTCCTTTAGGAAAGCAGATTGAGCAAGATCAATGATTGAGGGCAAGAAACCTTGAAGCCTCTACGTAAGAATCTTTGAGATGATCTTATAAAGCATGGTGCAACAAGCAATAGGTCTGAAATCAGTGACCTTTTGCGGGTTAGGATTTTTTGGCACCAAGGTAACAGATGTAATATTTACCTTCCTAGGCAGGAAGCCAGTCGTGAAGAATTCCCTAATAGCCATGAATAACTCATCTCCAATAATATCCCAACTCTCTTTTAAGAAACCTCCTCTTTGGAAATAAGAGCATTTAGCGCTAACTGCTGATCATAAGTTAAAGAGCAATCCACGATAGACGGGTTAAGAACCCTAACAGAGGGAGCATCAGTGCCTAAAAGCTGCTCATAATAGTCAATGAAGGCCTTCTAAATTTCTTGAGCACCCCTTATCTCCCTGCCATTCTCTCCTAGAAGAAAAGCAATGGTTTTCCGCTTTAGCCTTTCCTTCACCCTCGCATAGAAGAACTTATGATTTGAATAACCACAGTGCAGCCATTGAATACAGGCTTTTTGTTTGAGGAACATCTCCTCACAGTGTAGCAAATGAGCATACCTGCTTTCAAGAATATTCAGCTGATCTCTGAGACGGAAGTCGGGAGGGTCACAAAGTAATTTCTTATGAAGAATAGTCACCTCCTCACACACAACAGTAACCTTCTAGGAGATACAACCATATTTGACCTTATTCAAATGATTGAGGTCCATCTTAAGCCTTTAAAGTCTCGACAAAACTCTAAACAGGAGATTGCCTTGCAAAGGCTGATGCCAAGCAAAGCGCACTAGGGGTAAAAAGGCCTTGTCTTCTGTCCAGAATTGGAAAAACCAAAACAGCTTCTTACCTTGTATAGTAGAGACCCAAAGATTAACCACTACTGGGTTGTGATCTGATACCAAGGGACTAAGGAACTCCGCAACGGAAGAGGGGAAAGATGCCAACCATTCTATATTAACCAGAGTTCTGTCCAATTTACACATGACTTCCGCAGCACCCCCTCATTTACTGGACCAAGTATAGAACGTTCCTTGCCCTTGTAAGTTAGATAACCCCAGCTCTAGACAACAATCTTGGAAATCTTTTATATTAGTGGAATTTGGCAGGTCACCTTGAAACTTCTCACTGTAGGATAGGACCACATTGAAGTCCCCTATAAGGATCCAAGGGGAGCCAAGAATTCTATGCTGCTTCAACCAATTCCATAGCCTCCTTTCAATACTACTATTCAGAGCATAAACGAAGCCCACATGAAAAGAATAATTCCCCATCAAGTGAGTGACTTCACAAAGAATGGATTGATCACACATGCTAATGGCTATGACATTCCACACACAAGGGTCCCGAGTGACCCAAATCCTCCCATTTAGGTGCTGGGAATAGTTATGAATGATATTCCAATCCCTCCTAACTTTATTAAGTACCCTACTACACTTATTTTCTTTTACTCTTGTCTCGAGAAAACTAAGGATAAAGCATTACTTCTACAAAAAAGACTGACTTCCTAACGCCTGGAAGCCTTATTCAAACCACGGACATTCCACGAGCTAATCATATCCACCAGGATCAGATTGCTGGGCACCTCTCTTAGCATACTTTTACTGCACAGATCCTGATACGCTAGATGGGCAACTTTGAGTTTCCATTTCAGGTCGGTTCCTTGTGATGACTCTCAACTCAAGGGGCAGCACGGGGTCCGAAGTGACCCCAGGGAGGACAGGCCCCCGCAAACTCTGTTGTCTACCAAAGGCAAAACCATCTTGAGAGCCTGGGTCATGGAGGCTAGCCCTAGCTATAGGGGCGGAGATATTTGAGGAATGCACACAAAGCACATCAGCGCCGCAGCCCGCCCTGCCAACATCATCAACAGGAACACTCTCTTTACCTTTCCTGTGGTCCCTAACAATCACCCATTCCCCACCAGAATCCTTAGGGGTCTTGTTAATAGTCCTGTGATGCTTACAGGTGGAAGCATCATGACCAAACCTGTCAAAAAAATGACAATAAATAGGTTTCCAATCATATTCAATTTTCTGGACTAATTCACCCCCCTCAGGGTCAACAATCACCATAGAGTCCAGGAGTGGTTTTTTAATATCAATCTCCACAAGCACCCTTAGGAGGGACACACGTTCCCTAAAAACAGTGATGGCATCCGTATAGAGAGGCTTCCCCGCTGCACTAGCTATTCGGCTCAAAGAATATTTGCCCCAATACTCAAGAGGCAAGTCAAGGAACTTAATCCAAAGAGTAACAACCTGCATCTCATTCTTATCAATCTTCCTATGCCAAAGCTTCAAGACAAGGGATTTGTTGAAGAAAGTCCAATGCCACCCAAGGGTAATCAGAGGTTTCACTATATCTAAATTCATCTTTCACTTTAAGTCGATTGTTTTACCAGCCTTATACTTATCTTTTAGTGTTGTTCTTTCACGATTATTCTATTAAAATTTATTACTAACCTTGAATATGTTCTCGAGATTTTTCATCATCATTGTATATATTTTCACCATTATTATACATATCTTTCATGCTTAATTTTCACCGTTATACATTATAATACAAAAAATGATTCCCCATCATTGTTGCATATATCTTATACTATTATTTTACTAAAATATCATGATTATTTTTATTAAAATTTTATTTCATGATTTTTCACCAAAATTATAATGATATTTTATTAAAAAAAGTTACCAAAAATACATCAATATGAATATCTATTTATACAATTAAAATCAGGAATACTATAATATTTTTTTTTCTAATAATAAGATATTTCATTTTTAAAAAGTTCAATAATAAATGTGTGTTGACATAAGTAATGCACAATGTGAATGTTTGCATGGTATAGATTGCCAGGGATGATGGAAGGCGTTAGGAGTTTGGAGTTAACAATTTGTGAATTCTCTCAACTTGTATATTAGGTATGGCTTAGAGCCTTATTTATACTATTAAAAACTAACGGGTTTTAACCCCTTACTTAATATGACAATATTCCTCACACGCTAATAGAATATTACCAATATATAGTTACCTAATAGTTAGATATACTATCTCTAATATCACACTAGCCAAATCTTCCTAATATCTCTTAAATAGTTTCCTTAATTACTAAAATTATGCTAAATATATTAAGATATTACTAATATCAGAAAATATAATATACTAATATAAAAAAATTCTATTATAGTTTGAAGTATGCCCACAAGCTTCAAGTATGAATAGTCTCTGGAAGGCAATGTGAGCAACCTATCTGGTGAAGTTTGGCACCCCATGGTACTCCACTACCAACTTAATTTCACAAGTAATGTGGTACGTTTTAATTCGCTTAGAGTTTGTTTGGGTCATAGTGCTAAAAACCAGACAGGACTGGGCTGCCTAACTGATGAATTGATGAACCAGCTACCAAAAAAGTTCAAATATTGTTTTTAAACCCGTTACACAGAAAGCTGATAATAATGTAAAAAAATGAGGAACTACCGATTTATTTATAAACAGCAATGGTTTTGTCAATAACCCTAAAATACCTGATTTACCTTCATATGTAAATTAAATCTTCGTTTAGGTATGGGGGTAGCCGTGTCACTTTAATCATCCCTAATAATACACTCCTTCACCCCTCTTAAGTTCTAACTTACCACATATGTCGTTGAGGAGTCAACCTCATCCATTGTCTCCTTTGCGTTCGCACTTTGCAGATTCAATCTTAATCTTTTTCCGTCTGCACTCTATCATTGTCTTCAGCTGCTAATCCTCGCCATTGATCAGGTCTGCCGTCCTTTTTATGTCCATCTTCTACGGCTTGAGTGAATATGAAGCTCAACACATTTCTTCTCTGTCGATGAAAGTTGAGATTTGAATAACTGGACTGAGCTCATTTATCTACTAAATTTTATCCTTTTTCTCATAATCTAACAATGAATTCTCTTAATAATGGGCATTATTTTTAACTAATTGTGAGAAGCTGGGAGTGTAATGGAGGGTGATTTTGTTCAAAGATATGGCTTCATTTCTTGCCTGCAATAGGTCAATAAGGGCGTAAATTTTCAGGATTAGTGGATTCGAGGTCATCACCAAATCAATGTTTCAATTTTGTGCGTCCCCAAATTGGAAGATTCTCTCTGAAAACTTATATCGATGGAAATCATAAGAGAGAAGCAGGGCTACAGTAATGAAGAATGGGAATCTGTTGTGGTCTCCGGCCATGTACCTAACGCCCCTCCCCCACCCCCACAGCTGCTAATGCTTGGCTATGTTACACTTAAATGTAGGAAGAAACGTGCTGAGCTTTTTGAACTTGGGTAAAATGACCTCCTATTGGTAAACTTTTGATGGACATAAAAACAGACAGAGATGAAGATTGAGCCTGTGAAGTGCGAAAAACAGATAGATAGGCTGCTAATGCTTGGCTATATTACGCTTAAATGAATATGTAATGATCTCTTTACAATGAAATGTATTATTTTGTGATCCGTGATATCTAATATTAAGTATTAGATTTCATTTTTAAATAAACATGGGTACATTTGACTTCAAATAAATGAACCAGCTAAACCAATGGCACAACTAGTTTGAACCTGTGACCAGCTCGGTTTTAAAAACTATGGTTTGGGTAACTTAATATTTGGTTTAAATCTGACAAGTAGAAATATATATTATTTTTGGTACATAAATTGTTCATATACGAATGTGGCTATAGCAATAATATTGTATGGTAACTTATCTGAACTAAAATTAATTGATATATAATGATAATTTTAGACATGTAATATTTTGATAATAATTATTTATGTTTCTAATGTTTGATAGATGCACTTTTACCATCTTACTATTAACTCCAAATACACTCAACCAAAAACCATTCATCAATAAAATATTATTATTAATAGATTATCTTAATAATAATAACAATATATTATTATTACTATTATTTGTGATAAATATTAATAGTATGTTATTATAAATATCAATAATATAAGTATAATTCAGGACATTCTAATTACATAATAATGAATACTCATGATTAATATTATTCTTAGTATTTAATAATAGTTATGATTAAAGTCTTTTTCTTAATATAGTTTTATCAATATTAAGTATTAAGAAAGGACGTTATAGCTTGTTACACATTAGTTATTTTAAATTATGATATCATCATAACGACAACAACAACAATAATAATGTATTATCAATAAATATTAGTATTGACAATGAATATTATACATAATTATATTATAAGTTAATTATTTAAAATCATGGTTAAAATTATTCTTATGAATAGAATTTTTATAATTATTAGTGACATATATCAATGAATATTACCATATTTATTCCTTATATCAAAAACAATTAGTGATATACATTAGTGATTATTAATTAGTCATTATTATAATTAGTATTATCTTAACAACAATTAATACTAAATTGTTATATATAATAATACATTTATTTATATATACATATATTATTAAATATTATTAATTGTGATCATTTTAAATTTTTTGAAATAACATTACTATGCTTCATATTAACATTATTTGTTATCATTATTAATTATTTCGAAAAATAATAATGAGCACATGATAAATAATTATCTACATTTCTTACCTTTATAATTAATTTTAAAATTATTAATATTATATAGTATATACATAGTTAAAAAATAAGAATATTAAATATTAATACTAATATAATATTATTAATGGCAATCTTATCGATGATTTATTATGAATGTGACAAATTTATAATTATTTTTATTAATTACGATTTAATTACTTATAGATTAATATCATTGCCATTAATTAGTTATTTATAATTATGATTGAAAATTTTCTAATTATTTATTTAAAAATTCTTATAAATAATGTTCTTCTGATTAATTATTTATTTAAAAATTGATAAAAACTATCTTATTATTTATTCTTCAATAATTATAATTAATATTATATTTGTTAAAAATCTATTTATGATTACTATGAATAATATTACTCTCATTAATTATTTTTATATTATTATAATTATTATTACTCCTATTATTTATTCATAATTATGACTAGTATTATTTTCTTTAATTATTTATTACATTTGTTAAAATAGGAGGCTGAGATGGGTGGGTGGGTTTTAATTAATTAAATGTCATTTTTTGTAATAACAATAAATAGTATAAGGATTTTTTGGTAATTACTTGAAATTGGTGGAACTCACCTAAAAAGTAATAACAATTTGTAGATAATGAAATGATAAGGATACGAAAATAATTGGTAAAACAAACAAGTAAAATCTTTATTATTAGATATTATATAGAAAATGAAGTTAACAAAATGGTACCTCAGATAATGGGTTACATGCTCCTCTAGTTTGGACAAAAATGGAGCTTCCAAGTGCTCCAACCAAGGCTAGATCAGAACCATAGCTAGGTTATCCCATGGGACCGTGTAGATGTCATCAACTAAATAACTAACACAAATTTTGATATGAATAGCTAAAAGTAAGTCACTACTACAAAACTAATGTAGCAAGATGGATTTTGTTACCTAGACCTACACCGAGAGGGTCCTACCCACAATTGAGGCAAACACTCTACAACCAGGAGATGGCAAGGATCACATGGGAGGTGACAGAGCCACAGCATCCTGATGTTAGGAAGACCTCAAAATTGCTCGAAAGGATCCTCCTCAATAACTTCAATCAAACTATCTACGTTCAATAGAATAATAACACTATGGTGACAAGTATAAACCTATATGTCCTTAATGTCAGTCATAGCCAATGAGTTCTTTGACATATCATAACTGGATGCAATATCAACTAAATCTACATTATGGGTCGAACAAGGATGGATTGACCAAAATCTACATTATCAGGGACTTTGCCTCCCAAACTCAATTAGACCCCTCAAATTGTGACAGGCCCAAAACACTCCAAGCAAGTGGCCCTTGGCCCATTGTGGTTAAGTAGAAAGGCTCTTTACTTGAATATCCAGTGTTGTCCGAGGAGAACCAAAAACTGCAATGAGGGTTGAAGCCTTGTAGTTGCAATGTGCCTTTATAGATGGGAGAGGCTGGGGATGTTGTACAGAATCTAGGTGACTGTCAATTTGGGAGGTGGTAAGGTAGAAAATGGAAGCCAACAATCCAAATAGCATGCTTGATCATAGCTCCTCCTTGCAACTCCAAGAAGGTGGTTGCAGGTGTGTTTGCTAATTTGGTGAAAAGTTGATACTAAGGTGGAGGCGATTGGGATTTATGAGTGATAGCATGTGTTCACAAAGGGTGGTTACGGTGATTGAGAAGGTGGTGTGGTGGTTAGGGAGTTAGCTGGGCCGGTGGAGTAGTGGGGGCATCCTGGAGGGGCGCCAAAGGCCGACCGAGGGAAGGCAAAGGGGTGACAAGGTGGGGTTGAAGCAGGGAAAATTAAGGTGGTGAAGATTGCAAGGATGGCAAAGGAGGCTAGGCAAAGGCCAATGAGATAGTTGGGGGCTTTGCTAGTTGTCTACAATTGCTACAGTGGTTCAAAAAGGTTATTTGAGGGAAAAGTGACTAACAGAGGAGCGGTGGCTGCTGTAATTGCTACTGATTAGTAAGAACAAAGTTCATTAGGCACTGAAAGTAGAAATTTTTCATGATCATGCACATGCTTTAAAAGAATAGTAATCGTTGTTAGTTCCCTTCTGGAATCAATTCAAGCTTCTATTTGAAGATCGACATGATTCCCCGTCTAGTTGCAAGCTCTAATACTAATTTTTCTTGACGCAGACTCTGGTGTTTCTACCATAGTTGGGGTAGGGTCCTGAACCAATGTTCTAGTGGAGGCCTAGCAATGACTACAACTCTTCATATACTAAAGCTCCATCTGATAAATAGCAATTTAAAAAACTTCTAGCAATTTTAAGATAAGTTATATATTTCAGTATATTAAACCTTTAATTTTAATGTTTGATAAAGAGTTTTTTTATATTAACGGTTTGAAATGAAAATACTTAAAACAAGAACTTTTTGGATTAACTTTTTTAGAATTAGCTTTTTTAGAGTCATTTATACTTTCAATCTACTAATAACTACCACAATCAGCAAATCTTACCAAATATTTGTATATAAACACTTAATATTATTTGTTAGTCAAACCAATTAACGCAATCCGCTATCAACTACCCGCTAATATAATCCACTAACTATTATCAGTTATCTATTAGTTACCAAATAGGTTCTTAGCCTTCTTACGCTAATTTCATTTGTAAACCATTGAAAGAATTGGAATAGGAAACTAAGGTTTAGCTCAATTGTGTTTGGGGAGCTAGGGATTAATTATGGGAGAGGGAAATCAGGTAGAGGGGGGATAATATGAGAGGTAAGGAGTTACGTAAGGCCTAGAGTATTATTTATACTATTCCAAACTAACAAGCTTTAACCTTTATCTAGTATGTTAATTATTCCTCACAACTAAAATTGGATATTACCAATATCAAGTTACCTAATAATCTCTAGTTATATCACTAGTCAAATCTTCATAATATCTCTTAAGTAGCCTTCTGAGTTACTAAAAATCCTGCTAAATATAATAAAATATTGATAATATTTTTTTTATATTAAAATACTGCTAATAAAAAAAATTATCCCTTTTAATAGGTGGCGGCATGACAGTTATCAACTCCCCCCCCCCCAAAAAAATAGAAAGTCTCCTATTGAAACAATGGTCTACCACCCACATCAAGCTTCTCCAACATAGAAACCTAACCTTTGTAACATGAGATGCACCAAAATTAGGGTGACCAAAACCATGTAGTTTCAAAAGGTATAACGTACTAGGGAGTTTGGGCTTTGAGTCCGGAAAATCAGCAAAGAAAAAGGAGAGCAAGATACTTTGGGTTTAGTAAAAGGTACATCCAGCCATGATAAGTAGTAATGGTTTCATGACCAGCAAATTTTGACTGTTAGAGGTAATGGAAAAAGAAGGCAAGAACAATAGAAAACCAATCAATCCTGCTTCAATGCAACATTAAAATGATTTAGGCCATGTTCTTTTCACCTTTTGTTCAGGTAATATAATTTGAATTAAAAAAAAATTCAATAAGTTATTCTTTTTATTTTACTATTATTAATATCATAATTAATATTTTTTCTATTAATAATACTACGATTGTTACACTACCATCATTATATATTTCTTTTATTAATGTTAAAATTTTGTTAATCAAATCTAATTTAATAATCTCAACAAATAAGCTAAGAAGAATAAACCCCTATTTAATGGAACCTCAAGGCTCATAAAAATTGACAAATAACGTAAAGCCCAGACATGGCAATAGAAAGAAGCACAAGCCAAGAACAAAATATATGGAAAAAAGAAGGGAAGATAAAAACAAGGAAATAAAAAGACACAAAGCATATAATTTCCTTGACAAAAGAGATGAGAAAAGAGATGAGACCAGGCAAGTAAATCCATTGGGAAAAAAGATTGGTTTGAGTTCATTTCAAAAAAATTATATCAATTTAGGCTCCAAAATTTGTTTTGTACAAATCAGGTCAATTAAAATTATGAAATGGACAATAAAAGAGTTTATTTACACAGTTTGTCATTATGACAACTAAATAAACACTGAATAAACTTGCAGAAATTATATTTTGGGTTACTTGTTTTATAAAAATTTAAGTTTGTTACAACTTTTATACTATATTAGATTAACTGGGCTTTAGAATGAACACTAAAATGCATATCATTATTATGGAAATAAATATGAAACTTTTATTATGAAATCTCTCTTGTCAATGATACAGTAAATAGTCTTATCTCTTTTTAATAATGCAGAATGTAAACTCTTGTCATTAATATATAAAGAATATTACTTTAAAATGTTGGTATCTTGACAAACTACTATAATATCAGTATTTAACATCTATAGTATATTACTTATCCTAATTGTGTCTGCTTAACTACGAAATATCAAGCCAGTATTTAACATCAATGGTATACCATCTATGATATGGGTATTTTTGATAAGCAACAATTAAATGCATAGCATCTTTGATAACCCACAATTATTTAACATCAATCATATATTAGTTATCCTAATTCTATACATTTTAGCTCAAAAAAAAATGTAGACTTAATGTGATGGTATAAAGCTATAATAGAGTAATCATTTAATCGATAGTATGTTAGTTATCCTAATGCTGTACATTTAAGTATATATTTATGTATATATTATCTATGTTAATTGTTAAATAATATACTGGTTATCTTATATATGTAATTTTTAATTAATAACTTTCAACATCAAATGAAGATACAATCCAGTAGTTCTCGTTTGGCAGTTGGCATAGCTAGCTGACGTAGGATAGAAAAATCATAGTGACAGTTTTTTGTAATTTTCCCCACCCGTGGCTATTAATGTTCATAGGCTGTCACATATCTAAGTAAAGCACAAATTGTTCAACAAATTTTTGCCCCCTTTTCTCTGTAAGACATGGGGTAGCATACAGGATGGCTGCTGCTACTAGTAGGGCTTAAGATCCCACCTTTTCACATGCACAGTGCAACTCCATATATCCAAGGCTACTGACAGGCATCACTGATGGTATTTTCTCCAGCTTATTCACACCCAGCCTATAGAGTTTATTTAACTGCATGCCTATGATATTTTCAGTAAAAGCTAAGAGCAATTGATCCTTGACTGACATAATGTGATGGTCAAGCAGAAAGATTAGTCAAAGGTGGGGGGGACTCAATAGTTATATTTCATATTCAGATAATTTTTGTTTTTAATAAAAGATACGCCACTTCATAAAAAAAATATTGATTCAGATTAACAAAAACAACTATAAAAGGGGGGCTCAGAGGATACAATGTCAGGTCAGACTCAGATCAGAGATGCAGACTTTCAGCAATCACTGGTGCAAGATAATCATGAGAACAAAAATAGAGGCAGAGACATAAGAGAAGGGGATGAACAGAATCAAGTTTCTGAAAATTGTCACAAGTAGTGAAGTTACCTGGGGTACGACAATTGCAAGATTCAAAACTCCAATCGCTAATCCTGCAAACAGAATTGAGAAACAAAATAATCAAGTTAAGAACAGATGAATGTAGATCAAGCAAGAGAAGATCCACTGCAGACCTTGTCCACCTCCTGAATCAGCAGTCACCTCTGCTGTGACTGAATAAGGTACACTGTACGTTATCTGCAGTTCAGACAAAGTTAACCCAATGATAATAAAATTTCTCCACAGTACAGAGAAGAAATCTAACTGCAAGGAAACTATAGCTTACAGCAAGAGGAAACCCAAGTAAAGCAAATATGACCAAGGCAGCATTTTTGGTAGAAGGACTCGCGCCTAATACACGTTGAATACCATCTGTATATCTTTTGAGAGAAGCCAAACTAATAACAGCAGTTCCGGCCATGCAGACGAACACGATAAAATTGCTCATAGCCCAGACAAGCCTAGACCCCATTCGCCGACACATAGGTTCAATAAGAAAAGAACCAATACCAAGTACAACCTAAACAATTAAACGAAGACAAACAGCCATTTAAAATAATCTACCATTTATACCTGTTTTCAACTAACTTAGAAGATTCATAAACAAAGAATATCACAATATTTAATTTGGAGTTCTTACCGAGTTCAATAGCAAACCAAATGCACCTTCTCGGACACCTTGATCATAAGCAGCTTTGACTTTAGAGGTGTCCCCTGATGGATTCCCATGGTAAACCTCTCTTCCCATCCAATCTGTATCAAAAAGAAAAAATGGAAACCAGGACATCTGCAGGTAGAATCATCATTGTCAAGATCACAATGAAAGAAAACTGAAGAGATGCACGTGAAATAATCGTCTGTACATACTATCTATTTCATTGCAAAAACATAAAGGGCAAAATAATATTCACCGTCTGCTCCAAAATTCAACTTATATAGCGCATAATGTACTTGCAACTACACAGACTGACTTATCAATATCTCTACAAGGAACGGTGAAAGTTCATTCAGGACAAAGAAAGCCTCAATATTTCATAGGATGATTAAATACATGTTTAAGCAGAAGTAAGATATAAAGTCAGAACTTTAGTTTTAAGGAATACAGTGAGAATTGTTATAGGAATGGTTCTATCACTAACCACACTTGGAGTCTCTTTAGCTAGCTTTCGAATGGAGAGCAAAAGCAGATTTGTCTGAAAAGAGTTGTTTGCATTTATGGCTGACGATAGCTTCTCATTTCCTATTTTGAAGCATGAGTTGTCTCATCTGGTATAAAGATGAATATGCTACAGCAGCAATGACAAGTATATGTTATTCCCGACAATATCCACAGATTTTCATTAAGCTGTGGAAATATATATATAAACTTTATTTTAGGCCAGAAAAACCACAAATAGTCCAGGAGGGTGGTAAATTATGAATGCTCTGCCGAAGCAACCATGAATCCAGTTTCTTCACTACTAATCAACTCTAATTGATGCCAAAAAAAAAAAAAACAACTTAAATCCTAGCACAAAATATTCTATAGACCATAAATGGGAAGGAACACTGGAAAATCAAGTAATTAGTAATATAAGATTGGGAGGAAGACTTACCCAAGTAAGAGCTGTTACAATAAGCACAGAATGCATTGCAGCTGGCATATGCCTTAAGCTGGTCAAGAGTTTAACCATCACAGCACCAGGACCATCGTTAAAATTGCCATCTCTATCATCTGGAGTGTTTGAATTCACATATCCTATACCTCTATCAACTTCAGGTCCACAGCCAGTGTTACTCATAGAGCTATCTTCTGCAGTGTCCGCATCAGCCTTTGATTTTGAATGGACAAATGCAGTATGCTGAGATTCATCTAATAAAGGAGCAGAATCTGATAACTCAGTTGATTTGTCTGCAACCAAGGGTATCTCTTTGGCAAAATAAAGAGTAACCGATGTGCAGAAAGTCAAAAAGATCTGCACCAGTTGCAGATTAAGTATTAATATATGCTAATGCACCAATCAAGACATAGGCAAACAGCGTTATCTCTTAAGCACAAAGCCACACTTCAATAGAACTGCAAGAACAGAAAGAACCAAAATGTGACTGCATTGACAAAGTAACAGCTGAAATTAGCATCATTAATATATGGATTTTCTTCATCCTTATTTGCCCAATAAATTGGATTTACTGATCTATGAGATGGCATTCTTCCTCAATTCTCCCACAGTTTCAGTCATAGTAACTAACAAAGCAAGGTTGCCATCCTAATGCAAAGTAAAAATACACAATCAGACTGTTTACATGAAACAGTTCCAGAAAATAGAAGTCAAGATGATCAGAGTTAGAAACCAAATTGGCTGCATTTCCTGGAAATAGACATTGTAGGAATCATACAACACAATTCTAAATCACCAAAATAATGATTATAAGATGTACAATTCAAAGAAAGCAGGAACAGATGCATGAGAGTTCTCGCTATATTGCATTTTAGCAGACTAAACAAACAAAATGACCAAACTATATTTCATACTTAATAGCTTTGACAACAAGATTGAATTAATATGACCAAAGTTTGACAATAGAGTAGGCCCACAGGCATTCATGATATGGCAGAAGGCATGAAGAACTCTGGAGAACAGAACATAAAGAACTACTAGAAAACAACATACCACAGCAATAAGAAATGCTGCTTTAAGATTTCCACAGGCCTCACAGCAAGCTCGGCTTGTCAAGAAAGGAAACCATCTGAACATCATTTAGTTGAAATGATCAGCATCTATAAAATTGTCAACTCAACAACCAGCCACACAACCAAATTAAAGGAAAAAAACACCACAGGATCACCAAGGAGAGAGAGGGAGAAAGAGAAAAAAGGAAGGACAAGGGTGCCCATCTTCATGTCAAGAAAAGTATCCATGAAGGTCACTGCAGGGTGCATCACATGGGATCCAGCAGAATTTTATGGGATAATAATAATAAAAGAGTAGACAGCATAAAGGGTTTTTGAGTCTGCTGGCACCTATTTTGATACTTGGACCCCATAAAATTAGAAATGGAACTTGCCTCATAATATGATTAAATGGACCCCAAAATACTAAATTAAAGGACAAAAAAAGGCCAATGGACTCTATTAGATGTTACAGTGATAAATAATAAAATTCACAAATTCAATAGCAATAAATCCAAAAAGATGAAACATTTACCATCTAGCACACCAACTGAGATGTTAGATACACCCAATTTATTTATTTATTTATTTGGGTTCCAATGACTTCTCACTGTTTAACCCCTTTTCTACTTTGCTGCTATAAATTATATAAAAGATGAGTTGTCCAATTCAATGTTCAAAAAGTATATGACTTTTTTTTAAGTAACTTCTAATCAAAAATATGTATAGTTAGATGTGAGTATTTATTTTTTTCTGAAGGTAGTTAGATGTTAGTAAAGAGTCCATTGTATAATATTTCCAAAATATAACGTGTTGAGCACAATTCAAGTTTTGTAACATATTAAAGAAAGCAAGATATTTCAGGTAATGAACAAAATCCCACGAATCAAAATCATGCCCTACCATAGCGCATGTTAGCATATAGAATTATTAGAATCCCCAAAATCCATAATGATTAGGCTTAGCCTATACCAAAATTTATCGTGTCATTCTGTTCCGATCATGAGTCATATAATCCAAATTGGATAAGATCATCCCTCCATAAATCTGACAATATACAACTCCTATAGTATGTAGCTTTACAACTTAGTACCTGTAGCAGTATTTGCAGAAGTAGTTCTAAATAATGAGCAAATGCATAGGATCAGCGAGGACCGAAGAAGTTCAAGGGTCTAAAAGCTGAAATGAAAAATGAGTTTGGAAAAGAAACAAAATATAGGCCTTCAAATCTACCTGTGCCAATTGCCGCTAGCACCAGAAGAAAATCCTAAGATATTCCCAACAGCCATCCATGAGGCAAATATAGCATTCGCAGCATTCCTCTGATCAGGACCTAATATAAAGTAGAAGAAAGAACAGAAAAGTCATTAAGAAGCATATAGCAATCATTGTCACAAGTGCCTCTACAAGAAAGAGCAGCAAAAATTGGCTAAGTTCTTTATCTGATTATGAAAGTATCTGCAGTCTAATGTTTTTGCAAAACTATAGACACAGAGAGCAAAGGATGACAGAAAATAATACCTGATAAATCAGCCAGAAGAGCTCGAGCAGGGCCCTGCGGACAGTAAGAAAAAGGTTTCCATCAGAGCACATATAGGGCTATTACCAGCTACAAAGATCTTAGGTATTCTCAACCCAGTGCAGAACCTATACTTGGTCTAAATATATCCAGAAAAGTCTAATGCTAGACAATTATAAGAAACAACCCACATCCCAATTGTGATGCGATCTTTCATGCAATGAGCAGAAATTAAACTGTAGATAGGACATCATTGTTTGGAGAAAGAAATTGTTTATCCACTTGTCCCAAATAATTGCACCAGTAATGACCATAACTAGAAAACAATACAAGCCGCACACACCTCGTCATTCACAACAGCCTAGCAGAACAAAAGCCACCAGACCAATACCCCTTTTTCTAACCCTAATTATTTTATTTGATTAGGCTTGTAAATAGTTCTTAAATATTCTAATCTTGATTTTCATACATTTCATTCCAAATTCATACTTTCCGTAATTTATTTCATTCATTCACAGAAAATGTGTTTACTAGTAGTCCTTGGGTTATTTTAATGAGTAGTCATTAGAGGTTCTAAGCAATTGGGATTAATTTCACAGGGCAATTTGAGTGTTTAGAAACTGATATCTATACTTAATGTGACATTCTAATTATTAAACTGGATAAGAATGAATCAATCCTATCATGGGCTTAATTAGACCTTAAATGAATAAAAAATGAGATCAGTGACCCTATTTGTTGTCAAACTACTTAGGTGTAACTTAAGTTGGTTGGGTTAACAAACTTAATGGGTGATTTTATTTCGGTAATCAGATTATGGCTTTCTTAGGGATTTCGTCATTATTTTAAGTGTTGGCTTGCTTTGTGTTGAATCGGAGTGATTTAATTATGTTATAATTGCATAGGTTTGGAATGTTTTTATCCTCAAATCTTAATGTTCTATTTACACGATTGTTGGCATGAATTCATTCACATGGATATGATTGGGCCTTTGTGCCAAGTGTTGGACCTTCTATGGTAATGCGATGGTTTTGGTCCTTCTATAGCAATAATTGGCATCAGGTCTTGATATCTTGAAGGTAGATCAAGTGTGATTTTACTAATTGGATCCTAATAATAGAATATATGTTGGACATCAATACTTAAAAATAAAAGATTTTTGTGTCAGGACTTGTATCATTTGGGTTGGCCATTCGGGTTTGGTTTGGTCTTTATGTCATTCTAATGTTAGGTCCAAAGAAGCCTTTTTCTACTCTATAGAAGCCCTGTACCCTATAAAAGGTATACATACTGAAATGATTAGGTGTCTATTAATTGTTTTCTAGTAACGTATTTAGGGGTAGTAAGACTAGTGCCAGGAGCACTAGAATCTGAAATTCTTGTAAGGAGATTTGAACAGGAAATAAAATCACAATTGTATTTGCGGTCGGGTATCAGAACGTTGCAACCGATAAATTATATGCCACAACTATCACGGTGTGAATTTTTATATTTATTTCACCATATGTTTTAATTGTTATTTATTTATCATTTAAATATAAGTATTCAATAAACTAATGTTTGATATTATATTAGAAGTATTTAAATAAATCATTATATGTTAAATTGTGAAATTAATCCTAAATTTGCCTCGAAATAAAAAAAAAGGTATGTTATTTAGTTGTACATGTGAAGGTAATAAATAACAATACTTACTATAATTCAATAGTAATTTGGTCTAATAGATATATAGTAAATAAATAAGAAGAAATTATCATGCATATTTTTTTTAGTAGATTTGAGAATTCTCAATAAATCACTGATTTATCGATGATATTTTCTAATTTATTGACAATACCGATTTATTAGCGATTTACCGGCGATTTATCAATCGATAAAATATAAAAATTTAAAACCGTAATATATCAATAATTTTGTATTACAAATGACCGAAAATTCACTAAATAGCAGTCACTACGCTATAACAACACCGCTATTTAATTATATGGGTTTGAGTCTCTATCTTCAAGGTTAATAATAAATCAATTGGTGTGACAACCTTAATGGATTGCAAAAATCGAAAGTTTCTCGGTTCTTTTGTTTGTCATCTCATTTTCTATCAATGTCATGTGTATCGTATGTTTTGCATTGTGCTCCACGAATCACATGTTTACCATTATCATTAACGCATGCTTTTATTGCTATGATCGCATGATGCCTTATGAGTGGAATACTATTTCGATAGGATAGACCTTGGTTGGTTAATACTCATTCCCACGAGTAGATTCTTGTGGGTGTTACAAATCTTTGTTGTTGTTGACCTTATTGTTGTAGAGAAGTATTTGATTGGGTTTTGGGTCGGAGAGTTGTACTTCTATCTTTCTCTCATGTGATCTTTTATGTCAATTTTAGGAATTGATCTCCATACAATGTTCTTATGTTATATTATAAATTCTTCTATTTTCATATCTATTTCACCTTACTTTAGTTTTGCAATTTTGTATCATCCGGAATCAAGTATATCACTAGTATAAGTTACTTTTTAAACTTACCTTAGACCTAAATTGATTTTATGAGTACTCTCTCTATACTAGATATAACAATAACCCTCGTTATTTTATTATGCTTCTACGAAATTTTTTAGCAGCAAATTTTTGGGGTGTTATACAATCAAATTAAAATAACAAAAAGCTCCTACTAACACTACCAAAAGGATCCCACTCACAACCACTAAAGGCTAATCCTTCAATCTTTATGCAAGAGTTATACCCATCTTTTTAATATCAACGTAATGTAATATCCACATGATACCCTTGTTCCAATGATACTAGTAGTGCAATGCCAAAACTAAATCAAGAAAGTGTGAAAAAAAGAAATGAGTACATGCTTCAAGTACTTCTCCTCGACTAATGGAAAAGCTTTTGTAGAACTTAAATGGAAAAAAAAAATGCTAATATTAAGACAATTGTTTATCAAGCAAATATTACAAGCTCTTCTAATACAAAGTCCTTAGTAGCTCCTATTAATGTAGGATCATGAAGTAAGCTACCAAATGTGAGGTGTCTGATATTGAGGGTGGCCATAGCAGTGGGTCCTTATCATGTAAGGAAGATAATTATGAGTCTCTCCCTACAATGCCGTCAAATCCTTCTAAACCTACAATTCTTCCTTCAAGCATGCAACTTCTACTCCTTGTTCAATCCAATGGAATACTATTAATGAATCTGCTCATATGGTTGATCCTTCCACTCCTTAAACCAACTAGTTTACCAACACAATTGAATGGCAAACAGGCATTTAGCTAGAGTGATTTACTATTCATAAATTGTAGACCCGGAGTTTGAAAAGGCCTAAGGTGTACCAAGGCGATAAAGGTCCTAGAGCCTAGGTGTGCACCTTTGCCTTGTGCCTAAGTGGACTGGTGTGAAGCGCCAATATTACCAATCTAATATTATTTTTGATCTTTCTAAAATACATAATCTTTAAAATCATGTCTATTAGTCTTCCCACGACACTTTTCTACCTCCCTTTCCTTCTCAACAAGAGATTTAGTTATTGTATTTATAAAAATAAAGCCCAAAAATAGCTTATCAGAGTTTTGTTATATACTAAATACATTTCTTTCCTTTCTCGTTCAAAATTACATCTATTAATCTTCTTATGACCTTTTTTCACTTCTCCCTTACCTCCTTTTACTTCTCAATTGATTGTAGATTTTGTTAAATGAAATCAAAAGGAAAAATTAGCTATTTTTTTAGTCAAGCGTACACCACATAGCTTTGTGCACATCAACACCTTAGTACGCCTAGTACGCATTAGATGTGCCTTGCCAATATAGCCCCTCCTAGGATGAAAAAAGGCTCCAAACCTTTTCACCTTGTGATTTAGCACCTTAAGTGTGCCTCAGGAGTGCCTTTTCAAACATTGCACAAACCTTAGAAAGGTATTAACTTCTTCTTTGTCCTACCTATGTATACAAATGGAGGAGCGATTTACTATTCATGAATCACCGACCTTAAAAGGGTATTAAATTCTCCTTTATCCTACCTATGTATGCAAATGGAGGAATGAAGTCTGTCTATCTATGGATGAAGTTAATGAAAAAATTGATGGATGAAAATTTTTCATTAAGTGGCTTTGTTGTGGGATTAAATCCCAACCAACCACAAATACATAAATTGTTCAAAATACAAGGTTAATGTATTGCCATCCTCCACGATGTATCACCAAGGAAACAAACTCTTGTTCAAGTTTGAACCAACTATTGATTGTACTGCTATTTTGGAGAAGCCATACTAGACATTAGTGTTTCACCCTAGATCTTTAGAACCTGAATTCTTGACATGCATAAATGGAGAATACTAACACCATGGATTAATCTCCTTGGAGTGCTATTGTCACAATGGTTAAAAACTAAGGGATGAATTGTGAGTTTCTTGTGTGATATATGTTGAATTTGTTATGGATTCCAAGGAAAAGGATCACATATCCATGTCCTTGAATCAAAGATATATGTGTACCTATTATTGACTCAATTAACATTAAGGACCTAGGGGATGGCATTCATACACAACCTACTATCTGTGAAAGAAAACCTTAGTTGCATGATATTTGCCACTATGGGCCATAATTGTCATCTATGTACAAAGGTCAATGGCCAAATTTATGGTTAGAGCAAGGGGCCAAGCAAGACTGAAGGAGCAGTGGCAGAATAAAGAAATTCCTCCTACAACTAGTGTACCTCCTATTGCTATTTATACACCTATTGTAAGCCATAAGGTTGATATTATAGAAGCACCTATAGGTTTGTTAATTAGTTTTGGTCATTTTGATTCTACCATGATTTAGTGTTTGTGGTGTTAACAAAGGGGATAGTGGCCCTCCTACCATTTCTACCCCTCAATAATGGATTGAGGGGAAGTTAGGGGGAGCAAAACCTTCAAGTAGAAATGAATCATAACAAGGTAGTTTTCAAAGGAATCTAATGCCATAAGCATAGATTAGAAGCACCGGCCATATTAGAGGTGGAGTCACAATTATGCTCGCCATAATAATGGTCATGTTTGAGTGTGTTAGGACACTACTAAGTTTGATTTATTTGTTCTTGTCGCAAATGGTCAAGGCATTCATTGTGAAGCCCCATGCAAGATCTTTTAAAATTTTTATGTTACTATCATTGATGCTTCTAACAAGGGAATCCCCTGGTTGGTAGTGGTACTTGGGGATTTCAATGTTATTGTCAAACTAGATGATCAGTTAGGTGACCTTGTTAATAGGGTGATGATTTGCAAGAATTTTTGTGCATAAAAAATTTACCAGGGTTGTTATATGCATGGATCAACAAGCAACATGCTCTTAAGGGTCTGTTAGTTATGGTTCCAACCTTCCAAGAGTTTCCCCAATGGTTTTAGCTCTAATTGTGTCCAATCCAGTGCTTGAAAGGTACTAGAAGCTGGGGTCACGGGCTTTTTCATCCTAGGTGGTGCGAGTATAATGAGGAACTCCTGAGGCACACTTATATAATTAGCTATTTCTAGGCTTTATGTTCATTCAAAAATCTCTGTAATCAATAAGGTAACTAAATCTCACGTTGAAACAGAAAGGGGGTAGGGAAAAATGTCATGGGCACCTACAGCAAAAAGAGCTTGCTAAACTACTTTGATGTCTGTATTATGGAATGGTTTCGTCAATGCTTTCATACACTTGATTTCTTGACGGTGTGAGAAATACAGCTTTAGGGTATATATGTGAGGCTATGGATCAATCTAAGGAAACTAGTTACATCAAACTTCAATGGAAATAAAGTACATTGATGTTTTCTGGATAGTCAGATGGAAATGTTAGCTTCATCGTTCATTGCGTGAAGCTAGGCATTTTCTTAATCTAGGATTTTCTTATGATAATTCCCCAACATAAGTAGAGTGAAGAGGTGGTGATAAGTAAAACAAGATCATTACTTACAACTATGATGGTTGTTTATTCGAAATTCATATGGCTATTAGGCATAGAAAGACCAAAGCCTCAGGTTTTCAACCAGTAATTTAGCTATTTTATATACTCCTTTTTTCTTTTCCTTTTTAACTATTATGTCCATTTATTTGATTTGAACCTTTTACTGTTAATAACAATTGTAGTGGGTCTTACTTTGCAGCAATTTCCTATAAAAAAAATTAAGTCTAACATGTAGTTCATCTATGTGTGAGAGAAATAGGAGTACTTTTTTGCATATATAAGTATCCTAAATAATTTAGTTATTACTTTTTAAATACCTTGATCATCTAATGAATGAGTTATTTTTTCATAGCAAGAAAAGAAATAGGCTTGCAGAATCCCAACTAAATGATTGACTACAATTGAGCTTTGATTGTTAGTCAATCCCATTTTTTGTGAAGGACATTATCGAATGGTTAACTAGTAGAACAAAGTTGGATGACCACCTTGCTTAAAATAATCTTATTTTTTATTTTTCACAGTAAAGATTTAAATTAGGGGATTGTTGTTGCTGCTAGAGTTGATAAAAAAGAGGTTTAACCTAAGATCTAGAGGCAATAGCACCGATTCAAGTAATGGCACCAACAATGGCTTAAACATATATATGTCTAGGCAAGAAATGGAGGAAGAAGATGTGGAAGAAGAGGATGAAAAATATAGTTTAGAATCACATACATTAGAGGATGAAGATGCATGTTTAGTGGATGATATTTTTTATTATCTTGCTAGTATTATTAGTAATGGACTAATAGATTATTTTTTTACGTATCCTTTTTTTCCCCAAAAAAACATAAGCCATTTTATAGCTTCTTTAAGTATTTTTGGTGCCTTATCTCACCTCGGCACACATCTTCAACTTACGCCTAGCATCTAGGTGAGCCTTAGGTCTTTTTAGACATTGGTCAAAATTCACCTATATTGATTATAATAAGTCATGGTGCAAAAAGCAGACCTTAATGATGTAAAGAAACTTTATTGGTTTAACATTTTGCAGCCTGTTTCCCATTTTGCGTCTTCTTCAAAATGTACATAAGAATATTTTACATATTTAGAATTGGTGTTTACCCATGTACTGGCATTCCCATTTTCATACCTCAATCCCCAACCTCATGTCATATGACACCGCAAGGCTTAAGCCTATCAATTTCTTCAATTCTAATGTAGCATGAGTGTAAAATATGTCAATTAGAAATTCCCATATGTTTCAAACAATTATGAAACGGAAAACTTAAAGTTTGCTCTTAGAAAATTTGACGCTCTTCAT
The DNA here is from genome assembly GCA_030549775.1 of Tamarix chinensis. Lineage (NCBI taxonomy): Eukaryota > Viridiplantae > Streptophyta > Magnoliopsida > Caryophyllales > Tamaricaceae > Tamarix > Tamarix chinensis. The sequence continues at coordinate 22,216,398 of CM060173.1, read as the reverse complement.
TTCTCTCATATTTCCCCCCACAACCACTCAGGACAAGCACTAGTGAATTATTTCTTAAAAAATGGAAAGGTTTTTCATGTTTTATGGTGACAAATTACTTGTTCCAAAGAGAAATTCCTTCACCCAATGGAAAAACTCAGTCACAATTCATTCAAAAATGTAACTAACTACTTCTTCCATTCTCATGTTCAACAAAGGAAAGCTCGAAAGGGCATTCATATGCTACATTTTGAACAACCTTTTAGCATTATTGCATGATTAGCCATTAAGTTGATTTTTATATCTCTTCTTTAAAGTAATATTTCTTGTCAGGGAATCAATCTGACAATTGCATCCAAGGGGGTCACTATATACATATAGAATTACTACCTCCTCTAACTCCTGCAACAATGAATACATTAGTCACTTCTCCAATTTATCCCATCATTTGAAATGATGCTCCACTAATATCACTTATCCAACTTTTTGCGTCAAAGGTAAAAGAAATAATAATGACTAGTTTAAAGAAAATACAATTTCATGGGAGCATAGTTGTACCCTTAAGAGGAAAGGAAGTTGGGCTTTTGATATGGAATGAATATTGCTCTTAGCAAACCATTATAGCATTTGTTTGTGCTAAAAGAAAGTTTAACGGTTAAATGGATTCATAAAATTATAGCCAACGGAAAATTTGTAGATGTTTGTGTTAATTATTGTCACTCATGGTCATTGAAGAAAGTGTTGAGTTTACAAGATCAACTGTGTCAAACCTGCAATGTATATTCCCAGCTTATCCCAAGAGGGAAAGCTAAATTCTAAAGAAATTAAGTTTGGTTGGCAATCAAATTCATCATGGGGATGGTGTCATATTACTCCCAATACTAAGGACAGGTTACACCGCCCCGGAGGGTGGGGGTTGGGGGCGGTTTCCCGTTTAAGATGTGTTCCGTACTACGGGAACTTTTGAATCCATTCACCATTGTTTGCTCATTGTCTAGTTGCTTGGAGATTTGGGTGCAGTACTTAACTACTTCAAACATTGTTCTTACTTTTGTTACTAGAGAACTTTAATATGTTAGAAGATACATTTGACAAAGAGAAGGAACAGAAGAGTTCAGCTGTGAGAGCAGTGTTTAGTGCTATCATCTACACCATTTCACTAAACATAAATCATGTTATTTTTTGGCAAACATAAATCGTTTGACTAAACATAAGGACAAAGGTGTCATTTGCTATACTTGGTGTTTTAACATTATTTTTATTACACAGAGTCTTCCTGTACTTTTGGATTTTTATTTTACAATGTCATGCCAATTTTGTACATTTATACAAATCACACACAAACACACATATAATGTAAAGGTGGAAGTTGAGAAGAACTAACTGAGAAGCTTTTCGAAAGGTCGAAGGAGATTGGAAGACAGGATTCATATCCAAATTTCTATGTAGGCTCTATTCAGTAAGCAAAATATTTCCAACTAAATCACTTATATCAGATGTGACCCATCACTTGTTTGCGAAGGCTCAAGACTATCCTTACTTTTCATCATAGTTAAAAAATAAAATAAATAAATAAATAAATATAAATAAAAATAGAAATAAACATTGAAGTATATAACTAAAAATGTCAATATACATTAATTCATTTCGTGCTTATTTTAGAACTTGATCTACCAAACAATGTTGTAGCATAGGCTCTCAACTTGAAAGAAGATGGCACAAAAGCATGACAAAAAGAAATAGGGAGAACTTATAAGGGTCGGATATTCCAAAGGAAGAAGGCAAACATGCTAGGGGAAAAATAAGAATTTATACTGCTATGTAGAGTATTTGCAATGGGACGGCAAGAAAGAGGAAAATAGCAAAAGGGTATTGTTTACGCTAAAGCCAGTTCATGAGGTTAACTTTAAATATGCCTTCACTTTCACCCTTTATCAAGAGTTAGTTTACCTGAACCGTATTATTGGCAAGATCCAGCATCCAAAAGCCAATTACAAACACAAAGGCTGCCCTAGTCCGAGTTCCTTTGAATGTACTGTCAAAAGTAGGAGGTTAAGATTGTAGCCTGGATTGTCAATATAGAAACATAAACAAAGGGAAAATAAGGTGGAAACCTGCAATTCTCCTTTGTATCCCCCAACAAATATCCAATGTCTGCAGAAAATCCGATTATTATCACCTAAATTGCAAGACTTCAGCTTAGAAGATGCAGTAGAATAACCAACAGAAGCTCAGAAATGTTGTATGACATTTGCTGATGCTTACCGCAACTGAAATCATGAGAGTTCCAGCAAGAATAAATGGTCGTCTTCTGCCATATTTTGAAGTGCATTTATCACTCCAAATACCAACGCAAGGTTGAACCTGAAATAAGAAGAATTAGAGAAGAAAGTAATGTTATCCCATCAAACATAAACACAAACAGGTATCCATAGAATCGATCCAGTCACATTCAGCCTAGCCTTTCTTATGTGACATCCTTACGCATGGCACTCAGAGAAAAATGAATTTAAAATCATTTGTAAACCTTTGTTATATTCTTTGTAACTTTCAGGACTGATTGTTGTATACCAGAAAGAATGTCCAATAAACACTACTTACAGGAAGCACTACTTAAATATTCGGTGGAAAACTTTGTGAGAAAAACCATAGACTATTTTATTTCTTTCAATAATACATCATTTTGTTTTTTTGGGGGGTGGAGGAACAAAGGTACTACATTTTCATCAGAATGTTTCTTGCCAAAAATGGAAATTCAGACACTCCAGTCCAATGTTATTGAAAATATGGTTCTCAGTGAAGCAAATAAATAGATCTACTGAATAAATTTTCTTGTGTAAGATGTGTTCTTTTCAATAGCAGCATATTTTCTCATAGTACCAATGCAACTTCCTTTTTTTTCATTTGAGCCAATGGAAAAAAGAATGGTAGGACAATCACCTCATCAATACAGATAAAGTAACAACAAACACAAGCCTAAGAATCTTTTTTTCCTATGACTTATGTGACTTGTATCGAGTAGTCAAAACACTGAACTTTACAAAGGCTATGATTAGAAACATGTTCAAAGAATGCAAAAGGTGCAACAGCACATCAGACAACACAGACACAGAATCAAACGACATATTTTTCTTGAACGAGCCAGATAAGACTTACCACGAGACCAGTAATAGGACCACACAGCCAAATAAACGAAGAAAAGGCATGCCCTATTCCAAGTGTCTGCAATAGTAAATAAGGGAAAAAATTAAGAAGTTGGAGAAATAAGATTGACATATATACACCAAGATAAACCAAATCATATAATAGGGGGGGGGGGGAAAGATTGCATTAACAAGCAGAATTGCGAGTATTCCTTAACACCCTAGGAACTCAACAGCAGAACATAAGTACTTCCTTTTGATGTGTGTAGGAGGGTGTAATTCTCAATTATGTGGGATTAAGGTTCGAATTGAGTTTAGATATTATGAGAAAGGCTCGTTGATGGTGAATTAAGAAATTAAAGCTTCGAAGGTGATGTAATAAGGATGATGGTGGTTCGAATATGGTAGAAGAGTGATGATGATGATTCGGTGAATATGGGTTAACAATGATGATGGTTTGAATGGAGCACACTAATTAGTCTATGCATTCGATGATGGATTGATGATAATGTTGAGTGTCGAAAGTTACGGTTTGGATGGAGGTTAGAATTGTGGTTTAGGGTTAGGGTTAGGCAATGTTTGAAAAAGCGCAGAGGCGATGAGGCGCACGCCTTAACATATAATCAAGCAGGGACTTAGGAGTTCAATAGACACCTAGGGAGTATAGACTCAGGGGAGAGGGGGAAAAAACCTTTTAAGCAGAAAAAAAAATGCGTGCAAGACTGCAAGGACTTAGGAGAGTTAAATAGACATTTTTTGGAAAAAGGTAAGCCTATTTATAATCTTGATTGCATTGAAAATATTCTGCAATTAATATGGGAATTGGGGAGAGCAAGAGTTATTTTGGAAAAGGTAAAAACAGACTGCAGAGTCTGCTATCACCAATTTAATGCAAGAAATAATTATTTTGGTCCTAACAAGCTGAGGCCTAAGAACCAGAGAAAGCAAGAAATGGTCCACATCCACCACACCACACTATCTGCTATCAAATACAAGTATTTTTCTTTCTCCCCTACCCCCTGGTCCCCCTATATTTTTTGCACATATATGCCTTTTTTCGTCCTATATTTTTTTGTCTATATTTAGTTATTCTCCCCCCAGGTCCCTCCTTGTCCTATATATTTTTTGCAAATATTTTTTCTTCCTAATGCAAAAAAAAAAAATCAAAGGGAAAAACAATGTATCATATCACTACATCTACAAAAAAAGAGAGAGAGAATCCGCAAAAACCAGAAAAACAAAAGCATATCTGCAAAAAATTAAAAACAAATAGGGCATTAGGGAAAAACAAAGGTATATCTACATATATTTTTTGCAGATATAGGGAAAAATAAAGTTTTTCCCTCGTCCTATATATTTTTTGCAGACATTTTTTCTTCCTAATGGAAAAAAAAAACAGAGAAAAAAACAATGTATCACTACATCTGCAAAAAAAAAACAGAGAGAGAATTAGGAAAAACTAGAAAAGCCAAAGTATATCTACCAAAAAAAACAGAGAGAGCATTAAGGAAAACAAAGGTATATCTGCAGATATTTTTTGTAGATATAAGGAAAAACAAAGGGCCCCCTCATCCTATATATTTTTTGCAGATACTTTTTCTTCCTAATGTAAAAAAAAAAAACAAAGGGAAAAACAATATACCACTACATTTGCAAAAAAAATACAGAGAGAGCATCAAGGAAAACTAGAAAAACAAAAGTATATCTACAAAAAAGAGAGAGAGAGAGAGAGAGCATTAGGGAAAAACAAAGGTATATCTGTAAAAAAAAACAGAGAGAGAGAGAGAACATTAGGGAAAAATAGAGAGAGCACTTAGTAATTTTAGTAAATAATTTAGTATGTAACTATGTATGTTACTAATTAGTGTCTTTTTTACTTCTATTTTTCTTGTGTGTGTTGCTTGCTGCCTACTGCACATTAGGCAATCAACATTCAAGACCTTACATTATTCAGTAAAAAAGATGGAGGATGATGGTGATGGTAAACGTGATGTGGGATGGAACAATACATTTCTCGGTGATTCTAATAACATAAATGACGTGACTTGTAAATTCTGTCAGAAAGTTGCTAAAGGAAGTATATATCGACTCAAACAACACCTTGCTGGAGGTTACCGAAACATAAAAGCTTGCAATAAATGTCCTGAACATATTAGACAAGAGATCATTGAGTACATGACCAAGAAGAAAAGTGAATGTGATCAAATGAATTTGCTTCAAGAATCTGATAAGGTAGCAGACCTTGAAGAAGAAGAAACTGATTTTTTTATGACCAATGACCCGAAAGGGAAAAGGCCAATGAGTGCAGTTGTAAGTCAAGCATCGGTTGCCAAAAAAGCGAGAGAAGTTTGTCCAATGGATGTTTTCGGCACACCCAAAGCAGTAGCTCTTCAAAGTGGAAATCAAAGTACAATTAATGAAGCCTACAGGAAAGAACAAAGAGAAAAAGTTGCAGCAGATGTTGCTCAATGGTTGTATGATGCTGGTATTCCCTTCAATGCTCTCAATTATCTTAGCTTCAAAGTTGCAATGGATTCTGTTGCTATAGGTCAAAAGTCACTTAGTGCTTCCGAAGCAAGAGTTCCTTTCCTTAAAAAAGAAGTCCAAAGAACCAATGATTTAATGAAAATTTATAAAGAGGAATGGGCTAGAACCGGATGCTCTATCATGTCATATGGATGGGAAGATAGATGTCACAAATCCATATTGAACTTTCTCGTAAATTATTCTAAAAGGAGCATGTTCATCGAGTTAGTTAATGCATCAAGTTATTCAAAGACTGGAAATAGATCGTATAGGCTTCTTAGTAGAATTATAGAAAAAGTTGGAGAGCATAATGTGGTGCAAGTGATTACAGATAATGGGAGTATTTTTGTAGCAACAGGTAAGAAGTCTTAAAGTGCATCAAAATGGCTATTATATGCAAGTTATTTGACACTTCTATATTTTTTACTATTAATGCAAGAGTTGATTATATGTGTATACCCTTTTATTAATGATTAGGCGCTCTGTTGGAAGCAAAGTATCCACATATTGATCAAAAAAAAAAGTATCCACATTTGTATTAGACTCCCTGTGTAGCTCATTGTATTAACTTGATGCTTGAAGATATTTCAAAAATTCCAACCATTGATAGAGTTCTCAAAAGAGCAAATACATATGACCAGTTTCATCTACCAACGACCAAATCTTATAAATTTGATGAGGCGCTTTAGTGGTCAAAGAAACTTATTGAGGCCAGCAAAGACAAGGTTTGCTACTGCATTTATTACTCTTTCATCAAATACACAAGCAATGAGACAACCTAAGAAAGTTGTTCACCTCTCAAGAGTGGGTAAGTGATAAGTCCCAACTCCTACCTATTTAGGAATACATGTGTACTCTCTTATAATTCTTATATATAAGCATGATTTGAATTTACAAAAAGTTCCAAGTTTAGCTTTGACACAATTGTTTTTTCATTAGGTAACTAGTAAATGGGCTAAGGAATTAGGAGGAAAAGGAGCTAGCCAAACTGTTTTGATGCCTACATTTTGGAATGATTTGGTCTATGCTCTTAAGTTGACCGGACCATTGGTTCATACACTCAGATTGGTCGACGGTGAGAGAAAGCCAGCTATGGGTTATATTTATGAGGCTATGGATCAAACTAAGGAGATAATCGCATCCGCCTTCAATGGAAATGAATCAAAGTACATTGATGTTTTCCAAATGATCGACAACAAATGGGAATGCCAACTTCATTGCCAATTGCATGCGGCTGGGCTTTTTCTTAATCCAGAATTCTTTTATAATAATCCTCAACTTGAGCAGTAGGAAGAAGTGGTGAGTGGCTTATATCAATGCATCCAAAGATTGGTTCCAACGATTGCAAAGCAAGATAAGATAATGGAGGAGCTCACTACTTACAAAAATGTTGATGGTTTATTCGGAAATCCTATGGCTATTAGGAATAGAAAGACTAAAGCCCTAGGTATTCAACTATCAATTTAACTATTTTATGAGTCCTTGTCTTTATTATTATTATTTATTGTTATGCCGTTTTCAATTGATTTAAATCTTTTAATGTTAACAAAATTTGCAGCTAAGTGGTGGGCAGCCTATGGGTCTTCTACCCCTACTTTGCAACAATTTGCAGTACAAATTTTGAGTCCAACATGTAGTTCACCTGGGTGTGAGAGAAACTAGAGTATTTTTGAGCATGTAAGTACCTCATTATCTTGTACTTAAAAGTTAACTTGTTAATTGTTAAATGCCTTAACCAATTAATGAAGTAAATTATCCCCAATTTTGTAGATTCATACGAAGAAAAGGAATAGGCTTGCACAATCTCGATTAAATGATTTAGTCTATGTGAAGTACAATCGAGCTTTAATTCAAAGATATTAATTGAGGGACAAGATTGATCCCATTTCTTTGAAGGACATTGATGAGTAATGAATGGTTAAATGAGAGAATAGAATCAGATGAAGAGGGTGCTGAAAATGATATTGTTTTTTAGGATGATAACTTGAATTGGGGGACCATTGCTACTGCTGCCAGAGTTGATGAAGAGAGGCTTAACCTAAGATTTGGTGCAAGTGGTGGCAACAGTAGTAGCTTACAAAGATATATGCCTAGACAAGAAATAGAGGAAGAAGAAGTGGAGGATGATAATGAAGGCTATGGGTCAGAATCAGAATCAAATGCATTAGAGGATGAAGATTTACCTATAAAGGATGATGTTTTTTGAGTAGCTTGCTAGTATTGGTAGTATTAAACTCATAGGTTGCTATTTTTATAAGTATTTTCTTGTTATGGTATACTTTTTCTAAAAACTTAGTCATTTAATCATTTTTTAGCTTTTTTGAGTAATTTTAGCATCTCACATCGCCTAGGTGTGCGCCTTTGCCTTGCGCCTGGCGCTTAGGCTCCAGGACCCCTAGCGCCCAGTGTTTGAAAAAGCGCGCCTGAGGCGCGCCTAAGGCGCAAGGCGCAAGGCGATGGGGGGGTGGGGCTTTTCTGTTGCTGGGCGAGGCGAGCTAGGTGAGGCGCATATAAGGAGCGCCCAGGCGCCAGGCGCAGCTGTGATGAGGCGCGCGCCTCAGCAGAAAATCGACAGAAACCTGGGAGCTCAATATACTTTTCAGAAAAAAAAAATGCATGCATACTGCAGGGACTTAGGGAAGTTGAATAGCCATTTGTTGGAAAAAGGCAAGTCCATTTATAGTCTTAAATTACATTAAAATAATTCTGCAACTAATATGGGTATTGGGGAGAGCAAGAGTCATATTGAAAAAGATAAAAAGCAGTTGCAGAGAGTCTACTGCTACACCAATTTAAATTCAGACTGCCAGAAATTGTTATTTCTGTCGAGTCCCCTAAGAACCTGAGAACAACATAGTCCACGACACAGTCTGCTACTGCTACCACCAAGGCACCAATTTAAATTCAGACTGCCAGAAATTCAGACTTGAGAACAACAGAAAGCAAGTGCAAGTGACCTGTGCAGCTGTGCTGTGATCCATAGGTTGCTATTTTTATAAGTATTAGTAGTATTAAACTCATAGGTTGCTATTTTTATAAGTATTTTCTTGTTATGGTATACTTTTTTTCTGAAAACTTCGTCATTTAATCAATTTTAGCTTTTTTGAGTAATTTTGGCGCCTTACATCACCCAGGCGTGCGCCTTCGCCTTGCGCCTCGCGCCTAGGCTCCAGGACCCCTAGCGCCTCGGTGCGCCTTGGGCCTTTTCAAACACTGCTAGCGCCTAGGTGCACCTTAAGCCTTTTCAAACACTGGAGTTAGGGTTTGGTTTGAAAAGAGGGAAATAAGGTGGCATTTGGTTGGTATGGATGGTTTAGGATTTCGAAGGGATGGTTTAGAGCTTTGGTTTGTATACAGATTTAGTGCTTTGTTTAACCACAAATTCCAGTAGGATTTTGATGGTAATTATGGCAGGAAAATATGGATTAAGAATAATAGAAAAGATATGGATTAATCTCTAATTCATACAGACGAAGAAATTAAAACTTTCAATTCACACAGATTCGATTTGCTTGAGTTTAAATTCACACAGAATTCATTCAATGTTGATCTTCAACTTCAATTCAATTCATTCTCTAATACAATATGCTCGACATTCATACATAATATAACATTTCTAACACTAGCTAAAGCATATTCTAAAAGATTCCAAGCTAAAAGATATTATGCTACATTTATGCTAACTTTATGCTACTTTATGCTAACTTTATTCTCCTACTTTATTACTTAATTAATAAATTAGCTAAATTACTTAATAATGCTCGAAAATCCTGCTAATATACTCCCAATCCACGTGGTTGCTCCCTCCTTGCATGACATACATGTCATGCACATGCACATAGATACTTAATTGCTTGTTTGTTACATTTCAAGCAACGTAACCATCTGTTGGTCTTCAAATTTGCAGGACACTTTCCAAATGAAGAATAATTGGTTCTATAATTATGAAAGTCAATTCTTGAGTATTTGCCTGCATCATTCTCCCCTTGTTGATTTGAATTTGCTCTCAATTTTGCATTGTCATAATAAGGGCTAATATCTCCAACGTTGAATGTCCTTGATACCCCACCATATGAATCTGGCAAATCGAGCTCATAAACACTTTCTCCAAACTTCCAAAGTACTTTGAAAGGACCATCATCCCTTAGCATAAGCTTATGTTTCCTTAGATTAGGAAACCTTTTCTTCCTTAAGTGTAACCATACCAAATCTCCTGTTTAAAAACATGTTGGCTCTTATACTTGTTTGCTCTTGTCTTGTACACTTCATTTGCCTTCTCAATATTGTGCTTGATTTGTTGATGAAGTTTTTTTAAAGAACTCCAGTCTCTCTTATGCATCATAACTCTTCACTTCACCCTTCTTCAATGGCAGCATATCAATTAGCATATATGAATTAGTACCATATACTATCTCGAACGGACTAGAGCTTGTAGTAGAAGGACTTCGATTATAAACAAACTCTGCATGTGCTAACTTGACATCCCAATCCTTAGCACTCTTACTCACCAATCCCCTTAGCAAAGTACCTAAAGTTCTATTAGTAACTTTGGTTTGTCCATTCATTTGAGGATGATGTGACGTGCTAAATAGAAGCTTCGTTCTTATCATGTGCCATAAAGTCTTCCAAAAATAGCTTAGGAACTTCACATCTCTATCTGAAACAACACTTCTCGGAATTCCATGCAACCTCATGATCTCCTTGAAGTATAAAAATCAGCAACATGGGTAGCATCATCGGCCTTGTGACACAGAATAAAATGAGCCATATTGGAAAATCAATCCACTACAACCATAATAGAATCATTACCTCGTTATGTCCTAGGCAATCCAAAATAAAATCCATAGTAACACCTTCCTATGGTTGAGCAGGCATAGGTAAAGGTACATATAACCCTTTGTGAAAGAAACTATTGCTCCTTTAACACGTAGCATACCTAACAAACATGGCTTGTACTCCCTTTTGCATTCTCGGCCAATAGAAATATTCTTGCAACAACTCCAAAGTCTTGTGAACTCCAAAGTGTCCTGCAATTCCTCCTTCATACACCTCTTTGATTAACAAGTCTCGAATTGAAGTCTTCGGCACACATAATTTGTTGTGCTTGAATAAGAACCCATCTTGAATAAACATAAGCTCCAAATAAGGCACTATAGCATAGAACTATTTATCGTAGGTCAAATAGTTGAGTCTTGCGCCATTCAACTTCTCACCAAAGAAAGCAATTGGCTTCCTTTCTCGTGACAGCACACCCCCAATACCTACACCACTCGCATCACATGTTACTTCAAATAATTTATCAAAACAAGGTAAAGATAATACCGGTGCATTTGATAGCTTTGTCTTCAAGTCTTCAAAAGCCCTTGTCGCTTGATCATTCCAATGGAACTCTCATTTCTTCATCAGTTGTGTGATAGGTGCTACAATCATACAATGAAATATCGATACCGCAATTGCGTATCGGCCACAATTTTGCGGTTTCTAGGTCATCCGCGACGCAAATTCCCGAAATTACAGTCATTTCAGAAAATCACATATTTATTGCCACAATATCGGCAAAATTTCGGATATCAGCCGATATTTTGCCGATATTTACCGATATTGGCTGATGTTTACCAATATTTGCCAGTATTTATTGTGAAAAGAATTAAAAAAATCACGTCACTATGACCGCAACATATAAAATATCATTCGCGACGCCGCGACCGCAACCGCAATCGCGACCGTAACTATGGTTTTATTGCTTGGCTGCAATGGAAGAGAAATCTTTGATGAACCCCCAATAGAATGAAGCCAACCTATGGAAACTTCGAAGTTCATGGACATTAGTAGGAATAGACCACGATTATATAGCTTCCACCTTTAATGGATCAACTTAAATACCATCCCCACTCACAATATAACCAAGAAAGATCACCCTTTCCATCATAAAATCACACTTCTCCATCTTATTATAGAGCTTCACCTCCCTAAACTTATCAAAGATCCTCTTCAAGTGTTGTATGTGCTCGAACTCACTCTTGCTATATACCAAGATATCATCGAAGTAAACAACAACAAAGACCCCAAGAAATGGTCTAAGTACCTCCGTCATCAAGGAACTTGGTGCATTACATAGCCCAAATGGCATCACCAACCACTTATACAACCCGTACTTAGTCTTGAAAGCTGTCTTCCACTCATCCCCTTCTCTTATCCTCGTTTGATGGTAACCGCTTCTAAGATCAATCTTTGAGAACACCTTTGCCCCATGCAACTCATCTAACATGTCATCCAATCGCAGCATCGAAAATCTGTACTTGATTGTAATGTTGTTGATGGCTCTCGAATCAATACACATCCTCTACGTACCATCCTTCTTAGGCACTAACAAAGCTAGAACACCGCATGGACTCATACTTTCCCGAATATAACCTCGGTCTAACAACTCTTACGCTTGTTTCTGCAGCTCCTTAACCTCCTCCGGATTGCATCTATAAGCTAGTTTGTTCAGTAATGGAACTCCTGGCATAAGATCAATAACATGCTCAATACCTCTTAAAGGAGTTAGCCACTTAGCAACTCTTCTCGAAAAACATCAGCATACAGTTTCAACACTTGTTGCAATTTCGGATCCATTAGCATTCTCCCCTCGTTGGATCTCTTTTACCACTAAAGCATAGCATATCTTCTCATTTCTAATGGCTTCATTCATCTCACACTCCTTAAGGATCAACCACTCCATATTACTCTTCATTTTTCCCTTCCTACACTTGACTTCTACCTTCTTTGTTTCTTCCTTTTTACTCAAAACTGAATCCTCCCTATCTAGATTAGGTTTGAGCCTAAACTTCTTTTGACCCTTGCATACCACGTACTCATTAAGGACTCCGTCATGCACAACCTTCCTATCAAATTGCCACGGCCTCCCCAACAAATTGTGACAAGTATCAATAGGCAAAATATCACATAAAACATCATCAAAATAATTTCCAATCTTAAAAAAGATAAGAATTTGTTTGGTTACCCTTACGCCTTTGTATTTGTTGAGCCATTGAAGTAAATATGGTATTGGATGACCCTTGGTCTCCAAACCGAGCTTGTTCACCATCTTCTCACTAGCAACATTAGTACATGAGCCACTATCAACGATGACTTCACACACTTTGTCACCAATTCTGCATTTGGCCTTGAAAACTTTCTTCTGTTGAGTAAGTAAAGGTTGTTGTTGTACTTGAAGCACCCTTTGTAACACGTAGCAATCCACTTGACCTTCTTCCAAATCATCCTCTGGGATATCACTCTCCTCTTCTAGGTCTTCATCAAGGTCTTCATTCTCTTCACAACCCTCCATATTTGCTATCTCTTTCAAAGTCAACGCCCTTTGGTTTAGACAATCTCGTGGAAAGTCGCCATATCCTCTATACTTGAAGCATTGCTTGTTCACCTTATCAACTATTTGATCTTTGCCCTTTTCTTCACGAGTGGACTTCCTAGCATGGTTTTGACTTGCGGCTAGAGAAATTAGTGGCTTTAACACACCCTTGAAAGTCGAACCATATGGAGCATTGGTTGACTTGCTTGGTGGCTTTGTCCTCTTCAACTGTTTCTCAAACTTGATGGCTAACTTGACTAGGTCTTCAAACACTTCATAAGGGTACACCTCTACCTTCTCCTGAAGATTCATATTTAAACCCCCAATGAATCATGCACACCTTTGTTCTTCTTGTTCTTGGACATCATATATAAGAGCTAGCCTCTCGAAGTCCCGAATGTATTCTTCAACTCCAAGTAACCCTTGCCTCAAAGTAGTCATTTTTATAAAATTTTCTTGCTCGTATTCCCGAGGCACAAACTTCTTCTTCAAATGTTTCTTTAAGTTTTCCCATGACCTAATCTTCAATTTTCCTTCTTTCTCCCGTCTCCTTTTAAATTATCGTACCACACTCTAACAAACTTTTTAAACTTTAATATCGTCATTCAGCACCATTTCTCATCATCAATTTCCTTATAAATCGACTTGACGATTTGCAACCATTCAATAAAAGACTCCAAGTCAAGATTACCTTCAAAGTCAGGAAGATCAAAGCGGATTCCTTTTTCCACGTCATCATAAGTTTTCCTTGAAGCGGATTACTTAATTAATAAGTTAGCTAAATTACTTAAGAATGCTCGAAAATTCTGCTAATACATGCACGTGATTACTCCCTCCTTGCATGTCATGCACATGCACATAGACACTTAGTTGCTTGTTTGTTACGTTTCGAGCAACGTAACCATCTGTTGGTCTTCAAATTTGCGGAAAACACTTTTCAAATGAAGAATAATTGGTTCCATAATTATGAAAGCCAATTCTTAAGTGTTTTCTCCTGCATCATCCTTTCACTAAAGAATAACCAAAACAGAGAGTGAATTTATACCAGTTGCATACTCCTTTAAGTTGAACATGCATCCACATAAGCTAGAACCACCAACATGCATCAAACGAGATTGACACCAACAGCAATAAGATGAACGGCCATCTCTAGCCAAGCTTTCTAAAATCTAAGAAAGTTAAGGAATGATGTGAAACAATTCCGGAGCAACAATTTAGGTCAGCCTATGATTTGGGTCAACTTAGTTGAAGAAGGAAGTTGAAATCATCATATGCTAGCTACATGCACCCTGTCGTCCAGACTTTAGGTGGGGAAGGGGTTCTAACAACCTGCTTTATCAGAATTGATTCTCATAGGCAAAAGAAGCAGGAGAGAAGCCAATTGCTTCTCCAAGTTTTTATGCTCCATGTCGTTGGTCATATCATATACATAAAAGAGGATAACACCACTACAATGATTTCACATTGCTTCCCATGGCAGCTGGTTCAAACTACATAGTCATCCAGATTCAAGCCACTGATTTTCCCATGTGAGTTTCAAGTAGTGAATGATTGAAAAGCATCAGGGAATGTGAAGCTAATGCACAGATGGTTTGTCATTTTCCATATTCTGCAGATAAAAGGCTGAGATCTGGTGTGCAATGAGCTACATCAGCTGTTATTGATTTACACAGAAATGCTAATTTTTATTTATTCAAAAATGGTCAGTTGCCTTGAGGAAAGAGGGAGAAAGGTCAGAAGTAAGGGCTTCTCCTTTTCATGAATCGTTGAACCAAGATGAATGATCTCTCCGGTGTTTGGAAACTTGGAATATCTAAAACTGATTTGGACATCTGTTGCTGTGCAAGAACGACATAGTAAGATACAGCTTGATAGAAAGTGGGGATTCATGAATTCATAAGATGGAAATGTGAGCCTAAGGCCCTATGATCCCATCACATTTGTTAACTGAAAGTGGTTGGGAAACAGTACTGATGGCATCTTCAGGAGCTGAAACTAGAACCAATAGTATCGATATCAAGACTTTTTACTGTTCTTCACAAACTCAGTTCAGACAGTAAACTTATCACAGGAACAATGGGCCACAGACAGTTCAAAGCTCTCTCTTTACACAAAAGCAGATATGCCAAATCAAGATACTTAGATCACAACAAGGAACACAATTGGCTGCCAAGAACTCTCAGGTTCCATTCCCCTGCAAATTCTCCTGCAATACACATCCCTTCAAAAGAATTTATTCTTACTATAAGCACGTATCCTTGGCAGGATTGATCCACCATCTACCACCCGCATTTCTGTTATAGAAACCACCATAATATATTTTGCAGACAAATGCGACCTTCCATATCATATGTTCCTAAATATTCTCCATTTCAACAAAAGGAAAAGTAACTCATTTCCACACTTCAGTTCGAAATGCACAGGAATAAAGATGACTTCTAGATGCTATAAATGAAAGCAAGAGTGACAATCTTATTAGCAATTTAGCACAGTGTGGGCAGTAAGCGAACTGCAGCGGCGATTACAAGCATCCATCAAAACACCCTAATATGTCTATACTCGAGCGTTGGAACCACTCAAGAACTCTTGTTGCCATTTTTCACTAACCAATTTCCAAGACAAACAAGTTAACATTTCTAATAAAAATCAAAATCGTAAAAGAAAGGTAATGGCAAAACGAATCCGATCTCATACACATTAGGACAAGATTTACCTGGATATAAGGAGTGAGAAGAGATAGCTGTAACGCCCAGCCAAACTGTACACCGGCGGCAATCATACAACTTAGTATCAATGTCATCAAACTACAATGCATGGGCCTGCCATGATTAAGATTATGATGATGATGATTACGATCGGTCGAAGGAGTTTCTACACCATTAGAAACCCTAGAATTCGGATCAACGGGACTGTCGTCGTATGCAACTAATTCAATCTCAGCTGCTCGTTTTAGATTCTCGTAGGGAACTCGGATCGACACTACCGAGTCTGATTTATCGGCCATGACTACAGGGTTAAGAAATCATTCACTGTCTACCATCGGCCTAGTATATTTAACTTGGAATCCTAAACAGTATATCAGTCACCGATCTAGATTAAATTTATTCAATTGCTCTCTCATTCGACCCGCACTGCGGATTGTGAGTGTGTGCATGAGAATGTGTATACTAGATCTGAGTCAAATTAGAATGGTAATGGTTAGTTTAGATTGAAAGAAATAAAATAAAATAAGACCTGAGCGAGATTTGATGTGAGGAAAGTGAGGTCAAATTTAGGCGCGGGTGCTTTACCAGAAGAAGTAGAAGAAGGCGGTCAAACAGTCGGTAGATGCATTTTGATGGATTGTAGCTGCAGCAAAGGTTCATGGATCGAGCTTGGTTGCACCGTTGGATAGTGGTCTGCATACAGTAAGTCCGTAACCAATGTTTACGATGCAAGAGCCCAGGGAAAGAAATTGCTTCAAGGTGGAACGTCAAACTGACCGGGGGGGCGGGGGGTGCGGGAATTGGTCTCGTGTTGACCCAAAATATTTGAATACCACACGGCCCACACCTCCATTTGGCGTACTCCTTGTACTACTCGAACCACTTTTTTATACATGTAATAAATCTGGTTTGTTGTAATTCAAATCTATCAATATTGATACCCCCATTTGTTTTTTCTTTTTGGCACGAGAACAAATTTTATTATCAAAGTGAAGTAGTAACGTAAGCAGAAACCTAAGTTATTCAGATTTGTTTTAATTAAAATAAAATTATCTTAATTTGTATATTTGTTACACCTTTTGGTGAATAGAAAATATTATTTAACTTTTGAAATATTTTTTATTTGTTTCTTAATTCTTTCTCATAAGATCTTTTTTATAAAAATTTTTGAGATATTTTTATTATTATACTTCTGTCGGATCAATTTTATTCTTTTATTTCAATTTTTTTTTATTTAATTTTTTTCTATGTCTTCTAGGCTATTTTAAATTTCTAAATGAATATCTCTATGGAAAAAAAATATTATTCATATCCCTGTTAATTATATTTCAATGTGTTAAACCTCTAAAATGATATTTTTAGTTATTGGAATCTTATAAAATTTTAGAAATCACTATATGTTAGCATTTTTTAACTCAAAATGATTTAAAAATATTATGTGATTAATTTTATAATTTTTGGAGCTCATTAGATAATATTAAGAATTCATTAAATTTAATTTTTATTCCTCAACCTTACTCAAATTGTTATGAAACTTAATCATATCCTTACATATATCAAAACTAATTAAATCAATGGCCACGATCAACCTATGGTTGTCAACCCACCCACGTATACACAAAATTTTATCTTAGCTTTGTGTTTTTACAAAATTAACCTTATGCAATTAATTAAGAAAAGTACAAATATCTTCTACCTTTAATCCTACACCACATTATCATATCTTATTCTTCTACCTTCATCTTCTCTCTTTTCTCTCCATCATCCATGCCATCATTCTCCACCATCACAACCACCAAGCTCCTCCATTTTTCTTCATTTTCTTCTCCTTTGTACTAGAGATTAATCTATTGGTATTTTCGACTAAGTAAAAGTAGATTAATCTTTAGAAATTTAGAGAAAGCAGCATCTTCTTCACACTTTGATTTCTACCTTTTTATTTGAGTTTAAGCTTGTGGTAAACACAATATTAGTATAGGTAGATAGAATTATGGTGTTGAACATGTTTGATTGTGTTTGTACTTGATTCAGTGGTATACGAATTGGATTAAATGACAGCTAATATAAGCCGTTTGAAACTAAGTTGCCATCTATTCAATTTTCCAGCAAGAAAAAAATAGAGGGAGCATTTTTACGATTTAAATGGGACTTATACACAATGGTTATAAGTTAAAATTATTATGTATACCCTTAATAAAAAAAAGGTGAATATTGGATAAGGGTATGCACAGTAGTTTTAAATTATAACCATGGTGCATACCTTAATAGTGTAGAAGGGAATACACGGTAGTTGTAAGTTAAAATCATTGTACATACTCTTAGCCAATATTTACCTTTCTAGTTAAGGGTATGCACGACGATTTTAACTTATAACCCCATGTATATTCTTTTACACTATTAGGATATGCATGACAGTTATAAATTAAAATAGCCATGTATATCCTTCTTCCCCTTTTTTGTTTATTTCTTCATTCTTTAATCTAAAACCACATGCAACATTTCACTTTACCTCTTGATATCTAGACAACGTTGTTTTAAGCAACGAAGCTATGTAACCATCATTGGTCTTCTCTCTTCTCTTTGCCAAATTTCTTGCTCGTTTTTCTTCATCTTCAATTCATCATTGTATCCCTTCTCTATTTCTCTTCTCACAGCATATTCATTGTTCCTTTATTCTTCTTTTCTTTGACATTTAAGCTTTTTGTATAAATTTCTCTATTTTTTGAATTTTGCTTCTATCTTGCATATTCTAACTCCTTCATGCATATTTATATTATATATGATGTTGTGGTGTATATCTGTACACTCTTTGTTGTTATTTTTTGAGCTAATATGTCTTGTGAAGATACATATCAAACTATATATTTTGAAAAATAAATTATATAAGCAAATTAGATAGTACATTGTAAAAATCGTGATATTGTTAATAGTGCAGATATTATGGTGTATACGTATTCCAGGTATATTAGTGGTTTTTTGCAAAACTTAACTAATATTGTCATATTCTCCATTTTCATTTGTAATTTAAGGGCCGAACTATACTTATTTCTCATTATGGATAGTATGTATATACATGCAAGTAGGTTATCTAGAGAATATATAGATGATGTTCAAGACTCTCGTTGAACATTCAAAAGATACTTTGTAGATATCTTTCCTATGTGTATGTTATGGAAATACAATAAGAAGAGGGGTAAATGAGATACAAGGTCATATCATTATCCGCGGAATTGATTAAAGTTATATTTGGTGGATATGGCATGGAGAATCGCTTTTTAATAAACCTAGTGTGGTTGACCACGATGAAGTTGAAGGTGCAAATGATTTTGCTTACATGGAGGACCTAACTAACAATGTTTAAGAATATTTTAGAGACCATCTAGAAATGTTTGAAAAGTTGGTTAATGATTCATAGATGCCTTTATATAATGGTTGTACTAAATTTAAAAAATTATACACCATATTACAGTTGTATAATTTGAAATTCACTTCTCTTCTTGAGCTCTTGAAAGATATGCTTCCAAAAGACAATGTGCTTCCTCCCTGTACTTATAAAGCTAAGAAAATTTTGAGCTCTATGGGTTTGAATTATGAAAAGAATAATGCTTTTCCTAATGATTGCATTTGTATCGTAATGAATATGCATCATTAGATTAGTCATCCTCATTGTTGAATGTCATAATACAAGAGGGATAAGGTTTCTAATAAGGTGTTGTGGTACTTTCCATTTATAACATGATTCCAACACACGTTTCATGATGAGAAAAATGTAGAGAACCTTATATGGCATGGAAAAGGAAGGATTTATGATGATAAGCTTAGATATCCGACAAATTCTCCTCAATGGAAGATGATTAATTTTGTATACCCTAATTTTGGTAGTAAAGCTAGAAACCTATGGGTTGCAGTCTGTTCAAACGGAATAAAGCCCTTTAATGGAAACACAAACTATAGTTTATGGACTGTTATTATGGTGATCTACATTCTTCCCCCATCATTATGCATAAAGAGGAAATGGATGATGTTATCCTTACTTATATCTAGTCCAAATCAATAGGGTAATAATATTTATGTTTTTTTGGATCCCCTTATTAAGTATCTAAAGTACATGTAGGATCACCAAGTTGAAGTAGTTGATGCACGAATCCAAGAGTATTTTAACTTGATGGCAAAGTTATTTTGCACTATAAATAATTTTTTTGCTTATGGTAATCTTTCTGATTATAGTGTATATGAATACTATGCATGCCCTATTTGTGAAGATAACATAAACTTTCTCTAATTACCGAAGAGTAGGAAGACACCTTATCTTGGACATTGTACATTATTGCATATGAATCATCATTATTATAGGCAAAGAAAATATTTAATGGAAACTTTTAAGAAAAAAGATCTTTAAATCCTCTAATGGGATTTAAATTATTTGATAAAGTAAAATAATTGAACGTGTCTTTCAGAAAAAGCAATAACAAAATAGCCCCTTAAAATGGGAGGAAGAAGAGGTCAATCTTTTTTAACCTTCCATATTGGAATAACTTGCACGTATGACATTATCTCAATGTGATCCATATTAAGAAAAATATATTTGATTATCTAATTGGCATGCTTCTGAATATGCCAAAAAGATAAAGGATGACATCAATGCTCAATTGGACTTGGTTGACATGGTTATAAGAACAAAATTACATCCATAGAATATGAGAAATATAATTTTTTTTACCTCCTCCATGTTATACTCTTTCCAAAAAATAAAATTTCTCTCTATGTGACTTTTTGCACAAAGTGAAGGTTCTTGAAAGATATTAATCAAATGTCAAGAAACTTATTTCGATGAAAGATTTTAAGTTGTTGGGTATAAAATCTCATGATCATCATATCCTCATTCATAACTTGATGTTGATTGCTATATGTTCTATCTTACCAATCAAGTTCAAAGTGTTGTCACCAAATTTTATATCTTTTTTCAAGGAACTATATTGTAATATTATTGACCCTATAGAGTAAGAAAAATTTTAGAGAGAGATCGTGACTATATTATACTAGCATGAGATGTATTTTCCTCCATCATTCTTTTATAATCATGATTTATTTAACAGTTCATTTGGTTAGGGAGGTTAGATTATATGGGCTAGTTCATTTACATTAAATGTATCCATTTGAAAGGTATATGAAATTCTTAAAATGATGTGTGAGGAATTTGAACAAGTCTGAAGGTTGCATTGTTGAGAGGTATATGGTGTAGGAGGTTGTGAGTTCTTACCTAATATTAATACGATAGGCCTTCCTAAACCACAACATTTAGGGTATAGAGGAAAAAGGGAAAAGGTAAAAAGAATTTTACATGGTTATCATTGATGATGATCAAATATTTTCACAAGCTCACCTCTATGTCCTTTATAATAAAGATGATGTTCAGCTATACATGGATTGACACATGTATAATCTGAGGGTTTCAAATCCATCTAGGAGTGATAAATGGATGTTAGATAGATATAATAGCTCCTTTTAAAGTGGTTTTCATCTCAATTATTTCAATCTTATAGCGATTTATCTTGGTTGTCACACCCTCCTTGTAGGGAAGTGATGTTATACAGTATATATATAATCAATGGTTGTACTTTCTAGATAAATAGTAGGATGACAAGAGTAATATATAAAATAGCGGTATAAGTGTAATATTAGAACCTTTTCATATATCAAATGTTAGAGACGAAAATAATATTTATGCATTAATGACATATTATGGGGTAATAGAGCACCTATGGCTATTATATTACACCGATTTTATAGTTCTTTTATTTAGGTGCAAATAGATTAACAATAAAAATAGGGTTTGTGTTGAGGAATCTAGATTTATAAGGGTGGATATTTCAAGGCTTGGTCATAAGCAAGACCTATTTATATTATCCTCATAAGAAAACCAAGTATTCTATATTACTGACCCAATTGATAAATGATGGTATGTTGTCTTGGACGCTAAAACAATGGAAAGATTACATAGAGGGGGAGAATTTTTTGGCTAATGGCTTACCTTTGATGTCCAAATATAATAACATTATCGATAAACTGTATGCACAAGATGATCATGAAGAAAGGTTATATATACTTGAATTAGAGTTTGCAAATGAAGAGGGCACACATTGTAGATTAAACCATCATATATAAAAGGTTTAATTACTTCCTATGTGTTATTTTATTTTATTTTATGCATAAAGGTTTGTTTTTATATCATAACTATATCATGTCACATATTAATTGATTCCTATGTGTTGTTTTGTTTTATGTTGTGCATAAAGGTTTATTTTTTATATTTTAACTATATAAAATCACATATTCATTTAATTAGTTCCTAATATATAATTTTTATTCATTATTTTAGTTATGGATCCATATGAAGATGATACACATGCTCAAGAGGTTGGAAAACATAAAGAAGGGAGAGAATTAGATTAACACAAATTGCTAGAAAAAGAGAAAGGGGCATTGTACTTAATGTTGATTTTAATGAATCGGGGTATCTAGCAGATGAGAATATGGATTTGTTCATTGATTATTGTAGCTCTAGGTGATGCATATAAGATCCAACTTGGGTCTTGCTAGGTATTGGTGTTCCAAGAACTCTTAGAACAATAGAAAAACAAAGAGAGAAATGGGGGAGATTTAAGAGAATAAAAATTA
This sequence comes from Tamarix chinensis, assembly GCA_030549775.1. Classification (NCBI taxonomy): domain Eukaryota; kingdom Viridiplantae; phylum Streptophyta; class Magnoliopsida; order Caryophyllales; family Tamaricaceae; genus Tamarix; species Tamarix chinensis. The sequence continues at coordinate 22,194,013 of CM060173.1, read as the reverse complement.
ATTCTTAGTAACCCCTTGATTCAATACTTGCAAGAACCACCTAATGTAGAAACTCTTAGGGCAATCTTGAAAGATTTTTGTAATATCTTCAAACTCTTACATCTAGAGAATAAAAGGAGAAGGATCTCGATTATGAAAGAATAAAATGCAACCAAAAGGTAATTTTTTCTTATTTCATTCTATCCTTGAAACGTATAGCAGAAGTGTAGGATTAAATATTACAACTTAGTTAAATATATATATATGATTAGAGCTTAAACAAAAAAGAAAATCTACCTATGTTACAACCCATGTTTTTTGGTCATGGGGGTGGAAGTTCGCTTCCCCCATTAGCACATAATTGTAATACCCCAAAATTTTAAAACCTATAAATTTAATGAATAATCCTCATCTAAGATAATTTAATTTTTAAATTTATTTAATTTAATTATTGTGTGGATTTTTGAGTATATAAAAATGGATATGAATAGTTAATAAATTAAAATAAATATGTTTTTATTTTATCATATTCATTTTATTTAAATAATTTTTCAAACTAATATTTTACTAAAACCACCCTTTTTAAACTAATATATTAAATTCTAATAAATTAAATTATTAAATTAATTTATCTATCAAAAATATTAAATATCATTATTCCAAAAAATATTTTATTTTTTCCTCTTTTCCTTTTTCCTTTTTCTTCCTCTTTGGGCCTCTAGGCCTGCGTCTCTCCTTTTTCCCTCACGTTGGGCTACCGGGCCTTTTCTTCCACTCCCTCTCCCTCGTCCCTTTCCTTCCATTTTTGGCCATACCCGAGCTTGCAACCTTCCCTTTCCTTCTTCATCTTCCTTCAACTCACCATTCTACCACCTGCAAACCACAACCACTTAACCTGGCGACACCTGCCTCCCTCCCCTCTTCATTTTCTTCTCCTTATATCCTTCTATTATGATCATTTTCGTTCTACCTCGAGCCTCCTTTCTCCTGCAAATCTCTCCTCTTCTCTCATTTCTTTCCCCTCTTCTCCTCCTTCCCTATTTTTTTCTCCACCACCCTCAACCGTTGTTGCTGCCACCCAACCTACCACCATAGTCGCCCCTTGACACCCCTTTAACCTCCCTAAACCACCCCATCACCCTCACTCACCCCTACAACCCTCTTCCCCTCCTTCCTTTTTCTTTTCCCCTTTCTCGGCATCCACATTGCACCACCACTGTGTGCCATCGTTCTTCCTCTTCTGCTGCCCCCACAGCCACCAATCTACCTCTTGGAACCTCCTCTACCACCCCACTTCCTCCCCTTGGTTGAAATTCTCCCTGTAGCCCTCACTTCTTCTCTTCTTTTTCCTTCCTTCTTCTCATCTGCCCTACCTTTGCCCCATTTTCCTAGCCCTGCAACCACCATCTCTACCACCCTGAACTATCGATCATCAACCCATAACCACCACCTACACCTCTACTCCATCCTTGCACCTAGCCACCACCCTCACTCCCCTCTACAAGCCCGCAACCCAACCCCCCAATCCCCTACCCAAACCAGCCCTCCCCCTTTCTCCCATCCCCCTCTTCGACCTTTAACCCCTTCCACCCATCCCCTTCAACCTTGTTTGGTGCATGCAGCTCACGTTGCTCATGCAACATGATTCCTACACCCCACTTATCCAAATCTTGTTTAATTTTGAGGTATAACCATAGATAATATTACTATGTATTTGATTAAGCTTTTGATAAAAATCTATTCCTTTGATTTTCTACTTCTAATATGCTAATTTTGATATTATTTTTAGGCATTGATTTTCACTAATCAAAGCTCAAACCTTTAACCGGGGTACCGGTAAGGTTTAATTATTGTTGAAAATAAGGTAACTATTATACCCTACAAAATTGTGTGGATATATGTATGCTAGCATATTAGTGTTTTTATTATGTTTATGTGCATGATGTATGATGTTTAGTGTAATATAATTTGTGGTATATGTTGGTTGATGAAAAGAAAACCATGTTAATTTATGTGTCATGTGTAGAAGTAATGTTTAAGGAAGGAGCCTTATTGTTAATTATAATATTAAATACATATGTATGATATGATATGCTAATGTGGCCATTTGTTGTATAAATAATGTTAAAATGAGCCATAGGGGCATTTTGGTAATTTTGCTTGTGCAAAAGGTATGGCCTAAATAAGTATGTAAAGTATGTGGTGGTGAATATTCATAATAAATTAGAATAGTTGGTGGTGTTGGATGATGTATATGGACCATGTATATTAATATTTTATTTGGTGAGGGTATTTTAGTAAATTTGGTATAATAAGGGTAAAATGGTAATTTATAAGAGTAAATGTGGTAAAATAGTAAATGAATGAGTAATAAGGGCATTTTAGTAATTTTACATGAAAAAGGGGATAATTTGGTAATTTTTGTGAGTAAGAAGGTACTTTGGTTAATTAATTAAAGGAGAAGGGTATTTTGGTAATTTTGTGAGTAAAAGGGGTAAAGTGGTAATTTGATAAAGAAAAAGGGCAAATTGATAATTTAACTAACTAAAAGTGTAACTTGGTAAATTTAATAAGTGTGGTAATTTGACCACTGAAAAGGGTAAATTAGTAATTTTAATAAGAAAGAAGAGCAATTTGGTAACTTAATTAAGAAAAGGTAATTCAGTAATTTTAATGAGTGTAAAGGGCAATTGAGTAAATTATCTGACAAAAGGGAAATTTAGTAATTTAATAAACTTGAGGGGCAATTTGGTAATTTCAACAGGTATGAAGGGTAGATCAGTAATTTAACTAACTGGAAGGGTAATTTGGTAACTTAACAAGTATAAGGGATAAAGTTGGTAATCTAATCAGTATGGAGTTGAATTTGGTAATTTAACAAATATAAGGGGTATTTTGGTAATTATACAAGCATGAAGGGTAATATGGTAATTTGGCAAGTAAAAAAAGAGGGTAACTTGGTAACTTTATAAACTAGGGGTATTTTGGGAATTTTGTAAGGATGAACAGGTAAATCGGTCAATTGCTTATAACATGATGATAGATTAAATAAGCTTCCATAATAAGACATAAGGGATATTAAATAAAAGAATAAGGGTTTATAGCCTTAGGAACACTTGTTTAAGTATATCCATGTACGCAATGAGGTTAAGGGTGTTTTGGTAAATTGGTGAATAGCATAAAGATAATACACGGTATAGGGTTGAATGAGTAATTGTGGGTATGATAGGCTATTTATTTCATAATCACACAAGCGACGCCTAGTTTATGTGTTAGGGTTTTATGTTTGCCATGATCCTTGATATAGAATACTTGATTTTATGGATGATATATTTTTATGTCTCTGGATTCATGACTCCCGTCGAATTAATTAAATGGACCTATTTAATAAGACATGAATAGAGTACTACTTATGTAAAGTGAAAGATTATTGAGATGGGCTCAGACTGGTCCATCGACCAATAATAGTGGCCAAGTGTAAGATGCCCTGGAGATCAGTCCACCGACGAATAATAGTGGTTAGGTGTGTTCTAACCTGAAGTGTTTTTTAGTCCACCAGCTATAATAGTGGGGGATCTAAGCTCAATAAACCAAACATTGTAGGCTAATAAATTATGGGAAGACACTAATCACTTACAATAGAATACCATGTGAGTCGGGGTTAGACCAGTCCACCAGCAAATAATAGTGACCAGGTGTAGGGTGCCATGGAGATCGAACCACCAACGAATAATAGTGGTCGGGTACATTATGCCTTGAAGTGTATTCCGGTCCACTGGCTATAATAATGGGGTTTCCGCACTCACATGGATATAATTCAAGAGATGATGTTAAGTAAGTAATGACTTATGACCAAAAGTATTGATTTCACCTTTATAATCCATTGTTATAATATAAGTTTGGCTTTGGTGCCTGTCCCTACTTGGGTATATGATGGAATTTCTAAGTACATGGATTTAGTGTTATGAATTTATTATTGTATGTGGTGTTGCCTTGTGTATTAGTCCTTATGTCGATTGTGGTTTTCTTAAGCCCGCGTATGTTATTATTTTTATTTCATTTAAGTATGATGTGTTGCATGTAGGCCTTGCTTTTTAGTTTGGTAGAAAAGGTTATTCAGTACCATAATACTAAAAGGGTTCCATTACAAGGGACATTGCCTATTCAATAGGCAATGTCCCTTGTAGGTTTGTTGCAAGTGCTATTCAATCGAGTATCGGGTATGAGCATAAGGATTATCGAGAAAACTTTTAGGGTTTCTCTCTCCACCTTTTTCTTCCTCAATTAAAATTTATTTTACTCTTATAACCACTAACAATGGAGTTTTATCTTTTGTAAGGTTTTTATCGTACTACTCTGATTTAAATAAAAGTAAATTTGTATGAATTGTATTTTGGTTCTTTTTAGCCTTAGCACTTGGTACTAGAACGGTAGGAAGAAATTGGTCTAGTACTAAATGTGGTAGTAACATCCCCGAAATTTATGATTTTTGCTCCCACTAATTCTTAAATAAAATGAAAATTTTCAGTAGTAAATTTTGGGGGTGTTACAATAATACTCAACAAGAAAACGATGAAGGTACTTTTAATCTTAAAAGTAACAAATAGAAGTAATGAATGTCTTATAACCTTTCTTGTTCTTCCCCAAATTTGTATTGGTCTTCCCAACTGCTAAAAGTAACTTGACATCCAACATGAGAGGGACTAGTGGCTGATTTGTGTGTCTTCTGAGGATGCAGATGGGATAAATTTTTTAGGGATTTTTAGGGCTAAAAAAATTAAAGAAAATGGGTAAAATGTGGAGAAAATATTGGGAAAAATGTGGCCTTAGGTGTTCTCTTTTTGGTTATTTGTGGATGATATAAAGGAGGAAGTTGACAAGGTTTTCATGGACTGTATGTCTTGAATGGCTTACATGGCTAGATTTTACTAGATAATTTATTTGTCAAAGTAATGAGAGTTTTAAGGCTCTCAAACTTGGAAAAATTTAATAATGAGATTATGATTATCAAATGATGATGCTTCTACATCATCCTCTCCCTCTTGAAAAGTAGTCTCCTTATTTTTGAAAGTTTCATCATTAATATAAGGAAGTATATATCCTACATTAAATGTGCTCTATATATCTCCCATTTCCTTTAGAAGCTCTATCTTATAAGCATTATCACCAATCTTGCCAATAACTTTGTATGAACCATCACTTTTAGGCATGAGTTTGTTCTTCCCTTTAGAAGAAAATCGTTCCTTCCTAAGGTGAAGCCAAACTAAATCTCCTAGTTCATACAAGTATTATTTTTGATGTTTTTTGGCCTTAATCTTGTTCATTTCATTATCCCTCTCAATTTTTGACCTCACCTGCTTATGAAGCTTCTTTATTACCCTAGCCCTTTCTTATGCTTCAAATTTGGTGTGGGATTTGATGGGAAAAGGTAAGAGATCGGCGGGAGTATTAGGGTTCACCCTATATATTATTACAAAGGGTGAGTATCTTATAGCATAGGTTGGCAATTTGTTGTTGGCAAACTCGGCATGTGAAAGTTTGGTTTCCTAATCCTTTAAGGATTTGTGAACCAAACATATGAAGAGAATTGTGAAGGTTCTATTGATGACCTTGGTTTACCCATTGGTTTATGGATGGTAGGTGGCACTGAATAGAAGCTTAGTACCAACTAACCCCCACAAGGTATTCCACAAGTAGCTAACAAACTTGATATCCCTATCTAAGATGATGGACTTAGGAATACCATGCAGCTTAACTATCTCCTTGAAGAATAGATCAACTATATAAGAGGAATCATTCATTTTATGACATGCAATGAAATGAGCTATCTTAGAGAACCTATCCATCACCACCATTATAACATCATTTTGCCTTTTAATCTTAGGTAATGATATAATGAAGTCCATACTCACATGATCCTATGGTTGATGTGAGATAGGTAATAGTGTGTAGAATCCTTGGTGTAAGTGACTCTTGGACTTTTGGCAAGTGACATACCTAACTATTACACTTTGTACATCTTCTACAAGATTGGGCTAATAAAAAAGCTCACTAAGCATGCCCATGGTCTTCTTGATACCAAAGTCTCTAGCTATTCCTCTTCCATACACTTCCTTCACAAGTAATTCTATGACAGAATATTTATAAATGCAGAGCTTATTGTTTTTAAAGAGGAACCCATCTTAAATGATAAACAACCCCTTCTTCTTGTCTTAATCCTTGAAGTAGTAGCCAAATTCTTTAAATTCCTTGTAGATCTCTCTAATGCACCCAAATCCTACTACTCTCGCCTCTAACAAAGAGAGCATATAATATCTCCTAGAAAATGCATCTACTACTACACTTTTTTTTTTGCCAATTTTATGTTTGGTTACAAAGGAAAATGACTGTAAAAACTCTACCCATCTTTCATGCCTTAGTTTAAGCTTGTGTTGGTCATTGATTTACTTTAAGGACTTATGCTCGGTGTGTAGCACAAACTATTGGGTCCTCAAGTAGTGTGACTAATGATTAAGAGCTCTCACTAAAGTGTATTACTTTTTGTCTTATATGTTGTGATTCACCATAGAACCATTGAGCTTTTTACTAAATAAGCCAATTGGCTTCATTTCTTATAGTAAAAAAAATCCAATGCCCATTCCACTAGCATTACACTCAACCTCGAATAATTTGTTGAAGTTAGCTAATGTTAAGATAGGCGCTCCACTTAGTTTTTCTTTCATCACTTCAAAGGCGTCTTAGGCTGCCTTGGTCCACTTGAATTCACCCTTCTTTATGAAGTCGGTTATAGGGGATATTAGGGTGCTAAATCCTATAACAAACCTCCTATAAAATGAAGCTAGACCATGAAAATATATCACTTGTGTGAGGCTTGTAGGCGTCATGTCTTGGTTACTTCCACCTTGGATTAATCCATGGCTATTCCATCTTTAAATACCACAAAACCTAGAAATATAACTCTAGGTACAAATAATTTATACTTCTCTAGCTTAGCATACAAATTGTGACCTCTAAGTTCTAAAATATGAGCTTGAGATGCTTTATATATTCTTCCTCACTAGAGTTATACCCAAGGATATCGTAAAAAAAAACTACTACAAATTTGCTAATGAGTGTCCTGAGTACCTAATTCATAAGTCTTATAAAGATACTAGGGGAATTTGAAAAACCAAATATCATAACCATTTACTCATACAATCCTTGGTTTTGTGAGCTTTGATTGGGTATTTTATACATAACATAACATTGTATTGGTTCATACAAGTAGGAGAGAAATTGGGGTTAATATTTAGGATCTATGAGAAACAAGGGCCCCTTATTTATTAACACGAACCTTGTTTTCTCAAATATTATTTTGTTGTATTTTTGGGTACAAAAATTAACACGGGGATCCTAGGTTTTTCCTTTATTTCCAAAATATGTTGTTTTGTCTCCTGGGGTTTTTTCTAGTTTAAAAGAGATATGAGAAAACCCTAACCATCAAGTCATGCGACCATCTTTTTCCTTCTTCTCCATAGAATTCTTTATTATTAGATAATTAGATTTTGTGTAATTTGTTGAATGATTGATTGAATAATCTCGTAATTACATAAGTGAACTAATAAAGATCTTTATTTTCTCCTCAATTATTTTGTTTTGTGATTGAATCCTCAATAGTTCATAATCTTATTATTTCTAGTTTTTTTATCCTTTTCAATCCATGCTATTCTATAATAATTTGGTATCAGAGTTGTGGTTGTTGAAGATTTGGTAATCAGGATGGATATAAGATTCGATATTGAGAAGTTCAATCGGTTTGTTAATTTTGGATTATATTAATTGAAGATACATGAGATTCTAATTTAGAACGGATTGAAAAAGTGTTATGTGGTCATTCAAAGAAGCTATAATTGATGATGAATAAGAGATTTAAAGAAATAGATATGAAGGCTCTATCTACTATACAATTTATCATGTCGAATGAGGTATTATGGGAAGTAGCAAAGAAATCAACAACATCTTTCTTGTGATCGAAGCTTGAGTCATTGTACATAACAAAGTTATAGCAACTCAACTACGGTTGAAAAGTGAGATTCATGACCTAAAATTAGGTGAGGGTAATTTTTGAAAATTTATTTACATAAATTTGACATTATAGTTATGGATTTGTAAAATATAGATGTTAATTTAGATGATGAAGATTTGTCCATTATAATGTTATGTTCTTTGCCTACTATCTTTAAACATTTTTATGAAACTAATTTATGTAGGAAGGACGTATTAGTCATTGAGAATGTGAAATCTGCCATGCTACAACTAGAGTTGATTGATTGTCATTTGACTGCCAGTAGCACTTCTAAGGACTCACATAGAGAGGGATTAGTAGCCAGGGGAAGGACACATGAGCAGGGGTCTGGTGACCATAAGAAGTCCAGATCTAAGCCAAAGAGTTGGTAGAAGAGTGTGACATGCTATGGGTGTCACAAGAAGGAGCATGTTAGGAAGTTTTATCCTAATAAGAAGCACAATGCTATGTTTGGTGATTCATCTAGTATTAAGGATGATTTTGAAGTTATAACATTCCAAATTTTTATAACCTAAAGTTTGAATGTTTAACCTTTTATACAAAAAATTAATCTTTAAATTTTTAACTTGATTATCATTGTGAACCTTTAACTTATAAAAATAGATAAAATTATTTAACAAATTAACATAATTATTTTTCTCATTTTATCTTCCTTTTTTTTAATAAACCCTAAACCTGTAATTTTAACAAAATTATTTTCTTAAATTAATACCCTAATTTTTAGATAAATTAATATAATATTTTTCCTAATATCCCAATTTTAATCTAATTTCCAATTTGAACTCTAAATATATTTTCCTTTTCTTCTTTTTCTTTTTCCTTTTTCTTCCTTTTCTTTCTTTTCCCTTTTCTTTCTTTTCTTTCCTTCTTCCTTCTTTCCTTGGGCCAGCTTGAACCTTCCCCCCTTTTCTCTCTTTTTTTCCCTCAAGCTAGCCCATACCTCCTCTACCTTCTTTTCTTTTTCCCCAGGGCTGACCCAACCCTCCCCTTATTTTCTCTTCTCCTTTGCTACACCTTTGCCCGGCTAAGCACGCCCCAACCGACCCAATTCCCTTTCCTTCTTCCTTTCCCTCTCATCCTAGCTTCCCCCTCTCCTTCTTTCCCCACCTTTGCCCGGCTAAGCACACCCCAAACTCCCCATGCACATGCCTACTCCTTCTCTTACATGCCTACTATGTCAGCTCTTGATGAGTTCATATTTTGACACATTTTATACCCTTATAATCTTAGTTTTTGGTAGTTTATTTAACTAATATAGGGGAATAATTATTGTTTTATGCTTAAGTGGTAAAAATTGCATAAATTTTATTATTTGAGCTAAAATGATATAAATTAAGTAAATTTAGAATAAAATATTATTTATTAATATTTAGTGAATTTTATTTTGCAAGTTTTGTTTTTAAATAAAAAAAAGAAAAAAGATAAGACCTTTGGACCAACGGCCAAAGGCCGAAGGCCCAAAGGCCAGGAAACGAAGCAAACCAAGCGGAACACAGCGGCGAGGGCAAACCAAATAGGCCGCATGAGAAGGAGAGTTAGCCGCAATAAGGGCTGATGTGGTAAAGAAGAAAAAAAGAATAAAAAGGGGCGTGCGACATTAATTGAAGAGGAGGCGGTTGAGGGACGGTAGAAGGTAGAGCCTTCTGAGGCTCTATGGAACGAAAAGCAAAGGATGACGCAGCCTTCAGCATGGAGACCGAGGCCAAACGAGGAGCAATCAGCACACGCAAGAAGCAGCGTCAGCCGAGAAAAAGAAAAAGAAAAAGAGAATTACTTACACGGAAATTGAGGCACCGAGAAGAGAGAATAAGAGGAAATTTATACCGGTAGAATTTATTTCAGATACAATTAATTTTTATCTCAATAAATTCTTAATCTTTTATCCAAAATTAATTCCGGTTATTTCTTTCTCTTATTTTTAATTTATATTTTAGATATATATTTTTGTGTAATTAATTCTATAATTATGGCTGGCTGATTATTTATTGTTAGGGAATAAATTGAAACCCTAGATTAAGATTTGAATTATGATTTTATTTTCTTTTTTTCGTGAGATTATTTCTTGACTCTATGTTAATTGCTATCGTTTATATATATAATTCTATTAAGTATAGTTTATTTGGTGCATGCCTTGTCCTGGTTCCCTCATAAGTGACATTATGTAGGATTATTTTCCTGCTAGGTGGCCATCTAAATATACTAGAATTTATATATATAAATTACAGCTAGGTTAGATAACAATTCACCTAATCGTTTTGTGATTCTAACCGAAGTGGTAAAACGTTTTGATACGTGTGGATCAAGGAAAGGAAATATAGCTAGACATGCTTTTTGTACTAGTTTGGATACTTAGATTGACAACATTCCACTTACACTTAATGCATTAAATCTAGTTAAATATAGGAGCCACTTGTTGCTGCATTATTGCTAGTATTTAATAGGGTTAATATTGACGCTTTGTCGTATTAATTAATTAAGGGAAGTAATATAAGGTGTATGGACCTGCTTTTGGTGTGCACCTTGGTCGATCTCATTCTCACGATTAAATATTGACTTAGAAATAAATATTATATTACGACCTTATCTAGTGGTGGATTTTTATTTCCCTAACATATTCCTCATATCTGCGGGTTTCCCATTATTTTCATTATTTTCATTGTTATTTTATTTTATTTTATTTGTTCCTTTTATTATTTTATTATTATTATTTTTATAACCCCCATTAATATTTTTCTTATTTATTTATTCTGTGTTATTTAGGATTTTTATTTTTAGTTTTAGTTTTATTTCCAAGCTAGTTAAATAGAGGTGAGCCCTCTCAATCCCCGGCCTAGAACGATACCCTTATTTACCAGTGCTACAATTGACAATAAGAGGGTTTCAATTGCATGCCGGCTACAACCACACCACCTCTCTTCCTAACCGGATACCCTACACCTTTGGCACGTCCTTTTCTTTTCCTTCTCTAGACTTATAGCTCCCCTTGTCCCCTTCTGCATGTGCCCATTTCTTACCATTCTCAACCCTTGCTACACCAGCCATCCCCTTTTGCCTCCTCCTCCTCCTCCTCATCTTCTTCTTCTTCTTCTTCTTCTTCTTCTTCTTCTTCTTCTTCTTCTTCTTCTTCTTCTTCTTCTTCTTCTTCTTCTTCTTCTTCTTCTTCTTCTTCTTCTTCTTCTTCTTCTTCTTCTTCTTCTTCTTCTTCTTCTTCTTCTTCTTCTTCTTCTTCTTCTTCTTCTTCTTCTTCTTCTTCTTCTTCTTCTTCTTCTTCTTCTTCTTCTTCTTCTTCTTCTTCTTCTTCTTCTTCTTCTTCTTCTTCTTCTTCTTCTTCTTCTTCTTCTTCTTCTTCTTCTTCTTCTTCTTCTTCTTCTTCTTCTTCTTCTTCTTCTTCTTCTTCTTCTTCTTCTTCTTCTTCTTCTCTTCTCTCCCTTCCTCCCTTCTCCCTCATGGTATGCTCTCTCCCCCGACCTTCTCTTCTCTTTGCTTTCGTCTTTTCCCTGCCCCTATTTTTCCCCATCACTTCATCTACAACCACCTTTGGCACTTCCACCACTAACCCAGCCTCTACCATCATCCACCACCCTTTCTCCTCCCTTCCCTCCTTCCTCCTCCTCTTCCTCCTCGGCCATCCTATCTCTTCTTCCCTCTCCCCTATGGTAGTTCCTGCCAATTCTTCCCTACCTCCATTCATGCTCCCTACAACAACCCCCTCCTCTACTATAGTAGCCACCAGCTCTGCCACCTCATAGCTCCCTGTACAAATCCCAAGCAGATGCCCTAGCCTCCTCTACAACCCTACCTTCTTTCCCTTTTCTACCCTTCAACACCCTACCCTACAACCACCACCCTCCTTCAGCCACCTCTCTCCCCTCTATTTCCTCTACCATCATAGTTCCTCCCAACTATGTAATACCCTAAAATTTTAAAAATTGATAATTTAATAAATAGCTTTTATTTGGGATAAATTAGCTTTTAAATTTAATTAATTTATGGATTTTTGAGTAAATAAAATTAGATATGAATATTTAATAGATTAAAATAATTTTTTTGTTATTTTATCATACTCATTTTATTTAAATAATTTTTTAAACCAATATTTTACTAAAATTATCCTTTTTAAATGAATATATTAAATTATATTAAATTAATTTATCTATAAAAAATATTACATTCTATTATTCCATAAATTATTCTATCTTATTTTCCTTTTTTCCTTTTTCCTTTTTCCCTTTTCTTTCTTCTTTTTCTTATTTCCTTCTTTTTCCTTTTTCTTCTCCTTCGGGCCGCAAGGCTTGGGGCTTACCCCCTCACGCTCTAGGCCACTGGCCCATCCACTTTCCTTCTCCTCCCTCTCCTGCATGATGTCACCCAACCCACTCCCCTTTCCTTTTTTTCTTTTTCTTCCTTCCCCCCATTGGGCCAACCCAGCTCCTTCCTCTTTTTCTCCCCTACCTCGTGCAATGAGCCGACCCCGTTCTTCCTTTTCTCCTTTCCTAGCCGACCAAATTCTTTCTTTCCTTCTTCTTCTTCTCTTCTTGTTCCTCCATCCCCGACCGTAGAGCAAGCCCCCTGCCACAACCTTCCTCCTTGTAATACTGCCCTCTCTCCCCCATCCTTTTCTTCCCATTTTTGGACCAACCCAATCCTTTCAATCCTCCTCGCGTGCCTTCTTCTTTCTCTTCTTCCCCTTCCCTCTCCCTACAACCCACCCTGACCGGCCACACCTACCTCCCCTCTTCTCCCTCTTCTTTTTCTTCTTCCCCTCCTACTTCATCCTGCCCCCTTCGAGCCCTTCCTTTCCTCTCCCGACCTCTTCTTCTCCTTTCATTCCCTTCCCCTATTTTGCTTTGCCACCCCATTTCGCCACTGCTACTACCCTACCAACCTCCTACATCGCCTCTTGCCACCCCTACTACCACCCTAAATCACCAAGCCACCCCCTTCAAGCCCTTATAACCCCCTTCTTCCTCTTCTCTTCTTTTTATCCCTTCTCGGCCTTCACCTGCTCCTCCTCTATCCGCTGTCATTCTGCCGCTTCCGCTGCCACCCAAGCCACCAACCCACTCCCTGAAAACTCCCCTATCACCCCCTTACCTCCTTTGGCCAAAATTAAGCCTTGTAGCCTCTCCTTTTCCTCCTTCCTTTTCCTTCATTCTTCTCCTTTGTCACTCCTGCAGCCCACTTCGTAGCCTTGCTGCCACCACCTTCTCCGCCCTTGGCTGCCGATCACCCATTCCCGACCACCATCTACACCCCACTCCACCCCTACACCCATCCATTGCCCTAACTCTCCTCCACCTTCCCTCTTCCTAGCCCCTAAAACCCTCATCAAAAATAATACCCCTCCCTTCTTCTTTTGCCTCCTTCAACCCCCTTCCTCCCTTATTTTGCATGAGCAGCATGAGTCTTGTCCCCATTTTAGCTCAAATTAATTAATATTAAGGTATAAAAATAGTTGGTGCATTATATATTAATTAAGCTTTTTATATGAAAATTATTCCTTTGATTTTCCTACTTTTATTATGCTAATTTTGATATTATTTTTAGGGATTGATTTTTACTAATCATATTTTGAATCATTAACCAGAGTACCGATAAGGTTCAATTTTTATGGAAAATAAAGTAACAGTTAAACCTTACTTAAACGTATAGATATACGTATGCTAGCACATTAGGATTTGTAATATGTTATATACATGATATTTGTTGTTAAGTATAATGCATTTAGTTGCTTGTATTGATTGATAAAAAGGAAAGCATGCTAATTTATGTGTCATGTGTAGAAATAATGTTCAAGGAAGGAGCTTTATCGTTAATAAAAAGGTTAAGTGCTTATCTCTGATATGTTATATTAATGTGGCCATTGGTTGCACAAATATTGTTATTATGGGCCCTAGGGGCATTTTAGTAATATTTATTATATAAGTGTGTGGCCTAAATAAGTGTAGGTGCTAATGAGTATTATGATAAATAACAATAGTTGGTAGAGTTGGATGATGGGTATAGAGTATTAATATTAATATTTTATGTAGTGAGGTTATTTTAGTAAAAGTAGTATACTAAGGGCAAAATGGGAAGTTGTAAGAGTAAAAGGGAGAAAAATGTTAAATTGACAAGTAAGAATATCATTTTAGTAATTTTACCTAAAAAAGGAATAACTTGGTAATTTTTGGTTTAAGAAAGTATTTTGGTGAATTAAATATAATGGAAAGGGCATTTTGGTAAATTAATAAAAAAATAAAGGGCGTGTTGGTAATTTAGTAAAGTAAGGGATAAATTGGTAATTTAATAAGGGAGAAGAGTATTTTAGTAACTTGGTATAAAGAAAGGGATAATATGGAAATTTTGTAAAGTAAGGGGTGAACGGGGTAATTTAATGAAGTAGAGGGGTAGAATGGTAATTTGGTACAAAGGAAGGGTAAAATGGTAATTTGGAATAAAGGAAGGGAAACATGGTAATTTAATGATGTATAAGGGTAAAATGGTAATTTGGTACAAAGGCAGGGTGAAATGGTAAATTAATAAAATAGAAGGGTAAAATGGTAAATTGGTATAAAGGAAGGATAAAATGGTAAAATGATGTAAAGGAAGGGTATTTTGGTAATTTGTAGAAAGAGGGGCAAAATAGTAAATATAATAATGAAGAGGGGTAAATTGGAAATTATAATAATGAAGAAGGGCAATTTGGTAATCTAACCAACCAAATGGAAAATTTAACAAGTATAACAAATATGAAGGGTTAGTGGTGACTTAATAAGCCTAAGGGAAATTTGGTAATGTAAAAAAGTATAATGGGTAATACGGTATTTTAACCCACTGAAAGGATAAATTGGTAACTGAACAAGTATAAGGGGTAAAGCTGGTGATTTAATAAGTATAGAGGACAATTTGGTAACCTAACACAAGTAAGGGGCAATTTGGTAATTATGCAACATGGAGGGTAATATAGTAATTTGGCAAGTAAAGAGGGATGTCTTAATAATTATACAAGAAAGAGGTATTTCGATAATTTTATAGAGATGATAGGGGTAAATCAGCAACTTGTATCTAGCATATCAATGGGTCAACAAAGTTTCATAATAAGACTCAAGTAATAGTGAATAATAATGTAAGGGTATTTGACAATAAGTAAGTATCACAAGAACATGGCCTAACCTAGGATTAGATGGATAATTAAGGTCGTGGTATGATGTTATTCTTATATTTATGAAGGAAGTGTCTTAACCATTAATCACGCATGGTGTTGTGTGTTGGATGTAAATCAAGGACATGTTAGGGTTATGTGTGCCATGATCCTTCTATGTGAACTAACCAAACTCTAAGAGCGTAATGTGATTATGATATGCTAACCCTTATAGCATATGAATAAATGGAAATGAATTCTGAATTGGAATTGGATGAGATAACGATGGCCTTAATGATTCCTCTAGGTTATATTGGATAATTGCATGAATATAGATTATCTAATGATATAAAAAACAATTGAAAGT
The DNA here is from genome assembly GCA_030549775.1 of Tamarix chinensis. NCBI lineage: Eukaryota > Viridiplantae > Streptophyta > Magnoliopsida > Caryophyllales > Tamaricaceae > Tamarix > Tamarix chinensis. Next base: position 22,178,479 of record CM060173.1, on the reverse strand, counting down.
GAATACATATGTGGTTGTCGTGTTTTTTGTGATCACCTTAATTAAGACACTAATAATTAAAGTGGAAGACCTCAATATCGAGAATGGTGGCTCTTTAGGGGTCGCTACTTTAAAGATGTGGTTTAGCCCACAATTATTCTGGTATTTGCTGGTGTATCTTAGTGCCCTAGCCAGGCCTTACATATTACTATGCCTAGCTCTACAGACATATTTAGGGGGTATACATACTTATGAATTAGGTGTCCTTGTTAGTAGGGTACTGTGTAGCTTGTATACACCAGTATGACCAAGGTACCTTTGCATCCCTGACTTGATGGTTGAAGGGTACTGAGCTGCTTGTATGTGCCAGTATGATTGGTCTGGGTTCTTGATCTCCCCCTCGAGGCAGATAAATGGAATTTTTGTGCTAATTAAAAGGGAAAAAACTAATCATGAAAGTTAAAGATAATTGAGCTGCGCATAGATGGATTAAATTATGTGTTCCAGTCTACCGATTATAATAGTGGCTTAGGAGCATTTTTCCCTAGAAGATGTTTATGAGTACCGGTCCACCGAATATAATAGTGGTCCAGGAGCATTTTACCTTGGAAGATATATATATGTATTCCGGTCCACTAGCTATCATAGTGGGGGTCCCAAGCTTAATAAACTAAATCTTGGATGTGAATATATCATGGAAAATACTAATAACTTATAGTGGAACACTATGTGAGTAGGGGCCAGACCGATCCATCGGTGATAATAGTGGCTAAGAGCCTTCTACCCTGGAGACCAATCCACCGGTGAATAATAGTGGTTAGGAGCATTCTGCCCTGTATGTTTTCGGTCCACCAGATATAATAGTAGGGTTGCCATACTCACATGGATATAATCTAAGAGATGATTGAATAATGACTTAAGGCCAAAAGGTTTTTATTTCACGTTATGATCTATTAATATGTGATGGACTTGCTAAGTATATGGATGTTGTGTATGCATTTCTTATTATACGTGTATATTGTTATGCATGATGCGTTGCATGCAGGCGTGTCTTTCAGTGTGGTTTAAAGGGTTACTCAGTACCATTGTACTGAAAGATTCCATTTGTGGGCCCTTGCCTATTTAATGGGCAGTGTCCCTTGTAGGTCTGTTTTAGGTGCTATTCAAGTGATCAACGGGGAAGAGCGTAAGGATCATCCAGAAATTTCTAGGGTTTCACTCTTTCTCCTTTTAACTCCTGGTTTAAATGTAATCTGTATTCTTGTAACCACCAATGGTGGGTTCTATTCTTATAAAATGTTTATTGCGCTACTATAATTTAAATACAGTTAGATTTTCTAGCAAATTGTATTTTATTCTTTTAGCTTTAGCACTTAGTACTAGAACGTTAGGAGTGAACCAATCTGATACTAAGTGTGTCAGTAATATCCTCGAAATTCACAGCTTTGTTTTCTTTGCTTCCTTTGTTTCTTTTAAGTAAAACGAAAATTTTCAATTATAAATTTTGGGGTTGTTATAAGATGCCTATTGCCAACCACCACCACCTTAACCTCCACTCCTACACCATCATCCGCAACCAGCCCAACACCACCTGCTTTTCCCCCTTCTCTTCCTCTTCCCCTTTTCTTCCTCTTTTTTCCCTTCTCTACACCATTCTCCCTACAACTTGTATTACTGCCTTCGCCGTCTTTGAGCCACCTACACCATACCCCCAATCATCAGACATCTCCTCCTTCATCTCTTTCACCCAACAACCAAAACCCACACCTCCCACCATCAACTATAGCCCTTACACAAGCCACCTTCTACCCCCTTTCATTTTGCTCATTTTTGCATGGCTCACATTGCACATATAGCGTGAGTTATGCAGTGTAATTTTTATATGTTTAGGATAACATTTAAGGTATAATGATAGTTTGGTAATTCTATATTTAATAAATATTTTAAATAAAAATTATTATTTCATTTATCTAATATTAATTTGTTATTTATGATAATATTTTTAGGTACAAAATTTTATTAATGAAGCCTAAACATTTTTAGCCAGTTATCGGTAAAGTTTTTTTTGTTGGAAATTAGGTAACTTTTATACCCTACTAAAATGTTTGGATATTGCATGTTAGTACATTAGATTTTTTGACATGTGATTTATGTAGATATGATGTACTATAATTAATCTCATGATTATTAATGTTATCTTAGAAAATGGAAAAAGACTACATGTTATCTTGTGTAAGATATTACATGTGTAAAAGGATGATTAATAATGGGTTGAATGTTGGGAAATGATGATGTATGTTATGTGTATATCAAATCTTAGGTTAAGTATGTATGGATACTTGTAGTAAAAATATTACTACTATGAGCCCTAGAGGCAATTTGGTTATTTAGATACATCATGATATTTAACCCCAACCAGGATGCCAATTGTGTTATAAATATTGCTAGGAATGGAGATAGGAGTTTAGGGTATCATGAACACATGATTTAGCATGACTATCAATATTTAGGGTCTAAGGGTATTTTGGTAATTTTTAATGTATGTTGGTGATCATTCCAATAAATGTATAGGATAAGTGTTATGTGGGGTTGAGAATGAGAGTAGGGGTTTGTGGTATTAGTAACACTTATTTTAGCCTGAATGTTGATATTATATGGCTTAGGGGCATTTTGGTAATTTTAAAGGTGCAATGATGGTTATCCTAATAAACATGTATGATAAGTAATAACTTGTGCTAAGTATGAAAATAAGGGTTTGTGGTATTAGTAATACATGTTTGGGCATAAATGTTGATATTATATTGCTTAGGGACATATTGGTAATTTTGCATGTACTTTGATGAGTAGCATAATAAACATGCATGATAAGTATTAATTGGTATTGGATATGATAATAGGGATTTATTGTCTTAGTATCATTTATTTCAGCATGGTTATCAATATTACATGATATAGGGGCATTTTGGTAATCTTGCATGTACTAAGGTGATTATTCTAATAAACATGTATGGGGAAAGTCAAACCCAAAGGGAGCCATGACCATGGGTGAGAAGAGTAGGGATTGCTTGATAAGAGTGGATATGGGGGTTAGTGCTGACATGGTTGGTTAGCTTTGCACATTTGGGGAAGTCCTTTGAGTGTTAGGGATGAGAGGTTACCAAAAAGATAAAACTAGGGTTTTCGTAGTTCAAAGCATGAAACCCTAAGGGTATGTTATTATCATATGTAAGAAATAGGGGAGTTGGGCTTTAATCCTGGATTATGATATTAATCATGCTGTTTGGGGATTGTGTACCAAATTAAATAGCTATATAGGATAAGTGGGAGTAGTTATAACACAATGAGGAATTAGGGTTTCAGAGGGGTCCAATTTGGGAATTTATTATCATGTGTGCAAAATGGGGAAGTTAGCCTACAAAAATTTAGGGGATGGATAATCATAGTAATATATGTCTGGTTATAGAAAATTAAAGCTAAACAAGTAGTAGAGATGGGGCTAGGCCAACAAGGGAAAACTGGGGTTTTGAGGAGTATCCCTAGAGTTCAATTGTTATCATATGTGAGAAACTGAGGAAACATGCTATGACTTATGGTAAGAGGGGTTTCTACTGATAGGTTTGGGTTTGTTGAATAAATTGGGTACTCAAAGGAACATTAGGGCGTAAGGATGTACCTGAGATTATGAAATTAGGGTTTTCGAGGGAACAGGGTTTTCTCGAGGAGGTATTTGGGTGGGAGCTATGCATGAGTTGTGCATGTTTGTGTGTTATATCTAAAACAAATTAAACACTTATAAGACACTAATCACTTTAAGTAGAAATTATTTGAGTTGGGATTGGGTGTACCTTATTTACCGATCCACCAGTGAGAATCATGGGTAGAAGCGTTCTATCTTGGGTTTGTACCTTATTGACCGATCCACTAGTGAGAATATTGGCTAGTAACATGCTGTCTTGGGGTTGTACCTTATTTACTAGTCCATTGATGAGAATAGTGGGGTCCCGAACTCAAGTAATAAAACCCTTGAGCGATAATAACTTTTAGGAAGACACTAATTTCTTATAATGGAATACCATATGGGTTGGAACTGGTTGTACTTTATTTATCGATCCCCCTGTGAGAATATTGGCTAGGATCGATGTGCCTTGGGGTTGTACCTTGTTGATCGGTCCACAAGTGAGAATAATGGCCACGAGCATGCTACCCTGGGTCATACCTTATTTACCATTATCTTGATGAGAATAGGGGTCCTTGAAACCACGTATATATAAAATTTATGATTTGACTAATTACTGCACTAATATCATGAGTCCAGATAAAAATGAATGAACAAATGTGATCTACTTATGTGTATGGAATTCTTGTTATGGTCTTAACGAGAGTTGTGGGTTAATTAAGTGAGTTGTGCCTTCTGCTACGAACAACGTGGTTTTCTAATTAAATTGCAAAGAGTATCACTTGGATGGTCTAACAATTAGTTTTTGTTATTTCTAAGTGAATGAGTATTGGTAGTGTATGATTTTGACGCATATGGCTATAGTATTTAAGTTAATATATGCACAATTCAATATTCATGTGATTGATGTAATGCATCTGATGTGTTGCATGTAGACCTTATATATTAGTCTTGTATAATGGATTACATAGTACCATTATATTGACGAGTTCATTTCTTAGGGCCCAGCTCATCAACGGGCTGTGGCCTTTGTAGGTTAGCTCGTAAACTCATTTCAAGGTCATTCTTATAGTTCAGAGCATAGGTTTATTTGAGATTTTGACTGGTGATTTGAAACAGAAGTTTTTTAGTATTTTCCCTTATAATATTTTATATTTTCGTTCCACTATCATTTTTTTGTAACCACAGTTAGTGTGTTTTATTTGAAAGGTGAGTTAACCTTCCTAACTATTATGCTATTCTAATTTATAATTATATTCTTGAAATTTAAGTAATTAACGTTTAAGCCTGAGCATTTAGTATTAGAATGGTAGAGAAAACTAGTCTGGTACTACGTGTGGCGATAACACCCCATACTTTACTATCTTTCTTCCACTTGTAACTTTTGAAAATGAAAATTTTCATTAGTAAATTTTAGGGGTGTTACAATAGTTTCCCATGATTATATTGATGGAGATGTGTTGACGACCACTAATAGATAAAATATGATCAGTGATAGATGGATCTTTGATTCCTGGTGTTCTTATCATATATGACCCAATCAGAGTTGGTTTTAGAAATTTGAGACAACTTAGGGTGGAGTTGTCTTGGTGGGCAACAATGCTTCTTACAAAGTTGTTAGGATTAGGATGGTGAAGGTGAGGATGCATGATAGTGTGGTTAGGACATTGTTTAGCATGAGACTTATCCCTTAGGTAGCTAAACACCTTATATTTTTGAGTTCCTTGTATTGTAATGGGTGCTAATGCATTACTCAGGATGGTACCTTGAGAGTTACAAAAGGGGCAATGGTGGTGATGAAGGGGAATCGGGTTAGGACACTATATAAGTTAGTAGTTTCCATTATTGTGAGACAACTGCTGTGACATCATTAAGGTTTTCAAACTTGGATGTTATGAGACTTTGGCATATGATACTAGGACACATGAGTGTCAAGCGGCTGATCGAGCTCTCTAAGAGAGGGTTGCTAGATGGAAAAAGTATAAGTACTATAGATTTCTTCGAGTACTGTGTGTTTATCAAGTAGAAGAGGGTTAGCTTTTTGACAGCTAAGCATAGTATAAGAGGGCCTCTTGAGTATATCCATTTAGACTTGTGTGGTTTAGCGAAAGTAGTCTCTAAAGGTAGTTTGTGGTATTTGCTCACATTTATTAATGACTTCTCTAGAAAGGCATGGGTTTATTTCTTAAATTATAAGAATGATTTATTTGCTATTTTCAAACATTAGAAGACCTTGCTAGACAAATAGAGTATGAAGCAAGTGAAGTGTCTTACGATAGATGATAGTCTTGAGTCTGTTGAGCAGAGTTTCACTAACTTCTGCCAATGCCCACTATAGGAAATCTTGTTTTTAACGACCAACAATTTCATTGCTAATGGCTAAATTTTGGTCACTAAAGCTAGTAACGACCAAAAAAATTTATTGGTCGTCAGTGGTTGTTATTGCTCCCTCGTTAATGGCTTTAATGACCAACTGAAATTTCTTGGTCGCTAAAGTAATAAAGATGATATATTATGTTGGTCACTAACATAATAGTGACTATGTATGATGTTGGTCGCTGAAAGTAATAGCGACGTCGCAAAGTTGGTCGCTAAAAGTAATAGCAACAACGTATGATGTCGGTCGCTAAAAACAATAACGACCATTTTTTTATCCTAATTAAAAAAAATATCACACCAATAACAACTAATTTTTTCGTCAATATGAAAATTCATTCATTATTAGCGACATAATTTATTGGTTGCAAATGACATAATTATATATTCAATAATATAACTAGCATTTCAATATTAATCTATAACCCTACACCTGTATGCATATATATATATATATATATATATATATATATATATATATATCCAGTTTAATTTTCTCAAGATCTATACCTGTATGCATGCATATATATCCATTTCAATCTTCTCAAACCCTGTACCTGCATGCATATATATCCATTTTAATCTTCTCAAACCGTATATATACATGTATATATATATATATATCCATACTAACACATGGATATAATTTTCTAAATATCTGTTTATAATTAAACATTTCACTAAATATTCATACAAATAATTTGTATGAAATGTTTGGTACAATAAATATTTGATCAAATATAAATATATTACAAAAGAGCTACAACATGTCGTTGCATTACAAAAATATCATGATTAGCAGCCACTTAAGAATTAATCATTATATTCATCAGACATAATAGACTTGGTAAGTTTGTCAAAATAAATTGGATATGCAACAACAAAAATATAAAAATAATAATTAATATAAGTATCAAATAAACAATGATATATAATATCAAAAGAAAAGAAAAACATTACGCAGAACAATAAAAACAAGAGTATATCATTACTCTTCAACTCAAGATGAAAACTACTTCCAAACTAAGTTGGTAGCATCCACAACGAGCACCATAAACCTTACCCTCCAACCCTATCACATCCAAATAATTCCTCTAAGATACCCAGGGTAATAAATTACTCAAACAATATTGGGTGTAACTAATCAATTGTCAATTATATATGGAAATCTAACAAAATCAATGAATATGGTTCAAATTTGCATCATAACCAAAAAAATTAGCTTTTCATTATTATGAGAAAAAAACTCACCTCTACACAATGCATATTACCACCACCAGTTAGCTTTTCAAAATCAATGACCTTTACAAAAATATATCCACTTAGAACTTAGTGGCATTCATTGTGAATTAAAGATAATCGAGAATTGTAAAGAAAATAGTTGACCTTATGAGAATGTATATTCTATGATGTTAAGGATACCTGGACCATAGAATCCCTTTCTCATTGATGCTACTAGATGCACATTTTAATAATTCAAATATTAGAGCTAAAATAAAGTGTGAACTAAAAAGGCCATTATAAAAATATACATAATTACATGCACATTATTACGAGAAGAAATCTCACCTCTACACAATGAATATTATCACCACCAGTTAGCTTTTCAAAATCAATGACATGTTCAAAAATATATCCACTTGGATGCTGCTAGATACACATTTTAATAATTCAATTGTTAGAGCTAAAACAAAGTATGAAACAAAACTATAAATTGAAAGAACAACTCAATCTAAAAGAGAGTAATGTAAAGAACTAAATATGGAACCCTTAGGAGCAATAATTCAAGTGAAGAAGAGAAACATTAATGGAAATCTACGTGTAACCCTTATGAGCAGCCAATATGTGCCCCAAATCTACTTGACATTAATTTGATTTTGTGTTGTTTGTAAACCTTATTTACCATGGGTGTTAGAGTTGAGTTCTTTTTTTTTTTATGTTGATTGGTAATTTAGTGACATGCATTGTTCTTAGCTAGCAGCCTTTAATTCCTACTTCAGCAGCCTATATTTTTGTCATTATATTTCTACATAATGCTTGTTCTCAAATGCACTCTTTGAAGCAGGAGGTATTTGGTTTGTCTGAGAATATTTTTATGATAGTTGTTCCCCCTAATTATGATTTGAGTGTGTATATTAGATGTGTCATTTCTAGGTCATTCTGAAGTATTTGTTACTACTATACATATTTATAACTTCCTAACCACTAATATTAGCTTATTACTTATAATCTCTCAAAAGTCAGATCTAGTTGTCTTAGGATAGTCCCTATGTTTGTTAATTTTGAAAATTCATCCCTAGGAACCATATGTAGCTGATTTGAATTTAGTTAGATCTAAACTAGCTACTTAAGCTTATTATAAAACTAGTTAGAATCATACTCATAATAATTAACACATTTAACAATTTTAACTAACCTCATGTTCAAGGGCACCTAGCATCCTCTGATGTAGATGGAGAAGCAAGCATGTAATCTACTTCATCGTCTATATTCTCTTCATTTTGCATCAAGAAAAGAAATTGTGCACTTTTCAAAATCTTCTCCATGATAGGTTCCCATTTGTCCATTCTTTCTTTTAGTACTTGATTTTCTTGATTCTTTTTCTCAAGCTCTTTTTTTTTAAGAGCAGCATCCTTTGCCTTGAGATATTCCAAAAGTTTGTTCTTGCATTTGTAAGGGCCTGTAAATATCTCTAGGCTTCACTCCACCACCATAGCCAGGAACATAACCCCTTGTTCGAGTAACCTATGTGCACGTTTAGCCACCTCAACAATGAGTAAGGGAGGGTTCAGTAGCTTGGACCTTAATATTTTGAGCCTTCAAGACAAAGAATGTTATTTAAACAACAAAATATATATAGAATTAATAAAATGAATGATATATAGAAAAAGGTGTACATGGATGTCTCCAGCCTCAGTTGTAGCTATTTCTTCACCCTTTTTATGGCTTTCAAAATAAACGGTGCCATAATTTGGATTTTTCCATCTTTTTCTCCCTAGATAATATAACATTTATCTATAAGGATTAAAAACAAGGCATAAATAGTGTGTTAGAAAACTTTATATCTTGCTCTTCATAGGCAAATATATATAATATATACCATATCATAGGCGATATCTCGATAAGGCTTGCTGCCACTGCTATGAAGACATTTGTTGTCCATCATCAAGTGGTTGTTTGTATTTCTTTGGCTCATTTCTTGTGCATATATATTATATTATATGATAAATATGAGAAGAATAATTAGCAAGGTAATCGAATATATAAAATTTTCTAATCAATTATTCATTAGTGATTTACCACAAACTTTGGACTATGATAGTAACATTTCACCAGCCACTCCCAATCGGATTTTTCCTCAATTGTAGTTGGTTTAAGCCTCAATTGTTCATGAATATCCAATCTTTTAATAGTTCTGTGATTTTTTCCCCTCCAAATATTCCACAAGTCTTTTATGCAATGAAGAGTAAAATTTTTGTAACTCTCCATGTCATCATTGGCGAACTTCTCCTGCAACACAAAAGAAATGAATCCAAAGGAACTTAGAATTAACAAGTCAAAGGAAACTATTATATGAAAAAAGAGAAAAGGTTTGCAGTAGCATAAGTCAAAGTAAATGAAATATCAAAATGAATACTTGAAATTAATTACCGTCATTGTAGCCTATAGGCGGTCCTTGTGTCTTTGTTCAACTATCCCAAGATTGGATTCGAATATGAATTATGTTGCGATCATGAAATAATTTACCTATGTACCTGCTCCACTCATGGCTGTTATCTCCGGCAACACGACCATTAAAAAAAGTTACAGGTAGCTTGTTTCCACTGCTAAATCTTGCCACTTTTTGACACTTATTTCTACCTCGAGGCTTCCAAATCTTTTGAGTAGAATTATTTATTAAAAAAAAGTGACCAAGAATTAAGTAAAATAAAAATAATAAAAAGCTTATTATATCATACCTCCACTTCTAAGCTTCACATGAGAAGACTGGAAGACTTTTTCAGCATTGGCGTGATTATTTCCACCTCAAGCAACAGTTGTTTCGCCTTGCGGAGCAGTATCATCATTGAGTAAGGGTGGAGGGGGGTCCCTTTGAGCTATAGGGACATTAATAGTGTTGGATATGTGTTTAGTGCCTGCTCTTGAAGTTGATGATAATGGGGGAACGTCATTTGTCTTATCAATGGATTAAATGTTACCATCGATTATGGAAGATAGTCGAATTATCTTCAATCCTAGTCTATGCTCATGCCCCTTGCCAATAGCATTCAATTAACCCAGTGATATATACTTAGATTGATCAATCTTTGATTTAACTGGTGACACTATTTCCTTGAAACCTACAACCACACTATTAATATAAATAATTAGATTCTATATAACAACATTTGGTAGAAGATATTGTCCCCTATCTTCATCAACATTATAACACATTTCCAAAATAGAGTACATAAGAAACTACATTAAACACAAAAATTACAAGTTAAAAAAAATACATCTCATTTTGAGAAAATCAAGTTACTAGTAGCAAGTATACAAAAGCACATCACTAAGCACTATTATAAATCTCAAGGATGGTTAAAGTTTATATGCACAAGTCTTCATTCGATTATAATATCTTCACAAGGAACTGCTGATAGATTTTTTAACATAACATGCCAACCCTTGTTAATGTTATCTTCAACATAAAATTGTTGTGATGCTTGAGTTGCTAGAACAAAAGGTTTTGTAGTTTTCTAAATACATCTGCAATCAACACTTGTGAACCCATACTTATGTTCCTTCACTCCCTTAAATTTATCAGCCACATCAAACCAATCACATCAAAACAAGGCTAAGCATTTATTGCCTAAATACTGTAATTCAATAATCTCGGTTAATTGACCGTAGTAATTGATGGATCCACTACCATCATCACCAACCAAAACCTCTCCACTATATCGTGACCTTTTTCTTTCCTTATGAGAGGTAGTGTGGAATCGATATCCATTTATTACATAGCCATAAAAACACGTCACATATTTTGACAGACCACGCGATAATGAGAGTAAGGCTTCTATCTTCTTGCTTTTATCTATTTCATATAAATCTGCAACATAATAAATATAATGTTTATTATAACCTATTATTAAAAACCCAATGGTCTATATGAACTTGCATTACTATATATATTGAATATTGAATAACATGGAAAAATTACTTTTTCATTAAACCACTCAATAAACATGATATTCCATTCATTGGAAGACACTTGTGGTGGATTGTCTTCTTGGCTTTAATATACATTCTACAATAAAAAAATATATTTCATATGTCTAATACATGCCTTTGAAAAAAAATAGATAGAAAGGAAAGAGTTTTTAGGTATGACTTACTCAATAAATAGTTGAACTTCTTCAAAATTGTTAAGAACATGCATATGGGCTTGCTCTAATTCATTTGCATCTAAGTGTCTGGTTCTACTACTTCCTAGCCCTGTTCCCTTGTAATAAAAGGAAGATAATTCTATAGAGACATTCACATCATCATCATAATTTCGATCAATGCGGTTAAACTTAGTCTCTGCTTTATATAAATATCTTGAAAAAAAAATCATGTATTTTTCTACTATATACCCTTCTGCAATAGAACTCTTTGGACGAGCCATGTTACGTATATAAGAATTCAAAGTATACAAATTTCTTTCCACTGGATATATCCAATGATAATGTATAGGTCCACATAACATAGCCTCATATGCCAAATGAACCGGCAAATGTAACATCACATCAAAGAAAGATGGTGGGAAAATCTTCTCTAACTCACAAAGGGTTATTGGAATTTGGGCTTCAAGACACCTCAAATCTTCCATATTCAAATGTTTCAAAATTAATCCTTGAAAAATATAGAAAACTCAAGAAGTGGTTCATACACATCCTTCGGAAGAAGGCCACACAATGCAAGAGGAAGAATATGTTGCAAGAGAATATGATGGTCATGGGTCTTTAATCCAGAAATCTTATTCTCTTTCAAGTTTATACATTATGAAATGTTAGAAGAAAAACCATCTGGAGCCTTCATATGCTTCAAAAAGTTGCAAAACTTATGTTTTCCCTCTCTAGATAGGGTGAAACGAGCATCAGACAGTAATATTTTTATGACCATTTGTGATAGGATGTAACTCCGGCCTAATACCCATTGCTTGCAAATCAAGACTAGATTTATAGTTATCCTTTGTATTATTTGGTGCATTAAGTAATGTTTCAAGTATGCTATCACATATATTTTTTCAATGTCCATTACATCTAGGGTACGTTGTTTCAAGTGGTGCTTCCAATATGGGAGCCCAAAAAATATACTCTTCTTGTTCTAGTTATCTTGCCTCTTCTTATGTGAGACCTTTCCTTTGAAGGTAGGTTCTTTGCTTAATATGATGTCTTTAAGATCTTATACTTGGTGAAAAATCTCTTCACCTGTTACAGGCTTCGGAGGTGTGCCCTTTTCTATAGTACCATCAAATAGCATTTTATCTCTTCTCCATCTATGATTATTTTCCAAGTAGTGCTGATGACCCATGAAGAATTATTTTCCCCCCATTAACTAGTATCAAAGAGTGAGTATCCTTATCAAAAATAGGGAAAGCAAGTTTTTCCTTTGTGCTCCATCCAGACAATATTCCATATGAAGGAAAATCATTGATAGTCCATATAAGAGATGCATGGAGATTGAAATTTTTATGCTTTGATGCATTATATGTCTGGAAACCATTATTCCACAATTCATCTAATTCATTGATTAGAGGCTATAAATATACATCAATAGTATCCCCAGGACCATCAGAACCTAAAATCAACATAAAAGGAAGAAATTTGGATGACATGGATATTAAAGAGAAGAAAACACAAAATGTGATTTTTTAATATCATAATTTAGAATGGCCTATGAAAGTTGAAAGTCAATTGCAAACCTATAATGAGCATGGAAAACAACATACTTGGTTCTTTTATGTACAATGAAGGAGGCAAGTTATATGGAATAAGGGTCATAGACCATATACCATATGATGGTCTTGTATTGTTGAACGGTTGAAAACCATCACTAGCTAGCCCAAGTTTAACATTTCGAGGTTCAAAAGCAAAATCTGGATTGAGCTCATCATGTTTTTTCCATGCCAACCCATCAGTTAGATGCCTCAAATCTCCATCATTATCTTTATCACGATTCCATCTCATTAGAGAGGCCATCTTAATGGACATAAAAAGCATATGAAGTCGAGGTTTTAGTGGAAAGTATTGCGATATCTTAACAGGTATTTTTTTTCCATTTGCTTTTACCTTGTCTTCCCCACTATGCTTGCTATGTTGCCATCTTGAAGCTTTGAAAATTTTACATTTCTCCAGATTACTATCTTCTTTCCAAAATAGCATACAATTGTTCACACATGTATCAATCTTCTCATATGAAAATCCAAGATCTTTAATTGTCTTTTTTGCCTTGTAATAAGAGTCAGGCAAAGTTAAATCTTTAGGCAATAACTCTTCTTTCAACAATTTAAGTAACATTATGAAATAATGATTACTCCATTTGCTAGTACTCTTCACATGAAGCAATTGAGTTAAGGTAGACAATTTAGATCCCTTATAACCCTTGTAAAGAGCTTGTTGGAAGTCATTTAACAACATTTATTTTTTTGCTGCTTCAAAGTTAGGTTCTTCTTCATAGTTTAGGGATCCCATATTTTCTAAATTAGGCTCAAGATTCCGATAATGAGGATACCTATCTTCTAAGAGTTATGCTATCTTATTATTACTATCATCATAATCATCTTCATTCTCATTATTTTGAGGATCCATATTGATGTCAGAATATTCCTCGTGTCCTTCTTCACCATGATGAAACCATAAAGTATAATCTCTCATAATCCTAAAGGTCATCAAGTGTGCTTCTACAGTATCACAAGTTCTAGAATCAGTGTTAACACAATTGATACACATACATCTAATTAAATTTGTATTGATTTTTTGAAATGAGTAGTTCAAGAATTCTTCAACCTCGTTAAAATATGCTGGATCATAAAAACGATCATCAACAAGGCCAATCCGTTCCTTATTGGGTCTAAAGGAAAAAAGGGTATAAACATAACAATTAGAAAACAATTGCCAAGTAGATAAAACATACACACTATCATTTTGAAGAATACTTGACAAGAATTATAAAATATAACACCAAGCATCATTAATAAAGTATTAATGAAAGAAATAGAAAGTATAAATGCACACCAATTATATCATATTTTGTTTCTTGTTAAAAATAATAATGTCAATGTTGATCATCATCATATTCTTTATCTAATTTTATCAACTTGAATGATTATAAAATTCTTAAATGAATTAAAATAGAAAATAATCTAAGGATATAAAAAAGAGATTATATAACAATATAAAGTAATGAAGAAAACCTTTAGCACCACCATCTATCAAAACACTTCCTAATATTTTACTTTTAAGATAACATATATCGTATACTCAATTGATTAAAACAATAAACAAAAGATTCAATTTAACATAAATAGGGTTTTTTAACCCGGACTGAAAATCCGGTCAAATCATGCTAAAATATTTAAATAGACATGTTAAAAATGAAATTAAACATAATCTAATGCAAATTATATAATCAATTGAATAAAATAACTCGATTATAGAATCCAATTTAAATCTGCAAGAATTTTGACCTAAGAATCCAATTTTGATTACTTTCACACAAAAATTTTAAATTGATAGTTTTAACATGAAATTAGATACATTTTAAAGCATATTGTAAATTCAATTGATCTAAAATAGCTTAATCAGATAAAATAGACAAATTTGGATATAGCCGGGTCACAAATCTAATTTTCACAAATCAACCATAACCAATACAGTTAACCATTCCAAATCCCTCTTATAACTTACACATATATAATTAAAGAACTAAATTATCTTATCTTAAGCTAATTCATTTAAAATTAATCAAAATAGAAGTTAGGGCTTGAGTATTTATACCAAAGAAATTGCTACAAAATTGGAGGGAGTGAGGGGTGCGGGAGCTTCGCTGATGGTCAAGGACCACTAGTAGGTGATGAGCGACACTAGTGGCTGATGGGCGATGGCGCGCCACGTCTATCCTCTTGCATTGCTGGCTACTGCTATTGTTGCTCCATTGGAGGATGATGATGATGAGCTAGAGAAGGTGTGGTGGTGTGATCGAGTGAGGGTGGCTGGTGTGGTGATGTGGCCTAGGTTGAGGGTTCAGAGTAGGAGGAAGCTTGGGTCGGGGTTGGGCCAATGCTGCGTATATTGGCCAAAAATTAGAATGATATAAGGGTTAGGGTAGTAGGTGCACAGAAGAGAATTTTTTTTTAAATATAAATTTTAAGGAGTTGAGAGGTTTAAGTTTTTTTTATTACATTTTATTTGTTTGTATTTTAGATATTTGAAAAAAATTATTATAAAACATATATATATATATATATATGTATGTATGTATATATGGAACTTAAATATTTTTAGCGACCAATAAATTAATGATTAATGACCAAAATTTATATTAGTTGCAATGGATATACCAATAAAAAAAACTTTTGATAGTGGTCGTTAATAATATATCAATAATGATAAAAAAATTGGTCGCTAAACTAGTCGTTAATGCACCAATTTGTTTTAATGGCCATGGGATAGCCTAATACCACACCTATGTTGAGAGACCACATTATAATTGGGTTGTTGAGAGGATGAAAAGAATCCTATTAGAGAAGGCTCTATGTATATTATCATAGGGAGGGCTAGGTAGAGAGTTTTGGGCTGAGGCAATTCACATGGCAGCATACCTAGTGAACCGGTTACTAAATCTATCCATAGAGTTGAAGACACTCGAGGTTTTATGGTTTGTTAAGCCAGCTAGTTACTTTGATTTTTCATATCTTTGGTTTTCCTTATTATGCTTATATGAATTATGGTAAACTTAAGCATAAAGCCAAGAAGTGTATATTTCTTGGCTTTACATCTAGAGTTATAGGGGTACTGTTTATGAGACTCAACTATATCAAAGTTCTTAACTAGAAAAAATGTTACCTTCAATGAGTCTATGCTCGTCTAGAAGATTGAGTCTTATGATGATGTATTTAAAGAGGTAGAGAAGGATAGTACTTTGGACTAGGTGGATATTAATTTTAACTTAGATGGTAGAGACCCTTTTGATAGATCCTTTATTCTTGAAGTGTGTGGATCCAAGTAGGGCATTGCTCAAGGTAAAGGATGCAAGATTTTTAAGCCTCCATTTAGTTATGGTTTTGAAGAATTGGGTGGTTATGCTTTATCTAGTGCAAATAATAT
This sequence comes from Tamarix chinensis, assembly GCA_030549775.1. Lineage (NCBI taxonomy): Eukaryota > Viridiplantae > Streptophyta > Magnoliopsida > Caryophyllales > Tamaricaceae > Tamarix > Tamarix chinensis. The sequence goes on along the minus strand of CM060173.1, from coordinate 22,162,099 downwards.
TATAGATGTGCATAAGCTAACGTCATTCTTAAAAGCTATTAAGTGTATTGATTCTATTGAGTTGTGTGTTGCTATGAATGAGGAGATGGAGCCCTCATTAAGGAATCATACATGGGAACTTATGAAGGGACCCAAGAAGAAAAAGATTGATCATTACATGTAGGTGCACAAGTTCAAATAGGGAGCTTCAGGGGTCAAGAGATCAAGGTACAAGAATTGTTTAGTTGCATGTGGATTCATTCAGATTCTAGGCGTGGACTATAACAAGGTATTTTCTCTTATGGTTTGACATACTTCTATTCATACCTTGCTTGCTCTTGTGACTAGATATGATCTTGAGTTGGAGTAGTCAGATGTTAAAATTGCATTTTTGCATGGTGAGCTTGAGGAGGAGATTTATATGTGACAACCTGATGGGTTTATGGTTGAGGGGATGTGTGATCATGTGTGCCTATTGAGGAGGTCACTGTATGGTCTTAAGTAGTCTCTTAGATAGTGGCATAAATGATTTGATCAGTTTATGCTTGATTATGGTTTCTTCACGGGTAAGTATGATGAATGTGTGTACTTGAAGGAGATGGAGCGTGGCTATATTGTCTATCTTTTGCTATATGTTGATGACATGCTTGTTGTAACAAAATATAAGTATAATGTTGATAAGGTGATGGCAATGCTAAAGAGTGGGTTTGAGATGAAGGATCTTGGAACTTCGAAGAGGATCATTGACATGGATATCATTAGCAAATGTGAGTAGAAGCTTTTGCACTTATCATAAGATTTCTATGTGAACAAGGTGTTGGAGAGGATTCATATGATGGATGCCAAGATGATACACGCTCCATTAGCTACTCACTTCAGATTGTCCACTTTAGATGTTCCAAAATCCAAATAGGAAGAGAATTTCATGGCGTTCATTCCATATTTGAATGTTGTTGGTTATATCTTGTACACTATGGTGTGTACCCCACTTGATATCACTCAAGTTGTTTGTATTATGAGTCAATACATGGCAAATCTAGATAAGGCTCACTAGTAAGTAATGAAGTGGATCCTCAGGTACTTAAAGGGAACGACATAAGCTTGCATTGAGTATGGGAGATCAATTAATTCATTGGTTGGGTTCGTGGACTCTGATTATGGTGGAGACCTTGATAAAAGGAGATCCACTAGTGGTTATATTTTTGTCTTAGTAGTTCAGCTATTAGCTGGAGGTCTTCTTAGGAAAAGATGATAACCTTGTCCATTACTAAGGTAGAGTATATGGCTATGCCATAGAATTTCCAAGAATCCGTGTGGCTTGGTAGTTTATTATAAGAGTTGGGGTTTGGTTATGGTGCTCTAGTTATTCATGGTGATAGCCAGAGTGCTATTTATTTACCAAAGAATCAAAATTTTTGCATCAATGAACAAAGAACATTGACATCAAGCATCAATTTTTCTAGCTATTGTTGCTATAGGCAATGTTGTGTTGGAGAAAGTGGGTACATTATATAATTTGAATGATATGCTAATGAAGCCACTAACCATGGATAAGTTTAAGTGTTTCTCGAACTTGAATGGTATTCATAGGCCATGAGGATTTTTGTTGGGCTAGGGGTTTTTTGTAGAGGCATTTACATGTCATGCGTCACAAATATTATATCAAGGTGAATAATTGCGAGCTTTGACTAGTTATTTGATGCACAACATAACATTATGTTGGTTTGTGTAGGTAGTGGAGAAGTTTGGAGTTAATATTTGGGATCTGTGAGAAACATGGGGGTTCCGTGTTTATTAACCCAAACCATTTTTTCTCACAAAATATTTTGATATATTTTTAGGAAAAAAGATAAGAGTAAGAAAATTAATATGGGTGTCTCATGTTTCCTAAACACAGGCCATGTTTTTTATTGATTTCTAAATCTTGTTGTTTTACCCTATAGTATTTTTTCTATTATAAAAGAGATATGAGAGAACATTAGCTGTTAAGTTTTGTGTCTCATCTTCTTCCTTCATCTCCTTATAAATCTCCATTGTTAGATAAATATATTTTGTATAATTTGTTCGATGATTGATTGAATCATCTTATAATTACACAAGAGTATGAGTAAAGATCTCTAATTTCTCCTCAATTGTTTATACTCTTGTTATTTCTAGTTTTTAGTTTGGATCCTTTTCAATCCACGCTATTCCTTAATAATTTTGAATGCAGTTTTTCATTCATCACCATCGTTCATTCTTATTTGACTCTTTAGGTCAATTTTAGAAGACAAGCATTCAACATTTAAACAATTAAGCATATCATCAAGTCTAGGTATATGGTACCTACATTTTTTAGTAATGTTGTTGATTACTCTACTATCAACACACATTCTCATGGTTCAGTATTTCTTTGGCACAAGCAAGGTAGGTTTGGAACAAGGGCTAATTGATTCCCTTATTAAACCCTTAAATAATAATTCATCTACTAGCCTTTGCAACCCTAAGGCTTCTTTAGGGTTGCACCTACAAGTCGCCTTCTTAGGGAGTATAGTATTGGTTAAAATGTTTGTTTGGTGCTGTATGAATCTAATGGGGATAATACATAGGGTATATTATTAGAGAATACATCATCAAACTCCTCTAAAATTCCCTAATCCGTGGTTTATTACAGACCCTCCCCTCATTATTCTTTAGTAACAACAAAAAGTAGACTACTTTCCCTTTTACTAAGGCCTTATCTAGACAATTTTCACCTCTGAGTAAGGAGTTTTTACAACTCATATCAACATGACTCTACTGAGTAAACAGAGGGGTGAGAACAATCTTCTTATTGGTAAACTTCAAGTAATAAGTGTCCTTCTATCAAATTGCCATGGCCTTCCCAAAATCAAATGACAAGCATCTATTGGAACTAAATCATACACCACCTAATCATGATAGGTCTTCCTAATAAAGAATTTCACCTTCACTTACTTTCTTACCTCCAACATGTTGCCATCATTAAGCCATTGTAGCTTATATGTTTTGTCACATTTTGTAGTAGGAAGACTTAGCTTCTCTACTAAGGTGTAAGAAGAAATATTAGCACAACTCCCTCCATTTACCATAAGAGAGTATATTTTCCCAAGTATGGTGTAAGTGGTTTGAAAAATATTTTATCTTTGGGAAACATCACATTTGACCTCCTTAAGGTGCAACAACCTTGTAATAATTAAAGATTCTCCTACATCCGGTGGTGCAAACTCCTCTTCTCCATTAATGGTTAGACTTCTTCCTCTTTGTCACTTCCTCCTCTTGATTAGCTTCCTCTAAATCTACCATGGTCATTACCCTCTTATTAGGGAATTCATTTTGATAGTGTTCCAATGACACTCTTGGTTCTACTCTTAACAACCACTCCTTTACTCCTCACATCTTTTGTCAAAGGTGTGGAAGGAGCTTTGAATGGCACAGGAACTTCCCTTGATGTGCTATCTCCCTTGTTTGGACCTCCATACCTCACAAACATATTCTACTTTTTGTGTTTTTTGACCTTGATAGCTAGATGATAAAGCTCATCTAAGGTATAATACCTATGCATCTCCACCTTCCTAGCTATGTATTGTCTAAGATCACTAAAGAAACAAGATAGAGTGTATTCCTCTAGCTCATCCAACCTGAACCTCATAGAGAGCTTTTTTAACTCTCTAATGTATTCCTCTACACTCAACTCTCCTTATTTCAAATAGGATAAAGTCTTGAGTGAAATAAGGAGGAAGGAATCTCTCATTCATCATTTTCTTCATTTTCAACCAAGATTTAACTTTTAAATTTTCTTTTTTTTTGTCCACTTATGAACTAAATTCTCCTACCTAAGGAGGCATTTAATTTGAGCTTAATAACCTCCAACTTAATGGTTTTGGTGTCGAAATAACCCTTGGCCTCAAATAACCTACTACACCTAAACTCCCACTATAGAAATTCTTTTGAATTGTGATTGCCTTCAAACTCTAGGACCTCAGCCCTAATATCATAAAATATTTCTTCTTCTTCTTCTTCTTATTCTTCTTCTTCTTCTTCTTCTTCTTCTTCTTCTTCTTCTTCTTCTTCTTCTTCTTCTTCTTCTTCTTCTTCTTCTTCTTCTTCTTCTTCTTCTTCTTCTTCTTCTTCTTCTTCTTCTTCTTCTTCTTCTTCTTCTTCTTCTTCTTCTTCTTCTTCTTCTTCTTCTTCTTCTTATTCTTCTTCTTCTTATTTATTCTCCTTGGATTCATAGATGACTCACTTGAGGATGATTCCTCTCCGTCCTCAATACCAATATGTGTAACATATCCAAATGACTCACAAAATTAGGGGGGTGGGTTTTGATGATCTCAAGTCACATTAGGGAATAATGTTTCCAATATAGCAAGTACTCTTCTGATATCATTTTGAAGAGAATCAATGGCTCTATCCTTTCTTATTTTTTTTATTTCCTTAAGGCTCAACCCTCATGGTAAAGGAAAGTCTCCCATTGAATGTTAAGAAAGTTAAGGAGAGAAAAGGCTTCAACTATAGGAAGAAAAAAAATGGGATAGGTTTTGAGAAAAGAAGGGGGTGGTTAGCTTAGAAATTTGTGTGTGTGTGTATGGTTTAGAAAAAGTTGATGATAAGACAAAGATAATACTTAAATTTATACAACCTAAACTTTGATACCAAGTTGATGTATATGATATCCAACTTGGGTCTTGCTAGGTGTTGGTATTCCAAGAAATCTTAGAAAAAAAAAGAAAAGAAAAGAGATAAATGGGGGAGATTTGAGAGGATATTTCTTGGTAACCCCTTGAATAAATACTTGTAAGAATCACCTAAGGTATAAACTCTTACGATAAATCTTGAAAGATTTTTGTAAGATCTTCAAGCTCTTATACCTAGAGAATGAAGGGAGAAGGCTCTCAATTATGAGAGAATACAATGTAGAGAAAAGGTAAGTTGTTCGTTAATTTTATCCTTGACACTTATACATGAAGTGTAGAATTAAAGGTTACAACTTAGCCAACTAAGACATATGATTAGAGCTCAAAAAAAGAAGATAATTTACCTAAGTTCTAGCTCATGTGTTTCGATAATAGGGGTAGAAGTTTTGTAGATTGTTGAATTCCCCTCCCCCATTAGCACATGATGTAATTCATATAACGACCATAATACTCAAAAGGAAAGAGAAAAAGGTACTTTTAATCTTGTAAGTAACAAAAGAAGTGAGGAATATATTCTAACATTCATCATTCTCCCCCAAATCTTCATCATTCTTCACAAGTGCTTAAAGTGACTTAGCATCTAACATGAGAAGGACTTGCAGCTGATTTGTGTGGCTTCCAAGGGTGAATATGGGATGAATTTTTTATACATTTTTAGGGCTAAAAATATTATGGAAAATGGGTAAAAATATGGGGGAAATCTTGGGAAGAAATGTGGCCTTAGATGTCTTAGTTTTGGTTGGTTTGTTGGCGATACAAAGGAGGTGGGTGGAAAGTTTGCATGGATTGCATATCTTGTATGGGTTGCATGGCTTTCATGGCTAGGTTTTCCCAGATAATTAATTTGTCAAAGTAAAAATAGTTGTTTGGCTCTCAAACTTTGAAAATTTAATGATGAGATTATGATCATCAAATGAGGATGCTCCTACACTTGTGCACACATCCCCATCACTTATTAAACTTTGAGGGATGTCCAAAAAGAGTTGAAGGATAGGGTGTGGGATAACACTATGGTATGATTTTAATGTTATAAATAGGTATGAATTTTTATTATTATCACCATATGATAATATAATTATATGCATACTAACTATTTAATTTTGTTTATTATTGTGGCAAGGATTTAATGTTGGACAACACATAAGAAACTTATTATGAGTCTAGTTGTAAAGTCCTCAACATATTAGACATATTAGATGGATAAAAACCATATTTATGTAGCTAATGGTACTATTATGTCCACACTCAAAGATATCTATAGTGATGTGATCACTCTCGACTAATGGAGGAAGTTCTTTTTATGGAGGACTTTATAGGAATATAAAGTACATAAAAAACATATTATGATTAACTTATCTTACAATTCAAGCTAACATAGTCTATCTATTCAATGTGATAGGAAAATAGCACCAAAAATAGAGCTAATGTAGAGAATAATAATTTAATCTCACAAGATAGTGTGTAGGGGAAACAAGGTAGCAAGAGAAGCCTTGGTATGAATACGTACAATACACACACATCTCTATGCCATTATTTTACGATGTAATATTATTAGTAAGTATTTTTACTTGATGAAATAGGAGTAACAACTGATGGAGCAAAGAAGAGATAACCAATACCCTCTATGTACCCCTAGAGTGAGTTGATGTTTTGATATATGCTAAGGTAAATAATGGAAACCCTGCCAACAAACTAACTCAACATATAGTTGAAAAAAGTTGTAAGGAGCAAAATATTCTATTTATTTGGTTTAATATGTATACTTATCCCTAAATATTTTCCTTACCTTAAATAGGAGGGTTTGATAAAGGACTATTTAGCCAATGCTTTTGACAGAGAAGGTATTAATGACCTTTTGACACATATATTCAACACTCAAGAGCATGGTGGCTGATGTACGATATATAACTATGGGATCAACCTATCTAAGTTATATGAAGGCCCCCTAACTTTTTCCCTTCAAAGGATAAATTCGAACAGATGGAGAAAGAAGTGGCAGTGTTAAGGGGTCTAACAGAGGGATTCCTTAGGAGATTAGATAGAATTTCATCATATTCACAATGTCCAGTTCAAAACTCCACATCTAATATTCCTAGACCCTTTCTAGAAATTAATAAGGTAATATACTACATTATATTCTATGTAATTGAATGTATTTTTCTTACTATTAACTTGAATATTTTGACTATTAATTATATGGTCAGTATCCTTATGACTTGTGAGTCTTGACTAGGTATTTGATCACAATATAAAATTGTGTTGGTTTATACATTTGTAGGAGAAGTTTAGTGCAGTATGGAGAATTATGTGAGAAATACAAGGGTCTAGTGTTAATAAACAAGGTTCATGTTTCTTAGATAAATCTTTGATGTGTTTTGGGTAAAATTGATGAGCAAGGAAATAAACATAGGGATCCAGTGTTTCCTAACCATGTGCCATATTTTATCTTTATTTCTGAAATGCTCTATTTTACTCCTTAAGGTTTTTTCTTCTATAAAAGGATAAGTATGAAATCCTAGTTGTTGAGAGTCACGCATCCCAACTTCTTCTTCTTCTCCATAAAATCATCGATTCAAAGAGAATTATATATTTGTGTGAATGAATGATTGATTAGTTTAATCATACTATAATTACATAAGAGTACGAATAAAGAAATGTATTTTTTTATTAATTGTTCTTTTCTGTGTTTGAAACCTCGATTGTGCATATTATTGTTAATTTTGATTTGTTTTGAAACTCTTTAAATCCTTGCTAATTCCACAACAATTTGGTATTAGAGTTGTGTTGTTGAAGAGATCTAGTTATCGGTATAGGTATAAGATTCAATATTGAGAATTTTAATTTATACATTAATTTTGGATTATGGAAATTTAAGATGCGAGCGATTCTAATTCATAATGGATTGGAAAAAGATTCATAACGGATATGAGATTTAAAGAATTTGAACTAAAGGCCCTCTCTACCATACAATTATGTTCATAGAACAAGATTTTGCGGGAAGAAGCAAAGGAATCAACAATGACTACCTTATGGTTGAAGCTTAAGTCATTGTATATAACAAAATCAATAGCAAATTGGCTACTATTGAATATTCAACTTCATGACCTTAAATTAGGTAAGTGCCAATCTTTAAAAATTAACTTGGATGAATTTGACTCTATAGTTATGGATTTACATAATATAGATGTAAAATTAGACAATGAAGATTTAGTTATTATATTGTTAAGTTCTTTGTTTGTAAGTTTTAAGCATTTTTGTGAGACTATTTTATATGGGAAGGATGAGTTAGTCTTTAAGGATGTAAAATTGCTCTACTACAATAGGAGTTGATTGATAATCAATTGACTGATAGTGATACTTTCATTGTATGCTGTCGCTATTATTTTAGCGACCAACATTTTATGCCATCATTATTGCTTTAGTGACCAAAAAATTTTGGTTGGTCGTTAAAGCCTTTAGCGAGGGAGCAATAACGACCAACAATTTTTTTGGTCATTATTGACATTAGCGACAAAAATTTGGCCATTAACGACGAAAATTTTTAGTCAATAAAATCCTACTTTTCTTTAGTGTTAGTACCAAAACGGACCTAGTTCAATCCTAGAAAAAAGGATTACTCGCTCATATTTTCAAGGAAAATAAAGGAAATAAATTGCATAATAAACATAATGATAGTATAAAATTACAAAGAAGAGAAATTAGATTGAATTAATCGTAAATAGCAGGAGAATAAAGTCGATTCTGATTTGCTCATACGCGAATTTGCACTTGAATTTTCAGAAAATCGAACTAATGAAAACAACCAAAATTACATGAGGTTTATTCTTGGGAAAAAGAGAGGAAATGTGCTCTAAAATATACCCTAAAAATTCCTAAGAATTATCTAAAGAACGCCTTAAATACTCCCCACCATGCAAGTCATGGCACGCATGACAGAACATGGAATAACCGTTGTTGCACATCTGTGCAGCATTCTTACTCTCGAATAGGGGAAAATTCGGACGTCGCATGGCCATGTAGTTTGTGCATAGCCTAGTTGTGCGATGTCTGTGGCTTTGACTCTTTCAATAAAATTCCGCACGGCCGTGCAAGATATGCACAACCTGGTCGTGCTATATATTTTGCTTCAAATAGGCATGCATAAGTGCCGCATGGCTTTGCAACTAGGTGTGCAACCGGTTGTTCCATAAACATGTTTGATTGATTTATCATCTTTCAACACCTTTCATGCTAGTTTTTTTGCTTTGAAAACATGCAATACTTTATTAGATTTGTGTGTTCTTATACAGTTCGTGAAAAAAAAATAAAGAGAGTAGAAGTGCGAATAATAGACTAGAACCATAGCAGAATAAATAATAGAGACTAAATGAAGTATTAAAATGAAGGTAGAGGAAGGAGAAAATAGAGAAAATATTCACTTTATCACTATATGAAATAATTGGAGTGAAAATGATGGGTTTATGGCTAATAAAGGAGGGGAAAGGTATTAAGTGTGAATAGTAAAATCTAGGGGTGTAGTAATGATCACATGTGCAAAAATTTGGAGATTGATACTGAGAATTGAATATAAAGTTAATGTTGGCATCTTGGGTATGCATACAAATTTAGTTAGTCATATAAGCTCTAGGGAAGGATTTATGACTAAAATGTGAAATTAGGATTTTAGAATAAGGCTAAATAATAACCATAGTGGTAGGTTATTATCACATGTGTAAGATTAGGAAGTTGGACCGCAATCTTAGGATATGATGTTGAAAATAAAATTTTAGGAATTTATATTATATGTGGTATCCATATGGAGTATAAGGAAATTTTTGTGACTAAATGGTGGAATTAGAGTTTTATAGGACACATGAATAATAACTCTAGGGGTAGCACTACAAGAAAAGAAATTTTGTGTAATGCATTTTAACCACGACTTTAAATTTTCGTTGCTAAAAAAATATTTTTTTCAACAATATATAACTTTCTTGGCAAAAGCTTGTTGCCGTAAATGCCACATTTTTTTGCAACCATAACATATCGTTGCTATAAAAAATACTTTTACTGCCATAACAATTGTTCATTGCAAAAAAATAGATAACTTTTGCAACGATAATTTAGTTGTGAAAATTTGTATTTTGTAACAACCTGTCAAGTCATCACTAAAACTATTACAAGGGTAGAGGGTGTTTCATAGACTTTATTTATCATCAAGAGATATTGTTGTTGGTAAAAAATATTACTTTTTTGCTACAACAATTTTGTTGTGAACGTTTATTTTTGCAACAAATTAATTTTTGTCATGGCTCAAATATTTTAAAGTTATTTTTTATTTTTAGAATTTAAAACATTATTAAGCTAAAAAAATTTAAAAAAATAAATGATGCAAATTTTTTATTTAAGAAAAATAATATTAGCAAAAAAAATAAATTTAGAAGAATCATAAAAAATATTACACTATTTTTATCCAATTAAATTTAATTAAGAAACAAATAAAATTCTTTGAAAAGATTAAAATAAAATTAAATTTCTTATGTAGCAACTAATTTTACAAATTGTTGCAAAAAATATTTTTAAAAATGTCAATATAACTTTAGCAATGGATATATTAAATTGTGGTGGAAAATAATTTTTAATGTTCAAACTCTACTAACTTTCGTAACAGAACTGATCAACTGTGGCTAAAAATAATTTTCTAAATTTCAAATTAACTTTTGCAATGGATAAAATCATTACAAAAAATTAAGGGCAATAATGTTTTCACCAACTTCAAAATAACTTTAGCAACAAATTTATTAATTATGGCTGAAGGTATGATTGAAAATTTTTAATATATTTTTAGCAACGGATTTATTATATTATGGCCGAAACTAGTTTTATAAAGTTCAAACTGTACTAAGTTTGGCAACGATTCTGATTAATTGTGACGAGAAATAATTTACTAAATTTTTAGTTAACTTTTGTAATGGATAAAATTGTTACCAAAAATCTGAGTTGGGCAAAAAAAATTAAGCGGGACTTTTCAGCGGTAAGAAACGACAACAAAAGTAAGAAATATTTCCTAATAATCCCAACTATACTAGCAACTCGATGTCCCATTGTTTCTGGTAACTTGCGACCGACAGCTGAGCAGAAATTCATCCGCCTGGCCATGCAAGCAACTCTGCCTGCTTCCAACAGAGCAATGGATGATGATTGGCCGTGTCCGGTGGTGATTCTGACGACGGGCGTTGGGCTTCGAGTACCTTCGACGCCTGACTCTGTCATCAAGCACATCGAGTAAGATGGAGCAATAAGGGGCTTTTTTTGCTACAAAACTGAGGATAATTGACAAGGTTAAGCCTTGTTGGAAGCATAATTCCTTCCTTATTTGAAATGTTTGTTGGATTTATTAGTCCAATTTCAAAATTAGGTTTAGATTGAATACGCATGACGGTCAGGTTTAAATTTCTTTCAGTGAATAGATCGGTAATTGTTGGGAAATTGTGGTATAATAATAGTTTTTGACTGTGAATCAGATATAGTTGTGAAATGAATATTAATGATTTTTAAGATAGGTATTTACCATATTAGATTGTCCTTGACCTCGTATGCTCCCTATGTTTAGTAATTTCTTGAGGGTTTCATCGCTAGTTAGAGTTTGAGTATAATGATGATAAGCTTGTATTGGGCACTAATATACTTTTGGAATTAGAAAAAGTAAGAAGAAAACTTTGGATGATATGTAGGAGTTACAATTGTATAATGAGATAGACATATAATGGAAGAATTTGTAAGTTTGGGATTGAATATGCATAAGTAAATTGTTTATTGAGGATTTAGTTGTATTAAATTTTGATGATATTTAAGGAGACATAACTACTAAAGATTTTTTTTGTTAATGTTGATTTTGTATTAATGAAAATAAAAAAGAAGTTGGAGGATGGTTAATTGAGGAAGTGACATTTATCGCAATGAGTTTGTTGTTTAGAGAAGTACTAGTTATTATCTTATATTATGTTCAAGATTCTTCCTATTGTTTATTATTGGATTGCTTCTATCTATTAAGGTGGATAAAGCTAACCTTTACTTGTTGGCATTAATAAATAATTAATTCATTTGTATAAGGGGCAATGATTTCAAAGGTTTGATATTTATATAGTTCTTTGGAAGACTTATGGTAGTTAGATTGACAATAAGTTGGAATCATTAGTTACTTTATGGTGTCACTAATAGTTAACCACATTGAGACATTTTGGACCATTAAATTTTATCTATTTTGTAGATGGTTCTCATATATTATATTGAACTTTTAATGTATTGTGTTGTGTTATTTTTCTAGGATTTTCTTTCCCATCTTTGTGTTTGTATGTTCTTTAGAAACCTTAACCAATTGTTTCTATTATATCGTTAAGCTTTTAGTTATCTACTTATTTCTTTCCATCTTGTGTAATCGTAATAGTCATAAAAGCTTCATTTTGAAAGAATCTTGATTTATTGTTTTGGATTAAAATTTGGTTTTTATCCCTACTTTACCCAACTTTGGGCCAAAGTTCCTTTTTAAAAGGGTAGTGATGAAATATCACATTTCTTAAAACCAAAACTTGTATAAGATCTTTTGTATTTAAAATAAAATATTAATAATTTGAATATTTTATTACATATTTTATCAAAATTAAAATCCTTTCTTAAATGTTTACTTATATGTGAGATCTTCTACGCCAATTTTAACTATCAAGCATATTCTAAATCATGTTGTTTTTTGTTTTTCGAATCCTTGGCTTTTTTTGAGTCTTCTAAGCCATTACAAAATTTTATTTGGAGATCACTAGATAAAATTTATATTTATGACCCGATTAGTCATATTATAATATTTGAAGCACTGACACAAACCTTTAACTATGCAGTATTTACAAAACTTTCGTGATCAATACACTAAAGTGTTACTGAGTTTCAAATCATTTTCAAATATTCTTTAATTAATTTTATAAATATTCAGACTTAGTTATATATTTTTGGATGTGTATATGTTGTGAAATTTGATTTTTATTCATCAAACCTATCTTAAAATTTATGAAACATCAACTCAACCTTCCATGTGTCAATTTTCCCAAACTAAATTCTTAGATTTGCTCTAGGTTGTTAAAATTCTTAGCTATACATGCAAAAAATATCAAATTTTATAAGTTACCAAAATACCCATAATACATTATCTATTGTAGTATACAATAATTTTGGCATTATAATACTGATGATGTTTTTAATTTTCAATATTCTTATAGGCTTCTCTTATCAAAGAAGGCAAACTAGATATATCTATTTTGACAACTACAGGTATTTTATCTTCTATTCCTTATTTTTTTCATTCATATGATTACTCTATAGTTTTTCATTTGGTTTTGTATAGTTTACATGAAGAAAGTAATAGAGGAAATTTTTTAAGTTATGATAATTTTTCTATTAATTGCCATTCTATATATCATCCAAAATTGTTTAACTTTTTATGGAAATAAAAATTAGGTTATGCCAATGGATAAAGAATGGATGAAATTGAATCGAGTGTCACCTCAATATTTGGAAGGGATTGATCATTTTCTAGATTTTTCTTTTAGCATGTCACATTCAGATGAACAGTTAGAATTTGAAAGAATGATTAGTTGTCCATGTAATAAGTGTGCAAATGTGCATTTCAAAAATAGAACTGAAGTTTGCTTTCATTTGTTGAAGAATAGAATTCTACAAAGCTATGTTGTGTGGGATAACCATGGTGAGGTGTTTAATGTCTCTTCATCGGACCATGAGACTTCTATTTATCATGATGACATACTATAGATGTTAGAAGTTGGTTGTAGTGTGACTGGGATGGATTTTTTAGAGACTGATGGTAGAAATGAACATAACTTCACCTCGGAAGAACCTACCGGCGAAACAGCTCAATTCTATCGCCTCTTGAAGGAGTATAAAGAGCATTTGACTTTGGATGGCTTTAGAGTTTCAAAGTTAGGGTATCTTATGAAGTTGCTACATCTTAAATATATGAACCATTGGAGCGATAGCTCCTTTATTGAAATGTTGAAGCTTCAAAATGGAACATTAGGTTGTAATCTTCCCAATTCCTATGATGAGTGTCATAGGATCATCCATGATTTAGGCCTAGATTGTATAAAAATTCATGCATGTCCAAATGATTGTCCACAATGTCATACCAAGGTGGAAGATAGATGGCAAAAGGGTTCCCCATAAAATTTTACGATATTTTCCTATAAAGCGTAGAATGAAAAGGTTATTTATGGAAGCTGTGATAGCAAAGGATATGCATTGGCATAAAGAAGATAGGGTTGATGGTGGGATAATGTGCCATCCAGTGGACTCTCAAGCATGGAATTGTTTTGATGAGGAGTTTCCATCATTTGCAAAAGATCCTCGTAGTGTGAGACTTGGGTTAGCTACAGATGATTTCCAACCATTTAATAATTTTGGGGGATCATCTCATAGCATTTGGCCGGTCATTTTGGTTCCATATAATTTACCACCATGGATGTGTATGAAATCTCCTTATCTTATATTATCTTTGTTGATTGATGGTCCTAATTTTCCAGGAATGAATCTTGATGTCTATTTGCAACCCTTGGTAGAAGAGTTGAAAGAATTATGGAAATTTGGTGCTGACACATATCATGCCCATGCTAAACAAAACTTTATTATGCGTACATCGATACTATGAACTATTAGTGATTTTCCAGCTTATGCAGACCTGTCTGGTTGGAGCACTAGTGGATTTTTTTCTTGTCCATGTTGTCACAGGGAAGCTGGATCGCATTCAATAGCAGATAAGATATGTTACATGAGGCATAGACGTTGGTTGCCAATGGATCATAAATGGAGACAATTACCTACTGCCTTTGACAAAACAAAGGAAAAGGGTACAATTCCTATCTCATTATCTGGTGATGATGTTTTGAGGCAGTGTAGTCAGTTTACCCAGGTACCATTTGGAAAGATAGTTACAAAGAGGAAGTGGGATGATACAAATAGCTTATATGGGTGGAGGAAGAAGAGCATATTTTTTGAGTTAACCTTATTGGCACAAGCTAAAATTACGTCATAGCTTAGATGTGATGCACATTGAAAAAAATATTTCTCAGAATATTATAGGGACATTGATGGATATCAAAGATAAGACTAAGGATAACTTGAAGGCTCGATTAGATTTAGTTTCCATGGGTATAACGGAAGATCTTCATCTAATTGTTGAAGAGGATAGGGTAAGAGTACCTATAGCATTCTATACATTGAGGGGTGATGAAAAAACTGCATTTTTTGAGATGTTTCAAAAGTTGAAGACCCCCAATGGCTATTATTCAAATCTCTCCCATTGTGTGAAAGATAATGGCCAGAAGATCTCCTGTATGAAGAGTCATGATCATAACATCTTTATTGAGCAACTTCTTGCCAAACATGTTTATGAACTGTTAATTGAATTGAGTTTCTTCTTTAGGAAATTGTGCTCAAAGATTGAGCATGAAGGATTTGGATGCTCTTGAAAGTCAAATCCCTTACACATTATCGAAGTTAAAAATGGTATTTCCACCATTCTTCTTCACTTGTATAGTGCACTTAGTCATTCATTTAGTAGAAGACGCAAAGATTGCTGGGCCAGTGAGATATCATTGGATGTATCCAATAGAGAGGTACTTTTTAAATTACAACTTTTACATTCATTTACTTTTATATTTAAATAACATAATTCTACATTTAACTTTGTATCAAAATTTATGTTATTAGGTATATGTGTACCTTGAAATCTAATGTTCAAAACAAGGCACACCTCGAAGGATCAATTGCAATGGGTCATTTAGCAAATGAATGCTTTACCTTTTTTTCTAGGTATATAGATGACATGGCTACTAAGTTTAATCGTAGAAGTCAAAATGATGAAGTTGGTAATGATGACAAAAGAAATCAAATAGAAAATTTTAAAAGTATTGGGCATCCATTGAGGAATCTTATCCTTCAAGAACTTGGGTTCGAGGAGTTTAATGAGGCTCACTTATATGTTCTCCATAATTGTGATAAGCTTCAAGAATTTGTAAAGTAAGTCAATTGTTATTCTAAAATTCATAAGAGTATTTATCATATATGTAGATTAAGGTTATATATGTCATATATGTAGATTAAGGTTATACATGTAAATTTCAAAAACTTTCAATTTCATTTTTATATTAGGATGCACAAAGAATAACTAGTGATTGAAAATCCAAATCCTAGAAATGTAGAGAGGAGACATAAGACTCAATTTGCAAATTGGGTTTATAATCGTGTACGTCATCTCTCCTTAATTTCTATGATGTGATAAAATGTTACCTATGATGTGTAAACGTATTCATATTTCCTTCATTGATTAATAGGTGGAGAAATTATATAACGAAGGATCAGTTGATGAAAGTTTGTAGCACTTGGTGTGTCGTCCGTTACGCACCACAAGGCTCTATAGTGGGCTTATTACTAATGGGTTTAGATTTCATACACTTGATTGAGAAGTAGATAAGAAATGCCAAAATAGCGGTGTTATGGTGCAAGAAGAGGGTCATTCAAATGAATTATATTATGGTGTAATAAGAGATGTTTATGAGTTGCAATATCACAGTGAAAATTAGGTTGTTGTTTTAAAATGTAATTGGTATGACATGTAACATGAAGGTAGAGGATATAAAGTAGATGAATATGGAATAACTAGCATACACAGAGGATTTTCATTAAAAACAAATGAGCCTTTCGTATTAGAATCACAAGTAGAGCAGGTCTTTTATGTTCAAGATCCAAGACATGATGATTGGAATGTTGTGATTAAGATAGAGCCTCAAGACTTGTATAGCATGCCGAAAGGAGAAGAAGAGCGAGTACTAGATCAAATTGATGATGAAGTTGTGCAACAAGGAGAGATTTAGGGTTCTAATTATGTTTTACAATCCATAAGACATATGAAAAATGTTTATTTAGAAACTAATCATTTCAAAGTAGAATGAGGAGAAAAAGTCGTCAAATGGGTAACAAGTAAAATGAAGAGCACGAGTCAATGAAGGGAAGGATGTTAGGGGAAGCAAAAGAAGAGAAAGAAGAAAAATTCAGATTTGGATGATTTTATTGTTTCTAATGATGTTGAGGACTAAGATGTGACTATTTTGTAACTTTTTTCTAAGTATTTATTTGTGTATAGACATCGAATATATAAAATATTTTTTTCCTTTTTTAGTTATTGTACGAAATTTTAATTACGTTTTTGATAGAGTCATGATTCTAGCATATTACAAATGTTTATTTATTTCAAATTTTATGTGGAGTTCTTTGTAATGTGAAATCTATTTACTTTGTTTTAGCTTGCACATATGTCAGGGCAAGATCGACCAAAGACTATGTGTAAGAACATTGTAAACGAAAGTGTTGGTGGTCGTAGAGGGCAAGGTATTATGCTTTTACCTAATAATATATTCTTATTAATTAATAATATTGCCTACTTGCTTCCATGATAAAACTCAGCTGACATACAAACACCTGCCATCACTAGGAGTGTCTCTAAACTATCACATTAGCATAATTGCAAACACTTGCCACTACCAAGTAATTAAAATGCTACCCAATTTTGAGTTGTATTTAGATTTGTAATATGGGATCCTATTATTTTCGCAAATATATATGCTAGTACTTTTTTTTAACCTTTTGTCTTGGTAACTTATTCTAGATAATGAGCTGGTTGTAAGACATGCAAAAATATATATATTAATTCCTAAATGATCCAAGTCAAAATCATTTCAGTGTTGTAATTATTTTATAATATGTAAATTATCTAAATTTTATATCTGAAATCAAATATGTACATATCTTGTAATGTGTCATTGGTTGAGTTTGGTTTTATGATGCAAGATAATTCCCTGCTTTATGAAATAATGTTCTATACCACAGAAGTAGTAGTTCTGCTCATGTCAATGCATAATCTACTTCTTTCTCCATTTTTAGCAGAGTTTGAAACTTAGCTTCAGCCCTACTTAGCTTCATAGTATTAAAAATTCTAGAGTGACATGTTTATTCTTTGTGACACTATACCCTACTTAGCTTCAACCCTTATTTTTTTTATTGTAGAGGCCCTATTTAAGATTAATAAAGCTTGATACAAACTAAGAATAATAATATAGAACAATTTGAGCTATAAAACAAACTAAGAGTTGTAGAATGTGAGAGCAAGGGTGAAGACCAGAATAGATAATGGTCATCAATGTTATTAATGTTAAAATTACATATACTAGAGGATTACTCATCGATTTGCTCATATGTCACACACGGATTTGAAAGATTGCTCATAAATTACGGAAAATGGATGCTTTTGTATCAATATTCCTCTCAGGTAAAAGATAAGCATTGAGACTTTGAGATTCAACAAAATCCTGAGGTGAAAGTCTACCACCCGACCCTTTTTCTTCATCTTGCGCATTCTGTCCATCTATTATGGTTACATCATGACTCGATGGTTTTGACATTCAACCCTTTCCAAAATTGCATACATATTTTGGTAAGTTTACATTCCTATAAATAGGTTTTGAAAAACAGGCCTAAGCAAAATTACCAATCATGGGAATTCATCTTTTCCTTCCTCAAGCCTATCATCATGAAAAAGCAGCACAACCCAAAATTTCTGAACTACTCGAGGAATTACCCCTGTCACATGTGGCTGCATTTAGCAGTTGATAGTGAGACTCATACAAAAAAATGAGAGAGAGTGCATTTTGAAGTAAATAGGATAGCTCAATATTGACTTTCTCACACATAAACATCCCATAATTAACACTCTTAAGAGATGAAATTTAAAATTGAGATAAAAAGAGAAACACTGATAACACATATTAGTTCTGACAACCAAGCAGGGTATTGTAAGGAGGTCACCTATAAGGAAGGGGAATAAATAATCATCTCCCATCATGTTCATACAAGGCAGTAAAGAATATAAAATGATCAAATGCTAGGGTTAAAAAGAGAGAAGAAAAAAGGCCAAACAAATACAGGTGTGAATCTAAAAAAAATTTAGAAAGACCTTAAAGAATAGAAAAATGTCCAACCTTTAAAATATTCAATTGTCTCTCTACAAGTTTCTGGTCCTCTGGTGTTGTAAGGTTCCCAAACCACATAAACACAGTAGAACCACTATGTAATATGTAACAGTATGTGGAGTTCAATGATGATGCAACATATTCCGTAAAAACATGAGGAAATCTGGGCAAACAACCAACAAATGGTGACATGTTCACATACAACACATAATGACGACAATTCTAAAGCTAATATTTTAGAAATTACTATATATCCCTAGTGCCACAAAAATAGGGATTTAGAAAGGCACATTCAGTATGAGCAGAAAATTACTAATACCCTCTCAAATCCTACTTTCATTAGCTGAAACTTTGACTGTTCCTTAATAATTTCATTCTAGTTTATAATCTTAATAAGGTGATCCATTGTATTTACAGTCAAGCATTTCCTATATACAAATTTTATTTGGAGAGGGCCTAAACACATTATTCTACCACATTGATTCTTATTCTACCTGGGCAGGGAGAAGAAAGCATAAAACCTAGGCAGGTAGGAACTTCTCATTGATTCTACCACCTTGCTAGCAAGTGCTATTGCTGAATCTCTTTCCTCCTTCATTAAAGATGTAGCAATGTATTTGCACTAGCAGTCAGGGGCGCAAATTTAAATTGAAAGAGGAACAAGAGAGCTGCATATAACAACTAAAGTATAAGGGATCTGCAAAATTTGATCAGGGTTTATGTAATATACAACATGCAATTATTTATCAGGGTTTCTATTATGATATGCTTTATGCTGTAACTCTTAGAATTGTTGGAAGAATATATTAAACAAAATTTGATTTATCCAACTAAGGTTAATCAAGTCCAAACCTCTATATGCATAAATGTTAACCAAAATCCTAGCAAATTTAGAGGAGAAAAGCAGAAAATAATTAATTAGGGTGAACTCTGAAATGCATTGACATCAAAGGCCACAAAATTAATGTCCTCCTTCATCCTCATGTTGTATTACAGTGATTATATTTCCAAGTTTCACTTCCCGAAAAGTTAGCTGACCACAAAAATTTGTTGGTATTCTTATCATTTTGACCGTTACTATATGATTATTGTTTAACTCTACCACATCAATGATTTTAAATATAACTTTTTTTATCAATGACATTGTTGATAATAAAGGTAAGTGCATAGGAGCTGGAAAAAATGGCAGCGCAAGAAGTAAGCAAAGTTAAACTTTGTTTCCAATGGATCCCAACACAATAGACCTCAACGCAATCAGGTAGAAGAAGTTAATTGTCTTGAAGGTGAACTTAATATGGATGTTGTGGATGCTGTTAGTTCTAATAATCATAGTCCTGGTCAAGAAGAAGATCAAAATCTTGATTTAACTATTATGCCTTCGAATGATCCAGGTAAATTCTCAATAGATACTTAAATTCACAAATGTATGTGTTTATCTGAGAATATTTAAAATTTAAAAATCAATCCTGTTATGGCCTATCAATGGACTTAATTTTATTTTCTTGGTGCTATGATATATTTATATGACTAATAAGGTGGAAGCAAAAGGAATGCAACAGGGAAGTTTGTTGATAGAGTTGAGATGACGTTGAACTTGCATGAGGTTGCTGATCCAATGCCAAGAGAAAGAATATGAATCTAACAATACTCTACCTCGAATAAGAACTCAATATATGCAAGAAAATATGTCTACAAGAAATGTGACCCCAGAAAATGATGGTAATAGTAGTCAAGGTACAGTAATTTTTATTAATCATGTTTGTATATACATTTTTTTTATTCTTTTAAACTCCTATGATGTATAGATTGGCTAAGCCTTGATTTTATTATCTTATTTTTATTTTTGTAATAGCATCAACTACTAATGCTAAAAGGAAAAGGGGGCAGAGAGGCAAATACAAATCTTATGTGATTGAGAAGAAGACATTAGGTGGTACTACAAAGCTAGTGGTTGATATACCTGACTATGTTCTCCAAGCTATTGGAGAAAATGCCAGAAATTTGGTAAATTTTTATGGCCATATTGTGCGGACCAACAAAGTCCTCATGGATGCATCACCTTAGATTCAAGTAGCATCTAAACACGGTGATGCAATGTGGTTTCTCGTGAAGGAATATATATATGCACTCTTTTCCTTTTATAAATCCTAATCTATGTTAGTTAACCATATAACTTTGTTTTATTTTATTATTTTGTTGTGACATTATAGAACAAGTTCAGCATAATGGATAGTAATCAACTACCCAGATTAAAAGCATTTGTCATGTTTGCAATGCAACGCTTATATCATTATTGGAAAGCTCGCTTGCATTCTTACTACAAAGAATGTGGGGATACATATGAGGAACATTTGAAAAATCCACCTACTGATTTTGATCCAGAAAATTGGAAAAAAAATGTTGTGAAAATTTTAATTCTGATAAATTCAAGGTAATTCTTTCCATTATTGATAAGTTTTCTGCCTTACTTGTTTGCGTATTAGGTATGCATTATTTATCTTGATTTCTTTTATTCTTAAATTGTAGAAAATCAATCAACAAAACAGCAAGAATCAAAAGTTAGATAAATGGTGCCAATACACCACAAGAAACTTATCTTTTCCAGAGATGGAAACTATCATGGTAAGAATATGAAATAGTTATATTCAGTATATTTATTCATCTTCATGGATAAAATGACTAAGTAATGTGTCTTCACGGACGAAGAAGAATGGTGATGTCAAGCCGAGTGCTGATGTGATTTGGCTTGTTGAACACACACGAACAAATGATCAAGGAGTATTAGAGTGGATTAATGATAGACGCTCTAAGAAAATCATGTAAATTATTCTTATATTTGTATTAGTATATATATTTTTTCTTCTCCATGTTGTGTTATTATTCATATTTAGTTTGTTCAATATTTATCACCAAATGAGTTGTCGTTGAATATGTTAGTTTGTACAAAGAATTGATTATAATAACTACAAATCTCTACGTATGTAAAATATTGTTATGTTTATTATAGGGAGACCTCCACCAGCTTGTGAATAACATGGATAAAGAAGGAGCCCCTCAAACACAAGAAGATGTTACTTCATGTTTTGGGTCCAAAGTCTGGATACACAAGAGGGAAAGGTAGTGGCTATGGTGGCTCGCTCAAATCAAAGATTAAAGAAGAACAACAATTATCATATACATATGCCACGCATAGGTAAGATAAGATTTTATTTAAAAGGTTTGCCTAACAACATAGACAAATTGTAATTACCATATATATACAATTATCATATACATATGCCACGCATACGTAAGATAAAATTTTATTTAAAAGGGACTAATTTTTGCAATTGGTGTAATTTCTCACTTATTAAGACTTGTAAAAAATAAATCTAGCCTCATTCTTTCTGTTTTAGACTGACTTTTTTTTTTACCATGTATTATATTGTTTATGTCAATATCTCTTCCTCTCATATTTAAAGTTGTAAAAATTTGGTTAGTCAATTTAAGAAAAACTCGTGCCTTACTTGCAAGGGCTCAAAAAGGGATTCATTAATAAGCGTGAAAGTAGGAAGGAAATCCCGATGATCCTCGTGCATTTGATCGAAGTTTGCGATCTGCGTACAAAAAACTTATCGAGAAGTCTTTCTTCCGACGTCGATAGTACGTAGAGAGAGAACTATAGAGTAGAATATATAAATAATTACTTAACTATACGTACGCGCCGAGGGTCACCAACCAGCCCCTGTTTTTTGGTCTAGACAATACTAAGCCCTAGAGCGAATAAAGGGCAGGAGGACTGGTTGATCATTAAAATGAAATAACAAAAGAGAGAGGGGGGAGGGGGTTAAGAAGAGAAAAGAAGAAGAAGGAATTACAATATTCTAGCTATTATATATAGCTAGTTACTCTATAGTACATGCAATGCATCACGTCTAGCTATTACTTGGGGAGTGATTAAAGAATCACATTAGTAAACTCCTTATAACATCTGCTTGAGCACTGTCGCTGTCTGTTGAAGCCAAGAGCTGTGATAATCGGTCACTGAGGTCGTCCACCTCTCTGTGTAAATTCCTAATATAATTGCACGTCTCTTGCAGAACCCTATTCGCCGATACCTTAAAAAAAGGGGGGGGGGGAATTGAAGTTGATCAGTTAACCTGATAAAGATGAAGACATACAGCACACTACATTTTATTTCGATTGAAAACTTGAATAGAAAAGAAAAACCGTTAAAGTAGTGCTTGTTAAAATCTAAGGATGGAGTACATTCTTATTAATGCAGGTAAATAAACGTTTTTTTTTTTGTTTTTTTTTTCATACAATAAAATTAAAATGTAAAGATGGCACGCACAATGTGCTGAGATCTGACACATGTCTAGCATTGAAATTGAGGAAATAAAACTAAGATATGTCTTGCGAGCTACTCCATCCAACCATAATTGATTTGATAATGGGAAATGCTTGAAAGCATGAACAATGGAGGATTATGAGGGTATTTTTCGGTTAGCCCTGCAATTAATAGACTGGCAATGGGAAAGTTTAATCAGAAAAATAAAATAAAAATTAATAGAGAGAATGAAGGAGAGTTTTTTCTTTATTTTTATTACCAAAAAAAAACTTGAGATCGATCCTCAAATGATCTCGTTGAATTTGATAGGACAAAGAGACTTCCATTGCTGCAGTGACTTCCTTTGTTAATTAATGTGCCATTTACTCTTTAAATATTTAATCGACTATTTGATATTTAAATATATTTTTATTAAATAATAATAATAATAATTGATACATCAGTCAAGGAAGCACCCCGTAGTAAAAGAACTTTTCGAGCTTCCTATATTAACAGCGTCCAGAGTTTTGTACTACAGGTCTGAGCTTTCCTTGTGGAAGAACATGATGGCCTAGGGTCGTTCCAAAAAGTGTAGCCCACAAGAAAAACCTTCACAAAGTTCCCACCGGTAGTAACAAAGAAACATAGGAGACCCGCAAGGAGTGATAGAAGCACAATATGTTTGCTAGTTACACAACAAAGACATTAAATGCGCCCTATAATATGGGGTATCTGTTGCCATAACTTCTTGACTTATTATTTTACTAGTATCTTTCATTCATGAGTTAATTGGTGCCAATAACATTGAAAGAAAAAATAAAGACCACAAAAAAAAATGCAACTTGTGCAACATTAATGTCCCTAACACTTTGAATTGACTGAAAAGTACTATACAGCTTATTCATTAACAGCATGTCTACTGAAAACACCAAAAAGGGGAAAATATATATATAAAAGAAAAGGATTAGGGGAGAGGAGGAGAGGAGGGGTCCACGGAGATGTCGAAGCTTAATGGTAAAATTATATATCTCGATAGATAGATAGTTACCTTGTCCGAGTTACGCCTCCGACGAAGCTCGGGAACAAGTTGTTGTAATTTGCAGACAAGGTCAGCAATTTGATCATCACTGATTCCCGGGGCACCTGACTGCCTAGAACGTGATCTTCTGCTTGACATTTTGAATTAATGAGTTTGAATGATAACCAACGACGTATATATCCGATCGGCTACCTGTGTTTGCAGGTGAATTTAAGAAGAGAGCGAGCTGGCGAGCTAGCTAGCTAGCTAGGTTATGGTTTTTTTTTTTTTTTTTTGTATCTGATTTATGTTCTGCTACGAAAGTATGTCTGAGAGGGCAAAAAAAATTATTGAGGGAGAGCGAGTGATAGATAGATAGATGCTTCTGCTGTCAGAGCAGTGGAGATGGGCAAGAGCAAATGCGGGAAAGAGGGTATTTAAAGAGGGGAGGGAAGAGAGAAGAGAGCGATAGCTTTGTGAGGAAACTGAAAAACTGTTTGATAGTTATGGTACAGTGAGGCTTCTATCAATTTAATGTGAAAATATGTGCGTGTCAGGGAGGGGGAGAGAGAGAGAGAGTGAGTGAGAAGATGGGGACGGTGCTGTGTTGGAGGTGAAGAAGACAACTGCATGGGAAAAAGAAGTGGGCTAGCTAAAACAATTCTCACTTTTAATACACTAAGGTTCTGTTATTAGTTTCTACTACTACTACAGGAGAAATATTGGTGACAATATCAATGAGCCTTAGGCCCCCTTTGCTATAATTCATTGAATCGTATATAAATGAAATGGATGGGTTGAATCATCATTGATTATATATATATATATGAACCTAATTAATATGATTTTATTTCTTTGATAATACTCTTTAAATATTCAGGATATAAAAATTTTTAAATTATAAAATCGTCGGTCGCATCAACTCAAATAAACAATTAAATTGATTTACAAAACGCTCCTGGCATAGCGGACGGATTGAATTCGTTAAGTTCTTATTTTGCTGCTTGGTTGGGTCTAAGTATCTATTGTAGCCTTCAATGCAGAGGTGGTAGCTGGATGGGTCAGATTTTCTGGAGAAGACATTATATCTCAAGGTGTTGGTTGTTTCGGTTGTTCTATTATTTCAGATCAAATTGGATGGTTTCAAGTGTTCTCAGGTTGTTTGGTTCTTTCCAATAAGGTCATTAGTTTTGATTATTTTGGGTGCTTTTACTGTCACTATTTGTCTCTGTCGGATTAAAATAGGATGAAAATAAATATATAAAAAATATCACAAGATAAATGATGAGAAGAAAAACTGCAGTAAATATTTTATAATATTATTCAGATATATAATATTAATCTAAAATAAGTAAATGTTATTTTCAATTCATTTATATTGAAGTGAATGAAAGTTTGAAAAAAAAAATAACACCTATATTCTTGAGGTAAATAAACGTGATATTAGGGTTAAAAAAATAGAAACATAATTTTTTCCAAAAAAATATAAGTTTTATTTAATCTTTCATTTTCACCTCCATTGTCCTCCTCTCAGCTAATGATTTTAATGGGCTCAAGTTATTCGGATCCCAAATTCTGATCATATTTGCTTATCAGATAAAAATGGTAATATTTCCTACTATCAGAAGAGGAAGTTAAGAGGAGTCACCCGTGGAGCAAATAGTCAAGGCACGGTTGATGTAAACTGCTGCTCCTAGGTTTGATTTCTACCCCAACACTGGACTCCCCCTCTCCCCCGGTGTCCGGTCAAAAGGGGGACGGGGTGGGGAGTTTAGGTCTAATGCTATATGATATTTCACTACATCCGACCCATCTACACAACCTATACGTAAAAATAAACCTAGATCTGTAACTCCTACACTACCGAAAAAGGATTTTGAAATACACAGCTTAGGGTTTTGCACGATTCGACATGCATCAAACGATCCATGTTACTCTTCGCCTTTGTTATTTTCGTAGCAGGCAACTTGGGGTTTGGGTCCACGAGTCAACCCCTGGGGCAAACCTTAGTCTAATTTATCATACTATTAATTTATTTATCCTTTCCGATTGGGTCGGAAGTCGGAACACAGTGTCCGCATTGAGATTAATTTCTGTTATT
This sequence comes from Tamarix chinensis, assembly GCA_030549775.1. NCBI lineage: Eukaryota > Viridiplantae > Streptophyta > Magnoliopsida > Caryophyllales > Tamaricaceae > Tamarix > Tamarix chinensis. The sequence goes on along the minus strand of CM060173.1, from coordinate 22,135,938 downwards.
TCGTATTTTCATGGCGGGCATGCGTCGCACTACTTCAATTCGAGAAAGTTGGTTCGAGTTGAATAATTTTACCCTTATGGTTTTTTAGTATTCTATTTGTGCTGGTTAAAGTTGACTCCTGTCATTTTAGGGTTGCTTTGGGATTTGGGTTAGAGCATTAATGTTGATAGTTCCATAATTTTTCTTAAGTTAGGCAACATAGATCACTTTTAAATTAGGTATACTAATTAAGAAATATAATAAACTTAAAAAAAATATCCAACATGACCAACATAATTTTATATAAATATTTTTTTTGACAACTTAATCATTAATTAATAAAGGAGAGAGAGAAATGTATAGTAGAAAAGAAGCAAACTTATAAATTGTATAAGTTTTTGTGATTTGTCTTATATTTTAAAATATCTAAGATGACTAAAATAATTTTATATAAATATATTTTTGTCAGCTTAATCATTAATTAATGAAGGAGAGATAGAAATATAGAGTAGAAAACACGAAAACTTAATTATAAATTGTATAAGTTTTTGTGATATGTCTTATATTTTAAAATATGTTTTCAAACAACAAAAAAGTAATATGTTTTTGGTGCAAAAAGTTATTTATAATCAATTGAAAAACTAACTCAATTCTACATCCACATTCATGGTTCCTAAAAATTTTATTATATACCTCATACTTTTAAATTAAAAAATAATTTATTACATTAAAAATATATCAATATGGGTATTTATTTGTTGAGAAAAAGTGCATAATCATTTTGATACAATTACTTTATCTTTAAATAACTCACATTAAAAATAAACTATTTAAAATTTTTTATTAAAAAAAATTCCCCACTAATTGTTAATCGACACAAATAGGGTTGTTGATGGCATCCTAATTGAGTCAAATACCCCTAACTTGAGCTCAGCTAATTTACTCTTTTTTTTTCAAGCTCAAGCTTGACTCAAGTTCGAAACAACCCAAATGAGCCCGTTTCAATGAGGTTTCCGAGTCAACTCGGCTTGACACATTACACTTTTAAAAGTTTTTTAACAAATCAAATCAACTTGTTTACCATGATTTTATTCGTGATTGGCTCGTTTAAAAGTTTAAACAAACTCAATCAACTCATTTAATTATTCAATTTGATTAAAGGCCCATTATACTATCTAGCACATTTATTAAGTGAATTCTATACAAGTAAAGCCTATAAAATACGTGTCAAATTGAGCTTGATTCAAATTCAAGCCTACTTACAAACAAGTGGTTTGAAACTCCCTTGGTTTGAGGCTTGCTCGTTTAATAAATGAACCTACAAATAAGGGTCGACTTTGATTCATTTCTATAAATAAGTAAGCCAAGTCAAGCCAATTTGTCTGCAAACCAACTTAGTTTATCAACTCTGGAGACATGGCACCACCAATGTCAGTCGGGATTAGTTTCCCCCACCCTACCTCATGATTTCTTTTCCCACCCACGAACAACATCTCACTTCATCTTTATCTCTATTATTTAGTTTCACCCTTTTGTAGTCAATGTTTTTCTAGAACCAGTTTTGCAAATAGAACTAAAAGTAGATAATTCCTTATTTTATGAAATTTGGAGAATCAATATTTGTTGTTTGCTCAATTCTTTTGGTTCTAAATTTTAAACCCTCCAATGTAAATGTTCTTACATGTCATTATTCATTGGACCAAATTAAATTTTGGTTTATATTAATTTCATATGTAACTTGTATATCCGAGGTTTAGGTTGACTTCATTATTTGTACACAAATTTATTAGTTATATATATCTATGTATCATACATCTATACATGCATTGTTAAACTATATCATGTTTATCAATCTATATAGTGTACCACCATATGCATGTGCTCAATATGTTAGTAAAATACAAAATTAGTTTTTTTTTTAAATCTTTTACCATTAAGGTTAGGTATAATTTTTTTTTTGTACAATGCCAACTTTTAAATTTAACTTTCTTCTTATGCCCTTTTTACTATAACAAATTTTATTTTACTATATTTTCCTTATTATCTTCAACAAATAAATCCCTCTCTCTATTATACTAATAATATTGAACGATATTATTATAAAATTTGGCTTTAATTTTAAAATCTAACAAACTTAACAAATATTATATGACATATAATATGTAGTATTTTTGAATAGCATGTATAGTATATTTGATGAATTAGATGTATATCATATATTAAATTTTAGATGAGTGTCTATTATGTAGTATCTTTAAAGAATATGTTTAGTATTTTTAATTAATGCATGTACTATCTTTAGCAAACTTTTAATATATAGTATATAGTATATATTATATTTGCAAAACATGAAATATATTTATCTTTAAGGAATGTGTATAGTATTTTTAATAAATGAGTCGTTTATCATATAAAGTATATTTGATAGATACATGACTATAGAATAGTCATTTAATAATGACATATAAATGACGGTTTACTGAAAACCATTGATAAATGAATGTAAATTTGTGTGGGGCATATAGAGAAAATTTTAAAAATGATTCTATAGAAAAACCGTTAGTAAATTATCACAAAAAAATATTGCACATATTTTAATGACGATTATTCTATAATCATTATCTAAACCTAAAAAATGAAGAGGAAAAAAAAGCACACACACATAAGGCACATAACATAAGTCAAACCCATTTTTTCCCTCTTCTCTAGTCATTATATTTTAATTTATGATTTTTGATCTCATCTCTCTAGCTCTCACTCCTCCTCCTTTTGTTGGTCGGTGGTCACCATTGATCTTCCTCTTGCTAGTCAACGACCACAATTGATCCTCCACTTGTTGGTTGACGTTACTTTTCCTCTTACTCTTTTGTGCTTTTAGCCAGGGTGGCTCACTCCTCAATTCAACACAGAATAACAACGATCTCCAACTAATCCATTGCATTTACTAACCATCCTCTGGTGTGCCATGCTCCACCTCCGCTATTAGTCTCTTATATGGGGAAAATTACTCTCTATAGCTTCGTTGTCTCAGATATTGTATCTTTCTCTACTACCGCCAATATTGTATTTTGCTTTCCCATGTTCCATTTGTTTCAAATTTAGCTATACAATATTTTTTTCTTCTTCTTATTTGATTTTATAAATATATGCATGCATGGTATTTAGCTTGGTCTTACATATGGTATTAATTTTATGATATAGCTTCAACTTTAATGCTATGTTGCTATATATTTTTGCTGTAGGTTAGGTCTCTCCTTCTGTATGGATTGATGCCTTTGAATCATTAAAAAAAATAGTACGTATAAATATATGCATGCATGTTGGTATAGTTTGTTGTTGAAAAATATAGTGCAAAAGTTAATTTTATGGCCGATATGTTATATATATTGGTATGTTGTTAGATTTGCATAATTGATTAAGATAGGATATAATATATTTAGGATTAGTTCGGCTATAGAATTTACATATTTTATAATTTAGAAGAAGTTATACAACTTTGATGACAAGATTTAATGGTTGTTATCTTTTATAGATAGTGAGATGCATGCTTATCTATTAATTACATACCTCCAATATATTTGTGTATGGAACTTGATGTGGATATTTGGGGTCATACATTATGGTTCTATGATAAGTTAGGATTCTTGTTTGTGAGCATGTCGTACTTGATCTATTCCATTTTATATTGTATCACTTGTTGTTGACTATGCCTCATATGGATCCAAGGTCAGGGGTGTTAGATAGTTTTTTTAGTTGTTTATCCACCATACCAATGCATCACGCCCAATATTTATTGAGGATGAGGCATATTGTGCGAAGTTGTGATCGGATAGCTAAAGAGCTAATAGTGAAAGATGACAAATGGAGGTTTCTTCATAGCTTATCATCCAGTATCCCTTAGCTACCCTAGAGCATCCGTTATTGAATTCTCCATTGATGATGTAAGGGAGAAGATAAAATATCGAGATGAAATTTGAGAGTGACGATTGCTAGTCATCCTAGGTAATGCTATGGGTGGATTTCATAGGTTGGTTAGAGGTTATTCTTAGTTAGGTGTTTGGGCTGTAGCAACCTTTCAATGAATATAGTATTGTTATTGCCTTAGGATCCTTCTTAGTTTTTGGGTATTTTTAAATGTGTAGTATGTATACCTTTTGTAATTTCAACCCTTATATAAATTTTTGATAGGTATATACATATGAACTCTTTTTTTAGCATGAATGGTTTGTGTATTGGTATATATTTTGAAAACGTGTTGGAATGGTCTATATATATACACACACATAGCAACAAAATAACATGATAAATTTTACAAAATATGAATTTTTCTAAGCAAGAATGATTTGTGAATTTTTTTTTCTAGGATTGAATTGATTTCTAATAATTACTTTATGTAGGATACATATAGATAGAAAAACTATGGATCGAATAAGGTTGTGTACTTGTTATTTTAACTTCATATATCATATGCATTTACTAAACATGAATTGTGTTAAAATATAACATTACTACGTATGATATGTGTGTTTGACACTTTAACTTCATATTATATATAGCCTTGATTGTATAGATATATTTATTGCTATTTTGTAGAGATATAATGAAGAAAACCACTGATAAAGACTCTAGTGATGAAAAGGGAAAAGATGATCAACTGGGATGAGAATCATTACTGACATGATAAATAGAGGAGAAAAAGTGGAGTTGAGATGAAATAATTATAATCTTCCTATTGGAGAATATGATGACATGTTTCTCACATACTTTTTGCTCATCACTCATAATCATGTTCCCAACTCCTATTACAATTAGAAGCACGTTCTAAAAGGTCATAGTAAACATATTTGATAAGAATTCATGGTAAATATATTATTTTATTTGTTCATTTTTTTATGTCAAATTTTATTAATTTTAATACATTAACATTGGTATACATATTTATATCTTATTTTGTAAATAATATTCATCGTTCTAGATGTAAAGGAAAAAATGGATTCTTAGATATTATAGTAAGAGTCTAAGAACATTTAGGGAATAATTGGTAAATAAAAAATTCATAGAAAGAGGGATGGTGCTTTACACACAAATCCATTAAAACTTATGGTTTCATTAATCAAGATAGTTAGGACTATTTTATTGCATATCATCTTTTGGAGGAGTTTAAGGTATTTATTGCATAAAAATTAATATTTTTTATTAAGAATTTTTCATTGATATTTAAATAAGTGTGAGTATATATTTTGGCTTGTACTATAGGATAAAATTGTCAAAAATAAATAAATTACTAAACAGAATATTTAGCAGCATAATATGGCTCAAAAAGGCTATGCACACCCTGAAGAAGAGCTGGTATAACATTTTGAATAATGTTATAATAATATTCTTATTATAATTGTATATTTTGGATTTACAACTTGTAGTCTAAGACTTAGAACTATATACCTCATCCATCAATATTGGTACATTATAAAAGAAATATGGAGTAATAGAATATGAATATCTTCATGGAGATGTACAAGATGATTCCAAAAAAAATTGTAAGTTTGAAGATATGCTTAACTTTAGTTAGTTTTCTTAAATCAAACTATAATGCCTATATTTTAAATTACATACATTATAGGATGAAATTGAAACATTAGATTCTATGGAGGGTGTAGATTAATATAGTACTATGTAACAAGTAATAGGAATTGAAGAACGCCTCAGAAGATACATCAGTCTTGGATTAGGGGTTATAAGAACAATCATGTGTGGTTGATCTCATAGACCTCGAAACACCAGTGAGCACGTGGCTCTCTTGACCCAAAAATTAAACATGGTATTTGAATAGATGACCACAATAGAGAAAGAGTTATCATTTATCAAAACTCAAGGGTATAAGCCATTTGAATCATATGCACATAATGTGATTCATATACCCAATGTAAATAGTATTAGAGACAATTACGAAGCTGATACATTATTTCTTCTCTTCCAAGGTAAGCATATCAAATTATAAAATTGATATAATATGTATCAAGTGTCATAAATAATTAACAATATGTAGTATTTTTATTTTAAGGATTACATAAATGTGACTAGTTAGATAATGACCCCTCAATTCTTTTAGCAAAAGGAAAGATACCAAAATACAAACTATCCATGGGTCTATCTTGGCCCCAAATACAAGGATCGTAAGTATTGAAATTCTAATGATTGGAGATGCACCCTTACCTTATTATAAAGTGGGAAATGAAGCACTCACAGTGTTGGAAGTTCATGGAAGCTTTGTGCCTTAACCCACAAACCATATATGTCTCACTATTGAAAATGTAATAACATTCTCCATCCATGTTATACCTAACATGTCACATAAATTGTTTATACTTTATATATATATATGATCATTATATTTAGTTCAATACTATGAATTAAGGAATCAAAAAATAAGAATGATCCTAAGGAAAAGAGAAAGAGGGAGAAGAAAAAGATAAGTGGGTGATGAGAAAGGAAAGAGAGCTAAATAAAAAAAATATTGTCCCACAAAAGATTCCACCTTCATAGAAGAATCAACGACCACAAGAACCTGCCAACCACCTCTAGCTTTGGCGATGTTGTATTTCTAAGCCCAAAACGAACTCAGTAGTAATCTAATTATAATTGATAGTCCTTCTAAGTATGTTAGGAAGGACGGTGTTGCTTATATAATATCAGCGGAGGTTATTAACGACATTTATAAGCAAGAATGGATGTCAACCATAAGTGTTGTCATGTATGTTAAGTAAGTATTACTTCATATGATATATTTAAAAAAATTATTGATTTTTAATTTTATGACCACATATATGATTTATTAGTTTCGAATAAATATGAATTATTAATGTCATTTATAGGTTGGTATCTAGTCATGTTGTGGTGGAGGGGATGTTGTCCTCCATTATGTTTGTATGTCCATACTACATATTTGATCATACTATGATAAGTGAGAGTAGACACATAAACGAGGTAACAAATAACATCTTAAGTGAGAGGTACAAAAACAAGCTTTATCTCATACCTCACCTCATAAATGAACATTGAGTTTTGTACATCATATGTCCTATTCAAAATAAAGTACATGTGTGTGATTCCCTTCAAACATATTCCATTTCTTTTTTTGTCACTTGTTGGAAGGGAAGCATTTAATTGAGATGTTAGTATAATTTGTACTTCTTACTTCATTAGCTTATTGATGCATATATTCTACTTTAATTTTTTGAGGTATATAAATTTATAATATTTTGTATCAACTTTATTTATTAGATACTATGAATGGTGTATATAAGGAGAGATAAAAATAGTATCCTAGATCCAAGGAGTCTTGAGTATGAGCCTATAATGGTATGAAGACATACACACATTTTGTATATTATTTCAATTCTAATTAATATCTAATAGAACAACAAGGTAACTAAATTCATTTAATAGTGTCTACAACAGTAAAACGCTAATGATTGCAGGTATTATGTTTGTAGAACAATGGATCTCATACTCTAGAACAAATATGTGAACATAGATCCAAGTCATGTATATGTATTATTCCATATGTTTCCATTAATTAATCTATGGTATATTAATTACTAAGGAATGATTGAATCATGTTAATTTACAATTTTTCAGTGGTGGATATAAATGAGTCCAGAAATATGCAAATGATAAAAGTGATGAAGTTAGAGATCAATGGATCAAGTTCATGTACTCACACACTCGGTATTGGGGATCTGCATGTATGTTTAGGTTTGTATCTCATATGTATTTTGTTCTTTTATGCAATCAAAGATGAGCATGCATGCATGCAAGTGTTTATAAGTTGTTGATAGTTAGATTTTATGATCTATGGACTTTGACTTTGGAGTATAGAACTACTAACTTATGATACGCCTGTTAATTTCCATTCTTGGGTATGTCAAATGTACCGAGATGTACCAATTATAGGTTTATATATATTTATTATATGGGAGGAAGATATGCATAAGTTGATGTTGTTTTGCACATTACAAATTTAGTAAATATTTTAACATACAATTATGTACGTAGGGTGGAACAAAACTGTGCAATTTATAAAAATAAGTAAGGTTTTAATAATGGCTCATGCCTAATCTCTTATTAAAATCCTAATGGATTAATATATTTTAGGTGTTTTTAATGACGTTTATTAGATAAAACGATTGATAAAAAGTGAATTAAATACTCATTAAAGACTAATTAGTGTCTAATTACTACACAATCACATATTTAATGTTAACATATATGCAATAATTTTTTTTTACGAAAGCATGCATTTAAAAGCAATTATTAATTACTAAAGCAATAACATGTCGAGTTTGAGTTAATTTGGCTATTCAGATTGTTTCGAGCCAAGCTTATCCCAAATTAAACTAATTTAAGTTTGGGTCAAATCAAGTTAATTTAATGATACAAGAAATATTCGGATAGGATTACTTCGATTCGAGTTATTTTGGATTTGAATTGATTTTGATCAAATGTGCTAGCTATTAATTGTTGTCTTACTATAACATTTTGATGTCACATTTTTATGTGGAAAGAGTTTTGAATTTAGAATATTTTTAGTAAATAAATATATCTAGGATACAAATAAGAAAATATAAGTAAAATTTATAAAAATAATATTTTTTAATAGCTTTAAATGAATAATAATAGAATATTTGTAATTTTTTTATTAGTATTATAATGAGTTAACATAAAATATAGTCTTTTTGGGTCGGGTTGGTAGCGAATCAGGTTGATATTGAATAAATGTTGGGTAGGGTTATAGTCTAGTCAGGTTTCAGGTAAGATTGAGTCTCATGTTGGATTTGAGGTAGGTTAAACTTGAGTCGGGTCACTTATTGACAGATTAATATAAAGTCCAATCAAGCTTGAGTTGGGTTGATAAGTTTTTCAGATTTTAAGAATTCACGTTTCATCTAAAAAGGCTTGAATTAAATGAGTTGGATTCGTTTTTGCCATTTAAAATAAATATCATGTCGAATTAGATTTATTTTAGGTCTAGACTTCCTTGGGTTTAAATTTTCTAGGCCTGATCAACTTTTTCCATTCTTATTTTATTTTATGTTTTCATCAGACCTTTTAAAGTGTAGGCACTGATTTTAAATAGTTGATCTAAATTAATCCACAATCGGACGAGAGAAATAATTGAGATCAAAAAAATCTACAAATTTTAATTTTAACCGTCAAACCAATATCGCATCAGCAATCCTTTTCAATTCTGATAGTAGGATATGATGATGATAATAATAATAAAAATAATAAACATTGATTAGAATGGGGGTGGCTCATGTGCGAGAGAGAGTGGAGAGGAGGAGAGAAAGGGTCATACTGTCCTCTCGTTGTCTCCAGATTGGGGTTAGAGCTCAAGTGGCCCTAGGCCGAGTGTGCTAGTGTATCAGCAAACGTTGCGGGCCTCTTTGTGTCAGTCTCTCCACGCAGGGCCATGTTAGCGTATTACTAGCGTCTATCCATTTGTCATTATTCCACCCTCATTCATGCCATCATTTATTCATGTCAACTACAAATCTACCTAGCTATCTCTTATTTAATCCTTAATATGAATACACTTTCTATTTATATACCATAATAATAGTACATCTAATTTTGAGATATATTCATCATTTGACGCATTAGTTACCTATGCATAAAATTTAAAGAGAAAAATGAAATAAATTTTCTAATTAGTTGGGTTAGCCAACAAGGGAAGATGAAACCAAACTTACTATCAAGTTGAATTAATGTAGTTTGCAACTTTTATTTAAATAGAATGGAATTTAAGCAACTAGACTTTATATATATGAAGTATATCTAATAAAAACCTCTTATGACGGTGATAACTAATAACTCTCACTCTTAGCCATTATATTAAAATTGATGGCTAAGATTAGACTAGTAGCAAAAAAACACCTACAGACTAACTTTATTATTAACATTGAAACACGGCCTTCTATTGAGAAAAATTTATTCATCTCTCACCTCCTTCCTCACTCTTCTCGGTCTCCACCATTGGGCTCTGATCTCCCTCCTCGCGGTCTCCACTCTCCTTTGTCCCCTCCTAGATGTCAAATTTTCGGCATCACAATCACTCTCCCTCATGCCTATTTCCTAGTCACAAAACGCAAAGGCAAAAAACACTAACGAAAGATGCTTAGTTGACGATGGCAAACCTCAACCAACAATCTCTCCCATTATTGTTCAACTTCTTCATTTTTGTTAGATTTTCTATGTTTGTTGTCTAATTTGTCAATTTTATTTGATTCTTCTTTTTTTCCCCAATCTATTAGTTTTTGATTGATTGATCATGTTTGATATGATGTGTTTGATTTTTTTTATCAGTTCATTTCTCATTTAATTTATTTGTTCGTTTGTTAGATTTGTTTCGGGTTTTTGTACAATTATATGATTTTTGTTCGATTTTGCCGCTTTTGTAGTGTTGGTGTTGTCAAGTGTGTTTGTGGTGGGTCACTGGTGGTGGGTCGACCATAGTGGGAAGGTAGGGTGGCGTCGGTAAACGATGGGGGTTAGGAAGGGGAAGGAAAGTTAGATTTATTTATTTTATTAATTATTTAGATCTTATTAAATCTAGACCATCTATTCATAATCTAAAGGTTGATAACTATATTTCTCCTTTTCACTATAATTTAAAGTTCTCATTGGATATGTTAAATAAAATAAGTTGACATTTTCTATCATCTGTTTTATTCGTTGATGTTGAATTGTAATAAAATATAAAGGTAACATTAAAATTTAAATACTAATAATAATAAGTCACATAACTATAATGAAACTGGTGTTTTAAATACTATAATAGGAATTGACATAGTGTTGTGGATGACATGTGGTGCAATTGGTCCAACGAATCCGACTGTAGTTATATTATAAAATTTTTTGACATAATAATTTATCCACATAATCTAAGTACAACAAGTTTAATTAGTTCATCTAATTTTAATTTCTTTATGCTCGTAATTTAAATGATGAGTGCAAAGAAATCTAATTTATATTTTAATTCGTATCGGTTTAGACAAGTCCTACTAATTTTTTGTTTTTGGTCACCATTTTCGATTTATTTCGGTCATTATACATGTCTTAAAATTGAATAATTTTATACCATAGGACTTTTCAATAATTTAGGGAAACAATAGGGTCGGCTGGTTAGATATGATTTTTTATTCACTAAATGAAACAAAAGTTAACTACCATAGAAGGATGTCCAAGTCCCCTAAACCCAAACCTAACCTATGTAGCAACAAGCTTGACATATTTGACAAGACACTTATTTATGATTTATTTAAGTGGTGATAGGGATGTTACATGAAGGCCCCGGTGTATTAAGCCACTATATTTTTTTTATATTTCATTATAGGAAAATTGTACTTATTCATTTTGAGATTTGACGTGATTTTACATTACTTACTATCATGTTTCAATTTCTAAATATTTATAAATATAGGTGACAATCTTATTGGATTATAATAAATTGAGTTCAAATTATGTTATAGCGGATCAGGTTATTTATTGATCATTTTTCTTTATGAATCGGTTGAGTTAGGGCGGATCATTTTGATTCGGGTTATTTCGGATCATCTTATTATTCAGGTTCGGATTCAGATTTAGGTAATTGTTGATACGAATTGTATAGATTTAATTTACCAGATTAGGTTTGGTTTGGATTGAGATATTTCGGATTCAAGTTGGGCCGGGTTCATATTATTTCGTGTTAGCTTGTTCGATCAAGTCTAGAGATATAAACGAAGCAAATCTTACCTGAAATCTAATGAGTTTTATTCGTCAGATGATTAAATGGATATGAATAAATTAATATAAAGGATAAAAAAAATACTCGTTGGGCTTAGGTAAGCATACAGGTATGGATATCCGTACCCATTTATTAAATATATAATTACCCTATTACCCTTAATTTTAAAATAAATATAATATAAATTAAGGTGGCGATTAATAACAAAATAAATATAATTACCCTATTACCCTTAATACCTCATAGGAAATCATTAAATTTAACTTTACGTAAGGATGCAATTAATAATGTGTTATTAATTATTATTCGTTTATTATTTTGACTTTTTAATATTGTGTTTTTATGTGAAAAAAAATGTAAAATTAAAATATTAATTGTGAATCAGTAAGTTTAAAATAAAACTAAGAAAATAAGTAAAATAAAAATAATAATATATTTTTGAAAGCTTTAAATACATAATCTAACATGTTTATTTTTTATTATTATTATCATAACTGGTTAATATCGAGTTTGGTTTTGTAGAGTCATATCAGATTGTTAGCGGTTTATAGTTTAGGTCGGGTTAGGTCGGGGTCGGGTCAGATCATTTGTATTTGGATAAACATTAGGTAGGGTCAGCTTTAGATCGAATTTAAATCGGATCAGATTGCTTAATCTATCAAATTATATTGGATAAGATTTTATGTGGATTAGATCTGATCGAACGGATCAAGTCAAATTTGTCATCTTTATTCACAAGTTATTATTAAGAAATTGTAATTCATACGACGGTCTTACTCCTATTGTCTTTTGTCTGAATTCAATTCCAGTTTTGCAAGAATACCCTTACATAACATTAATTATCAAATGCCCACAACTAATCGTTAAAGCCAAAATGGCAAAACTTCCATCCATTCCTTGAAATTATTATTAATTCAACACAAAAATATGACAACTCAAACATCCTCTAATTCTATGGCTACAATAAATCATAAGTTAGAGATCAAAAAATGCATTTTTAGAAATGGAAAAACAACCAAAGTACGTGTTTCACAAATGAATAAGTAATCACCCCAAACTGTTATGCTATAAATGTAGGGTGCATAGTTCTTTCAACAATAATCACCACCAGCACAAAGACAACCAAAATGCGAGCAATGCCATTGTGCAAGTAAATTCAATTCAAGGAATTGCATATTTTAGGAAGGAAGTAAAGAAGCTAAAAAGATAACTGAATTAATGGAACTAACTATTATTTAGTCGTATTAGGAGAGGGGGTTTGGTAATTCTATTTCTTATAATATTCTACAAGTAAATATGACTATGCTTTGACTAAGGAACCAAATAAAAAAAATATTACTCATGTTAATTATTACGAACAAAATAATGAATAAAAAAATGTAAGGTCATTTGGTGATATATATATATGATAAATTTCCTTGGATAGAAACCTGTAGGGATCGAACAAGGCCTAATGCATGCTATAGACCTATGAAAAATTTCTAAACAATATATAAACATATACATCAAAGATCTAACTTAGTTAGATTTGATGTTTATTCAATATTTTATATAAATTAAACCTAAAAATTTTATACTTATGATCAACCTTGTCCAAAACCGATGACTACTTCTACTTAGTTTAAGCCCAAAACTATAACCTCAAAATAGACCCACCATGATTCAATACTTATTTGAGACCTAACACAACCTGCGACTTTAAATCTTAGTCTAGCCTGAATCAACTTACTTGAGAGATCATATAGTCGAAGGAGAAAAAAACAAAACTATAAGCCACCAACTAATCTTGCCAAATACTTATTCTAGATTCAAGACCCGATGTATTTTTAAAGTTTTTTGCCTTTCTTTTTTCCCCTTCTAGTGCATGCTTAATCCCTTGCACATGAATATTTTGAATCTAAAGTTGTTTAGGGCTTTCATGATCTAGGCTGGATTTCCATTAAGTGTATGTTTTGTGTAAGTGTTTTGTACTCAAATAGTTGTTTTTCAACTGTAGCTTTACAAAATTTATTTACTATTTTGAATAAATTTACTTTCTTACTAAGGTAGAACATGTGATAACACTAACCAACAACTAATAATCTTCAAAAGATGCACTAAAAGTATAAATTATTGATGTGTTATGTTAGACCACCACCTTAGAAAAGGGTTTTTAATAATAACTTTGAACGTGTTTTATAATGGTTTTGAATTGTTATTGAATTGAGTGTTATTAAATCTTTAATAAAAATTCAAAAACCATCATAAAATAACTAAAACATAGGCAAATTTAGGTCAAAATTCTTGTTTTAATAATGATTCCACCCAAAAATTGATATTAAAACAAACAACTTAATAACCTTTAAACTCTAACTAAATCCCAATAAAATAATTAATTAAAACCCTAAATAATTAATAATTGGCATTGAATGCATGCTTAGTAATGATTTTGTCCAAAAACCATTATGAAAATGTACATGTTAGCATTAAATATGGGATTACAAAATAATTAAACCCTAATTATCATTTAATGAGCATTTAATACACTATTTGTCAATAATTTTTTTAATAACCTTATTAAAACATAATTTTAATAATGGTTTTGGTTAAAACCGTTATTAAAAAATATGAAACATATAATATATTAGGGTTTTAATAATGGTTTAGGAAATAAACATTATTAAAACGTAATTGTTTTTTAATTTATAAAAAATGTAGTTTTGTTCTTGCCTATATATACAGTTATATGTTTGAATATTTATCAAATCTATTATGTGCAAATTAGCAACAATTCATGCTTATCTTATTCTTAGGAATGGAAATTAGTAGGCGTACCACAAGTGATAACTCTACACTCAAAAATCAAAGTTCATACATCATAAAACCTAACTATCATTGGCTAACAAATGCTTGCATGCATGTATGTGCATCTCCAATTGTATAGAAGAATATAAGACATATGAGATACAAACCGGAACATTCATATAGATCCCTAATACTAAGCTCGTGAGCAAAGAAACTTAACTCATTCATTTATAACTTTTTCAATTTTATCATTTATGTATTTCTAAACTTGTGTATATCTACCATAGAAAAGCTGCAAATTGATATTATTCAATCATTTAGTAATAATTAATATGACATGGATTAATAAACAAAAAAATATGAAAAAATAAACATACACGAATTAGATCTATGTCCACATATTTACTCTTGAGTATGAGATCCATTTCTTTACAAACATAGTATCCACAATCATTATCGTTTTATTGTTATGGACATTGTATAATGAATTTAGTTAATTTGTTGTTCTATTACATATTAATTGAAATAAAATATAAAATACTTGTGTTTCTCTATGAGACTCATACTCAATATTCTTTAGGTTTGGCACACCATTTTTGCCTCTCTTCATATATGTTATTTGTAGTGCCCTAATTAATAAAGTTGATAAACAATATTTTAACTTTATATACCTCAAAAAATTAAAGTATAATATATATAAAACACCCATTTTTCACTACTGAAAAATTTTGTTTTGAAATCTTGTTGAAGCGAAAAACTAATAAACACTTACGAAAAATGGGGTGTTATTGCCCCACCTAACATATGATAGGTGCTAGTCCCCCGTTCCATATTAGATACAAGGTTGAGAATCAAACCAACAAAAATCAATGTACAATGCACTAAAACATATTATATAAACACCAAAAGAAAGCGTAATATATAAATATAGGATTTTGACAGCTCGTAATGTTCAAACACATAAGAAAATTAAGTCAAAGTACATGGTCTCAAATTACAGAAACAAAAGTAGGGTGTAGCACTAAACTTAGATCTGTCAAGGACCGCTCAAAGGTCTTCGTATATCCACACTCTTAGAACCCATGTCCTATAAGAGGTTGGCCAACTTCTGACCATCCTCGAAAACTTGTACATGGCCCTCTACTCGTGGGAATGAGTAGGTGACCAAGCAAATGAGCACATTAGTATGCTTCATACTGAGTAGGCTAAGTTACCTCATCAATAGAATCACCAACACATAATATTTTAGCATAATATGCAAGTCATACTAACAATTTTCATGCATATTTCATATCAATAAGATACATGCTCTATTATGGTCACATCAAACCTAGGAAGCTCATACCATACATAACTCATTATGCTTGACACCATATCACTACATAATCGATGACAATATACAAGCTACAAGTACAATGTCCAGCTAATAGTAAGGCTTCATTCATCTGGACATATAATTTCTCCATAGGTAATTTCCTCGTCCCTAATTTATTAGGTCATTTATGCATATATAGGTTATTATTTTCATTACCATTATTTTCCTTTTACTTTTACCTTTCTCTTTAATCACATTCCCATTCCAACTTATTACCTAATTAATCATTCAAATGATTATACAAATATTTGTCCTAGTTATTATCAAGCGATGGATTGTGTACTATCCCATGGTCTCACATACCATGGAAGTTTATCCAAACCATAGGACATAAAATCTCGACTGAAGCTAAGTAACTACCAATGGATTGAAGTCTGGGTCAAAGCCAAGTAATTACCAATGGACAAAAAACCAAACCGAAGCTAGAACCACCTAGGTAATAAGACCCTTTATTATCTATGCCCCCTAGTACATCCTCAGTGTCTAAAGTAGGCAAGGCACTAGAATCTACAAGGATCCCATACAAAGGCAAAGCTCAAAGGCACCAATAAAGGTCTGAAGGCACACTAAACTCTATAGCTAATCGAGGATTGGTTAAACTAGACCCATACATAGATTGATCATCTTTGGCTTTAAGATATTAGTACATTATTATCAAGGTTACGTAATCACACAAGGCCTATACAATATGTAATTGATATATGCACATACTTATTCCTTATTAACCATTACCATTCCCTAACCATGTGTGGGATTTCCATTATGATTTTTGACTGGGTATTTGAAGCATAAAATAATATTTTGTTGATTCATGTATGTGTTGGAGAAGTCTACTTTAGAATGGTGAATTATGTGAGAAACACAGAGGTCCCGTGTTTCTTAACATGGATTGTATTTTTAACTAAATAATTTGATGTGGTTTTTAGGAAAAATTCAAGAGTAAGAAAATTAACATGGGGGTCTCATATTTATTAAACAAGGACCATGTTTTTCCTTTATTTTTAAAAAATATTTTTCCTGTAGGGATTTATCTTTTATAAAAGGAGGCGTGATAAAACCTTAGCCGTCAAGTTGTGCGACCCAACTTCTTCTTCTTCTCCATTGATTAGAGAATTTTAAATTTATGTAATTAATTATTTGATTAGTTCAATCAACTTGTAATTATACAAGAGCACGGATAAAGATATCTACTTTTTCCTTAATTGTTCAATTTTATAATTGAATCCTGAATTGTTCATAATCTTGTTAATTCTAATTTTTGGTTTGGATCCTTTTAATCCACACTATTCCACAAGAATTTGGTATTAGAGTTGTGTTGTTGAAGAGATATAATAATCAGGATGGGTACAAAATTTTATATTTAGAATTTTAATTGATTTGTCAATTTTAAATTATGAATTTGAAGATACGGGTAATTATAATTTGGAATGGATTAGAGAAAGCATTAATCAGTCATTCGAACAATCCAGAGTTGATGACGGATCAAAGATTTGAAGAAGTAGATCTAAAGGCCCCCTTTACTATATGGCTTAGCTTATTATATTTTAACTAATTTATAAGAGGTCAAAAAATTATATAAATCAATGAAAAGTGTTAAAAATATATCATATGAAATAATACTTACTTAATATGTACAATAACACTTGTGGTTGACACCCATTTGTGCTTATAAATGTCATCAATAACCTTTTCTCATACCATGTAAATGGTGGTGTTCCTCTCAACTTACTCTAAAGGAAATTTAATTATAATTAGATCACTATCAAGGTAAGTTTGGGCATAGAAATACAACATCACTAAAGTTGGTGGTGGTCGACGAAGATCTTATAGCTATTAGTTCTCCTTTGAAGATGGAACATTTTGTGATGGAACCTAATTGGTGCATGCCCTTATTTTGAGAAACCATTGAAAGCATTCATTTGCCTCTAATAATGATTATTCTTCCATAAAAATCTATGATACCTAGAAAAAAGGGTCTTCTAACCATGTGTTTACTGAACAAATGAAGTATTCTCCTCACATATCGGATATGTCTAATGGCCTTTTACATTATAACATAACAAGTTACCATAGGCTAAAAAATTACTTATAGTGTAGAAAAACATTAGTCTCAAAGTAAAAAAAAATCTCACCATATGTATCAAATACTTCAACACCTGTATCCCATAAGGGCTTCAAATAATAAATCAAAGGTGAAAAATAAATATCAATATAATTTATAGGTTGTTTGGCCCCGAAATGAGTAAAGATAATGTCATATACTTGTGCTTAATGTAGAACCATGGTGGTAGATTGTATATAACCAAAATCATTGGTCATATATTGTATGTGCCTTGATAAAAGGTTATCATCAGGAAGCATTTCTTTCACAAGTGTCAATAATTTCATGAAACTCTTATCACTCTATCCATTGTATGCTTTTAAGTTATACAACCTTAAAGTAGAAGATAATTTAGTAAAATTATTATAGTTACCGTAAAAAGATATTTTTGAGTTAGTTAATAACTTGTTGAATATTTTTAGATAATCTCAAACACTTTCCTTGACCTTCCATGTCATATCCTCTAATGAATTACTCTCATAGTTTTCAAATGATCCACTACTTTCCCTTCTATCATTTTCATTATCATATCTAGACTATGTCTCATCATGCCATATCCAATGAGTGTAACTTGTATTAGTTATATACACAACAAATGGTCTCTCAAATCATAAGAACCAACATGTTGAATGTAAGCATATATCAAATAAATACAAATATTCTACTAGGGTCCCAAGCATGGTGTACTACAAACTTAATGAAAATTCAACTCCTTTGTTATATTCTCAAGAAAAACGATTTGTAGAAATCAATTCACTACCACGGAAAGGGCTTTTAATAACAGTTATTTTAGAGTTTTAATAACGGTTTTCAACCGTTATTGAATAGTCCGTTATTATATCTTTAATAACGGTTCATAACCGTCATGAAAAATACACAAAAACCCGTGAATATGTGCGTAAACTTCATATTTAATTACGGTTTTTACTTAAAAACCGATGTTAAAAATGGAGCTTTTAATAACGGTTTCGCAATAAACTGTTGTTAAAAATAAGGTTTTCATAACGGTTTATTAGAAAAAACCATTGTTGAAAACCATGTATTAATACCGGTTAATACAAAAACCGTTGTTAAAACATCATCGAATTACCGTTTCGAACATTGATTATGCGTTTATTAAACCCTCTAATACGCATTAAATGCACATAAATATCAGATTATAAGGAGTTTTAATAATGGTTCGTAAACAAAACCGTTATTAAAACCGATGCTTTAATAACGGTTCTATGGGAAACCGTTATTAAAACCTCTGTTTTTAATAACGGTTTCTCATAGAACCGATATTAAAACCTGAGTTTTTAATAACGGTTTTATTTAAAACCATTATTAAAGAATAGGTTTTAATAACGGTTTTCATAGAACCGTTATTAAAAGTATATGTATTTTTTTTTTAGAATTTTTCTGTTTTGTTCATGCCCACATACACAGTTATATGTTCAAACAATTACCAAATCTGCAATGTAAAACAACATCAATTCATACCGGCAGGGTATCACACTATAATTTCAATCAATCTATAATTGGTATGTATGTCTCAATACACCAACTATACTTAGGAATAAAAATTTGTGGGCATACCACAACTTGGTAGCTCTACACCCCTAAGTAAAGAGTTCACAGATCTAGGCTGGAAGACCGAAAGATGTAGACAAAATACAAACCTGAAAATGCATGTAGAATATATAGATCGCTACCTAATACCGAATGAATGAGTGCACGTGCTTGGCCCATTGGTCTCTAACTTCATCAATTTCATCAACATTATATTGCTGGCCTCGTGCATAGTCATCGGTGAAAAACTACAACACCCATGTTTCAATTAATATACAGTTAGACATTAGGTCAAAAATATACATATCATGATTCATTAATAGAAAAATATGAAAAAGCAAACATGCATGGCTTGGATCTATGTTGACCGATCTATTCTGGACTATAAGATCCATTGCTCTACATACATAGTATCCACAATCATCGCCGTTTTGCTGTTGTGGACACTATCAAATGAATTCAATTAGCTCTTTAACTATTATATATTAATTTGAATTAAAACAAAATAAAAAATAGTTGTCTTCCTACTTACCATGATAGGCTCATATTGAAGATTCTTTGGGTCTAGGACACCATTCCCACCTCTCCTTTGATATGTCATCCGTAGTGCCCTAATAAATAGAGTTGGATACATAATATTGTAAGTATATATACTTCAAATAATGAAAGTAGAATATATATATATATATATATATATATATATATATATATATATATATATATATAAGCTAATGAAGTAAGAAGTGAAAAGTATACTAACATGTCTATAAATTCCTTCCCACCACGACGAGCGACCTCAAAAGGCACGTCATAGGTTCTAAGGGAATCAAACACATAAACTTTATTAAGATCAGGTCGGACGGCGTACAAAACTCAATGTTCAGTTGCTAGGTGAGGAATGAGATAGAGCTTGTTGTGTCCCTCAATCAAAATGCGATCCGCTAAATAGTTTATGTGCCTACCCTCTGTTATTGTACTACTGTCAGCTATGTAGTATGGGCACACAAAAACAATAGAGGACATTATTCCCTCCAACGCAGCGCGACTAGCTACCAACCTATATATGGACGACAATAATAATGGATATTTGTTAATAACTAATAACTCATATAAGCTTAAGAGGTCGTAAAAATTCTATGTCTCCAAGAATACTAAAATCTGAAATATGAAATAATGCTTACGTGAAATAAACGGCGACACTCGTGGTTGACACCCATTCCTGATTATAAATGTCGCTTATGTCAACTGTCCATACCATGTAAGTAGCATCGTCCCTTCCAACATACTCAGGACGACAATCAATGGAAATATAATTATTCCCGAGGTAGTTTTGGGCATAGAAATACAATAAAGCTAATGCTAGTGGAGGTTGGCGTATTTCCAAAGAACGAATCTTTTGTGGGGCAACCGATTTTTCAGATTTAGCTCTCTTTCCTTTGGCAGCACCCTCTTTTGTGTTGCTCGTTCTACTAGTACCTCTCTTAGTTTTACTAGCAGGAGCAGTCTTCTTCTTTGATTCCTTAAATAATAATAATAAACAAAATATGTATTGAGCATATATATATGAAAAAGGTATAAACAATGTAACTACTAAACTAGGTCTAATGAAGATATTGAATGTCAATACCTCTTCAGTAGTGAGACGTATCTGATCCACAGGCCAAGGCATGAAGCTTCCATGAGCTTCTAGCATTGTGGCTGCCTCATCGCCCTCTTTATAACAAGGCAAGGGCACACTACCAATGATTGGAGTGTCAATACTCACCGGCCTTGTAAGTAGGGCTAAGTTGTACCCGTGGACAGTTTGCGTTTGGGTACTGTGACTGATGCTTACCCTTCCTTTTGCCAAAAGAGTTGAAAGATCATTCGCTAACAAGTCACATTTATGCAAACCCTAAACGAAAATATTACACATTATTAATTATTTATGACACCGAATACATTTAATAACAATTCAAAGTTATGTAATGCTTACCTCGGAAAGAGAAGAAAGACGTGCATCAGCTTCACAACTGTCTATGACACTATTTACATTAGGTATGTGAAGCTGATCATGGTCGACTAAATCGGATGGCTTATACCCTTGAGATTTAATAAATGATAACTCTTACTCCATTGTTGCCATCCGTTCAAATGCCACGTTCAATTTCTGTGTAAGGATGGCGACTTGCTCATCAGTGTTACGAGAACCATGAGATCGACCACGTACGATCGTTTTCGTAACACCTAATCTAAGACCCCTGTGTCTTCCAGGGTGTTCTACAATTCCTATAGCCTATGATACAACGTTATATTGGTCTACACCCTTCTCACCATCTGACACTTGAAGTTTGTCCTGTAATGTATATAATATATGTAAAATTAGCTTACATGAATAAGAATAATATAATAGTTTTCTAAAAGAAAAGTAAGCAGGGTTCCAAATATCTACAAACTTACAATTTTTTTCGCTGCAACATCTACATCTTCATTAATATATCCATCTTTTGTTGCTCTAGCCTTCTTCCATAATGTACCAATATTAATGGACAAGGTACATGGGTCTAAGTCTTAGGCTATGAGCTATAAATAAAAAAAATATTCTTATAATGTACCAATATTATAAAATTCGTACCAACTCCTCTTCAAGGCCTGCATAACCTTTGCAAGCCATATTATGCCGGTATTGATTCTTCTTCGCAATCTCTTTATTTTTGGCACTTTTTTCCTATGTCACCAGCCAAACACATAGTGACATAGTTATTTCAATATTATGCACAATACTAGGATCGATAAAAAAAATTTAATTGTTATCTAACAAATACCTTAAAATCACCCGTAAGATGATATGTAATAAATTGGTTCCAATTAACTTTCTTGATCATTGAAACCGTATCGTTTGGGTGGATTCTGCCATAGAGAACCATCACTCTTTCTGTACATTTTCCTATGAGCTAAAAATGACCTAAATGTTCTTAGACGCTCCCCACAATGTCTAAGAAGCCATTTCTTCCTACTCTCTGGCACATTAAATAATCTCTGCATTGTAAGACATACAAATGTATACCGATATTAATGTATTAAAATTAATAACATTTTACATACATAAATTATTACATAAAATAGTATATTTACCGTGATTTCCTGCCAAATATGCTCCTTATGACCTGTTGGAACCTGCTTCCAATTATTATAGGAGATAGGAATACGGTTACGTGTCACAAGTGAAATGTAAGTCAAAAACATGTCTACATAAGGGCCAATGGGAAGATTGTAAGTATTCCATCCCAACTCGACCAATTCTCCTTTATTCCTCATATCTGTGATGATTCTCATAATTGTCGGCCCTCTTTTCCCTTCTTCATCACTGCTGTCCCTATCAATATTCTTATTGACCATATCTCTAAAAGAAATCAATAAATAAATTATGTTAGAATGTTATGTATTGAGCATAATTGAGTTGAAAAAAACCAACATAGATATTATATGTTACAATATTATTACCCTCATTGCCTTCTTTTCCTTCTTTTTTCCCCCTTGTTTTTGGATTAGATTCAGGATCTGATACATATATTACTTCACGATGATCATCCCTGACATATATTTCCTCCTCATTAATTGTATTGTTATCATCGTTCAATAATTGAGTTGCTTGCACAGCTGAGACACACTCGTTATTGCAATTGGCATCATTTTCATCATCATATTCATTGGCATTTCTTTTTTCGTAGATAGTACTACAGACCATCTGTTATCAGCAGGGTCAGTGACATAGAATACTTGTGTCGCTTGTGATGCTAAGATGAATGGGTCTTGTTTATGCCCTGCCCTATTAAGATCTACTAATATGAATCCATCTTCATATCTAACCCCACTGCCGTTATCAACCCATCTGTAGCCAAATACAGGGATTTTAAATACAGTGTAATCTAACTCCCATATATGTTCAATCACACCATAATAATTCATATCTGCATAAGTTGGATTCTTTTCTTTCGCACTAGCAACATGCATTGCCTCAGCCACTAAAGTCACCCCACTGTTCTGCATTGCACTCTTCCCATCTTGTTCTTTTGTATATAAAGTACAACCGTTGATCACAAAACTGGTATATTGAAAAACTTCATAACGAGGTTTCTGAGACAACCAATGAAGGGTTTCGGAAATTAAAGTTGGGGAATGACCGATGAGTGGATTGATGCGATCTCTTATCCAATCAATAAAGGAAAGATTATGTTTATCGATAATTCATTTCTCAGTCTTGGATGGATTTTCAATCCGTAAAGAAGTCATATGCTCTTCAATGTACGGCTGAACATCATCACTATTGTGTAATACATATAGATGCGCTGCACGGAATATGTTAGGGTCTACACGCCCAAGCTGTCTGCCTCTAATACCCTATCCTTCAAATTTGCCCGCATGTTGAGACTTAGGAATACCAAGAGCTTCAGCATTTGACAAGTACTTTGTGCAAAACTCAATTGCCTCTTCCACCAAGTAACTCTCAACAATACATCCTTCTGGCCGATATCGATTCTTCACATAACCTTTTATCAACTTCATAAACCGTTCAAAGGGGTACATCCAATGCCCATGAACCGGTTCTAACATCTTTATCTCATAAACTAAATGAACAGTTAGATGTACCATAATGTCAAAGAATGACAGTGGAAAATACATTTCAAGTTGGCACAAAATAATCACAATCCCTTTTTGCAAGGCGTCCAAACTATCAGGATGTATAACTTTAGAGCAGACGGCTTTAAAAAACCAACAAAGCCTCGTGATAGTAATTCGAACACGTTTTGGCAAAATTCCACGTATAGCTATCGGCAACAAGTGTTGCATCAAGATATGACAATCATGAGACTTCATGTTAATTAATTCCAACTCTTTCATCGACATGAGCCTTCTGACATTTGAAGAATACCCTTCCGAAACCTTGACACCGTGCAAGAATTCACAAAATGAAATTTTCTCTTTTCTGGAAAGAGTATGACACACCGGTGGTAAATATGTTCTTCTTCCGTTTTCTCGCGGTGTCAGTTACCGTCTAATACCCATTTCTTCCATATCCATTCGAGCATTTATCCCATCTTTAGTCTTGCGTGGAACATTAAGTAATGTGCCAACAAGACTGTCACATATATTTTTCTCAATATGCATCACATCAAGGACATGTCTCACGTAGAAAGATTCCCAATAAGGAAGGTTGAAGAATATTGAAATCTTCTTCCACCCAACTGATGGAGGCTTATCTTTATTCTTATTCCCAAACTTGACACTCAAATGTTTCATCTTCAGCCACACTTGTCAACCCGTCAACTGGATTGGTGCCTGCCCTTCTTCTCAGAATCCATTGAACGCTTTTCTTTGCCTACGATAATGATGACTCTTCGGTAAAAACCTACGATGCCTAAGGAACATAGTCTTTAGGCCATGTGTTAGCTAAACAAATGAAGTATTCTCCTCACATATCGAACATGCATAATGGCCTTTCACACTATAACCTGACAAGTTGCCATACGCCGGAAAATCATTTATAGTACAGAATAACAATGCTCTCAAAGTGAAATTTTCTTGACCATATGCATTAAATACTTCAACACCCATGTCCCATAAGAACTTCAAATCATCAATCAAAGGTGCCAAATAAACATCAATATCATTCCTAGGTTGGTTTGGCCCGGAAATGAGTAAAGACAACATCATATACTTGCGTTTCATATAGAGCCACGGAGGTAAATTGTATATAACCAAAATCACTGGCCATAAACTGTAGCTTCCTTGATTGTGCGGATTCATTCCATCTGCAGAAAGCGCAAGGCGCACATTTCTTGCTTCTTTACCAAATTCAGGAGACAACCTATCAATCACCATCCATTGTGAAGAGTCGGATGGATGTCTAAGAAGCCTGTCATCTATCTTGTCATAAGCATGCCATCTTAGGTTCTTGGCATCTTCAATATCATTAAACATCCGCCTTAATCTTGGTATTATAGGAAAATACCATAACACCTAAGCAGGCACCTTATTCTTCTTGTATCGTGGTGCTTTGCATTCAGGATTAGGACAACTATCCAAAGATGCATGGTCATTGCGATATAAAATACAATCATTAGGGCATGCATGTATCTTCTCATAACTCATGGCCATAGAGGATAGAATCTTCTTTGCTTCATACGTACGATCGGGTAGAACGTTATCATCAGGAAGCATATCCTTCACAAGTGACAATAATTTTGTGAAACTCTTATCACTCCATCTGTTACATGCCTTTAAGTTGTACAACCTTAAAGAAGCGAATAATCGCGTAAACGTCTTACAATCACCATACAAAGGTTTCTCCGAGTCATTCAATAACTTCTCAAACATTTTTGGACAATCCCAAACACTTTTCTCAACCTTTTGAGTCATCTCCTCTAACGAATGTCCCTCATAGTTATCAAATGATGATCCACTACTATCCCTCCTAACATCGTCATTTTCATATTTAGACTCTGTTTCCCCATGCCATATCTAACAAGTGTAACTTGTATCAATTCCATACACAAATAAATGATCTCTCAAATCATTAGCGTTGACACGCTGAATATAAGCACACTTCAAACAAGGACAGACTATTCTACTAGAGTCCCGAGCATGTTCAACTACAAACTTGATGAAAAACTCCACTCCTTCGTTATATTCTCTAGACAGACGATTTGCAGACAACCATTTTTGATCCATATTATTTGAATCTAGATATATCCCACATGAAAATAATTATTAAAAATCAATTGAATTATAAGTATAATAATTTTCAAATCACTCTTGCTTAGAAAGAATTAATCTCAAATGTATCATGCTATTCTCTCTCTCTCTCTCTCTATATATATATATATATATATATATATATATATATATATACGAATTATGCTAACAAGTTTCCAAAATTATATTAATGTTGATCAATGAAACTCCTCATACTTACAAAGAGTTCATTATATATATATATATATATATATATATATATATATATATATATATATATATATATATGCATACATACAAACGTAGCAAAATATTATACAATGAATAGTTCAATTTACAAAAGATATGCATACTACAGGATTTAAGCAATAGCAGCACTATATACATCAAAATTTTGCTATAACTCAAATACCTAAAAAATGAAAAACTCATATCTAAAACTAAATCCCCCGATAGCCTCGTCGAGCCCGACTAAAAACTATAACTCTAAAAGTCCACTCATCACGATATATCATTTGATCCCTGACATCATCAAATGAGAGTCTACTCACGGATACTCTAGGGTAACCGAGGTGGATACTCCGAGGCAAGCTATGACATACCTCCACTCGTCATCGATGACCATCAGTTCTCTCGATATCCTATCATACTCTCTAGCAAACAGCTCACCCTCAATAAATCTCGGGTGTGGTGCATCAGTGTGGTAGAAAAACCACTGCAAAAAAGTAGACGTAGCCGATGCCCATGGCTCTATCTGAGGCAGGGTCAACAGAAGGTGATAAGATCTGAAATGGAAGGGGTGATAGGATGAGCCACTCGCGTACAAATGATATAGCTCGTCATATAACCATATCACATGAGTCTGTACATCTCTATGTGGCGCCATATGAAAATACAGTGGAGGGTATGTCATCTGATCACTACCTACAAATGAGAACCACTAAATCTTATCATCAAGGTTGTTCTCGAAATTAAAAGGATCTAAATTACAGAATATGTAAACTGATCTTCAACTAGCTAGACAAATCATAAATATATTCTACCAGGTCATAACCAACTATGTAAACCTAACAACATTAAAATATTTAAAATAAGGACATAATCTTTAGTTATATATTTAACAAACTGGCTAAACATCAAACTATCATCAAATCATTCAAGCTACGCATAGTAAAATCAAGTAGATATTAATAAGATAATATATATATATATAGTACAATCTAATAAATCCTATATGATTATTATTATGATTATTATTATTATTATTATTATTATACATAATTATTTATCTCTATTTAATTTTTATCGATCACAACACCGATGCCCAACCAACCTCCTCAACTTTTCCCCATGCACAATAGCCTTATCCTTAGGATTTTTCCTTATAGCTCTAGTTTATATTTAGTATAATAAATGATAAACCCTAACCCTAACCCTAACCCTCCCCCTCCCCTCCCCTAA
Source organism: Tamarix chinensis (assembly GCA_030549775.1). Classification (NCBI taxonomy): domain Eukaryota; kingdom Viridiplantae; phylum Streptophyta; class Magnoliopsida; order Caryophyllales; family Tamaricaceae; genus Tamarix; species Tamarix chinensis. The sequence goes on along the minus strand of CM060173.1, from coordinate 22,108,164 downwards.
CCCTAACAATAATTAACCCTAATAAATTATAATAAAAAATAACACTAAACCTCATAAGATAATGATCCTAAACCTATAGCTAACCCTAACCCTAACCCTAACACTAACCCTCCCCCTAACCCTAACCACAATTATTTAAGATTATATATACACATCTTATATATAAATATATATACATATAATAGAACACATATAAACACACATTTTACGAAAAAGAAAACATACACGTCTTACAAAATATATATTTAAAAAAGCATATAAATACACATGATCATCTGCATATATAATAATGTGAGTGCTAAAAAAATATATACACCTTAATTTTATACTTAGAACGTACATATCTTATGATAATAATATATATTTTAGGCTTGTGGATTCTCTTAAAATAATACTACATATTTTTATAAAATAGATTATAAACACATTTATATATATATATATATATATATATACATATATATATTAAGGTCTCGGCTGGCCACAATCAAAAAAGGCCACAGCAAAATTTTTCACCAACGCATCAAACGACAGATTTTCGAACAACACATCAAACACAACCTCTTCGGTGCAACATGCATGCATTTATATATATATATATATATATATATATATATACATATCAGTAGAGACAAATTAAGCAATGAAGGAAGAACAACACATATGTAAAGGGAGCGACAGCGTACAAGTTGAGAACGGCAACGACGAAGGTACAAATGCTGGCTACGTTCGCAAGAATGGCAGAGGGGTGGTGGAGAGATGGCGGTGCAACGGTTTCCCTTAATTCAGAGGAGCCGGAGCAGTGGTGCAAGGGTTCGCAAGAAAAAGAGAATACGAGAGGGAAGCGGCAGGGTCTGAAATTTTTGGCACGAAATAGAAGAGAACGAAATAAAAGGAGATTTTAATAACGGTTTCTGTAAGAACCGTTATTAAATCATGTTTTAATAACGGTTCCTCCAAGAACTGTTATCAAAACATGATTTAATAACGGTTTTTAGAGAAACCGTTATTAAAACCTTGCCAATTTTAACAACGGTTCTTGTTTGAACTGTTATTAAATCATATTTTAATAATGGTTTTACGTCAAACGTTATTAAAATTCCCGTGCAAAATTTTACCTTGCACTTGTAATAACGGTTATTACATAAAACCATTTTTAAAACTTCCCGCGCATTAATTTTCACGGATTTGCCGACGGTTTTCGAACCACCGTTATTAATGTCCCGTTATTATTTCCTGTTTCCGTAGTAGTGATTTCTGATCCATAGGTTTCTAATCTATACGTATACCTTGAAAAAAATTATTATAAATATATTTACTTATACAAGCTAATTAACAAATTGCTCATGCTTAGAAAAAAATGTATATTTGTATAATGTATCATGTTATTCTATTTCCATCTATATAAATAATTCCAACACATTTCCAAAAGTATACCAGTTCACAAGTTACTCATGCTTAGAAATAATTCATATTTCTATAATGTATCATGCTATTCTATTGCTTTATATGCATACCATTCCAACACGTTTCTGAAAGTATACCAATACACAAATTGTGCTTAGAAAGAGTTCATATGTATAAATATATCAAATCATTATACAAGGGTTGTAAAATCAAAATATATGCATACTACACAGTTAAAAAAAGAACCAAAAACTAAAAAGAACCCTACGACAATAGTGGCAATACATACATTAAAAGGCTACTACAACCCAAAAACCAAACTGAGAACAACCCTTAACCATCCCATGAAATCCATCAGTATCCATACCTAGGCTAACTACAAACCATCATTCTTAGAGTTCACTTGTCTTGATATGTCATATGCACCCTCACATCATCAATAGAGAGTCTATTGATGAATGCTCTAGGATAACTAGGGTGGTTACGATGCATTAAGCTAAGACTAAACCTTCACTCATCATCTATCACCATAAGCTCTTTAGAAATCCAATCATAATCCCTCATAAATGCCTTACCCTCAACAAATCATGGGTGTGGTGCATTGGTATGGTGGAAAAACCACTAAAATAAATAACTAAAGCTCCTAACCATAGCTGCATTTGAGGTGGGGTTAAGAACAAGTGATATGATCTAAAATGGAATGGATTAAAGTATGACCCACTCACAAATAAGTGATCTAGCTTGTTGTATAACCATATCACATGACCTCTAAGATCCACATCAAGTGCCATGTACAAATATGGTGGAGTTATGTAAATAATAGGTAAGTGTGATATCTCACTACCTATAAAACAGAAAACCACTAAAATCATGTCATTAAGTTTGTTATCTAACTCTTCTAAATTATAACATATGTACATTATATAGCCAAATTAATCATAAATATATTATATTATATCTTAACAAATTGTGTTAGTCTAACAATATACCCCCATGCATATATAAGATATCAAACATGAAATTAACTTTTATTAGAAACATTTTATCAAAGGCACATCCATACCATACTAGTATCATTTTATTGGTAAGAAATTAAACACAATATTTTTTTAGCAATAAATTATACCAGCATGCATGCATATATATTTATAGTATTATTTTTTTTTATAATTCAAAGGCATCAACCTACGGTCATGAATGCATATATTTATAGAGGGAAATACCCAACCTACAATTGAAAAAGCATAACAACATAGCAATAAAGGTGAATCCATATCATAAAAATAAGAGCACACATAATACCAAGCTAAATACCATACGTGCATATATTTAAAATAAAAGAATAAAGGAAAAAAGACTTCCTAACTAAATCTAAAAATGGTGCATAATGGATAATATAAGAACAACTGTTAACAATGGAGCAAGAACCAACATCCGCACACAGGAGAGGGTTGGCCATGCATGGGATGAGTCAAACCTAATATGGGCTATGTCTAGGGGTGAATAAGTGAGGTATGGTTGCTAAAGATGGATGTGAGGCAGATGATGGCCTTGTTGGGTAGCTTGGCAACAAATGGGGGAGTCCTTGGATGTTAAAGGTTGGGAGATTACTAAGTGGATGGAGCTAGGGTTTTGATAGTACAAAACCCTAGGGGTAGGTCAATATCACACATAGGAAATGGGGGATTTGGGTTTTTCCTCTAAACTATAATGTTGCATATACTCTTTGGGGATTGTGTGCTAAGTCTGATGGCTAGGTGCGATAAGTAAGAGCAGATATAACTACTATGGAAAAAATTAGGTTTTCAAGAGGAGTCTATTGGGGATGTTGTTATCGCATGTGCAAAATGGAGGTAGCCTACAAAAATTTAGGGGATGCATAATCATAATAATATATCCTTGGTTGTAGACTTGTAGGGCTAAATAAGTTGTAAAGTAGGGGCTAGGCCAATTTAGGCCAAAGTATGGTTTTGAGGAGTAACCCTAGGGGCCAATGTTAGCATATGTGAGGGAACAGGGGAAATGAGCTATGACTCATGAATAAAAAGGGTTTTCTAATGGCAAGTTTGGGTTGATGGATAAATTGGGGTCTCAAAGGATCATTAGGGGTGTGGATGTACTAAGCTTAGGAAATTAGGGTTGGCCTAGGGTGGTAGTATGATAGGAGTTATACTTGAGTTGTGCATGGCTATGTTTAATATCTTAACAATTAAGATACGAATAAAATATTAATCACGTAAAGTAAAAGATCACTTGAGTTGAGGCCTATTATACCTTGTTGACGGGTCCATCGGTGTAAATAGTGGCTAGGAGCATTCTATCCTGGGATTATACCTTATTTACCAGTCTATCGATGAGAGTAGTGGGGTCCCAAACTCAAGTAATAAACCCTTGGACAATAATAACCTATGAAAAGAAACTAATTTCTTATAATGGACAACAATAATACCACGTGGGTCGGGGTCGATCGTAGCTTATTTATAGGTCCACCAGTGAGAATAGTGGCAAGAGCGTTCTACCCTAGGATTATACCTTATTACCGGTTCACCGGTAAAAATAGTGGTCATGAGCATTTTGCTCTGGAGTTGTACCTTATTAACCGGTCCACCGGTGAGAATAGTGGGGTCCCTGAACCCACGTAGACATAATTCATGAGTTGAATTTTTATTGTACGTTGTCTTGAGTCTATATAATAATGAACGAATCAAATATGACTTGTTTATGCACATTTTATTTACTGTTGTGGTATCATTAATTGCTTTAACCCTATTTAACAGTATTGTTACCTTACTCAGTATGTAACGTACTTATCACTCCTATTATGGGTGCTTCTCATTTCCACTAGCAGTGTCCCATCTTGAGTTCGTGCATGTGATTGAAGATGCTCTAGATGGAATTGTCACTTATGATGATATGATCGAGGTAGAGTGATGCTATAGTAATCTAGGGTTGGGCCGGAGAGAGTGACATTTGACTATTATCATTTTTGAATTTCTAGTTTTAATGTTTTATTTCTATTGAACAATGTTTATGTATTTTGGTATTTCCTTGGTAACAAACATTTAACCCTTATTATATTATGAAATGCTTTCCTTTCTATGTTTATCATGGTTGTACCTATTTCTATCTTACCTTGCAGTTGGTATAAGGATGACCTCGAACCAAACTTATACCAATTATGGTAGTAACACCCCCTCTTAAAATGTATGTTTTATATTTTCAATGGTGATTTGTAAGGGTGTTACAAAGACAACAGTGGTCGTTGATCGACAAGGGAAGGGGAAGGAGTGAGAGTAAGATAAAGCAAGAGAAAACAACCTAAAATCTAAAACATAAGTAATGAGAGAAGAGGGAATGGTGAATTTAATTTTGATGTTTTAATAACAATTATAAATATAACTGTTATTAAAAAGGAGAGCATTTTCTTTCCCATTTTGATAACTGGTATATTTATAACCATTATCAAAACATGAAGTTTTTTTTCTTTTTATTAACAATTTTAGCATAGAATTAAAAGATGTTATACATTTCCATGCTAAAATTTTCATGCATTTATCAAAGGCTTCCAACAAATTGTCATTTATGCATTATTATTAATTGACTATTCCATAATAGTGGACTATGATAACACAATAATATGTCAATTTGCATCCTATATATATATATATGCAACAATTACATATTGTACATATATGTTGTCATATGGCATTTTGCTGATGTTTATTGTCTTTAATATGGACCACTACAAAAATGAAATAAAACACCAAAAATTATTCTCCAAATTTTGTCTATATATAGACACCTATAGTATTATACTCTAGATACAAAAAAGAAAAGCAAAAAGAGAAGATAAAATACACATGTGTATATGGAGACATACCTATCTTATAAGAATACACATATTCATCAATAAAAAACACCTATTCTATGATATAAATATATATTTGTTTTAATATAAATTCACATCATCAAGATTTTAAACACACACTTTGCAATATATAAATTCACAGCTTTTATTTATACAAGAAAAAGGGATAAAGACAAAACTATACATCTTACACATCTTTGATGATATAAATGCACATTTTATATGATGCCAATACACATTCTCTAAGTGCATGTTAGAAAATAGTGACTTTTTTTAACTAAAAACAAAATATGAACATTGATTTAAATAATGGTGGAAGCTACTCATCTTTGAGGATAGAAATATATATATATATATATATATATATATATATATATATATATATATATATATATAGGATATAAATACGCACCCTTTATTTATATAAGTGAAGATATATTTATTTTATAAAATACACATATTCCCCATTAAAATACATATCTCCTAGTATATACATACATGCCTTTCATAATAAAAATACATATGTTCTTGGAAACACATACATATCCTTACATGTGAAAGGAATGAATACACATGTATTGGAATACATGCACATCTTTTAATACAGTGATATACATCTTCTAAGACAATAATACAAATATTTTATTTGATATATAGAATTGTGAGGATTAAATACAAAATTTAAAAAAAATTAAGGAAGAAATTTTGATAATTGATAACAAATATGCATTTTTTAAGGATAATAATACACATCTTATAAGATAAGAATATACGTCATATAAGCGCAAAACATGTTCCATGACATATATAAATTTCAGAGGATAATATTATACATATTAGATAGTAAATATGCAGCTTTATATAATAAGAACATACATATGCCACCATAAGAATACACATCATCTCCATGCAACCATATTCATGATGAAATGATTACAATAATAGTGAATATGTAAATTTGTTGTTATTCTATGCTGAGTACGAGTGTTTTAAAATTATTATAAGAAAAAATAACTTTATTAGTTGGTTTTGATATAGTATGTGTTTTGTACTATTCTCTATAATAAATAATATTTACGATATTCATTAGTTGAAAATAAGGAAAAAATAATAATATGTGAGTTATATATATATTTTTTAATTTTTATTGGGCCTATAAAAATATGTGTAATGGTAAAAGGAAAGTGAGAAGAAATTATATTCTTATAATTTATTATAAAGCTAAATTATAATAAACTAAATAAGATATATAATTTTTTTTAAAGATAAAGTGTATGAAATTTTTATTTTCTATTGTTATTATATGGTTAATACAAGTCTGTTTTCAAGAAAATACTATATATACATATACACACATATATACATACATACATATATATAGATATAGATAATATGAAATAATATAATATAATATATAATAAAGCTAAATTACAATAAATTAAATAATACAGATAATTTTTTTTAAAAAGAAGAATTATTAGAAAATTTTATTTTCTATCGTTATGATTTAATTAATACAAGGCTATTTTCCAAAAAAATTTATATGTATATATACAAACACACACACTCTTAACTCATGTACATGGTGATACACTTTAGAGATAAGTACAAGACGAGTGAGATAGTCTGTATATTATCCGTATTGTTCATCTTCACGTAGGCTATCATATTTATCACATATATGCTTTAGATGTATACCAAATAGGTAATATATATTATCCGCCTTGTTCATCCCATCCCAGATGGTTTATTTTATTATTTATGAGAGTAATATAATATGATGAGAGTCGTCAATCTGAACTGTCTTTCTCTTTTCGGCACAAGTTACTTCATATTGACTTTATGTTTACTATATATTCAATAATATTCAGTGTGTTTGGTACACGTAGAAGTAACTTTTAAAATAATTTATTTTAAAAAACTCTGCGTAATTGGTAAGTATTTTTGTATAGTATATAAATTAATTTTTGAAAAGCTACTATGAGTATATAATTTATAAGATTTTGGCTAATTTTTAATATATGTTTAGACATAATAATTTTTTTTGGATTTTAGAGCTCCATCGTGAATTTTCGGTTCGAGTTTGAGTTCTAAAAATAAATTTAGGGATCGGGTTCAAGTTAAGGGATTCTCATTGGAATTTTCTTTTTCGGAAACGAGGTGGCCTCAAACTTGCCCCAGATTAATTTTTCATAATATATATATATGAATTAAAAGTATAATGTAAAAAATAGGATTGAGTATCGGAGATAAGATTGGATTTCAAATATTGGATTGGAATTTAAGGCTTGAAATGAATCGAGGATGGATAATTGATCAAGTATCAGACCAGATATGGGGATTTGATCCCACGGAAATTCTTTGATAAGAAAAAATTAGGGATTGGAGAGAGTTCAAGAATTATTTTATTTATCGGATTTAGGGATGAGGTCCCTGTCCCCCCTAATTGTCATCCCTATATATGTTTGATAAAAGTAGCTTAAAAGTTAGTCCATAATATAAAAGTAAGCTAAAGACTTAAAAATTAAAAAACCTAAAAAATTAGTAAAAAATTGTTAACATATAAATTAACATAAAGTACTCATCAAATATAACCATTCTTTTTCTAAAAAAAATGACCTTACTATTAATACCCTTAAACGCTGATATAGTTTTTTAGCTAATTTTGCCGAATATAACAATAGTAAATTGATTGTGAATTTGGATAATAACATCCCTTAGAATTATTAATAATCCGTTAATTTTATTCTCAAAATAATATTAAGTTAGGAATGTATGTTAAATATACATATAGATATATGTTATTAAATGATAATTAATTCTATTTTAAAGTTTTTAACTATAACCCTGAAGACTATTGTTAATATTTTTTAAAATTAATTGAACTACTTATTAGTCCGTCGTTCCAAAAAGTCACTAAAATAGCCCTTTACTTGATTATACTGCACATTTTATTATTTGTTTAAAAATATTCCCAAATGCTATATTTACAAAAATTAATTTTACATAAAAATAAATTAAAAATAATAAATATAAAAAAAAACATATAAAAACAATGATACAATGTCTAATTTGAACTCTAAAGAATTATTTTGTTGACCTCTTCGATTAAGGAACTATTTTAGTATATCTTAAACCCAAGATAATTATTTTTGTAATGGGTTCAAATTAATTAACAATGGTTGAGTGACCTCGGAAGGAGAAGGCACGATGGAGGGATAAGAAAAAGAATTCCTAGCTGAAAAGTAACCTATCTTCTTCTCAATTTACTGGAGTAAAGTATTCATCGATGTCCTCAAATACTTGTGCAACCAAACTTTGACTTGGTTCAAAAGAGAGGCAAAACGTACCACAATTTCACTCGTGCCATCTCGAAACTCAAAAATATATATATAAAAATAAAAAGAAATAAGAAAAATCACTCCTCGCAGAAATTAAGCTATACACTCCCAGGTATAGCTAGCTAGCTAGTATATATGACACCGACCCATCTCCTACGGCCTAGTATTAGTTTAATGTTTAATGATACGTACGAAGCATGTAAAGTTGAATTAAAATTCATAATAAGCTGAAATAATTAATGCCATCTTAGTCTCGCTCGTGAGTTTCGGTATTTTCAACACAGAGAATCTCTATCCCATGCATTGTTATTATTATCAAAATTGTCATCTTATGGAGTTCAATCAGAGTACGTACTCTTTATTTTATTTTGTTTCACTTAGACACGTACATTTACTAGTATAGTGTGTTCTAGTGGTCGGTACTCTTTTTTATTTGTAATTTAATATTAATTTTAGTTTTATTTTATAACGAAGCATGATTAATTAATTATTAAATATGGTACGTGGTCACTGGTCAGGAGGACTGAAGAGATATGATGACAGTGGGCGATGCTTTCAGAGCACGTGATGGGGATATGCCGCATCATTTCTCCGGCGAGATTCCTGGTAAAAATATACTACAATACTTAAGATTAATGATTTTCAACGTTACCCTGCATGCTCCCCCGAGGAAGGAGACAGCGTTGAAAGGAGACGAGGACGAGAAAGATAAGGAACTTCACTTTTTAAAAAGTTTAAATATACTTTTAAATTTATTCAAATAAGAGAAAAAAAAAAAATCTAAAATAATTATCTTTTATTTTAATTAATATAAATTATTAATAATTTTTTTGACTCAAATATGAAATAAAATAATTAGATATTTTTTATATCAATTTTAATATTAAAAATCCGAACCTTAGAAAAAATAATGAGTTGATGATGAAGATGATTTTCAAAACGTTATCATATAACCCGCATAGTTGCATTGTTAGTCATCTTATGGAGTTCAATCAGAGTACGTACTCTTTATTTTATTTTGTTTCACTTAGACACGTACATTTACTAGTATAGTGTGTTCTAGTGGTCGGTACTCTTTTTTATTTGTAATTTAATATTAATTTTAGTTTTATTTTATAACGAAGCATGATTAATTAATTATTAAATATGGTACGTGGTCACTGGTCAGGAGGACTGAAGAGATATGATGACAGTGGGCGATGCTTTCAGAAGATTAATGATTTTCCACGGCATGCTCCCCCGAGGAAGGAGACAGCGTTGAAAGGAGACGAGGACGAGAAAAAGAGGAAACTTCACTTTTTAAAAGTTTAAAATACAAATTTATTCAAATGAAGAGAAAAAAAATCTAAAATAATTATCTATTTTAATTAATATAAATTATTAATAATTTTTTTTAAAATAAAATAAAATAATTAGATATTTTTTATATCAATTTTAATATTAAAAAAAATTAAAAAAATAATAATGTGAAGATATTTTCAAAACGTTGCTGTTGCAGCGCTTCACGCGAAGGGGGTGGAGGGGCTACCTTAATAAGAACCCTCGATCCTCTTAGGGATGGGGGGGGGGGGGGTTGGGGTGGGGTGGAGTGGGACTACCTTATTAAGAACACTTGATCCTCTTTAAATTATGAACACATGGCCCTGTACCAATCTGGATGTTGCATGTATATCTCCTTCTATAGTGGGCCATGTACCAAGATAGTTTTAACGTTCATCTCTCTCAACTCTATATCTTGCACATAGCTACACACTAGAAAAATCAAAATATCAACCACCAACAATTTTTATTGTTAATGGCTAAATTTTAATCGTCAATATCAATAGCAACCCAAAAAAATTAGTTATCACTGGTCATTTTCCTCCTTTCCTAAAGACTTTAATAACCAACTAAATTTTTTTTAATTATTATAAAAGCAATAGCGACGATGTATAATATTGACCGTTAAAGCAATAACGATAACGTATAATATTGATCATAAGAAATAATGACAACGTATAATATCGGTTGCTATAAGCACTAGCGATAAATAAAATACATTATTGCTAATAATATTAACGACCAAAATGTTTTTTTTTTGTAATTAAATAAATAAATAACTTATCACACCAATAATGATCATTTTTTCCATCATTATTAAATAAATAAATAAAATTATCACACCGATAACTACCAATTTTTCTATCACTATTAAAATCCATTCATTATTAGTAACATAATATATTGGTCGCAAATGTCATAATTATATATTCAATAATATGATTGACATTTCAATATTCCTATCAAGCACTACATCTTGATACGTATATATCAATTTCAATCTTCTCAAATTATTTACTTGTATGCATATATATTTGTCTTAAACATATGGATATAATTTTCTAAATACATGTCTACAAACATTCAACTTAATATTCATATAAATAGTTTGTATCAGGTACAAAAAAATATTTGACCAAATATAAATATATTACAAAAGAGCTACATGATATAGTTACATTACAAAAATATTATGATTAATAGTTGCTTAAAAATTCAAAGTCCTTCCATTCACCTAATATAATAAACTTGATCAATGTGTCTAAATGAATTAGATTTGTAATAAAAAAAATGCAAAGATAATAATTAATATAAGTATTAAATAAATAATGACATATCATATCAAAAGAAAAAAAATCATGCCAAACAATAAAAATAAGAGTATATCATTACACTTTAACCTAAGATAAAAACTACCTTCAAACCATATTGGCAGCATCCAAAACAAGCACCATCGACCACCTGCAACATAAACCCTACCCACCAACCCTATTATATCCAAACAAGTCCTTTAAGATACCTAGGGTAACAAATGACTCAAACATAGTAAATCCAACTAACCAAGAAAACACCACTTGACTTAGAAGAAGAAGAAGAAGAAGAAGAAGAAGAAGAAGAAAAGCAATACCAAGTACAGTTATTGACATCACCAAGGAGAGGAACACCAAAAATTATCTTAATACACCATAGCATTTCCATCCAACCAGTCTATTAGTCACAACATAAGGAAAAACATAAAAAAACTAACAAGAACTTTAAGAACACAAACCCTTAAAAGAAAATGAACCAATCAATCGACAAAAATCACAACCAAGCTGCAAAATAATTGTATACATTATTTTATTAGGTCATCTGCTACTATTATTAAGTAACTTAACACATGTTATCTCAAATAATATGCATAAGGGCAGCTATCATCCTTTGATGTAGATGGAGAAGCAAGCATGCCATCAACACCATTATCCACATTCTCATTATTTATCATGCGGTCATGGAGTCGTGCTTATAACAACACAATTAGACATGGCAACACATAGGATCAAGTGTATAATGAAATGCCAACTCATACTAAGTAACACAAATATCCTAAAAAGATAGCATTTTGCATATAAGGCCCACATAAGAACATGAGATAACAAAATAATGACATTCATAATATGGTAGCACAATTGTAAGATATACAACTAATTGACATGTATAGGATAATTAGATATAAAATCCATGAATGAATGAAAACCATTGACTATTATAATCCATTATTGTAATTACAACCAATTGATTATATTAACTTGACGATGAAGAATCAAAGAAACCATAACAACTAATCTAGTGCGCAAATAGTACTAGCCTTAATCGGCCTGCTCGCAAATATAACTAGAGCTTTAATAAATAGGATATCTAATCACTTAAATATGAATACTCCATTTAGAGCTGAAATATATTAAGACACCTATAAAGTAGAAGGTCTCTCTAGACCTCATAAGATGCCCAAGATCACAAAAGAGAAAAATACTAGAATGATACCAAGTGAATACCAAACCTAACTGAAATAGTTGGTCTAAGTGATACAAGTCCCAACTTAATATCTTTTACTTTATGTGATTAATGTTTTATTTATAGATTTAACCAAACATGAATTAGGCTTACATAATAACTCTTAAATCACTTCCATCAACATAATGCAATTCTATTGTTACAATCTAAGTGGCAATAAGGCTAATCATTTCCTAGTGGCATTAAAGTCAATCATTTTTGAGTGATATTAAAACCAATCCATTCCAAGAGGCATTAAAGCCAAACAATTCCAAGTGGCATTAAAATTGAGACATTTTGAGTGGCATTGAAACCAAGGCATTTCAAGTGTCATTGAAGTAGAACAATTCTAAGTGGCATTAAAGCTGAACGTAAGGTATCACACCATTGTAATATATACTTAACCAATTGTACAATCTTTCAAAACCAATTATAACTAAAACACATCATAATATGTTCTAAAATCACCAAAACTTTTAGAAATTAACCGAACATGTTAACAACATGATCATGCTTAACCCTTCATATATACAATAATCAAGAGACATGCTAACATATGTCCACATTGAAAATTCTAAGCTCATAAATATGCTTGACATACATAAATTACATAAAACATACTTATCACCTTCAACTTTAGGAGAATATACATTTCATAATTCTACCATAAGTTATAGGTAAGTAGAGACTTACCTAAGTTCGAAGCTAGCTAAATGAAGTATGAAAGAGAGGAAGATCACTAGCTTGGAGATCCACAAGAATGCTTTCCTATATCGCCAAAAGAAATTGTAGAACTAGGCTATAAAATTACCTTATTGGCTAATAATTCAAGTACTATAATTTAATTAGCAAATAAAAGTACAAATGGGCTTTCTTGGACTAAGACTCAAAAGTGTATCTCCATTAATATTTAAAATTGTATCTTAACCAATTTGAGTTCAACAAAGATCACTTAGGGCATTTCAAATTGTTTAAGAAAATCGAAGTAAGGACTATATAGGATAAGTTAATTTTATCAAAAGTACCTTACCAAATATGTTTTGCAACAAAAAAGACAAACTAACTAATTTTAGATAATGAATGCAAACTGATAAGATAAAAAAACATAATTTAAATGATGTTAAGTCAAAGATAATAATCAAATAGGTAAAAGAAGCATAAACAAATCAATTTCATAAAATTATCTCCACAAATTAGGGTTTTAGGCCCAAAATAATTCACCTCTATTAATTAAATTGATAGTTTAAAAATACACTTAATATACTTTTAGATAAATACAGATAATTAATTTTAATAAAATAATCTTACAAATAGCTAATTTAAAAACATATATTTTTTTAAAATTAGGATTTTGGCTTCGAATGGGAATTCGGTCAATTCTTGCTCAAATATTCAAATTGACGATTCGTATATGAAATTAAGTATACTATAAAATATATTATATAATTAATTTAATTAAAACCTATAAAGGCATGTCCTAATTTAACAAGATTAGATTTATGACCTAAAAATCTCAATTTGGTCAATTTTTATAAATTTTATTAAATTAACAAATCAGAATATAATTAATCATATTCTAAAGTTTTTTGTAAGGTAAATTAATAGATACAGCTCACAAATCAAATCTAGTTCAAAGACATGGCTCTTTGATTAGGATTTTAGCCCATAAATCCCAATTTAATCAATTTCTTAAATTTTATCAAATTGAAGTTACCAACATGAAACTAGATACATATCATAAAATATTATATAATCAATTTATCAAAACTAGCTGAATCAAATAAATCCAAGCAATTTAGACATATCCTAGTTGAAAACAAATTCATCAGTCATAAACATACAATATAATTAACCACTATAGATCTCATATATACATAATTCAACCATCCATTTGACATATTAAGCTAAATTTATCCAAAACTGATCAAAATGAAAGTTAGGGTTTAGGAAAAATTATGCCACTTGAAAACTATAAAAACAAAATAGGTGAAGACCGGTGGAACATTGCTAAAGATTGGTGGAGCTAACGTAGATGGCCATGTGATGCTGATGATGGTCATATGGTGGTGAGCTTTGCTCATTGTTGTCATCCATTCCATGCACGATTATTGATGCAACATGTCGCGGATCTAGCTTTATAAGGTGGTGATGGATGAAGGAGGTGGAAGGACCAAAGGCGTTAGGGTTTGAGTCAACTCCCTTGTTTGCTTTTTAGCTTATTGCCGACACTTGCCCAATGTTGTTGTACCTTGCTTGCTGCTCATCCTTGATGGTTTAGTATGTCACAAAGACTTCTAGATGGTAACACGGTTGGAGGAGATGGAGGATGAAGGGAGGCACTACTGTGTGGTGGTTGAAGAAGAGAGAATATAGGGGAGGCAAGAGGTTGAGGATTGGGTTTGGTTTGCGTAAAGAGAACAGGAAGAAAGAGAAGAAGAAAAAGAAACGAGGAGAGAGAAGAGGAAAGAAAAAGGGTGGAGAGGTCCCTTTTTTCCCCAAATATACATAAATATAAGATAATACAAAATATTAAAAAAATATAAAATGATAATTTTATCTTAAATTAATTTAACAAAAATTATTTTGTAAAGATCTGAAGTTATAAAATCAATATAAGATTATTTAAAAGATTTCAAAAAAGCTTTCATATAAAAATACCAATAAGCATGAGAATTCATATTATTTATGAAATTATATGATACAACTTCAAAAAATATTTAAACCTATCTAGAAAAATATAAGACTTAACCGCCTTTAGCGACCAAAGAAACTAACAATTAACAACTAAAAATCACATTGGTCACGATATATATACCAACAATAATAACTTTTGATGGTGAATGTTAATAATAAATCAATATCAACCAAAAAGAAAGCTTTGTTCCCTAAATTGATCATTAATGTAACAATTCCTTTTTGTGACATGTATTCTATATCTGGCATATAGATACAAGTAAGGTGTCAGTGGGTGTTGTAATATCTAATTTGTCAAAAACTTGAGCTATTTAAAACTTATTTTAATTTAAAAAAAATACCTTATTGTATACACTTATTAAATCGTTTGATAAATGGAAATTATTATTTCATTTTTAAAATATTTTTTAGTTTCTAATCCTTTCTTACTAATTTATTTCTATGAGACATTCTAAGCCACTTTGGGCTATCAAATTTTTTTTAGATCATTCTATCTCAATTGTTTTTTAATTCCTTGATTTTTTTTCTCTTAATATGTTTTACAATTTTAATATAAGGCCTCTATGAAAAATATTGTTCACATTTAGTTTAACCTTACTCATGCTTTTAATCCTAATATAACCCTTTAAACTAAATGAAGTTTACAAAAAATTGGAGATTACTATATTTTAGCACTATTAAGCTATAAATTAATTAAAAATTCTAATTTATTATTTTTATAATTTTTGAATTTTAATTCATCATTTTTTGGCATAATCCATTACTGATATTTTCATTTCATTGCATATAACTAGGGTTGTAAATGAGGTAAGCCGAGCTAATTTGGGGTGGGACCGGGCTTAGCTAAGGCTCGAGTTTGAGTTGTCTATATTCAACAACGAAGTCCCTATAAGATACGACCTTGACGAAGATCAATATTTACCAATGAAGTCCCTATGAGATACGACCTTGACGTACTACAATGAGTTCGTGTACTTGTGGATTTGGTGCGTTAGTGGATGAAGTGTGGGGTTGGTGGCACATAAAGAGTTTGGTAACATGAGTTAGTGGCATGGATGGCGGTGGTGTAGTGTTGGGAATATTGCAAAAGAAAAATAGAAGATGGTTCAGTTTGAATGGAAATAATGGGAGACTAAGGGAAGAAGAAAAGAGAAAGTGTGATGAAAGACTTTTAGAGCAAAGGAAATGAGGGAGATCTATTTGGATTAGAGGAATGATAGTAAAGGAATATGAATGAGAGGGGTATAAGGTTCGATTGCCTAAAATAGATCTTGGTAAGTTGTAGTCTGATAAAAAACATGATTAAAGAAAAATAGAGATGTGGTAAAAGAGTGAAGGTTAGGCTTAGATATTATTTATTTGATTTAAAAAACCACAAGGATTGGAACAAATTTTAGAGAGCATGGGAGAGGGAGGGGGCATGGTTTGATAAAAAAAAAAGAATAAGAAGGATGATGGTATAGGTAGACAGTTACATGAGATTAGCAAAGTGAGGGGTAATAGATGAGGTATAGGTAGAGTTGCCAATATCAAAAGGTAACAGGGCATAGGGGGATGGTGTGAAAAATAAGAAGCATAAAGAAAAAATAGGGGTAATATATTCGATTGAACATAATTAAGTTGTTACACAAACCAAACTAAGGAAAAAACAACTAATTAGGGTTAAGGGGAAAAGTCATGTGAGAGAGCAATTATAAGGGTTAAATTAATGGTTAAGGGTCAACCACAAGGATTAAAAGACTAAGCATCCAATTATTCTACCAAATTTTAATCTAATTATGTTTTATTATATTCCCCTATGTTAATGCACATAATAATAATACATATAACAAAGAATATCCTAACACAATCACTATAAACAAATATACATAAGTACCAATTTTATAATTAGGGTTTACTATGAGCGTGGTATTATAAAATATGATAGTAACACCCAAATATTTTATTTTTATATTTAGAAAAAAATAAAAAATTTCAGTACTAAATTTTGGGGTGTTATATATAACCATATTAAAATCAAACATATAATGGTATAGAATACCATTGTATATTTATATTTTATTCCAATTATTATTTATTTAGAGTGATGATCACATAATTCAAAATTTATTAAAGAATATCAAGCAAGCACCCCATGTCTCCATCATAAACCTAGTCATGCTAGTATAAATAAATCATCAGTAAGGTAGTAGTAGTAATTTGTGAATGTAAACCACCCTTACTCATATTGATTATCCAATGTAGGACATCACATCACATTGATAGGTAACCTAACCCTTAAGTGTCGACACTCCCTTAAAACACTAATGGTATAAGAAGAGTAAGAGAGGTACTGACACCAATGTTGGTTCCTTTACCCATAGACACATGCTTATAAGCGAAATATAATAAGCTCAAATGATTTCTTTCTCTTTAATTATTTATTATCTTATTAATAAGATCTCTTAGCACATGAGCTTATGCCTAATTATTTTACCACTTTCTCATCATGATGTGATTTATGGCATAGCAAAAACCATAAAATCATGAACTACTAAGGTATTTTTTTTAATTCATTATTAATCCATTCATTCCATTTAGTGCAACTAAGATTTATCAAGTTAGGCATTTACTTTAAGATTCCATAACTTAGCAAAATAATGTCTCATAGAATCCATCATTTATTAGGGATAATTAAGGTGGAAGCCTCTATTACTTAACCATTTTATGGCAAGGAATAACATTCCATACCAATAAAAATAATTTACACGCAGGAAGCCACTTAATTCCAATTACTCTCCTCCTTTGTCCACAAGCTAAAGTATAGGTTAAACCTAAGACTAAGATCAACCTATAGAAAACTCTAGATCAATTATTCTTGAAGGTCATTATATAGATCTATAGTATGTATTTTAAGCATTTAAGGTCATCCATATTCACAAGCTTCAACAAATTCATGTCAAGATATAGGTCATTATAGGTTTAATTTCCATTTATTAATATTAAATGATGAGATTCAAATTCTAAGGCTAAAGGTCAAGTCAGGTAGAGGTCAATTAGATATAATTTATTATTCTCCAAAGTGGAGAGGGTAAAAGCTAGTAATACTAACACAAGCCCCTAGATTGTTATTGTTTTACCTTTATGCCATAATTAAGATTAAGTCCAAGTCCAAGGTTATACTAAATATAACTCAAACATTCAAGGTGAGGTGGCCAAAATAGTCATAACAAGCCTTAAAAGTAATGGATTGGTTCCCCAAAGTTAAGAAAAGAATAGGTTTCAAAGTATAGAAATATAAGAAAAATAGGGTGATAAATCAATCAAATATGTACAGTAGTTGGCTAGTTGGAATAGACGTAATCAATTGATTGATTGTGAATATTATTCAATGATTCAATAGAGAAAACACACACTAAAACATAATCACACACAGTCAAATAAAGCCAATCATCGACTAATTGAGGTAAGCACCATTAGTTAACAAAAATGTTCACTAGTCAACCAATGGTACTCAAACAATAAATCTTAAATTTAAAGCTCAACACACAATGTTAATCTTTCCAAAAAAAAATTTCCGTACTTATTCATTCATTTCAAAACATCCAAATCAAATCTCTAACATGCTTGAAAATTCATCAAACATCAAGACCCCTACAAAATTACCAATTTAAGCTTGAAAATCCTATAACACACTTTCTAATATATGAAAATCATATAATCATGTTATGCATCATACTATACATATTAATACTGACTAAAAAATATCATAAAACTAACTACATTCACAATCCAACCAAGCCTCTAAGATTAAAAGACACACATATGCATGTAAGAGCCTAATACATGTCATCTACTCTTGCTTTCAGGCTTCCAAACCAATAATCCCAAAACCATATTTTGACACGTAAAACTCACAATCTCACAAAAATTCATACCAACATCTAAAAGTACATACTATTCACCACAAAATAGAGAAGATAGTGGTTTACTTTAAGCTAAAATTAAAAAAAAAAAACAAAAAATAGAAAAGATGATAGTATTCCTCTATCTTGAAAACCTAACCCTTTAAGATTTTCTTAAACACATTCAAAGTTCAAACATAAAAAAACTTAGAAATAATGCATTTTAACAAGGGATTAAAATTTGAAAAGCAAAATACCAAAGAAAGGAAGATTGAATTTTCTCCTAAATTCATAAAACTCCTTAGAAGAAGGCTCAATGCTCAGTCTTTCCTAAGTCTTACCCTCTTTATTGATGCTAGAGAATCCATAGATGATCCTCAAGGTGATGATTTGTCGTACTCATTTTTGTAGCCAATCACATTGCTTGTCTTTGATGATAATGTTTTAACTAACCTTAATGAGATTTCTTTAAGTCATTCTTGCAGGTATGTAAAATATTTGTAGGAATAAGATCAATTCATTTAAGAAGTCAAGATGCTTAAGATTTTCACATGTTATAAGCTATTACAAAGGAAGCTATTGTGCATGAAAATCAAAGTTAAGAAGACCTAGTCAACCTTTCAAAGTCAACATCATTGTTTTAAGTAGGATTCTTGTTAATTATTTTCATGTAATCTTAGTTTAATTTGTTTATAATAGTCTTGTAGAGCCATGTATTATATAGGATATAAATATATTATAATACTAATTATGTGCTAGTTCATTATTTGTGTGTATTGTGGCTAAATTAGTGTGCTAGTTAGCAATGTCCCAAACTCCTATATAAGGCATGGAGTGTTAACATTTGTTACATGTTGGTTGATATTGATATTAAAATATAACACAAGTAATTCACTTGGTTAATTCGTTATTTTTAATTGAAACCCTTTCTAAGACTATTTGGAATAATCTTAGATTGGTAAAATTTAAATTGGATTTCTTTCAATCTTGTTGAATTCTTTGAATTCTTGTTGCATCATTGTTGAATTATTTCTTGAATATTTCTACGTATGCTTCATCAATCATAGCCAAAATGATCCTAATCTAACTATATTCACACTAGTCTTCATTGTGTTAACTTTGGTATCAAAGCCTCATTTTAGATTTAATCTCTTCAATAAAATTTTTCTTCTACCATTCTCCTTCATTCAAAACTTTTTCTTCTTCTTTTCTCCTTATTTCATGTATGAATTCTTTCAGCATTTTCTCCTCCCATGCACGTCTATGCATGAGCGTTGTCTAGCATGAAATTAAATAATTTAGTGAATCTTTAATCTCAAGTTTGAAGGTAGTCGAATAGATTAGTATATATTCAAAATGGTCTTCAAATCTTCAACGTCAAAGTTTGAAGATATTCGAAGGGTCTAGTATATTTTCAACCAAAGTGTAGTTGATCCTCAACTGAGTCTTCACATCTTCAAACTATTCTTCAACGTGAAGGTTGAAGATTGCCTAACTAGTGTTCATACCTTTGACACCTAAAAGTAAGTAATCGATTTCCTCCTCCTTTTCTCTCAACCTTCCAACCTATTTCTTCATTTTTCCTTAGTTTTCTTCAAAGTCTTTAAGATCTCTAAAGGCACTGAGTATGGTTTGAGTTTTTTTTTTTGTGTGATAATTTCTTCCTTCTTCCTCATGAGTTATTAAGTTTCTTTTTCCAGCTTTGGTTTGAAGTAACTTAGTATATTCAACTTCTATTCTTTCTTTATCATCAATCACAACTAGAGAAGAATCTATCTTCACTTGTGTTCAAATATCAACTAGCATTTTTGCATTTCTTTGTGAAAGAAATCTCTTGTTCTTCATCTTATCTTGAAGAATATCAAGATTACTTGATAAAACATTCCAGCATTGTTATTTCATTTATCTCACATTTTTTAGTGCAAGATTACTCCAAGAACATAGGCATAAATTCAAGATGATTTCAAGAAGTAAATTCCAACAAGTGATTGAAATTGCATTGATTTTAACTTGAAGAAACATTCAAGTATGGGTGAAGAAGTATCAATGAAGACTATGTATGATACTCTTCAACAACTTGCAACAAGTGTACATGCAAAAAATGTACAATTGCAGCAACATCTATCCATTTAAAGCTAACTATAAATATTCAAATCAAGGACTCTTCAACACATGCATAATACAATGGAGGCTATAAATGATCGAGTATATGACATCGTTAGGAGAGCAATCCAAGCTTGACGTGATCATATTAATGCTAGGATGGAATATAAAGAGAGAGCACAAGAGAATGGATAAAATGAATTTAGCCATAATCAAAGAGGATATACAAACCATTAACAAAAGTATATCCATTTCAATGATAAAGGTATAAAGTTAGCACTTCGTTATTTTTATGGTGAATTGGATGTTGAGTTATTTTTTGAATGGTTGCATGAAATTGAAGCAATATTTGAATTTAGGGAGTATGATGATGAGCATAAGTTTAAGTTATCAAATCTCAAATTTAAAAACTTTGCTAGGGTTTGGTATGTCAATCTTAAGAGCACACGTGATAGATATGATAAAAGTAAAATCAAGTCTTGAAAAAAGTTAATGAAGCACCTAAGAAAAAAATTTGTACCGAAAGAGTATGAGTAAGAGATGCATATTAAATTGATTTCTCTTAGATAAGGGCTTCTTTGTATAGAAGAATACACTAGGAAATTTGAAAGACTAGCACTCTTATGTGATATAAAAGAAAGAAAAGAACAAAAGTCTGCTAGATACTTAGGTGGCCTTAAAAGCTTGATTAGGAAAAAGTTTGAAATATTTTCCTATGATTCTCTTGAAGATTTGATTAAATTAGCCTTATAATGTGAAAGACAAACTAAATCTACCAAAGCTTGTCAAAAACCAAGTGCTTCTACTTCTACATCCAACAAAAAATTCTAATGCATCTACATCAAAATTTGGGACACATATCTATTCAAATAATGGAAAAAAATTAACCTTAGTGGATATGATAAAGGTAAAACTAAAGTTAGTGAAATGTCCACTAAGCAATGATTCAAATGTAAAGGGTATGGTCCTCTTGCTAAGAAATGTCCTAATCTAAGAGTCTTGACTTTGAGTGAAATTGAGAACATGGAACCATGTATTGATAATGATGATTTAGAAATTTAATCTAATGATGATGTCTAAAGTATATATGAGGAAGATGGAAATCATTGTTTCTTACTTAAAGAGCATTACAAATACAACCTAATGATCAATCTACACAAATGGATAAAATTTTTAAAACTAAGTGTAGAATTGATGATAAAGTTTGTAGGGTCATCATAGATAGTAGTTCATGTATAAATGTTGCTGGTGAGAAAATAGTCAAATAACTAGGACTAGTGACTACTATTCATCCTAAACCATATTGCTTACAATGTCTTAATAAGGACAAGGGAACTAAATCGACTAAACAAACATTCATTTATTTTCATAATAGTCAACATATTAGCTAAATATTGGGGATGAATCATGGAGGGAATGAAAATACTCCATAAGAATGTGGAAGAAAGATGAAAATAATGATGATGAGGCCAACAATGTTACTTTTATAAATTTAAGTCCATAAAATCATTTTTAGATCCTTAAATCAGGGTAGGAAGGTTCATTTGACTCATAATAATCATAAACAAATTGCCAACACATAAACATAAGGTTCCATAAACATTTGGAGGAAAATAAAATTAAAAATAGAGATGATAATTAGGTATGCTTGACATCAGTTTATTGATGGACCTTATCAAACAATTAAGCATCATCTAAAAGGTTTTAGAAAATATAACACACATTGACCAATGGGATTTCCCCATGGACCAATAAGTTATAAAGCCAAAATCTTTGCTTTGGCCTAGACTTTTCAAAATCTTTTGTAAACCAAACCTAAAATAAACCTCTAAAATATCGAGCACATTCAAATTATGATTGAACACATGAATATCATACATTAAAGACCTAATGTATGGCTTATTACAAGAATTCACATCTTCTAGAGCACAAATACACCTTTTTTAGAATAAGAGTATGCATCTTTCATTACTATAATGTGCTTTTTTATTTATTTTATAGATATACATTCTTATGATATATGCAAATCGTCAAGAACATGAATCCACACTTATCAAGAAAAGAATACATGATATTCATTATTATAATCCAAAATTTATTTATTTATTTATATACGTGCATCTATCCAAAAGAAGAATTTACTTCTCCCAAAATATAAATACACATCGTTTGATACAAGAATACATACATTTCAGAGCATAGATATACATAATTCATGACAAGAATACATATTTGTTATTTATAAAAGTGTAAAGGAGAAATGCATATATATTATGAAAAACAATATAGACCTTGCAAAGGCAGAATGCATATAATTTTTGCTGATGTAAGTATAATAATACATGCACATAATTGAACATATGTACAAACCATCCATTACAACTTTACATGGACACATTTTTCAAAATTGTAAAACCTAAGGGGTTCTCTTATAAGTTGGATATGTGCACTTCATCAATTATATTATTAAATATTAATATTATTTCTACCTTTTACTTCCATATAATATGTGTTGGATTCACACAATAAAATTACAATCGTAGTATTAAAGTATCATAAATGATAAATTATTTGTTGTAGTCATCAAAATGTATATTTTTATTTTTATTTCACAATATGGTATAGGTCTTATTTATTGGCCATATAAATATATGTATTCAATAAACTAGTATTCTATATTGTATTAGAAATATTAAAATAAGTCATTATGTGTTAAATTGTTCGAATAGCAATACATTTGCCTTGAAATGAAAACTGATATATGTTCTTTGATAGTAGATGTGAGTTTAATAAATAATAATACTTTGTTATAATTTAATTATCACTTGGCATAAGATATATATAGTAAATAAATAATAAATAATTATTATATGTGTTTTTTGGTAGATTTAGAATTTTTGATAAATCTTCAATTTATCGACTATATATTCTAATTTATCAGTAATATTTTCTAATATTTGATATATTAATGATTTTGCAAGAATACATTTATAATTTTTTTTTATTGGTCGCGTATCAAATATTTTACATATAGGCTAACACTAATTCCTTGAGATTACTATTTAATTGTATGGTTTCGCTACATAAGATCATTGTGTGTACGATATCTTGCGGTAATAGTAGCATAGCGCAATCATTGATCTTCCAGGCTAGTTGGCTCTTGGCCACCGAAATAACGGTGGCTAAATAGTTGAGCCATGTTGTGTAGCAGACAACCTCTCATGCAACTGAATTAAATGCCGCCACCCTCGAATGATCACTTTCGCTCTTTGACTAATCAATTCCCGCAAGAATTTGTCATGACATGTTATTGGATGGAGGAATACCGTGATTTCCCCCCCAAGTAAAAATAGCATGAACTTTGTCCACTCAATGCATCCCCTCCCCCCCCCCCCCCCCCTTTTTTTTTCGTGGAAACCAATGGTAAATGAAATGTACCCCCTTTGCTCTGAAGTGTTGTCTATTCCGTGTTTTTTTTTTGTCTTTGGTGTGGCACGTCCGAGGGCATGGAAACAATGCAACGAACAGGTGCCCAAGCAGAAACTTTTGTGGCACAACGTTGCCTTGGCTCACTCAAGTGTGACCGGTCAAAATTCCCAAGCTCCGATGCCTCTGGGCCTAGTCAAATCCTGCACCTTATGGCACGGCTTCAGTGTCATAAAAAGTGGGTTTGTGCCCCCCTCTTTATAGTTTTTTAGGGAAATTGACTCATGTTCCCCTCTTTGCTGTAGCGCGTTACCATCTTACGTCAGTACAAGTTATTCACTCGAAAATTTCTTCGGTCACATACAAACTAATCTCTAAGTTATCTTTTATATTATATTTTATTGATTAATATAAGTGACCACGATAATATAATCTATGGTATTCTATTCAATATAATTTTATTATAATTAAAAAAACTTGTATTCCTTTTCATTATGATGTTTGTTCCATGAGCTGAAAACTCTGGGTTTTAAATTAATTGTTGAACAGAATATTAAGTGAATCGATGGGTATTGATTTATTGGTATCTGTATGTTAACCTTATTTTATTATTTAAACACTATATTATTATGACTCGTGATAAAAAAAAATATATTTAACGATAGCTTCAAAAGTGTTAGAAATTTCATACATCACGTCACATAAAATGAATGATTAATTAGCAAATAAGTTGGCTGTGAAGTAGTACTCATTGTTTGAGTGAGAATAATTAATAGTATAAAACAATATGACATATTTCTTTGTATAATCAAGTACTATATGCTTATGCTATTTATGTAATGCAAAATAGACTGTTTTATAATATGAATATATAATGTAGGAAATTTTACAATCGATTCTTTTTCAAGCGGAGTCAAAATTAATATTTCTTCCGGCTTTTACTTGGTGATTGTCAGAGTTTCGTAGCTTAAATAGTAATAGTGTTAAGGGCTCAATATGGATAAAATAAAGTTTACTTTTCGTTAAGGGCATGGCCAATTTTATGAAAATGTAGCTTTTTACTTAAAAATTATTCTTAAATAAGATGTCAAAGTGTTTTATTAGAAATTTGATAATGACTTGTCCTCGTCAAAATGTTGATATAAAAATGGAAAATATTCTGGCGACTCATTGATACAATACTTCTTCTTATGCAAGGATATACTAATTATTGATCACCATTACAATAATAATTTGTTCTTAATTTAAAAGTGCTACCTTAATTTTAGGCGTCACAAAAAAATGTTTTATCTTATTTATCTCTTATTCTAATCATTGAAAAGAAGATGGCATATCTCTATCAAAATTAGTCCAATAGTTTCCTCTAAAAAATTGGCATAATAGTTAAGAGAGACTTGGTACTTATCTCAAGGGTCCGATTTCTGCTAGGCGTAGTCGACCTTGATGGAGATCCTATTAATTCCTCCATGACTTATCTATAGAAAAAAAAAACTTGACAACTCCAATAATATAAGAGGGAAAAGTGAAACAACAATTGTTACATGATGGATACGTATCCATAGGACCGTAAACAAGTCAAGCTGAGCTCACGAGTCAAAACTAAAAAATAAACTAAGCCTTACTTTTTTGAGTTCAGGCTTGACTCGTTTAATAAACGAACCCAAAAATGAGGTTCAAGCTCGTCTCATTTAACTAAACGAATGAGTTGAACCGAGCTTTTAATAAGCTGAGCCTAGCCGAATACCAAACTGGCTCAGCTTATTTACAGTCCTAAGTTTTACAGATCGCCGACGACGATGCACATGGGCTAAATTAGTGGGGGCCTTTTTTTTTAACTTACTAATCATTTAAAATTGTAGTGTGTACTTTTATAAGATGCCATTGAATATGGATAATTTTATTTTATATGATGTGTATTTTGTTTTTAAATGTTTCAGAGAAGTGTGTGTACACACATGATTGTAGAAAAATTTGAGACTAACTGAATGAGTATATACACATTTTATATAAATGCATATTTATATAAGTGTATATTTATATTTTTAAAGATGTATATTTTTTCTCTAAAAAATGTGTGTTTTTGATCCCAAAAATGTATATTTTGATTCTACAAGAATGCACATCAATCTTTAAAATATATGTATTCTCGTCTTGAAAAATATATAATATGATTATAGAAGATGTGCATTCTCATTATAAAGAATGTGTATTCTTATATTAGTAGATGTGCACTCTGATAATATATTTATAATATGAGCATTTTTATTTAGGTGTATTTATTTTTTGAAATATTTGTATTTATATAGCATAAGATTAATATTTAAATCTTTAAATATGTGTGTTTATATCCTATAAAAATGTGTATTAAGCTATTTATATATTTCAAGATGCGTATTCTTATATTAGAAGTTACATATTCTAATTATTAGGGATGTACATTATAGTATTAATTGATGTGTATTTATATTCTATGAGTTGTGTATTCATAAGTTGAAAGATTGGCATTTATATATTATAAAAGGTGTACTCTTATCATTGAAGCTGTATATTCTAATAGTAAAAGATGTATACCATAGTATAAAAATACGTGTATTTATATTCTAAAAGGTGTGTATTTATTTGCTCAAAGATATACCTTATTATCCTAAATGATGTGTATTTATATTCTAAAATATGTATATTTATATATTGTAAGATGTATATAATTGTAATATAATATGTATAATTATATAAACTTGTGCATTTCAATCTTGAAAGATGCGTAAGCTATTTATATACTACAAGGTGTGTATTATATATTATAAAGTGTGTATTTATTTTATGCAATATGTGTATTTTTGTTAAAGAACATGCCACTATTTTTCTACTATGTGTCTAAAGGATGTGTATAATTGTAAAATAACATTTGTGTTTTATTTAAAAACTTGTGTATTTATATTGTAACATATGTGTATTTTGTTTACAAATATGTCCTAAAATTTATAACTACGTAGCAACTTTCAATTAGTTTTTGAATATGATTGAATTTTGGAACATGTTTAGATAAAATTACTAATACTAAGATCATGTTTAGTTAATTCATTTTACAATATAGGTTATTTGTAGATTTTGAGATGAAACTTTAACTCTTAATTTTTTTTCTAAATATAATAATTAAATTATAAAAAATTAGTATATCCATATTTAAAAATACTTTTATAAGCTTATCTCTTCATATTTTTTGTTTACATTCATTAAAATATATTAGAGGTTAAAGTTCATTTACATAATCAACAAATGACCTATATTATGAGAGGTTGACATAATTGTTATATTACCAAAATTTTGTATCATCATCATATATAATCAATCTATAAATGAGAGTACTAAAAAACTATTCATCAACACATGCCCAAATGATAAAAAATCAAATGATGAAAAAAAAAATCCTAAATTATATAATGCTTAAATTTACATCGAAACACACTACAAAGATTAATTTTCATTTATACTTGAACTTATTTTGAAAATTTTCATGTACTATTACTTGGAATGAAGATATATATATATACACATACATTTTATGAAGCAAAATTATCAGTATAATATTAGAATAATTGTAGCATAAAAGTGAATGAAAAAAATACATAGCCCTAATAAAAAAATCGCATGAAAGCATACCAAAAAGGGGGAAATAAGAACACAATTTTGAACTATGACTCAATCATGGTAGAATGTATTAAGAAAAAAGGATAATTTTTAATACTCAACTAATTTAGCTACATCTTCAATAACCTATAAATTCTAATATACACCTAATATACAAGTGAATTAGAGACCCCTAACAATGAAGGCTCTATATATTGATACCACTGGCACATCTGAGGGCCACCATCGCCTACACTACCTCAATGGATATGGAGGTACTCAAATGTGAGTTTCAAACAAGATTTTTTTAATGGAATTTCATATAAAACAAGATTAGAACATATAGTACGCCAAAAGATTGACACCTTAAAATTTATTACTAAATTTTTTTATTTTAGCAAAAGCATAATATCAACATAAACAGGTGTTACCTCCACAATCAACATAAGTATGGATTATCATACCACCCTTACATCTATTAAAAGGAAAAACAATTAAGACTTAAATATGATAAACATAAAATAAAAGAACTTTCATAAACCTAGATAAGAGTTTGGAGGTTAAATCCAAGTACAATATCAAAATATATCAAAAGAGATCCCATGGAACTAAGGGTCCAAAAGGTATCCGAATGAAATAAAATAATTATATAGCATATCTTTACACCTAACATTGATATATAATAATCACTTTTCTACAAGTAAAGCATCATAAGCAACAAATTCATATCATGGATACTCATCGACTTGTATAAAAAGATCTAGTCCCTCTACTCATGGAAATGAGGAGCACCTATAAAATAGATGATCAGTATGCTACATACCGAGTAAGGAGATACCACAATCAAGAAAGGGTTCAAATGCATGAGATCCCATAAATAACTCATCAGGAAAAAACCTTAAATATGATAAGATGGAAGAGAATAACTATATACAGATTTCCATCATTAGATAATATCACCGACCATTTTCTTACTTACATTGAGCTTAGGACCCCACTATTCTTAATTCGATGAAACAGAATGAAATACCTCTTAATAAAAAATGCCCCTAGATACTATTATTAAGTTGGAGGAATGGACCTTACACCTTTTATGGTATAATGCTCCAAGCCACTATTCTTTACCTAGTGAAATAGTTTGAAGCACCTACTAGGGAAAAATGTGCTTTGACACCATTATTAAGCTACTGGAATGGACTCTAAACCTTTGTCCTAAATCACTCAATCTTTTCACTTTAAGTGACTAACGTCTTATTCACGGTTATTTATATCAAGGCCATTATACATGCATACTTATAGATATACATGAAAGATAATCCATCTTAACATAATTATCCAAAACACGTAATATATAATCACATGAAAATGGGAATATTACCCAAGGAAAAAACCACATTTTCCTTAAGCAATTGTAATTTCACAATATAAGCATAACCCCTTCCATACTAATCATTTATTCATAAATTTTAGCAAACTTTCCTCAATTATTATTATTATTATTGTTGTTGTTGTTATTGTTGTTGTTGTTGTTGTTGTTGTTGTTTTTGTTGTTGTTGTTGTTATTCTTATTATCAACATATCCAAATATTAAGTTCTAACTCCAACATCTTATACATGTAATAACAACCTTATCTTTAGAGTTACTATTTATAACACCTACAAAGCTCTAATTTTACAAGTTAGGTGTAATTTTTTTTTTCCATAAGAATAAGATAATTACCAAATTTAATATACATTACTAAATTGTGAGTATTAACAAAATATCCAAAATTCAATGTCTAACTCCAAAATCTTACACATACAATAATGAACTTCCTCTAGGATTATTATTCCTAATTGAAGCTATTTTCGCACACTTTTTGGACTTAGGACATTAATATTTACTCCAAACATTCCACATGATGTTATTATTATACTTTAAACCTTTTAAACAATTAAAATACCAAAATTTTCATAGTTAATTCATATTAACCAAAATACCCTTACGAATGCTAAAATACCCATATTTCATAAAAATCTTTACGCCTGATATTATTATTTTCTAATCCTCAATTTATTACATAAACATACATATTAAATATAATAATTTCCTAGTTACCATAACTTATCAAACCTATATTACTATACTATATATCATACTAATTCACTTAGGGTTTATAATAAAACAATTATCACAATACTATTGTATAAGTGTATGATTTCTCATCTTACTCAATTTCCATCATATAATACCACATTATCACATAATAAAATTAGCAACATGAAATTATTAATATAATAAAACAAAACATGTGATTTCACACAAGGTACAAATAATATGACAAAAATTTTAACTATGACATGTATCTATACCAAAAACGTCTCCGCTCTCTAAGCATGTATAAGCTTAACCAGCCTTGTCTAACGTAATGCCATGATTTTTTTTCCAATCTTAAATCCAAAGTATTTAATATCTTAACATAATTATAGTCATATAAAATTGATATTTCTATCTTACCCTAATTCCATAATTCTAAATCTTAATCTAATCCTAATCTCTATTTTAGGTCATTAATATTCTTTACCTAAACCTAACTTTGGATGATTGATAATTAATTTTACCCTAATTCCCTAATCTAAAATTCTTTTAACCTAATTACAATTTTAACCCCAAAATTATTTTATGCACCCATTTTTTTGTTTTCCATTTTCTCCTTTTCCTTTTCTTTTATTTCGACATTTTTTCGTCTTCTTCTTCCTCTTCTTCGTACACGGTGCACTCATGTCCTGAATATTTTCCTTCTTCCATGCTTACACCCTAAACCTATGTATTCTACCCTCATCATCACCACCATTACCTCCCACAATCCATGAGATATGTCTATTGAAAATTTTATCGAATCTTTCCCTCTGATCGTGCCTCACCTCATCCATGTGTGACCCTATATTTTTCTTCTCTACTGATTTACCTCATCCATGGGAACCATGCATATATATGCCTCTCTTAAGCCTTGCGTTAGTGATTACCTCAACTAACTCCCTCAGTCCCTCCATTTTTGTCGAGCAAAGCCAGCTTGAAAAAACATACCTTTATTGCTCTATTCATTATCGTCACCCACCATCAACTCCACTTGCCACCACCATACACCAAACACCATTGTTCCCCCAGCAAAACAATCACCACTACCACCCAACTATCCCCCCTCATCGTCACCTAACCATTACCACGCTAACCCTTTTATTTTTCCTTCTCCCCACTGCAATATGTGTTATTTTCATTGAGATGCATGACTATACACCCTCGAACACCCAATTCATTCCCCTCTTGCATGACCCATTCATGGTTAGTGTACAACCCATGCACTCCCTTTTCCCTCACTAGTGCACTTTGCCCATAGTAGTGTGCACCTCACACACCTTGCCCATGCCCATTCCATACTCTTAACTAGTATATGCGTTGTATGCTATACTCGTGCCCTTCATTTGGCACACCTGTGCTTCCCTCCTAGCACACCCTATGCTCCACTCTAGCACCACTATATCACTACCATACATTTCTCTATACTCCCACACTGCATGAGCTTCTCAACTTGTTTTGGTTATCCCTATTTCCATCATCTTTTGCCTTAACTTTTCCTCAATCATATTTATTATGTTCTAATTATGTTTTATTCACTTTTTTGTAGGTGATTTTTGGCTTATCTAGGAGACTAGTTAGAATTATGCGTGTAGAGATAGGTATCCTTGTTTATGAGGATACATGTTATAGTTAGGGCTTTTATGTGCAGTGTGTATTTTTGTATGTAGTATTGTACTTGGTAATGTTAATTGAATAATGTTGATTATAATAATGTTATTAGATGATATCTTGAAAGTGAGAGATATATGAAAATATCATTTGTGTATTTAGTCGGTTGACATGAATCTATATACGTGGTATATATATAGGTTTATATATTTCATATAAATATTGGAGGTTAAATTCATTTTTATGGGGGCTCGTAAGATCATTGGGAAAATATGAGTATTTGGCTATTTTAAAGGAATATTAATCATTTGATGGTAATATGGAAATTAATTATGGCATGATAATCTTTTAGGGTTTTATAAATTATTTAATAAGTAATGTGATTAAATGATGGTTGAATAAAATATAATTTAACTAAAATGAGATTCTAAGGTTTTAGGTAAGATAAGGGCATTTTTGTCAATAAGGATTAAAAATAAAATTTTGGTTCGGTATGTTTTACCTTGGTATAATAGTGGCTCAGGTGTGTTTTACCTTGAGAGGTACTTCAAAATATTCCACCGATTTAAAAATAGTGGTTAGGAGCATGTTGTCTGGGTATTTGTTAGGTTCATTCCATTTGTTAATAATAGTGGCCTAGGTGTGTTATATCTTAAGAGGTAATTTAGTCTATTCCACCAGATTAAGAATAGTAGGTCCTTAAAATCAACGTAAATAAAATAATGGATCTTTTTTATATCTAATAATGGGCCAAGGAATCAGTGTTTACCTTGAATTGCTTACTATTAACTTGAAATTATGTTTTATTTGTTTGTACCCATACTTCGGTTGCATTGTTACTTTACTGTAGTGAACTAATCATTTTATAGGTGCTGCTACTTTTGTGCTAGTCGATGAGGGCCATTTGGATGATTTTCGTGTGTATAATGCCTTATGTATGGAGGAGTAACTCTTATATATTGAAATTGGGTGTACAGTCATGTTATCAAGTGTTTAGCTTTTACTCGGATACTTTTTAGGACTTTTGGTTCTATGGGATCAATTTTGTTGTATTTTGATATTATAATCAGAGTTAATTTCCAAAATTTATCTATGTTTATGAAATTTATATTATTCTTTATTTATCTTTTTTATAAATCTTAACTATTTTACCTTTTATTCAATAGAAGGATGGCATGGTAAGAAAGACTTATGTCAAGTACGATGAAAAACGCCCGACTAATTTGATATTACGCTTCCACTAAAATGAAAATTTTTACTAGTAAATTTTGGGGTGTTACATCCGAGATCTCTGAAAAATTATCTAAGGAACAAGAATAATGCACAATTAGAACTTAATAATACAACTGATTATAGGTTACGATAATGGAGGGTAGAAAATGGAGCAAAATCGAAGCAAACCAAGGTGGGCAAGGGTTGAGTAGGTTACGATAGAATTTGGTGCAACCAAGAAGGGGCAGCAGGAGTGACTCACTTAGCTTGAGGAGGGTTGTATGATCTCCTCAAATTGAGAGGGGGGTATGTTAGTGCGAGGTGGTGATGTTGGTAGTGGTGGAGTGGTGGGAAAGTGTGACATTGGTGGTGGTGGAGTGGCATGGAAGTGTGACATTGGTGGATTTGGAATGGCGTGGACGTGTGGCATTGCTTGGTTTAGATTGGCACAGAGAAGTGGTGTAGCTAATGACATGAGGGAATAATATAACTTGGAGGGTGCTAGCATCGAGGGCTGACACAACTAGGCTAAGGTAAGTACGATGTGGATTGTTACATGAGGTTGTGATGTAGATGATAAGGGTTTTGCATGAGATTTTGATGTTGCCAAGGCTGAGTAACCCGAGATATTGACATTGGTAAGGATGAGTTGTGCGAGATTGTATAATTTACATAAAGCTTTGTGGAATAAAAATGGCAGATAAAGGTATATGGCAATGGAATGATACACAAAGATGAAAGGTAAAGAGAGAAGGAGTCAAGGAAGGAGTTAGGTGAAGTAATGAGAGATACAGGAGGGTATAAATACCCATGGGTGTTCAAATGATGAGGAATGGATAGAGAAGTAGAAGCAAGAGTTTAGGCATAAATGGGGCAAAGTTTTGGGAAAAATTCGAACAAACATATTCCATGAGTGGAGGGAGTTGATGGTGATGATGAATATAGAATAGGAAGGTTTAGGGGTGGAAGCTAAGCAAGGGGGTTTGGTTGGGTAAAGAGGAATTCATGGAGGAATAATGGGGAAAAGAAGAGGAAGATAGCCGTGAAGGAGAAGAAGAGAAAGGGAAAAAGATAAGGAGAAGGAGAAAAGGAAAAAAGAGTTTAGGGTTAGGATTAGAATTTGGTTACAATTTATATTAGAAAGCTAGGGTAACAGTTACTTATCAACCATTTAGGGTTAGATTTAGTTTAAAAATATTAATTACCTAGAATAAATATTAAGATTAGGTTTAGATTTAGGATTATAAAAGTAGGGTACGGTACACATATTTTTTTGAGATTAAAATTTGGTTAAGGTATTATTTACTTGAGATTAAGATTAGCTAAAATTTGGAGTATTACTTATGAGACTCAAAACTCTTGACACTTGCAATAAAAAGGTAATGCCAACAAGCACAATGATAATTATTTATTTAGGCATAATCCATAACTAGATTTCTTTTAAATTTAAATTTAGTTGATGTGATAATATTATTTTCTAAAAAAGTTCAAAACTTTTTTTTATATTTATGATAATTTACTATAGATTATAATTAACATTTATCTTAGTTGGATTTATTTGATATATTGTGTAATACTTGATAAATCCATAAACCATGTGTTATTTTGATGCTTCACACTATTGATATGGGTATGTTTTCATGAATTTTCTATCTATATAAGTTAGTATTTACTTTATATTTGTGGATATTGTGTATTTTTTTTGTAGGCACATTCTTTGTATGTAAAAGAAGAGTAAGGTGGAACATTAGGATGACTTAGAGTAAATTGTGAAAAGAAGATAGCATGAAGACAACATCACTATTCATTTTGGACAACTATAATTGAGTTGGAAGCTAATAATTAGGGCAAATGTGTAGTAAGTATTTGGAATAATTTAAAGTATGAAAGTTATAGGTGTATTTATAACTTTTCCTATGTATCCAAAATCATCTTATTCCAATACTGGATATAGAAGTTATGACTAGTATATCAAAAATTTCTAAGTAATAGATTCCACCATGGAGCACAACTAAGAAGCATGGTTATACCTAGTGCACATGTTCTATGTCTAATGTTTACTATCTCAACAACCTTTACTATACACTCATCTGAGAGTCACATGGGTCATTTTCTTTTATAACTTAGACTTATACATTGAGAGGAGGCCTAATAGATAGGGGAGTTTCATTTTTATTTTTCTTTTTAATATTTAGATATGCTCTTTAATTTTATAAATTACATCATATTATTTCACTTCAATCCCATTTTAATTTATTTGCAATGTCATTCTATGTTCTGCAATGCCTAGTTGATATTTACAGTCACAAGGCTTTAATCCAATTCCCATAAGCAACAATCCCAACAAATGCATCTCCATTAATGGATTTAAATTATGTCGTCATTAGTTTACTCTTTTCAATATCTTCATTGATTATTTTCTTGTACTTTTTTTCTACTTGATTATGCAATTTTTTTCAACCATGTGTGAGTAGATCTCTTTTTTCTAGGAATGGGTGTTTGCCCAACTTTGGTTGTTTGGGGAATGGATTGATTTATTTTCAATTTAGCAGCTTAATTATTCATATTATATAAAACCCCTTCCTCTTTATGCTTTTTCATTCTTCATCCCTAACCTAGTAATTTGGCCCTAACCTTTGTCTTAGTTCATTGTCCCTAACCTTCTAGCCTAGTACTTCATCTCAAGCTCATATTTCTTCACTGCTTCTCCTTTAACACAAGGTGTTGGTTGATTTTCTATGTAATATTTTTTCACATTCATCTTCTCTCTATATGTAAATTTCATATAATCATTGCTTTATTCCCTCCTCCTTCTACTAAAGCTGTGAAGCAGTTGGAGGTCACCATAAATAATTGGAGTTTTAATACCCCAAATCTGAAGAAATTTAAGTTCGATCTATTATAACACCCTGAATTTTAATACTGAAAAATATCATTTTACAATAATAGTATATAAGCAAAATATTGGAGGTTACCACCGTAATTGACATAAGTCTGGTTTATTCAACCATCCTTACATCAATCACAAGGTTAAAGCATTTATAGCAACACAATAAAATTAGAAACGGAAGAAACATTTATAATACAATAATGAGTTTGGAGTTTGACTCCGAGTTACAATACAAAATACAAAAGAGAGGATACCATGGTTGAAGAGTCCAAAAAGGTATCCAACTAAATACATCTACCAGATACCATTACTCTTCATCTAACCCCTAATAAAAATGGAGTCACTCATCCCCACATAAGGTATCATAAGCAGCATAATTATCTAACGGATCTTCTGAGACCTGCCCATAAGAATCAAGGTCTTCTACTCGTGGGAATGAGCATCACTCATAAAACTGGTGGTTAGTACGCTACGTACCGAGTAAGGGAATAATACTATCGAAATAGGGATACAATTAGCATATGCTTTCAAAATAGATAATAGGTATACAAGTAGATAAATGAAACGTCTCATAAGATAGATAATGATCCAAATCTCTTTATTAGATATAATCTATTTTCATTCTTTTATATATGTTGAGTGCAGGAACCCCACTATTCTTAAACCGATGGAACAATCTAAAGCATCTTCTCAGGGGTAACATACCCGAGCTACTATCATCATCTGGTGGAACGGATATGGAAGCATCACCTTCTCGTGGGCGATGCACCTGAGCCACTATTTTTTCCTAGTGGAATGAGACATATATAAAAACAACACTTTGGTATTGGCTCACATATTCTTTCACTTTAAATCATTAGTATCATTTCCATAGGCTATACTGTTATATTTTTATTTCATGATGAGTATGGTCCCTACTATTCTTAATTTGGTGGAATGGACTAAAATACCTATTAGGAAAAAATACTCCCAATCCACTATTCTTTTCGCTGGAGTGGAGATTAAAAACATCACCTTCTAGGGGTGAAATGCTCCCGATCCACTATTCTCCCCGGTGGAATAGGATATATATATATATCACCTTGGTCTTACTCACATGCTCTTTCACTTTAACTTATTAGTATCTTATTCATAATTAATTCTCAGGCATTGAACACAATAAAGTAGATAGGCAGATTGCATAGGTCAAGGTCCTTAAATCTCTTCAAACCCCAATATAAAACTACTAAAAACCCTAATTTCACATTTTAGCCAAAATTCCTCCCATAAGATTCACATGATTACCAAGTCTAATAATAACATCATAAGGCTAATCATTAGCAACATATTTAGAATTTGAATAACCTCTAGAGTTTACACATGGAATAATGATATCATCATTTTAAGTTATTAAAACCTAATAAGACCATTATTTTGTTTGAAGAACCCAAGACAAATCATAATACTTCCAAACACTTTTTGGGATATCATTACCATATTTTAATCCACCTACCACATAGAATACCAAAATTGCCTTATTATCCCATAATAACCAAAATACCCTTAAGGATAAACAATAACCTTTATTTTATAAAATCTTATACCTTTGATGCACTATCGTATGCACAAAAAATTTAATAAATAAATCCTAATTTCCAAATACATAGTAGAAGGTAAGAAGGAGTCAAACCCACAAGGAATGGTATATAATCAATATTTCTCTAATCAATGTTAAAACCTCGGTTATGTAATAACATCTATTTCTATCACTAAGTTCTATACTATGGATAAATAATAAAACACTTTACTCACTAATTAATGAATAAAAATAGAAAGGTATTGATTCTGGTATTAGGATATCAAATAATCATGGAGAAAAGAATGATTCTAAATGATTTAACGTTGACCTTTAGAAACTCATGATAATTCATCTCTTTGCTTTCTTTTAATTCTAACAAATTGAATAAGCTCTCAATTTATCCCTAACCAATTAATAACCTAGGATAAGAACACTAGATTCAATTAATGGCAGCATTACGAATGGAATTCAATCAACTACGATCATAATTACATAAGCTCGGATCATGCAATCGTATGAATCAATAGAAAAGATTAACAATTAATCTTTTTTCTACTCTGGAAACGTTAATTAACAATTACGTATTAATTCCATTATCCTAGCATTGATTAAGATCTAAACTAAATAGGTGATCAATCTCATTAGTTTAAATTCTTAACCTATGATGTGAGATCATTCAATTCCGTCTATTAATTCAATTAAATTTCATTTAGAATCATAAATTCAAATTATGTTGTCATATGTGAAACCCTAATTCTGTCATCAAATCCTTCTATCCTATACTATCTACATGACTAGTTTCATAATTGCAATAACATAAAATTAAATGCAGTAATCTATAATTAACATCATTGATTACGAATAAAATAACAACCAAACACTAAAAGTAAGAGAAATAATAATGCATTAAAAGGAATTTATTTACATTCAATCAAAAATCAAAACTTGCATAGAGAAGAACTTATCGACTTGAATTGTAGAGTGTTGATTTTTCAATTGAATATAATGGAGAGAAAGAGAATTAGAATTCTTAATTACATGTGGTATCTAGAGAATACAGAGAAAAAGTGAGAATCCAATTCTTCAACTCCCCAGAAATGCTTTTTGAATGTTCATAACTTTATAAATATATCAGGGAAAAGTTCGCGTGAACGGTTATAGAATTTAAGAAAAACACGGTCCATGTTGGGAAACACGGGACCTCTATATTTTTTCTTGAATTCTCTGCCAAATGAAGAATTTTGAAAATTGAGATTTTGTGTGCTGACAGAAAAACACGGGCCGTGTTTATGAAACAAGAGGGTAACATGTTTCTTGTTCATTCATTATTTCTTTAAGAAATTTCAATACAAGATTCCCCTTGATATATATTCTTCATTTCTGGTCTTTTCTTCCATTGATTTTATATCTCTTGATGTGTTCTTTGCTTCATTTCCTCTTTCCATCGATCTCTCCTTTGAATGTCTTCATTTTTATCTTTTCCTGCAAATTCTATCCAAAGGAGGAAAACTCGAGAAAAGATTAAATCTTATAAAAAAATAGTTAGGAATAAATGACATTTTTACTTAGGAAAATAACATATAAATCCCATATATCAACCTTCCACACATATTATTTTCCAAATCCACCAATCTTCATCATAGCTCATAAAAATACTTATGGCCATTTATCAAGCTCATTTAGCCCATATTTTATGCCATAATATATATTCTCACTAATATTTCATTATCACAATAAAATCATAATACTACCTCCTATTCATTCTTACTTTCTTAAAACATAATGTTCATATCGTCACAAAATACCATGATCAACACATGTTAAATCATATATCAACAATATCATGAAAAACACATATGACTATGCTAGAAAATAACACAAAAACCCTAAACTTCAAATAGTATCCTTACCAACTAGGACACCAAGCTCTAAGAACACAAATCCTTGAATTCCTCCTTTAAGATTACCAGAATACCTCCTACAAAAAATAACAAATACCATGGTTAGGCTTGAAGAGTTTATATTAGCACCTTACTTAGTATGTAATGTACTGACCATCCTTTTCATGTGTGTTGCTTATTCCCACTAGTAGATGACCTTAACGTTTATGTCCAGATCAATGAGGACCTGTTGGATGATTTTGTAACCTATAATTCTTTATAGGGGGTTGAGTGATTTTTCTATAATAGGGATTTTGAGCATAAAGACATGTTATTAGGATGGTGATTTACCCAAATACCTTTCTGGACTCTTAGTTTCATTGTTTCTCTTTTGTGTGTATTTTAGATATCATACTTGTAACACCCCCAAAATTCACTACTGAAAAATTTTATTTTATTAAAAAGAATTAGCGGAAGCAAAATAATAAAACTGTGAATTCTGGGGATATTACCGCCACACTTAGTACCAGACCAGTTCACTCATACTGTTCCAGTACCAAGTGCTAAGGCTAAAAGAGAAAAATGCACTTACAAGAAACTCAAACTAATGATTAAGTCAGAGTAGCGCAAGTAAACATTTTATAAAAGTATAATCCATCGGTGGTGGTTACAAAACAACGAATACATTGAAGCTGTGAATTTAAAGGAGACAGAGTAAAACCCTAACAGTTCCGGATAGTTCCTTACGCTCTTTCCCGAGGGCCCGCTTGAATAGCACCTGAAAACGATCTGCAAGGGACACTGCCTATTGAATAGGCAAGGGCCCCACGAATGGAACCCTTCAGTACTATGGTACTGAGTAACCCTTTAAAACACACTTAAGAGCAGGCCCGCAATGTAACACATGATATACTACTATACCCATACATAACGACAAGTGTAAACATAATATTCAGATCCATACATTCACATATTTGACAAGTCAATCGGATATTAATGGTGCATAGGTAATATTCACTTTCGTGCATTCGCATACTTAACAAGTCAACCAAATATTAATAGGCCATAATGAATAATCGATACTTTTAGGGCCTTAAGGCAATTATTCCATCATTAATCAATCATCTCAGATTATAAAGATCCATGTGAGTGTGGGAATTCCACTATTATAGCCAATGGACCGGTCATGCAGGGCAAAACGCTCTTGGCCACTATTATTCTCCAATGGACCGATCATGTAGGGCAAAATGCTCCTGGCCACTATTATTCGCCGGTGGACCGGTCTGGCCTCGACTCACAAAGTATTCCACTGTAAGTAATTAGTTTCGTCCCCATGTCTTATCGTTTTTACATTTGGTTTGTTGAGCACAGAATCCCCCACTATTATAGCCGGTGGAACGGTCATGCTGGACAGAATGCTCCTGGCCACTATTATTTGCCGGTGGACCGGTCATGCAAGACACCCTGGCTCCTGGCCACTATTATTCGCTAGTGGACCGGTCTGGGTCTGGCTTAACAATCTTCCTCTTTAAGTGATTAGTGTCTTATCATATTTTATTTGAAAATATTTCACCATTGACATGCATGGCTAAATATATCCACACTTATCCTCCTAGGAGGGCTTGTCCTATATCTTGAGACTTCTACACCTCCTAACTCACCCCGAAATCCTTCCTTTAATCCACCTTCTCACACCGGGAGCCCAAATCCTAAGTCTGTGGGTCAAGGCCCACCACCTTATACCCCAAGGTCCACTCACTGCCTTAACCTAGGGTTTTCTCCAGAAATCCTAATTTGGGCTTATGTGGCCCACCCTTCTCTGCCTTACACATCCTAAACTATTTCAACACCCTACATGTCACGACCCTTAGATCCAACCCTCACTTTCTACTCTACTCATTCTCATTCATTTTTATTATTTTCTTTTTCTTTTTCCATGTTCTCAAATTACGGTTTCTTCCCAAACCCTAGTTCCTCCCATTCAACCCTAGATTCTCCCACTTTTTCATTTTACTTATGTCCCCCCTCAATTTCACCACTCATGGATCATGGATTATTTAGGTTATTCTTAAATATGTTAGCTAACTTACTTTCCCATGGTTATCTTATTCTCTTATTTTTCTTTTTCATGCCTTTCACCCCATATCCTGTTATTAAACATCCTAGCATGCAGTACTAGAGGGTCACATCATATAACATCGTACACACAACACATGTAATCATCATCCACAGGTCATAAAGAAGTTACATGAGCATACATCCACTCCATGTTGTGCTACCAATGATTAATCATTAAACGTAAAGTACACAATATAGCATAACACATGGCATGTAATCCACACCTAGTTGATCTTAGCTACATCCCTGCTTGGTTTGGGTTATCAAGTTATCTCTCACATTTATTAGGCCACTAAACACCCTTCATAATTGTTATATTTAATATATTTCCCATTTGGTTGGTTAGATTACCAATTTGACCTTTCCTTTATTATAATTAACAAATTACCCTTTAGTTGGTCAAATTACCAAATTACCCTTGTTCATTATCCTAATTACCAAATTACCCCTTTAGTTGGTTAAATTACCAAATTGCCTTTCACATTTATTATATTTACCATTTTACCCTTCTCCATTATTAAATTATCATTTTACCCTTCTTTTTTTATTAAATTATCATTTTACCCTTCTCAATTATTATAATTACCAAGTTACTCCTTTCGGATTTCCACTTTACTCCTTTTATTTACAAAATTACCATCTTACCCCTTTACTTTCAAATTTACCATTTTATCCCCTAACTTCCAAAAATTACCATACCACCCTTTCACTTAGAAAATTACCATTTTACCCCTTTACGTCCAAGATTACCATTTTGTCTTTTAATTAAGAAATTACTATACCATTTTGTCATTTAATTACAAAATTACCATTTTACCCTTTAATTTTGAAATTACCATTTTACCCTTTAATTATGAAATTACCATTTTTTCCTTTTAATATAAAATTACCCTTTTACCCTTTAATTACAAAATTGCGATTTTACCCTTTAATCACAAAATTACTATTTTACCCTTTAATTACAAATTTACCATTTTACCCTTTAATCACAAATTTACCATTTTACCCTTTAATTACAAAATTACCCTTTTACCCTTTAATCACAAAATTACTATTTTACCCTTTATTTATAAAATTACCATTTTACCCCTTCACTTCCAAAATTACCATTTTACCCCTTAATTACATAATTACCAATTTACCCTTTT
This sequence comes from Tamarix chinensis, assembly GCA_030549775.1. Classification (NCBI taxonomy): domain Eukaryota; kingdom Viridiplantae; phylum Streptophyta; class Magnoliopsida; order Caryophyllales; family Tamaricaceae; genus Tamarix; species Tamarix chinensis. The sequence goes on along the minus strand of CM060173.1, from coordinate 22,065,429 downwards.
TACTTACAATATACCTTTTTGCCCTTGCCTCCAAAATTACCATAATACCCATTTTAATTAAAAATTACCAATTTGCCCCTTATTACACCACTTATATCAAATTATCATCACTACCTAAAATATTAATATTAATACCTCATCCACAACTATTATATTTAATATAATACTTTTAGGACCCACACATATTAGGTCACATTCTTACACAAGATATGTTACTAAAATACCCCTAGGGCTCACAAACATATTAACCATGCATTAAAGATCACAATAGCATAATACAACATGGATAACACTTAACATTTTCATTAACAACCAAACTCTTACCTTAAAGAACATTTCCATACATAACATATAACTTAACGTGCTTCCTTTTTATCAACATCACAAGAAACTACACATATGATATTAAACAACATATATTAATCATAATAACATATTAAAAATTCTAATGTGCTAACATACGTTAATCCATGTATTTAAGTGGGATTTAATAGGTACCTTAATTCCCACAAAAACGAACCTTACTGGTATTCTGGTTAAAGGTTCAAGCTTTGATTATCAAAACCAATACTTAAAAATAATATCAAGATTTATTATATTAGAAATAATAAAAATCAAAGTATAAGACTTTACAACACTTAATTAATCAAATAATTGAATTAAAATATTATTATACCTTAAAATCATTACTCAAATAAATCAAGAAATGCAACAAGTCATGTTGCTCATGCAGCATGAGCTGCATGCAAAACAATAGGGTAGAGGCTCAAAAATGGCATAAGAAAGAGGAGAGAAAATCAATTTCAGGTTAGGGTTTTGAGGCTAAGAAAAAGGGTAGATGGGGGAGGATTTGGGTCAAAGGAAGGGTGTAGGAGTGGAGAGGGGGTGTAGGTGGTGGTCGGAGATGGGTTGACGGCAGCTAAGGGCGGCGGCGACGACGACATCGAGGCTGCGAAGTGGGGCTGCAGAGGTGAGTCGAGATGGAGGGCTGAGAAGGAAGGAAAAGAGAGGGAGAAAATGGAGGCCTGTGGTTGGTGGTTTCAGCCAAAGGAGATTTGGGGGTGGTAGAGGGGGTTGCAGGGATTATTTCGATGGCTCAGGTGGTGGTAGAGGTAGCAAAACGGTGGCGGATCGAGGCAGTGTAGGGTGGCTACCGAGAAGGGAGAAAAAGAAGAGAAAAATAAGAGGGTAGGAAGAAGGAGGCTGTGGGGAGGCTCGAGGGGTACTGTGATGTTTTGGAGGTCAGTTAGAGGGTGGCAGGGGGTGGTGCAGGTGGCTAGTGTGGCGGTGGCAGTGGCGGAGTGGGGCGGCGAAGCAAAAATAGGGTGAGAGATGGGAGGAGAAGAAAGAAAGAAAAGGGGATCGGGGAAGGCATGGGGAGCTCAAAAAAAAATGTAGAATGTGGCAGGGAAGCAAGAAGAAAAAGAAAAGGGAGAGAAAGGAGGGGGTAGGGTGGCTTAAGGGCGGCGGTAGGATGGTAAGGAATGGCGATGGTAGGGAGAGGGAGAGGAGATGTATGGCAGGGCATGGGGGAAGGGAGAGGGGGATGGTGGGGCCGGGATGGTGCAGAGAAATGGTGGGAGAGAGAGAGATAGATAGGGAGATCAATAGGGGGAAGGGGTTTGCAGGTAGGGTGGCGGAGATGGCGGGGTGGTCGGGTTTTTCATCGGGGAAAGAGGAAGAAGAAGAAAGAACGAAGAAGGGGAGGAGGCTGGTGCGACGGGCAGCCGAAGTGACATAAGAATGTGGGTCGGCCCAGTCGGGGAAGAAAGGAAAGAAAAGAAAGGAGGCGGTCGGGCTCACGTGGAGGAGGAAAGAAAATGGGCTAGTGGCCCAGGCATGAGGGAGAAGGAGAGGGAGGAGAGGAAGCAAGCCTTTGGCCCAGGCGCAGGGGGTGGGGGAGCTAGGCTAGTCAATGGCCCAAGGAAAGAAAAAGAAGAAGAAGAAAGAAAAGAGAAAAAGGAGAAAAAGGAGAAGAAAAGGGGAAATGGGATTAAATAAAATAATTTAATTTATAAAATAATAAAATACAATAGTTTTGGGTAATAAATATATTTAATAATTTAATTTAATATAATTAAAATATGAGGGTTTAAAAAGTATAAATTTTAGTAAAATATTGGTTTGAAAAAAAAATGTAAATAATAAGAGTATGATAAAATAACAAATATTTATTTTAATTTATTAAATATTTATATCCAATTTTATATACTCAAAATCTATAAAATAATTAAATTAAATAAATTTAAAGGCTAATTTATCCCAAATGAAATTTCTGTAAGAAATTATATGCTTTTAAAATTTCGGGGGATTATAGTACTCGGAGTTAATCACCAACACATATTTATGCTTATGAAACATCTTTCATTTTCTATTTATTAATAATTATATTTTAATTGTTTTTCCGTGTGATAGATGTAATAATAGTGGGGTAAGATAGACTTATGTTAACTATGGTAGTAACACCAACTTATTTTGGTATTATGCTTCAAATAAAATATTTTTTTAAGTAGTAAAATTTGGCGTGTTAAAAGTTGGTATTAGAGCTTGGGTTTTGATTACCATATTTTCCTTTTCAAAAATTCAGTTTTCAAATGATCCTTTATCTTGTTTTATCAGTCTATTTCATTTTTCTTTTAAAAACACATGACTATTTGAAACACACAAACTAACCTATAAGGAATAAAAAATTGGTAGCCTAAGCAACATTTTTTCCCAATTTTAAGCTTTTCATTCAAATCATGTCTTTTAATCATCCAAATCATATATACGACTGTATTATTTCATGCCAACATGCAAAAATCAACTAATGGTAATACCTAACATGCAAGAATACTTACTAAAAATTTTAGAAGCAAACATAACTTATTTGATGTAGGAAAAATCCCTATAAAAATAGAAATTTCAACTGTGTGAAATCTCAGCTTTGAAAACCGTAAAACCAAATATTAAACTCAAACATTACACTAAAACCTTATTAAATTCAAAACTTAAAAATAGAAAAGAATAAGAACATACGGCTTGATGCAAAAATAGGGTAAAGAGATAAACTTAACCACTCAACCTTTTTTCCAAAATCTAAATTTTCCTTGCTTAACATTTAAAATAAGAGTGTAATACTCAAAGTGTAGATGGAAGAGAGGAAAAACAAGACTTAGGAAGTTTAGTAGCTAAAAGAAAGGTGCATAGTATAGATGATTGGGGATATTTATAGCCAACCAATTGAAAAGAAATACTAAGGGTTAAGGAATCAACTCAAAACCATACCATTAACTATTTGAATTCAATCGGAATGGGAATATTTTTCTAGGATGTATTTATCTATTCTCTAGAGATCAAATGGTGTCTTTAGAGAATGCAAGTCAATTAGACAAGAATTAGTATTCACGAATGGAGTAATGGAATGTTAGTGTGGAGGGATTCTTTCAGTTGCTTAGAATTTTGCCTGAGATTGTTGTATTCAATCTCAGAGTCGTGTAGAGGAGAGAGGAGGTATAAGATAATATTGAGGTCATCTCTCCCCCTCAATTGTCCCAATCGATCTCCAAATCAATTCAAGGTAATACTTTGGGTTAATTGCATCATGAAAATGATTAGGAATCTCTTAGGGATAAATAATCATGGGTTAGTAATGTTCCATTTTAGTGTAAGGGATTTTTTTTAGAAAAATTAAACTCGAAAAACATGACCAGCTTGACAAATCAGCTGATGGGTTTAGGTTTACTAGTCAACTATTCTACCACTGGTTAATTGATTTCCCCCAACCAATCAATCAGTTTAGTGAAGGAACCCAAATTTGCTGAATGATAAAATAGTAGATCGGTTCATGAAACTGGTCGATGGGCTTGTGTGTAAAACTTAATAAACTTCATTTTTCAACATGATTTTGAATCCAATTTTGTACCAAACCAAATCACAATATTAAATCAAGATTAAAGACCCAAAATTGGAAAAAATTATTCAACCATCTTACAAAAATGTGGGGTACAGAAAGTTTTTCCTTATTTATCACCCATAAGTAAAAGGTCATTCTCATATGTCTCAATCATAGTCGCTTGTATAACCTTCCTCCAACCTCCTAAGAAACATTCTCCCACTACTATACTTCTCAATTTTTTTATAGCATGAGAGAAAACATTCTTACTAATGTGTCATCTACACAAACAGGGCGTTGCATTAGGGAAGACTTTTGGCACTGTCTCTATTAGTCCTAATTATTTTTCAGTGATCACAACATTTGGTTTACGGAGTTCCATCAATCTTTTTACCTTATCAAGTACCCATTCATAGTTATTTTCCTTTTCTTTCATTATAAATGCCAAGGCAATGGTAAAATTCTTACCACTAGACACATAATTAATGACCTCCAAGAAAGGATGGTTGTACTTATTATTTTTCTTGATTAACATAAACAAATGACATATGGAAACACATGCAACAAACCACTAGAATCTAGGTGTGCAAATACAATATCACTAACCACATCTAAGTCGGGTAACCGGCGATGCCATGAACAATATTCATTGGTTTTCATGATTTGTATTAACTATTGCATGTTTGTATATCTCATTAAGCTATGTACCTTGAACTTATGTCTAGCATTGTAAATTATCCTAAGTGTTGTGGTATTATCTGCATTCCCCTAGGTTTGATATTTATTTGGGTTAGTTTATGCATTAACCTATGTTCTTCGAGAGATAATTCACAACTATATGAATGCCATTACAAATACTTACCTAATCTATTATTAAACATTCTACATTCTATCACTAGTCTCTAACCAGCGCAAGCATTTTCCTTTCCATGAATTATAAATTTCTGACCACACTTTTTGTTCCTGGTAGATCGAATACTTTTATATTCACTAAAGGTTGTATTTTATAAGTACCACCTCTCTCACAACATATCCTAACCCTATCATCTTTTGACCTCTTGATACCTAAAACCATATTATATGGCATTCTAATTTCTTTAACCCACAAAATTCATGACTCATGGTCCATAAAAATCTCATCCGTAGCAAATAATCCACTCTAATCAATATTATCTGGTTCTTTGTAATTAATATTGAAAATATGAAATTAGAAGGAATACATAAATATAATAATAAATAATAAATAATTATGAAAGGAGGGTTTTTAGATAATTCTCTTGCTAGAATTTAAAATCGACGGGCACATGCCCTAATAAATCTTACCTGTTCTCGAGTGAATTACTCGTAGAAAAATAGGACCTAACAGGTGAACTACCTGTTAGTATGAGCTTATGATGGGTTAACTTACCCGTCATATTTGCTTTATGATGGGAAAATCACCCGTGAGCTTTGATTTATAAAGGGTGAATCACCCGCTAGATTTACTTTATAATGGGTGAACCTACCGTCAACTCTAAGGTTTGATGGGTAACTTACCCATTGTGTCCAAAATTTTTGGGAAAAAAACCTTACAATTATTTCATTGAGTTCATCTTGGCTAAAACAATGGTAAGATTCATTATTTTCTGCTATACTTATTGTATTTAATGTGCAAAATAATTAAAATATTGTATGATTAATTGAGAAGAAGAGAAAAGGAGAGAAAAAAAGAGTGTTGAAAATAATTGTGCACAAATGAAAGGAATAAATTGGTTAAAAAAAGGGATTTTGAGGGGTGTAAACTCAACAATTTAAGTGTTTATATAACAACCGCTTATAAGAACAACAACAACAACAATAATAATAATAACTTTGCACATGTACACTCTCTTTACTCCATGGAAAATTAAGGTCTATTGATATTTTTTTTTACTTATTTCAATGTTTAATTTAGCAACCACTAAACATTGAAGTGTAGCGATAAAAATCATAGGACTTCTACTCAAATATGGATTAAGAAGCCTTATATTGTCACACTTGTCTTACAAAATAAGGTTCATACATTAATGCTAAATCTTTTACTAAATTTTGTGGTGCTAATATTATATTAAGCATACAATGATGTTAAATATTTTACATATATAAACTAGATTTTATCATATTGGGGGTCAATTATTTGTTTTTTTCGATAAGTAAGAAGCTTTATTACTATCGAAATGCAAGAATTATATCCATCCCTTAATAAATAATACTTTCAATTAAAACCAACCACTTAGTATATTTATTCTACATATATGGGTAACCATTCTCCTAGCAACATTAAGAACAATCACTCTTTAAATAGTTGAGTTATCTCTAGTGCAATTCTAAAAGACTCTTAGATTTCTTTCATGCTATATAATAGCAATATAGGATACAAATAAAGCCCCTAACACCTATGTTTTAGAAGGATCCTATCTTGAATGAGTCACTAAAGCCTTTACCTCATGATCCCAACTTTGGATGATATCGCTTCTTCCTACAGCAATCCTTATCTTGCGCCAAAAAATAGAATTGCGTGGATAAATAGGAACAAATGATCACGTGTCTCCATATGCTGTAAGTAAAAAACATAGGTACCATCTACATCCATGCCGATCTCCAATAACTGATCTTTTGTTAGAAGCCTGCTCCTTAGCGCTAAGTAGATTGGGAATCTGAATCTTGGGACAGATAAAGAATTCCACACTAATCTCGACCATATTTTCCTATCATATCTGATGCGCAGTGCTTCATGGGTAACTTTAATACTGAAAGAATCACTTCTCCTCTCCACAAATTCCTAGACATATGCTTGTAATATAGATCTAGTTTGCAAAATTTTCTATAAAAGGCAAGACATGTAAGCTGTAGGAATAAAATTCCACACAGAAACCCTCTTAAGGTAGATAGCATACACCCATTTTACCCAAAAGGTGTCCTTCTTTGAGGCAAGATTCCAAATCAATTTCCCTAAGGCATATACATTCCATAAACTAAGGTCTAAAAGGACTTGTCCATTATCATCTTTAGGGCAGCAAAGATGCTCCTAAGAAACAAGAGCCCTTTTCCTAACACTCAACTTCCTAGACCATAGGAAGTTCCTGTAGAGGCCAATGAACTGATTTAACACTTTCTTAGGTAGTAAAAGGATCTTACTGATATATAATTAGATGCTAAAAAGGACTGATTTAATGAGCTACACTTAACCAGCATAAGAGAGAAAAATGGTACTCCAATGCCTAATTCTAGTAGTGACTTTATCCGATAGCAGCTGCAAATGAGCAACAGAGATCCTTGCAAATGAATGTCGCAGCCCTAAATAGGTGATAAGGAAAGATCCATCAAGAAAACCAAGGTAAGAAAGAATGGATGATCTAATATCATCCAACACCCCACTAAAGAACATTCTACACTTCTAAGGATTAAAAATCAAGCCAGACAAAGTAGAGAACTTATTGAAAGACTCTATAAGGCTGATGACACTTTGGAGATCCCCTCTACAAAATGGAAGAAGGTCATCTGCAAAATTTATGTTAATAATATTCAATTCTTTGCATCTAGGATGACCATGAAAGCCCAGACAAAACCATAATTACTTAAGGCTACGGCTAAAATAATCTATGACCAAAACAAATAGGTACAGGGACAAAGGGTCTCCCTGCCTCAATCCTCTCTTACTAGGAAAAGGAGGTGTTAACACCTCATTGCCACTCAGAGAATAAGTGACAGTGGTCAAACAAGCCATTACCAATTTAACAAAATTGGGGTGGTAGGGAAGCCATAGAGCAACAAAACACCCTACACAAAGTCCCAATTTACCATATCATAGGCTTTTTGAAGGATCTACTTTAAATATACGCCTAGGTGAAATTCCCTTGGTATTATAATTTCAAACTAGCTCATGTGCCAATAGAACATTTTCCACTATATTTCTACCTTTAATGAAAGCATTATGAGAAACATCGATAATGGTATGCATAATGCCCTGCATTCTCTATTTGGGAATCTTAGATATAACTTTGTAGATCATGGTGCACCAAGCAATGGGTTGAAACTCGAAAACCCTATTAGTATTAGGCTTCTTTGGCACTAGAGTTAAAGAAGTGACATTCACTTTCCTAAGTAAGAAACCAGTTGCAAAAAGTTCTCTCATAGCTAAAAGAAGATCATCACCAACAATGTGCCAGCTCTTTTTATAGAAGCCAATAGTATAACCATCAACTCCATGAGCTTTAGTATCTCCAACTGAGAACACCCCATTTTTATGTTCCTCTTTTGTTACTAGTGCAGTAAGATGCAGTTGTTGTTCCAAAGTCAAATGACACTCAATCACTACCTATTCAGGAGCACCCAACATAGTAGAGTCAGTGCCCAAGAGTTGTTTATCGTATGTAACAAAAGCATCCTGAATATTCTGAGCCCCCTAATTTCCTTATCAGCTGAATCAAGTAGAAATGCCACTAAATTCCTATTTGTTTTTCCTTTACCCGAGCAAAGAAAAATTTATGGTTAGAATCGGCATAGTGTAACCATTGCACACAAGCTTTCTGCATCAAAAACATCTCCTCAAAATGTATAAGATGATGATAAGAATGTTCCTTAAGCCTCAACTATGCCCTTTGAACTGCATCAAAAGGTTTTGAATGGACTAAATTTTGCAAGTTTGCCACCTCCATATGAGCAACTGCAACTTTTTGTGAGATAGATCCATCCTTCTCCTTATTAAAATTCTTCAAGTCATGCTAATCTCTTAGAAAATCTTAGTAAGAAATTACCTCTCAAGTTTAGATTCCATGCTCTCTGAACTATAGGAAGAAACTCTTCATCATCAACCCAAAACTGGAAGAACCTAAAAGATTTTTAACCTAGATTTATGGGAATATTCATGTGAACAACCACGAGTCTATGATCAGAAACAAGAGGACTAAGGAAGTCAACAAAAGAGTTAGGGAAAGCTGTCAACCATTGAAGGTTCACAAGAGCCCTCTTTAACGTACACAGAACTTCATCATCACCATCTCTTCAACTTAACCAAGTCTAGAAACACCCTTGTCCCTTAATTTCAGAGAGGCTAAGATCCAAACAACAATTTCTAAATTCCTACATATCAGAATCATGAGGAAGCTCACCTTGAGATTTCTTAGAAACTGACATTACCATATTGAAATCATCCAGTAAATTCCAGGGCTGATTATGTGGGTTATGCTATTGAAGCTAATGCCATAGTATTCTATGTTCTACACTACAATTTTGTACATAAACAAACCCAACATAGAAGCTCATATATGACTATAAATTAGTAGCTTCATAGACAGGAGCGGATGGATCATCTAAATAGTAGGATCCCAAGCTACCCAGATCCTTCCATTGTGATGATACACATAGTTATTAATATCACTTGAGTCTGTTCGAACTTTATTCAATACTCTTAAAAACTTTTGTTCTTTAACTCTAGTTTCTAAAAAACCAACTAAGGAAAGATGACTTGAAATGCTAAAATGACTGACTTCCTTATGCTTGGAAGCCTTTTTCAAACCTCTAATATTCTAGGCACTAAATATCTCCTCCAAAATCAAGGAGAGGAATCTCAACACCTCCATCATCCATACTCTTTGCATTCTCACTATGAACAATGGCAGATAGCAAATTACCACCCTTGTTAGCATGATGAACATACCTCTACTTATCACCCTTGGTTCAGTTAAAGGGACATGTAACCTCCTAGCTTCTACTCTTGTCTTCAGACTCTCCCATTCCCCCAATAGATTTTTGCATGCCTACTGCAACTGGAACTACAACAATAGTCAGAGGAATTGAACTAGGACCTACTTTCAAAGAACAACCATCAGAGCTTGACACCTTAGCATTTTCACCTGGAGATATATTACTAGCCATAACAACGTGTCCTAGCGTAGTACCCTCCTCTTGAGAAACTAATTTCCCTTTCTTGTTATCCTAAACCCTCATCCACTCCCCTCCTATCTCCTTATTTACATTGGCACTAGATCTATTCTTCTTGCAGCTTTTGATCTCATGCCCAAAAACATCATTTAGAGGGCAATAGAAAGGCTTCCAATCATAGTCAACCCTCTACAAAATCTCACCACCTTCCGGATCCAATATAACTAATGAATCCATGAGTTTCTTCTTAACATCTACCTCAACCAATACTCTAGGGAATGAGACTCTTTCCCTTGACATTGTGATATATAGCACCAGCACACAAAGGTTTACCAATAGCACTAGCAATCTAACTCAAAGAATTTTGTGCCTAGTACTCAAGAGGCAAGTGTGAAAACTTGTCCATAAAGGAATAACTCACATCTCGTTCTGATTAGTCATTCTCCTGTGCAATGCCTTTACACACAAAAAGGCCTATTGAAAAATGTCCAATGCTGTCCCAGTATAACATTCGCTTCATCACAATATTGAAATGTAAAGAGAAAATAGCCGGATGCATGCAATGTGATATGCTGCATTGCAACTCCTTTCAAGTACATTCGTACATATTCGCATACTTGATGATAGGTGGGAAAATTTCCAAACATGTATCCTACCAATGTATTTGCCTAATGCTCCTTTCATTACCCACATCCTTGGCATCCAATTTCACTGTGATCACACCTTTCTCTAAGGATGGAGGTATATATGATAGTGGAAGCCCTTGTTTAGGGTTATGATTTCCAACAAGTATATCCCTCCATGATGGCCCTTTTGCATGCGAACAAACTTCAAGATGATCCCATATAGAACCCTTTGTCTTCGGGATTGACTTAGGGCAATCAACCTTAGGCAAATCATCTGCATGGTCATTCATAGGGCCAAGGGAATAAAAAATAATGGTCCCTGTAGGCTCAGAAACTCTAGACTCCAAAACTTCGACGTCGATCAAATCCATATCAATTGCTATTTGTAGAATCTCTCCTTTTGTGGTAGGCACTTCATGGCTACCATTTCCTAAACTCGAACCAAATACTTCCCTTGATGAAAGCGGAGACCTAGCTTCTTGCGCTAAAGATCAAACGTTAGCAACAGAGATCGGCAAAGATTTTTTCTTCTTCACCATCTACACTCGCATGGCTCACTCAAACCAAATCTCGAAGTTTAATATTAAGGATTTGAAATGTAGGGTTTTTTAATTAATTATTTGTTTTAATTAATTTGTTGGTATGATCTAATTGATACTTATGTAATTTAAATTAATATCAAACTAACTTATTATTATTAGCAGTATAGTTATCATTATTGATATCATTAGGAATACAACTAACAAATAATAATAAGAGTAGTCGTGGTAGTCACTATTATCCAATTTCTTCTAATCTAAAGCTATAAAATCTAATTAATCCTAATATCATCTAATGTCGTTTGAAAATAAACTTATATTACATATTTTAATCACAATATTTGTTATTTCCAATGTAATATTATTTTAGAAAAACGTTGTGCCAGGGCATGTGAGACAATAGTATAGAACAATTGCAAGAGACTCCGCCCACTTCTTAAAAACGACGGGCTGTCAAGTTGAAAATGCAGGAGGGAACGCACATCCCCAGCAACTAGCCTAGCCCAAATTTGAAATGAAAAAGTTACAATTTATTATAATCTTTTCAAAGGAATATATATATATATATATATCAAGCAAGGTCTTCGTTGGTATCTATCTGCCATCACCGGAGATGCTGACATGTGGCAACGGCATATACTCTCAGAGCCATATAGTGAACAACCTAAGCACATTCCCTGGGTCTTACTTCCGTCATAACAGGAGCATCTACATCCCACGGGGATGGCGCCCACCGACTGACAAATCCAAAAGGTGCAGCTGAAGCTCCGATAGCCACAAACCCATTCTTAGCCGTTAAAAATGACTGGCAGAAAATTAGAGATATAGGAATAGGATGCCTTAAATCCAGGAAACAGCACGTTTAGCAGCAGAAGAATTTACTTGTCGTCCGTCCAGACAGTGAGATCTACAATTGTCGTTCACTTTTTTCTCGGGGGAGAAGTGAGAAAAAAGAAAAAAGAAAAAACATGTAACATTAACAGTCGGATCCAATCACCCAATCACGGTATAGTCTGAAGGGCACCCAGACAGAACAACAATTTTACTCATACTTTTCGGCTTCTCTACAATTAATGAACATAGAAAATACAGCAGCGCCGAATTAATGATGAATTCTTCCAAGTAGCGGCCACTCGAGCCTGAAGCTACACATCCTCGCAAAACCACCACCGAAAACTGCAACATGTGGCAGTCTATCATTTTGTATTAACCGCTTGTAATACATTTACCCATCTACCTGACCTCCGAAAATTGCTGCGCAAACCCACGTGTCATCCTGTGCAACTCGCCAAAACTATTTGCCCCAACACACCCACCCACCCACCCACACACACACATATCCTAGAATGTTTAATAAGTTGTCCACAAGAAATCCAACCAGTCACGGATTTGGCGCATCCATCAACATCTCTTTAACTCGAGGACCAAGAAGTAGATACGCCCAACTCCCTACAGGCTGAGACTATTATCCTGGTAAAGATAAGACGAGAAGAAACAAGATACGAACGCGAGTAATGTCAAAAGTCATAGTTGACGGCACAAGCAAATGTGAAGAAACAAACACAAAAGCGGTCAATTCATGGAAACATATTTTCTCAACTGAAATCCAGCGCTAGTGTTTCTGCAGGCAAGCCATCAGGCTCCTGACATTGAAGCCAAAGCCATAGGATTGGGCATGCAGAAAGACAGCACATGTCTCACTTTAATCGATTAAATTATTGCAACCACATGCATGAGATTCTAACAGAACGATCTATTTATTGGAAAATGTCAAGCAAATACTGCGACGGGAAAAAGGAAAGGAAAGAAAAAGAAGCAGCCAAAACGTACAACCGTAAATCACGTAATAATTGACGCCGAAAACTGCAGTGCAGGAAAATAATTCGGATATCGTAAATTAATAGTCTTATCTTTTACTATTCAACAATAATTAAGCGGGTCTACACGGTCATTTCTAGATAAAATTAGAGTTATCAAGAATTATCATCAAAATTTTAATAAAATACTTCATCAAGTTCTTACAAAAGAAAATTTGAAAGAATTTATTAGGCTAGATAGCTAAAAATAATCTCCACCATTGGGTTTGAAGCCCATGGTAGGAGGAACAATATACTAAAGTATTTTATTGATTAGAGGTCATTTGGTCATTGATCCAAGCAAGAAAAGTAGGTGATGATATTCTTAGTCAACAATTAATTTTTCCTCTCTTTTTCTTTTATGTATGCCTTTTTGGGATGAATTTTATCCTTCTTTAACGTCAATCACCCCCTCTATTAGTAAAGCCAAATTGATGGCATAACTTTTGGCATTTCCCAAATTTAGCATATGTCCTTATTAAACACATTTAGCATATGTCCACATTAAACACATACAATAAATGCTCCATGCCCTGCTAATTCTCCCATTTTCAGTGTTCTTTAGCCTTTTATATAGAAGGGAGATTTACAACGAATCTCCTCCGCTCCTACATGAGGCAAATGGCCAAAGGGAGTTTGGCACCAAACATGTATCGAGCTTCTCTTTAGACAAGGTATTCATCATCATAGCTGGATTGTTTAGGTTGGTATTAGGGATATTCATGCTATTCGATATTTGATGAACTGATCTAATATTTATTTTTTCAAATTAATAATCGATTTAACCAAGAAAAAATTAAATGAATTAAATACGTGATCCAACAAATATAAATAATATCTAATTCAATAAATTGTATACATGTGTACTTTAAAAATTATTTGTTTTTTATAACATTTTATTGATCGAGATGAATAGTTTGTAAAGATTGTTGTATGTATTTGTGGATTTTATTTTATTTATTATAAGTAAATTTTATACATTTAAATTTTTATTTTTATGTAATATTTAAATATTATCTAAAATTTAAAATTAATAATTGAATACAATGTAATTTAATATTCGAATCAAATTGATTCAAATTGAATTGGTTGATTATCTTTTGTTTGAAAAAAATCTTATCTAATATTTTTCATTTGTCGCCTACTTAAAAGGTTTGGTTATTTGATCGATTGTTTGTTATATGATATGAAATTTTAAATATTCAAAGTGTCGGATATCCAAAACTTTTTATAGGATATCTGAAATATTCGATATCCTATCCATGAATCCCCAAGCTAGTATGGATCTTCATAGTTTGGAATAACTTGTCTTCTATTGCTTCTATAATCCAATGATGTCTTCTTTGAATATGGTTTGTTAAAGAGTGGTAGGTAGCATTCTTGAAAAGATGAATGCCACTTTGATTGTTTTAATGGAGGAAATACTTTTCTTATTCCATGCTCAACTCTTCAAAAAAAAAAAAAACCTCATCCAACTCAACCCACCAATATTTGGATTCCATTGTTGATAGCACAACACATTTCTACAATCCTAATTGCCATGACACAATTTCTCTTGCAAAATTCGTTAAGTACCTAAAATTAATCTTAACATCACCTGATATATCAATATTTAAGTAACCATAATCGTAACTAGTGTAGGATAAAAAAAGATTCCTTATGAGAAGTAAAATGAAATAAGGAACCCAATGTAATGACCCATTCACAAACATTACAATCATGGTTCAAGTATCTATGATCACTTACAAAGAACACACCTTCACTTGTTGCTATTGTAGTGGTTTCTTTCTCAACCAAATGTTGCTAAGGTGTCTCACATTTTTATTTTTCCCTTGGGCTTTATCTCTTTTCATCTTTCTGTAAAAATTCTATATTTGTCATGACATCTTATAATAATGACAAATGATCCCGCTTTTCTTATGCCTACGTTATTTGGCTTCTTATTTAAATATAATTATTTAATAAAATAGAATTTCATATTATATTAAAAGCATTTAAATGACTCATTATTCAATAATACTACATTTGCCGTAGAATGAAAATAATATGCATTAGAATGAAAATAATATGCATTATTTATTGGTAGATATGAAAGATACAAATACTATTTTTTATGCCTATAAGTTATTTGACTTCTTATTTTTGTGACTAGATGGAGAGTTCCCATAATATTTAACCGAATGTCCTATCATGAGTTGGGTTTGGAATGTAGAAAATAAGGCTATGGGGGTTGGATGACTAAGCACTAATTTGAACCATGAGATTACATCAATAGTTATGGTAAGCTAAACTTGTAATCCCACGAATTTTTAAAAGCCTATATTTTAATAAATAAATTTTATTTGGAATAAATTAGCCTTTAAATCTATTTATTTTAATTATTTTATGGATTTGAGTATATAAAATTGGGTATAAATATTTAATAGATTAAAATAAATATTTTTGTTAATTTATCATACCCTTTTAAAATAATTTTCAAACCTTTATTTTACTTAAATTATCATTTTAAACCCTTATTTTAATTAAATTATCATTTTAAACCCTTATATTTTAATTAAATTATTAAATAAATTTATTACCAAAAAATAATTTAATTTATTATTTATAAATTAAATTATTTTAATTAAAACCATTTTTTCTTTTTCCCTTTTTCCTTCTTTTCCCTTTTTTTTCTCTTTCTTTTTCCTTCTTTAGGCCGCTGGCCAGTCGGCCTGCTCTCTCCCCCTACTGCGCGTTGGACCGCCCCTTTTCTTTTCTTTCCTTTCTCTCCCAACCGGGCCAACCCATTTCTTTCCCCCTTCGGCCACCTATGGCCCAGCACCCCAGCGCCCGACTCTTCTTTCTTTCACCGGCGAGATTTTCGACCATCGCCACTCCCTGCAACTCTCACTCCCTGCAACTCCCTCTCCCCCATTGACCTCCCTAACTCTCTCTCTCTCTCCCGCCATTCCTTGCCCTATACCGACCCCATTCTCCCTTCCCCACTCCCTACCATCACCATTCCTTCTCCCTCTTCCTGCAACCGTCATTTCCCTACCAACCTACGGTCACCCCTCAAGCCCCTATCCCTTCCCTTCTCTTCCTCTTCTATTTCTTCCTCCTTCTCTGCCCGTTTTGCACTTTTTCCCAAGCCTATCCATGCTCCCCAACTCTCTCTTTTCTTTCCTTTCTTCTCCTTCCCTCACCCTCTTTGTTTTAACTTCGCCGCCCAGCTCCGCCGCTGCCTCTGCCTCAACCACCACCTGCACCACCTCCTGCCACCCTCTACCTCACCCTCGAGCCATCACAACTCCCATCAAGCCACCCCACAGCCCCATTCTTCCTCCTCTCCTCTTTTTCTCTTCTTTACCCCCTTATCGGCAACCGCCCTGCACCGCCACATTCCGCCGCCGTCCCACCGCTTCCGCTGCCACTTGAGCCACCTTATTACTCCCTGCAACCCCCTCTACCACCTCCAATCCTATCTTGCCCGAAAACACCACCCAAAGGCCTTCATTTTCCCTCCCCATTTTCCTTCCTCACCAGTCTTCTATTTCGATCCCTCCTCGGCCTCCACCTTTGCAGCTTCGCTGCTGCCGCATCCGCCACCCTTAGCCGCCGTTAACCCTTCCCCGACCACCATTTACACCCCCTCTACACTTTTGCACCATCCCCTTTCCCTAAATCCTCCCCTAACCCCCTCCTTTCTTAGCCCCAAACTACCAACCCAAAAATGCCTATTTCTCCCTCTTTTACCACCTTCGAGCCCCCTCTTCCAACTTTCCTTGCATGTAGCTCATGCTGCATGAGCAGCATGAGCTGCTTCCCTTGTTAATTTATTTGGGTAAAAATTTTGAGGTATAATAATATTTTAATTTAATTATTTGATTAATTAAGCATTATAAAGTTTTATGCCTTGATTTTATTATTTCTAATGTAATAAATCTTTATATTATTTTTAGGTATTGGTTTTGATAATCAAATCTTGGAAATTTAACCAGAATACCGGTAATGTTCGTTTTTGGAAAAACCGAGGTAATCGTTAAAACCCACTTAAACTCATGGATTAACGTATGTTAGCACATTAGGAATTTTTAATATGTATTATGCTTGATATATGTTGTTAATATATTATATATGTTTTCTTGAGTTGGTTGATGAAAAGGAAGTATGATAGATTATATGCTATGTTCGGAGATATTGTTTAAGGTAGAAGTTGGTTATTAATGAAAATATTAAGTATTATCCATGTTGTATTATGCTATTGTGATCTGAATGCATGATTAATATTTTGCGAGCCTTAGGGGATTTTATTAATGTATATTGTACAAGAATATGGCCTAATATATATATGGGTGTTAATAAGTATTGTATTAATTATAAGAGTGGTAGATGAGGAGTTAATATTAAGATTTTATGTAGTAATAATAATAATTTAATATAAGTGGTGTACTAAGGGCAAAAAGGTAATTCTTAACTAAAAAGGGTATTAAGGTAATTCTGGAGGCAAGGGTAAAATAGTAGATTTGTTAATAAAAGAATAAAATGGTAATTTTTAGAAGTAAGAGATAAATTGGTCATTTTGGAAATAAGGAGGGTAAAATGGTAATTTCTTAATTGAAGGGGTAAAATGGTATTTTGGTGAATAAAGGGTAAAATAGTAATTTTGTGATTAAATGGTAAAATGGTAATTTTGTAAGAAGAGCGAAAAATGTTAATTTTATAAGAAAAGGGTAAAGTTGTAATTTTGTAATAAAAGGGCAAAATAGAAATTTTATAATAAAGGGGAAAATTGGTAATTTTGTAATAAAAAGGCGATTTGGTAATTTTGAAATTAAAGGGCAAATTGGTGATTTTGTATTAAAGGGCAATTTGGTAATTTTGTAATAAAAAGGGGCAACTTGGTAATTTTGTAATAAAAAGGGCAATTTGGTAATTTCGAAATGAAAGGGAAACTTTGTAATTTTAAAATAAAAGGGAAAATTGGTAATTTTGTAATAAAGGGGCAATTTTTATAATTTTGAATAAAAAGGCAAATTGGTAATTTTATAACAAAAGGGTAAAATGGTAAATATGATAATTGTGAAGGGTAATTTGGTAATTTAACCGACTAGAGGGCATTTTCGTAATTTTGATAATGGAGTAGGGTAGTTTGGTAATTATGACAATTAAGAAGGCAATTTGGTAACTAGATAACTAAAGGGTAATTTGGTTAATTTAATAACGGAGAAGGGTAAAATTGTAATTATGATCATATAAAAGGGTAATTTGGTAATTTAACCAACCAGGGGCATTTTGGTAAAATTGATAACAGAGAAGGGTAGTTTGGTAATTATGATCATATAAAAGGGTGATTTGGTAATTTTGATAATGAAGAAGGGTAGTTAGTAATTGATAATAAGGGACGACAATTTGGTAAATTAACTAAATAAAGGGATAATTTGGTAATTAGGATAATGAGGAAGGGTAATTTAGTAATTTGACCAACTCAAGTATAATTTATTAATTATAATAAGGGAAAAAGGGCAAATTAGTAATCTCACCAATCAAATGGGATTTATATTAAGTGTAATAATTATGAAGGGTGTTTAGTGGCCTAATAAGTGTGGGAGTTATCTCGGTAACTTAAACCGAGTAAAGGTGTAGCTAAAGCCGAATGTGTGCTATGTGTCCTACACGCCTTGGGTGGCCTATATAATTATATGTCGCGTTCTATAAGTTGTTATCTTAACTGTTTCACGTGTGGTATGGCTTGGAACCAATGTGTGTTCATGTGCCCTTTTGGTATGTGTTGATATGGGTATGCTGCAAGTTATGATGTGATGTTATGTGGCCTTTTAGGACATGCATGTTAAGGGTAAAATTCTTTCGAATAAGACACCTTAAGACACTAATCACTTAAAGAGAAAGATGTTGAGCCGGACCCAGACCGGTCCACCAGCAAATAATAGTGGCAGGGTATATTACCCTCGCGACCGTTCCATTGGCTAAAATAGTGGCAGGGCATGTTCCCTCGTGACCGTTCCATCGGCTATAATAGTGGGGGATTTTATGCTCAACAAACCAAACGTAAAATTGATAAGACATGGGGAAGATACTTATTACTTACAATGAAACACCTTGTGAGTCGGGGCCAGACCGGTCCACCGGCAAATAATAGCGGCAAGGTATGTTACCCTTGCGACCGTTCCACCAGCTAAAATAGTGGCAGGGCTTGTACCTTCGTGACCGTTCCACCAGCTATAATAGTGGGGTTCCCGCACTCACAGGGACTTGTATAATCCGAGATGATTGATTAATGATGGACTAATGGCCTTAAGGCCCAAAAAGTATCGATTGATAATTATGGCTTATTAATATTTGATTGAGTTGATAAGTATGTGAATGTACAAAAGTGAAGGTTACGGATACGCTATTAATATCTGATTGACTTGTTGGATGTGTGAATATATGAATCCGAATATCATGTTTATACCTAATGTTATGTACGAATATGGTAGTATTTCATGTGTTAGATTACGTGCCTGTTTTTTAAGTGTGCTTTTAAAGGGTTACTCAATACCGTAGTATTGAAGGGTTCCCTTCGTGGGGCCCCTGCGTATTCAATGGGTAGAGCCCCTTGCAGGTCGTGTTCAGTGCTTTCAAGTGGGCCTCGAGAATGAGCGTAAGGAACTATCTGAAATTGTTAAGATTTTAATTTGTCTCTTTAAAATTTATAAATTCAATATATTTGTTGTTTTGTAACCACCACGAGTGGATTTTACTTTGATAAACTATTTACCGCGCTACTTTGATTTATATATGCTTGAGTTTCCCGTAAATTGTGTTATACTCTTCTAGCCTTAGCACTTGGTACTAGAACAGTAGGCGTGAACCGGTCTGGTACTAAGTATGGCGGTAATATCCCCAAAGTTCACGGTTTATTAATCTGCTTCTGCTAATTTCCTTTTTATTTAACGAAATTTTTCAGTAGTGAATTTTGGGGGTGTTACAAAACTTCACTAGTGAAGATTCAACTTTTGGAAGCCTTTTTCCTATATGTTTATATGAAGTCTGGAGAGCAAGAATTGACCTATTGCATTAAAATATAAGCATGACTTAGCTTATACTCATTAAGGGTATTGCTACATTCATTTCCTTTAGATGTTCCCATCTAGATAGGATATAAAAAAAATATGATGCTTACCTATATTGCATAAATATGTTCTATGACTCTATGATCTTGATTGTACAGTTTAATAATTATTTATGAAAAAATAAATAGTAATTTTGATCTATTAAAAAATAACAATACTTTATTATAAATATAATATTCACTTGGCCCAAGGTATATAAAACAAATGAATAACAAAAAATATTTACAAAATAAAATATTCTACAATGAATACCACAAAACATAATGTCATGGAAGATCTTCATATTATTCATATTATTGGATTATTTCATAGTATGTATTGTATCCATGTGAACATCTCTTATCTTCCATGTTCCAAAATGGTAATTTCAATCTTGAAATTGGGGATTTTGTGATGAAGAAGAAGAAATCTCATATGCTAATGATTTTGTGGCATTTGAGATGAGTTTTAATTTTTGTTTAGATTATGGTAGTAATAATTTGGAAGAAAATTTTATGGATGTTCTAATGTTTCCATAGTTATCATAGGTGGAGAAATATTAATAATTTTAATATGGATTTTCTACCCTTAATATATATATATATATATATATATATATATTTGACCCGTTAGATATTTTTTGATAATTTGTCAAGCTAGAACAATAACCATAACCACTTCTGAGTGATGACTACTAGTGCTTTCATAGCCTCTTCTAACACGACCACAAGTTGGTTAATTATCAGCATCTCCAAGAAAAACAAATTTGCTCTATTTGTATGATCATATGCTTCCATATCCACAACTACATCCTCATCCACCACCACCACCACCACCACCATCATTGTCATTCATATTAATATGAAAACCATGATATAACCCATCTAGTTCATTTGTAGTTAGTGAGTCATGATCAGCAATATATTGAATTAATGGAAATTCTCCTACTTTTGGAACTTGAAAGATACTTTCTCCTTAAAATTCATTATCATCACCTGCTATGTAAAACAACATTAATTCATATATACATACATGTCTTCTTCCCCAATGATACTCCATATTTTCAATCAAGCTCTAATTCATATGTATGAATACACTATGCATACCAAGGAGTGAAAATTAGTAGGCGTACCACAATTAGGTAGCTCTACACTCCAATGTCAAAAGTTCATACATCATAGCCTAGAAGACCAAAAGACGTATACGAACTACAAACCTGAACATGCATGTAGAATATAGATCTCTAGCCAATACAGAATGAATTAGTGCACGTGCTTAGCCCATTGTTCTCTAACTTCATCAATTTCATCAACATTATATTTCTGGCCTCATGCATAGTAATTAGTGAAAAAGTACAACACCCAAGTTTTGATTAATAGAAAGTTAGCATTTAAGTCAAGTGACAAATATATATGTTATGATTTATTAATGGAAAAATATGGAAAAGCAAACATATATGGTTTGGATCTATATTGACCGATCTGTTCTAGACTATCAGATCCATTACTCTACATACATAATATCCACAATCATCACCCTTTTGCTATTGTGGACACTGTCAAATGAATTTATTTAGCTCTCTGACTATTAGATATTAATTCGAATTAAAACATAATGCAAAATAGTTGCCTTCCTACTTACCATGACAGGATTATATTGAAGACTCTTTGGGTCTGAGACACCATTCCCACCTCTCCTTTAATATGTTGTCCCTAGTGCCCTAATAAATAGAGTTGGATACAAAATATTGTAAGTATATATACCTTAAATAATGAAAGTAGAATGTATGCATAAATAAGCTACTGAAGTAAGAAGTGAAAAGTATACTAACATGTCATTTTATTCTTTCCCACCACAACGAGCGTCTTCAAAAGTCACGTAATAGGTTCGAAGGGAATCAAACATATAAACTTTATTAAGATCATGTCGGATGGCGTACAAAACCCAATGTTTAGTTGCGAGGTGAGGAATAAGATAAATCTTGTTGTGTCCCTCAATAAAAATGCCATATGCTAAATAGTTTATGTGCCTACCCTCTCTTATTGTAGTACCGTTAGCTATGTAGTATGGGCACACAAACATGATAGAGGATAGCATTCCCTCCATCGTAGCATGAATAGCTACTAACATATGGACAACAATAACAATGCATATTTGTTAATAACTAATAACTCATATAAGAGGTCATAAAAATTCCAATGATAAAAGAAGTACTAAAATCTCAAATATGAAATAATACTTACGTGACATAGACAGTGACACTCATTGTTGACATCTATTCCTGATTATAAATGTCGCTTATGTCAACCGTCGATACCATGTATATAGCATCGTCCCTCCTAACATACTTAGGACAACAATAAATGAAAATATAATTGTCGCCGAGGTAGTTTTGGTCACAAAAATACAATAAAGCTAGTGCTGGTGGTCGTTGGCTCTTCTCTGAATAGGGAATGTTTTGTGGGGCAACTGATTTTTCATATGTAGCTCTCTTTCATTTGGTAGCGCCCTCTTTTGTATTGCTTGTTCTACTAGTACCTCTCTTGGTTTTACTAGTAGGAGCAGTCTTCTTTTTTTATTACTTATTTGATAACAATAAAAAAAATATGTATTGAGCATATATATATGAAAAGTATAAATAGTGTAACTAATAAATAAGGTCAAATGAAGATGTCGAATGTCATTACCTCTTCAGTAGTGAGACATATTTGATCTGTAGGCCAAGTCACAAAGATTTCATGAGCTTCTAGCACTGTGGTTGCCTCATCGACCTCTTTATAACAAGGTAAGGGCGCACTGCCAATGATTGGAGTATCAATACTCACTGACCTTATATTTAGGGCTAAGTTATAACTGTGGATTATTTGCGGTTGGGTACTATGGCTGATGCTTACCCTTCCTTTTGCCAAAAGAGTTGAAATGTCATTAGCTAACAACTCACATTTATGCAAACACTAAAATTAAATATTACATATTCTTAATTATTTATTACACCGAATACATTTAATAACAATTCATAGTTTGTAATGCTTACCTCGGGGAGAGAGGAAAGACATGCATCAGCTTTGCAACTATCTCTACTGCTATTTACATTGGGTATGTGAAGCTAATCATGATCAACTGAATCGGATGGCTTATACCCTTGAGATTTAATAGATGACAACTCTTGCTTCATTGTTGCCATTCGTTCAAATCCCACGTTCAATTTTTGGGTGAGGATGAATACTTGAGAACTACGAGATCGACCATATACGCTCATTCTCATAACACCTAATCTAAGACCTCTGTGTCTTCCAGGGTGTTCTACAATTCCTGTAGCCTGGGACACAATGTTATATTGGTCCACCCCCTCCTCAGCATCTACTGTTTGAAGTTCATCTTGTAATGTATACAATATATGTAAATTTAGATTATAGGAATAAGCATAATATAATAGTTTTAAAAAAAAAACTAAGTAGGGTTCTAGAAATCTACAAATTTATAATTTTTTTGGATGCAACAACTACATCTTTATTAATATATCCATCTTTTGTTGCTCTAGCCTTCTTCCATAATGCACCTATATTGATGGACGAGGTATATAGATCCAAGTCTTGGGCTAGGAGCTATAAATCAAAAAATATTCTTAATTAAGAATATTATTATAAAATTCGATATTTACATGTAAATAGATAAATCAAAATCGCATACCGGCTCATCTTAAGGCCTGCATAGCCTTTGTGAGTCTTATGATGCCGGTATTTATTCTACTTTGTAATCTCTTTATTTTTGGAACTTTTTTCTTATGTTACAAGTCAAAATATAGTCATATGGTTATTTCAATATTAAGCATAATATTGGGATACAAAAAGTTTAATTGTTATCTAACAAATACATTAAAATCCCTTGTAAGATGATATGCAATAAATTGGTTCCAACTTTCTTGATCAATGAAACCATATCGTTTGGGTGAGTTCTTTTGTAGAGAACCATCCCTCTTTCTGTACATTTTCCTACAAGCTAAGTATGACCTAAGTGTTCTAAGACACTCACCACAATGTCTAAGAAACCATTTCTTCCTAGTCTCCGGGACATTGAAGACTCTCTACAAAATAAGACATATAGATGTATACCAATGTTAATGTATTGAAATTAATAACATTTAAAATACAAAAATAATTACATAAAATAGCATATTTACCATGATTTCCTACCAAATATGCTCCTTATGACCGTTTGGAACCTGCTTCTAATTATTATAGGAGATAGGAATATAGTTACGGGTCACGAGTGAAATGTACGTCAAGAATATGTCTGTATAAGGGCCAATGGGAAGATTATAAGTATTCCATCCCAACTCGACCAGTTCTTCTTTATTCCTCATGTCTGTGATGATTCTCATAATGGTAGGTCCTCTTTTCCCTTCTTCATTGTGTTGTTCCTATCAATGTTTTGGTTGGCCATATCACTACAAAAAAAATTATGTTTGAATATTATTTATTGACCATAATTTACCACTATATTATCGATAAAATAAATATCCTATCAGGAAGGTCACAAAATGCATTTAAAAAACTAGCACACATATCATATGTTACAATATTATTACCCTCATTCCCTTCTTTTCCTTCTTTCTTTCCGCTTGTTTTAGGAATGGTTTTAGGATCTGACACATATATTACTTCATGATGATCATCCCTAACATATATTTCCTCCTCATTAATTTTATTGTTATCATCGTTCAATAATTGAGTTGCTTGCACAAGTGAGACACACTCTTTATTCCAGTTGGCATCATTTTCATCATCACATTCATTGGCATTTCTTTTCTTCGTAGATAGTACCACAGACTATCTGTTATCAGCAGGATCAGTGACATAGAATACTTGTGTTACTTGTGATGCTAAGATGAATGGGTCTTGTTTATACCCTACCCTATTGAGAGCTACTAATGTGAATCCATCTTAATCTCTAAGCCCATAGCTATTATGAATCCATCTATAGCCAAATATAGGGACTTTAAATACCGTATAATATAATTCCCATATATGTTCAATCACACCATAATACTTCATATCTGCATAGGTTGGATTCATGTCTTTCGCACTAGCAACATGCACTGCCTCAGCCACTAAAGTCACCCCATTGTTCACTTCTCATGTTTTTCTTTTGCATAAAAAGTGTAACCATTGATCACATAACTAGTATATGAAAAAACTTCATAATGACGTTTCTAAGATAACCAATGCAGGGCTTCGAAAATTGAAGTTGGGGAGCGTCTGATGAGTGGAATGGTGCAATCTCTTATCTAATCGACAAAGGAAAGATTATGTTTATCGATTATCTATTTCTCAGTCTTTGATGGATTTTCAATCCTTAAAGAAAGCTGAATATCACCACTATTGTGTAATACATATAGATGTATTTTACGAAAACTTTTAGGGTCCAGACGCCCAAATTGTTTGCCTCTAATACCCCGTCCTTTGATTTTTCCTATATGTCGAGACATAGGAATACCAAGAGCTTCATCATTTGATAAGTACTTCATGTAAAACTCAATTGCCTCTTCTACAAGGTAAATCTCAACAATACATCCTTCTGGATGATATTGATTCTTTATATAACCTTTTATCAACTTCATAAACCGTTCAAAGGAATACATCCATTCCCTATGAACAGGTCCTAGCATTTTTATCTCATAAATTAAATGAACAATTAGATGTACCATAATGTCAAAGAATGAGGGTGGAAAATACATTTCAAGATGGAAAAAGTAATCACAATCCCTCATTGAAAGGCATCCAAACTATCAAGATGTATGACTTTAGAGTAGATGGCATTAAAGAACTAACAAAGCCTCGTGATAGTAATTCGAACACACTTTGGCAAAATTCCATGTATAGCTATCGGCAATAAGTGCTGCATCAAAATATGACAATCATGAGACTTTATGTTAATTAATTTCAACTTTTTCATCTACCCAAGCCTTCTGACATTTGAAGAATACCCTTTAAGAACCTTGACAATGTGAAAGAATTCGCAAAATAAAATTTTCTCTTTTTTGGAAAGAGTAAGACACGTTAGTGGTAAATATGTTCTTCTTCCATTGTCTCGCGGTGCCATTTCCTATCTATAACTATTTCTTCCATATCTATTCAAGCATTGATGCCATATTTATTCTTGTGTGGAACATTAAGTAATGTACCAATACGACTGTCACATATATTTTTCTCTATATGCATCACATCAAGCGCATGTCTCACGTACATATATTTCCAATAAGGAATGTTGAAGAATATTGATATCTTCTTCCACCCAATTGATGGAGGCTTATCTTTATTATTCTTTCCAAATTTGATACTAAAATGTTTCATCTTCAGCCACACTTGTCGACCCGTCAACCGGATTGGTGCCTGTTGTTCTTCTCTGAAGCCATTGAATGCTTTTCTTTGCCTATGATAATGTTGATTCTTTGGTAAAAACCTACGATGCCCAAGGAAGATAGTCTTCTGACCATGTGTTAGCTAAACAAATGAAGTATTCTCCTCACATATCGGTCATACACAATGGCCTTTCACACTATAACCTGACAAGTTGCCATACGCTGAAAAATTATTTAAAGTACAGAATAACATTATTCTCAAAGTGAAATTTTCTTCATTATATGCATCAAATACTTCAACCCCCATGTCCCATAAGAACTTTAAATCATCAATCAAAGGTTCCAAATAAACATCAATATCATTCCCAAGTTAGTGTGGCCCCAAAATGAGTAAAGATAGCATCATATACTTTCGTTTCATATAGAGCCACATAAGTAGATTGTATAGAATCAAAATTACCGGCCTTAAACTATAGGTGCCTTGATTATGCAGATTAATTCCATCTGTAGAAAGTGCAAGACACACATTTCTTGCTTCTTTACCGAATTCAAGGAACAAGCCATCAATTGTCATCCATTATGGAGAGTCAGATGGATGTCTAAGAAGCCCGTCATCTATCTTCTCATCAGCATGCCATCTCAGGTTCTTGGCATCTTCAACATCATTAAACATCCATCTTAATCTTGGTATTATAGGAAAATACCATAACATCTTAGCGGGCACCTTGTTCTTCTTGTATTATGGTGCTTTGCATTTAGGATTAGGACCACTATCCAAAGATACATTGTCATTGCAGTATAAAATACAATCATTAGGGCATGCATGTATCTTCTCATAACTCATGTCCATAGAGGATAGAATCTTCTTCACTTAATAGGTATGATCGGGTAGAATCTTCTCATTAGGAAGCATATCCTTTACAAGTGAAAATAATTCCGTAAAACTCTTATCACTCCATTCGTTACATGCTTTTAAGTTGTACTAACTTAAAGTAGCGGATAATTGAGTAAATGTCTTACAATAACTGTACAAAGGTTTCTCCAAGTCATTTAATCCCGAACACTTTCCTAAACCTTTTGAATCATCTCCTCTAATGAATGTCCCTCATAGTTCTCAAATAATGATCCACTACAGTCCCTCCTAACATCATCATTATCATATTTAGACTATGTTTTCCGATGCCATATCCAACGAGTGTAACTTTTATCAATTCCATATACAAACAAATGATCTCTCAAATCATTAGTATTAACACGCTAAATATAAGGACAGTTCAAACAAGGATAAACTATTCTACTAGATTCCCAAGAATGTTTAACTGCAAACTTGATGAAAAACTCCAATCCTTCGTTATATTCTCTAGAGTCTCAATTCATAGTTTTTCAATCTAGATGTATCCCACGCGAAAGTAATTATTACAAATCAATTCAATTATAAGTTTAATAATTCACAAATCGCTCATACTTAGAAAGAATTAATCTCAAATGTATCATACTATTCTATATATATATATATATATATACAAATCATGCTAACACATTTCCAAAAACATATTAACACTCAAACTACTCATACTTAGGAAGAGTTCATATCTATATACATACATACATACATATATACATACATACATATATAGCAAAACATTGTACAATGGTTCAAATTACAAAAGATATACATACTACGAGATTAAAGCAATAGAAGCACTACATACATCAAAAGGTTTCTACAACCCAAATACCTAAAAAATAAAAACTCATAACCGTAAAACTAAATCCTTCGGTAGCCTCTTCGAGCCTGACTAATACTATAACTCGGAAAGTCCACTCACAATGATATATCATCTGATCCCTGACATCATCGTTAGAGATTCTACTCATAGATACTACTATGATGAAACCTCCACTCATCATCAATGACCATCAGCTCTCTTAATATCCTATCATACTCTTTCGCAAACACCTCACCCTCAATAAATCTCAGGTGTGGTGCATTAATGCCGTGGACAAACCAATGTAAAAAAGTAGACATAGACAATGCCTATGGCTCTATCTGAGGTAGGTTCAATAGTAGATGATATGATATGAAATGGAATGGGTGTTAGGATGAGACACTCACATACAACTGACGTAGCTCGTTGTATAACCATATGACATGAGTCCTTAGATCTAAATGTGGTGCCATGCATAGATATGGTGGAGGGTATGTCATCTCACTACCTACAAATGAGAACCACTAAATCTTATCATCAAGGTTGTTCTTGAAAGGATCTAAATTACAAAATATGTAAACTGATCTTGAACTAGCTAGACAAATCATAAATATATTCTACCATATCTTAACCAACTATGTAAAGCAAACAACATCAAACTATTGAAAAGAAGGACATAATCTTTAGTTATATATTTAACAATTCGGCTAAACATCAAACTATCATCAAATCATTCAAGCTACGCATAGTAAAATCAAGTAGATATTAATAAGAAAGTATATATATATAGGTTAAGTATAATAATATGATACTATTAAAAGTTGAGTAGATAATAATGTATATAATAGTTTGTTATATGAGCACATATTAATTATTATATTTAGTATAATGAACACTAAAACCAAACCCAAACCCTAATCCTTAACCTAATAAATTATAATAAAAACTAACCCAAAACTTAATTGGACCGCAATCCTAAACCTAGCTGACTATAACTAAACCCTAATAAATCCTATATTATTATTATTATTATTATTAAAAAACTATTATTATTATTTTTTTTTGGTAATTAAAAATTTTATTACCAAAGGAAAAGAAGTACAAACGAGTCTCAAAAATACAAGAGGGACATGACCCTAAGTACTTAAACAAACCATCTATCTAGGCTTTTAAGGTAATTGGTAACATGAATGTTCCTAGCATCATTAAAGCAAATAAAAGTTTCAGAAATAATTTGCTTTATAATGGCCATAGGGCTTCTTTGCTTGAGCTGGAAGGTCACTTTGTTGGGATTGATCCAAATATGAGAAAGAAGAGCATTGAAAATGGCCCTCCAAACAATTTCTTTCCTTTTCCCCTTGGTCTTCGTGATAAGCCATGTCCTGCAACCCTGCCAGCCTTGGACTTTTCTGACAATATGTAGCCATGCTGGGGTATGCTGCCAAAGAATATTTGCCCCACAACAGTGTAAGAAAAGATGGTCAATGTCTTCCTCATTATTTCTGCATACTTCACAGGTGTTGTCAGTAGTGATCCCCCACTTGAAGAGCTTTGATTTCAGTGGAAGGGCATTATGGCAGAGCATCCATGTGAAAAATTTATGCTTTTCAGGACCACTGTGGTTCCAAACAAAAGATTTCCATTCAACCTTAGGCATATGACTTCTAAGATGCTGGTAGACATGTTGAGTACTGAATTTCTCAGAAAAATGCCAATTTTCATAATGATCTCTAATTTGGTCTCTAACTAGCAGGAGCTGTTTAAAGGTCCAAGAGTGATCAACTTGCTCTTGAATGTGCCAGATATCATGCCTTCTAAGATATTTTTCATGGATCCATTTTACCCATAAGCTCTCTTTTGCTTCAATGAGCTTCCATAGGTACTTGGTCATACATGCTGAGTTCCAATGTGAGAGTTGCTGTAATCCTAGGCTACCTTCTTCTTTTAGGGTGCAAACGTTTGACCAAGAAATAGGATTTTTGTGTCTCTGGGAGTCCATGTTGTTCTAGAGAAAATCCCTGTAGAGGCTCTCAATGTGATGGATGACAACTTTTGGCAAGAAGAAAATTTGCATCCAGTAATTTTGGAGCCCAAAGATGACAGACTTTAGAAGCTGCAGTCTTCCAGTAAAACTAAGAAGCTTTGTCGTACAGGATTTGAGCTTTTGAGTTATATTATCAATAAGGGGATGGAAGTGGGCAATTTTCAAGGATCTAGGATTTAGATGAATGCCCAAGTATTTAACAGGGAATTCTCCTTCAGCAAAGTTCAGAGCATGCAGAACCTGAGATTTTATGTTTTCATTTACACCCCCAAAGAAAACACTGCTTTTCTCAGAGTTTGCCTGCAAACCAGAGGTGATGTGGAAGGTGTTTAAAGCTTCCTTTATTGTAATTGCAGATTGAAGATGCCCTTTGCAGAAGATTAAGAGTTCATTAGCAAAACAAAGGTTGGTGATTCTGCTTTGCTTGCAGTCAGGGTGGTTCTTGAAAGTACTTCCAACCCACAAAGATTGTAGCAGTCTAGATAGGTACTCCATGGTGAGCACAAAAAGGTAAGGAGATAGGGGGTCACCTTGCCTTAGCCCCCTACCACCCTTAAAAGGCTTACAAAGGCTACCATTAAAAACAACGGAGAATTGGGTAGTAGTGACACATTGCATAACCAAATGAGCAAAATGCCCAAGAAGGCCCATAGCTAGGAGAAGCTACTGAAGAAATTTCCATTCCACTATATCAAAAGCCTTATTTAGGTCCACTTTAAGCATCATCTTGGGACTAACATTCTTCCTGTTATATTTCCTGAGAATTTCTTGGGCTAGAAGCACATTTTCTCCAATCCATCTACCCTCCACAAAAGCTGTTTGAGACCCATGGATAAGAGAAGGAAGGATGCTCTGTAATATCTTTGTGAGAATGGAAGAAATAATCTTGTAAGCAACATTGCAGCAAGAGATAGGTCTATAGTCATTTATGGTAGAAAGGGAGGATTTTTTTGGGATTAGGTGCAAGGATGTAATATTTAGAGTTTTCAGTAGATGGCCAGTGGTCCAGAAACATTGAACAGTAGCTATGACATCCTCACCAATGATCTGCCGAGTGGATTTGTAGAAATAGGCATTGAAACCATCAGGTCCAAGAGCTTTGTTGTCACCCATTTTAAACATAGCATTTTTGATTTCTTCTGTAGAGACAGGGGCTAAGAGAGAAGATCTCTTATTTGCATTAAGAGTAGGGCCATGATTGATAATATGAGGATTGATCATTTGCAGGGTGTGTGATGAGGATCCTAATAAGTCAGAGTAAACATGCGGGATTTCAGCTTGAATCTCAGTATGAGTAGTCAACTTGTTTCCAGAAAAATCAAGTAAAGAAGTGATATTGTTTGATCTTTGCCTCTCCTTTATCCTAGCATGGAAGAAAGCATTATTTCCATCCCCTAACTTTATATGGTTAATTCTTGCTTTCTGCTGTAAGAAATGCTCCTCAAACCTAACTTGTTGCCACCATTTTTCTCTTAGGTTTTTTCTTTGAGTTGCAGGTTAGCATCATATGGAGAGACTTGGAGGGCTTGGTGACTCTGAAACTAGTCTTCATGAGCCTGAGAGACTTTATGCTGCAGGTTGCCAAAATGTTCAGAGTTTAGTTTCTTGAGAGCTTTTTTTAGGGATCTAAGCTTTGTAACCAAGACATATTGTTTAGAACCAATGACAAACATACTCCAGAATTTAGCAACAAGAGGCAGAAAAAGAGAAGAGGAAGTCCAGAAGTTGAAAAATTTAAAAGGCTTGATCCCATTTGTGGTCTCCTACTGAGTTTTAATGTGAAGTCTACAATGATCAGAGAGACAATCTTCAATCACCTCAACCCATACATGATTAAAGTGCCGAAACCATTCATGATCCCCCAAGGCTCTGTCCAGCTTACAACAGACTCTATCATAACCAATCTGATTATTTGTCCAAGTGAAAGAAGGGCCTAAAGTTGGAAGATCCCCCAAACCACAAGTAAAGAGGCAGTCAGCAAAATCTTCCATATCAGCAGCATGAGTGATGCCTCCCATTTTTTCTTGATAAGAGAGGATGAAATTAAAATCACCAATTACAAGGCTGCGCTTGTGGGCAGCATGAAATTTCTGAATTTGGGACCATAAGGCTTGTCTAGCATTTCTAGTATTATGAGCATAAACCACAGATAGGTGATAGAAAATTCCATCAGTCCTTTCCACATGGCAATGGATAACTTGCTCAAAAATATCAATAATCTGGATCTGCAGGAGGTCAGCTCTCCAAAGAATCCAAATGCGGCCGTTATAGTGGGTAGAATAGTTATGAATAATAGAAAAATGCTTATCAAAATGCTTCAGAACTGCAGACATGTTTTTTCTTTTACTCTAGTTTCAAGTAAGCAAACTATATGAAGATTATTTATTCTAATATACTTGTTTACTAATTTCTGTTTCAAGGGATTATTTAAACCCCTGATATTCCATACTGCAATGGTCATAAGCTGGGATGGAAGGGGATAGCAATAGTCTGTCTACTATCACCACCTGGTTCAATCAGCACACCTTTACCCTTTTTATTTTCAAGTTTGTTCAATAGGTGGTCAGTATGGTTAGGGTCACAGAGATTTAGTATGTCATCATCAGCACAGAGATTTTGTTCAAGGGAGGGATCTGCAGATGTGCCCATGATCTAACCTACAGGTTCAATAATTTGAGGAATTTGATCCTCAACAGTTTGGTTCACAGGTGCAAGCACAATAGGTTGCTTTTGCTGGGGTGGATCTGGCTGTGATTTTTTAACTTCCCAAACTTTGTGAGTAGGTTTCCATGTCTCCTTGTCTGTTGGTTTCTTTTGGTAGTGGGCACTGGTATCATGACCCACTCTATCACATATGGGGAAAAACTTTGGCCTCCATTCATAATAGACAGATTGTGTTCTAATGCTGCCATTAGGCAATGCAATTTGGACCTGATCAATAGGGGGTAGGCTGACATCTACTTCAATAAGAAGCCTGGGAAAGGAGACTCTAGAACGTGTAGCTGTGACCATATCTGCACAAATGGGAGTTCCAATACAGCTACCAATTTGACTGAGAGAGTCAGCTGACCAATGTGTAACAGGCAACCCAGGTAAGGTAATCCAGAGAGGCATTCTTTTCCATTCTACATTGTCAAAACTTTCATTTGGGTTCCATTTTTTGATTAGCAGGGGTCTACCTCCATAGCATCAATAAGGCATTGTCAAAATCGAGTGACAATCTACTTCATTTGCAAATCTGAAGAGAAAATAGCCTTGATCATGCAGATAGACTTGAGGGGGGGGTCGAAATTTTGGTCTAATTTTCCTTTACATAATGGACCATTTGAGGGTGAGATGGTTGGTAACGTGCAACCATTCCAACCAGGGTGAAAGCCCAATGACGTTCCTCAGTTTCAATTTCTTCCTTCAGTAATTGCGCTTGTGTTTCCCCATTTACGATCATCAGGGGAGAAAAAGAAAGAGACATAACCCCTCCTCCCAATGATTTTTGAGAAGAACATCTTTCCAACTTTCAATTGGGTTATCAATCGGGTGATGTAGGTTTTCCTGAATTGAAAGATCCCTAATTGAACTTGAAATCGGGGAGTTCCCAACTGGGAGTTTTGTTCAATCGGAGGAAAATCCTCGTTCAAGGTCGGAGGAGATGGACAGTATGAGGCTTCCCGCAATTCAAGATTTGGGATTTCATCCATCCCTGAGAGTCCCTTTTTCTCTGATGCCGGCGATTTGGATGAAGAGCCATTATTTTGCCTTGTCGTCCGTCGAGTATTCTTCCCCATCGCATGGACGAGGAGGAGGCACATACGGCGCGTTCTCTAATTCAAAACCCAGCCGGCTAAAGTTCTATGATTATTATTATTATTATACACAATTATTCCTCTATATTTAATTATTTATTTTTATATTTAATATAATAAACGCTAAACCCTAACCATAACCCTAATAAATTATAATAAAAACTAACCCTAAACCTCATAAGATAATGATCCTAAACCTAGCTACCTATAATTAAACCCTAATAAATCCTATATTATTATTATTATTATTATAATTATTATATATAATTATTCCTATATATTTAAATTTTCACTTTTATATTTATTATAATTAATTCTAAACCCTGTCCCTAACCCTACACCTAACCCTAACCCTAATAAGTTATAATAAAAACTAACCCTAAACCTAGCTAACTATAATTAAACCCTAATAAATACTATATTATTATTATTGTTGTTGTTGTTGTTATTATCATTATTTTACAAAATTATTCCTCTCTATTTAATTTTTCACTTTTATATTTAGTATAATAAACGATAAACCCTAGCCCTAACCCTAAACATAACCTAAAAATCACAAAACCCTATCCTAACCATAACTAACAATAATTAAACCCTAATAAATCCTACATTATTATTATTATTATTATTATTATTATTATTATTCCTCTCTATTCAATTATTCACTTTTATATTTAGTATAATAAACGTGAAACTCTTACCCTAACCCTACACCTAACCCTAATAAATTATAATAAAACCTAACCCTAAACCTCATGATACCCTAATCCTAAACCTAGCTAACTATAATTAAACCCTTATAAATCCTATATTATTATTATTATTAAAACAATATTATTATTATTATTATTATTATTATTATTATTATTATTATTATTATTATTATTATTATACACAATTATTCCTCTCTATTTAATTATTCACTTTTATATTTAGTATAAGAAATGCTAAACCCTAACCCTAATGCTAACCTCTAACCCTAACCCTAATAAATTATAATACAAACTAATCCTAAACCTAATAAACCCTAATCCTAAACCTACCTAACTATAAATAAACCATAATAAATCCTTAATTAATATTCTTATTATTATTAAAAATTATTATTATTATTATTATTATTATTATTATATGCAATTATTTATCTCTATTTAATTATTTACTTTTATATATTATTTATTTTCTATATCTTTTTAATCCTCATCAAATAAAAATCATTCACATATGCATCTCTTATTGAAATTTTCATTTAATGATGTGCATATGTAAAATATATTATATGACATTTCCTATATCTTATAGTGTCCTATACTTATTAATAAATAAATAATATATATATATATATATATATATATATATATATATATATATATATATATATATATATATATATATAGTTTTCATGAGTGACATTACTAATAATTTGAAGTATTTTATTTCTCTAGCTTCATATATAATTCTACACTACTCATGCATGTTATATATATATATATATATATGTAAAGGTCTTGGCCAGCCGACACATGCATTTGTCAATATATAACAGTACCGCTACAAATTTAACAACGAATAGCAATATTTTTCACCAACACATTCAAAAACACATTTTTGAACGATAAACTCTAATTTTTCAATAACAAACAACGCAACCCAGTATCAACATGCATATATATATATATATATATATATATATATATATATATATATATATATATATAAGAAGAGAAAAAGCTACGAGTAGAAGAACAAAAACATACGTAAAAGGGCAGCGGTGAGCAAGAAAATTAGTGGTGAGCAAGAGGAATGTCGACCACCTACAAATACGGCGGAGGAAGAAGGAATAAGTGCTGGCTAGGTACGGAAGAATGACAGCACATGCAAAGCCGAGAGTGGCAGAGGTGTGGTGCTGCAAGGAAGAGTAGAGTTGGTGGTGCAAAAGAGAACAAGTGGTAGTTTCCCTGACTTGAGAGGAGCTGATGTGGTGGTGCATGGTGTGGTGGTGCGAGGGTTTGCAAGGGAAGGAGAGTAAGAGAGGGAAGGTGCAGAGAGTCTCAAATTTTTGGCATGAAACAAAACAAAACAAAATAAAAGATGGAACTGGGGTTTTAATAACGATTCATGTAGGAACTGTTATTAAAACTACCATGTAAATTTAAAATTAGGATTTTAATAACGGTTTTCAACTATAACTATTATGAAAACTATCCCCCACATTAATTTTCACGCATTTGGAAATAGTTTTTGAACCACTGTTATTAATGTCTCATTATTATTTTACGCTTTTGTAGCAGTGATTGGTAGAAATTGAAGCACTCACTCAACATTTTGTACTTGGTTACTTATGTAGCATGTTAGAGATTGAGTACTTTATTTCATATGAGCTTTAGTGGATTTAATTTTATTTTTAACTATTAGGGAAAGTCTAATCATTTTATCTAAAGAATCATAAAGAAAAGTTTCTAAATTTTCTTGAATCATCATGTTAGTCCTCCTAAAAATCTAGCACAAGTTTGTTTCTTCCATTCATGGATATCTTATACTAGTGTCAACTGTTCGAATTCCCTAACTTACTCTTTGGCACTTATTTTTCCCTGCCTAATAGTAGTCAATTTGATATAGTTATCTTGTTCATACTCTTTAGGAATATCTTTCTTCCTTTGATATTTCTAAAGCTTCTTCGAAGGTTTAATTTTTGATTTACCATATCATTGCCTAGTTCTCTTTAGATTATCATACCATATTCTAGAAAACTTCTTATACTTAAGAGTAGCTAGTTTACACTCTTTCTTGTATTGACAATATTTAAACTAGAAGATAGCCTCCCCTTTATGTAAATACTCAAGAAATGAGTCAACATCAAGTTTACCATCAAAATCGGAAAGATAAAGCTTAATGCTCTTATCCCACTTTTTATGATACTTAGGTTGATGGTTATGGAATTTCCTAATACTTCCACTCCCTATAGACTCTTCATCATAGTCAATTATTAAATTCAAATACCTTCTCTTAGTTGGATTATTTGATTTCATAACACTCCCTAATCTATCCCCATTGAATTCCCTATGTTCTTGGGCATTTTAGACCAAATCTTGCCCAACAAACTGAGACTCTAACCTATGTATTTGAGTTTGTATGGTAGGTATTTGTCTAAGTTGAAGACTAGTGGAAGCAAAATTATTGGAATTTTTTTGAATTGCTTCAAGCATGGCTTAGAAATTTTGTTCCCCCTCCATGATTGGATTACCCCTACTCTAAACCACACTCGAATTTAACTTAGGTTTTAGTTGATTAAAACTGAAACACTTCACTCCCACTATATTATTCTTATTCGTTTCTTGTTAAATATTTTGAGTTCAATGTGTAAAATACTCAATATTATAACAAAAATACAAATAAAAACATAAAAATTAGTACACTAAAACCAATCTTGCTAAATTCTTATTATATAATTAAGCAAGTTTTGAAAAGTCCTTTTCAATAACACTTTAAAATTTCATGTAAGGAAAAACAACACTTAAAACTACACTAATTACACTTGATAGTGAAACACAGCATTCAAACACACCAGTACCAAAACACACAACCAAAATGAACAAACACAAACACACCATCGGCTTACTAACCTAAACCAAGTAAACTTTCACAAGCCATGTATACTTAAGCAATTTAACACCAATATATGATCACCACACATAACCAACCAGCATCAAAGGAACCCTAAGCACGCACATTCTCATACCAAAATTTAACACTCACTAGTTTAAAAATAAACCACATTACATGCATAAAATTCTGCAGATAACTTCAACACAAAAATTTCTATCCTTCTGTCGAAAATATTATGCATTATCATTCAAGATCTATTCAAGAACCATGAAAGATCATACTATCCCATGCAATATTCACATTTAACATGCAAATTTTGCAATGATTCAAAAATAATTAATCAAGATTAAAAGAATTCAATCAAGAATAATCAATAATCTTACTTGAACTTTAACGGTGATAGATTTTGGTTGTCAAAACTTTTGATTACTTATTCCCTTGTAATTTTGACTTTAAATCTTGATTTGTACCACTTTTAATGTGTAATATTATCACTAAAAAATCTTATACAATTAGGAACATTTTCTTTGGAATCCAAGTCACAAATACAAAAAAGGCTTTTATAGGGTGGCATTGATCTACTCCAATATTAATTACTTTATAATGAAAAATATTCTATTTGTCAATATAATACTCTTGCTACTCTCCAATAAACTCAATTAAATAAGGAGAAGAGAAGAAGAAGGTGCCCAATTTTTCTTATGTTGCTCTCTTTCGAATTCAAATGAACTTGTTTCATATTATGTTATGTCGAATCAATGTGTACAAGGCTTTATATATGCATGCACCTATGCAGGCCTGTTCATTAATAAGTCCAATAATTGGCTTTTATTAATGAAATTAACTCCCTAATGCATGATATAAACATATTTAAAAAGTTAAAATGATAATTTACAATTATTACAAAGTATATAACAAAATAACAAAGCTACACAACTTTAATAATGTAATATGTAGATGTAATCATATGTAGCCTAACTTTGTGTCTTGTTACCTTGTTCTTCCTCGTACTTTGTAATACTTGTGATTCCATTGTCATTTTATTGTACATCAAGGATCTTTAATAGCATGAAATTCCTAAAAAAAAGTATAATACTTGCAAGAATTACTTAACAAAATGTTAGAAGCAGATGAATTTTCAAGCACAATTAGTTCCATCTTTGAGTATGCTAATTCTTCTCATTCTTCATCATTTGAAGAATAAGATTCAGAGTGATCTAGATATGCTCCTACATCATATTCCATATTAATCCTTTCTCATCCCCCCATAATTTGTGTGATTTTAATTTATTCTTGTACAATTATAATCATATCCATTATATCATTTCATTCATGCACATTCCTTATTTCACAACCCTATTTCTCAAGAATCATCACATTTCATATGTGGTACACCCTTTAAGCCATTGCAACACCCACTGGGTATGTCATGAATCATGTTCCATTTAATCCATTCACTAGGTTGTTGATGTATGGTAATGTATATATTTTATCCATTAATTGGTCATATCACAATCTCATGCATAGTGTTAAAGCATATCTAAACCAAGAGGAACAAAATCATAGAAACCACTTGAGTTAGTTAATCGATTTTGTTTAACCTATCCATCAGTTGCACACACTAGATGATCGGTTTAGGTTGACTAGTTGGTTAGCTTGGCTTAACAAGACCATGTTTTTCCCTAAACTGGTCAATCGGTTTACGTAAACTAGTTGACTATTCATAATCAAAACAATCAATTTTACCTAACTAATTGAAAGGTTTAAGCAGAAAGCAAGGTCAACATCTCTGTAAGCCTACCAATCGATGTGTTGGGTTAACTAGTCGAGAGTTCTAGGAAATTATCGATCGATATGGCCTAACCAGTGGATTGGTTTGCCCTCTAATAGCACCGCATAATCATTTTCCTATACATCATGGAAATAATTCCTTATCATTTCATATTGAAACATGTTCCAACATAACATAAATTTTTTTTAGCTTACTTTGATTGCACATTTTTCTATTAATCATCAAAACTTAGTTTTTCCTCAAGATTCACACTCAAAATACAAAATCTAACCATTTAATGCAATTTTGGAAGCTATATATTCATGACAACATGTAATATCAATTTTAAAGAGTTCCATAACATGCAAGTTTATCATAACTTATTTTAGAAGGAAGAATGACTTACTTGATCAGGCAAAACATTCCCTAAAAAAAAACACTCAACTTGTGAAATTCTCAACTTTCAAAACCTTAAAAACAACACGTTTTAACTTAGAAGTTCCCAAATAACTTTTACTAATCTGAACTTGGAGTAGCATGGAAAGAAAGAACATACCACACCTAAAGAAAAAATAGAGGATAAATTGGCCGAACCACTAAGCCTTTTTTTCTAAATCTAACTCTTTCTTGATTAACAATTAAAACATGAGGGAGCTAGAGAAAGGATAAGAAGAGTAAGAGAAATTCAACTACAATGCTCCATTTAAAGATGGAGAAGGTGAATGTTAGAGAGTTAAGTATATCTTTGACTGAAAGGAAGGTGATGGAAGGGACGATTAGGCTATTTACAGCCAACAAATCAATATAAATCACAGTACAGTTAGGAACAAATTAAAAACTCTAATTATTACCATTCTAATTCTAGTTAAATAGACAGATTTCATCTGAGATATGTTAACCTATTGTCTAGAGCTCAACTATTGATTCTTGATGAGTGCATGCCAATTGATGTAGAAATGTGATATCGAAGAGGGGAAATGGATGGTCGGGGTGGAAGAAATCTCCTAGCTGAGTAGAATCGAGTCTAGATCGAAGTAATGATCTATGAATTTTGTAGATGTGAGATGTTTTAGAAGACAAAGATGAGATCATCTCCCCCCCCCAATTTTCCTAATCAACTTCTTGGATTGATCTAAGGTTGTATTTTCGGGTCAAATACATCGTGAAAAAGGTTAAGAATCTTTTAGGACCAATTCAACATAGGTTAAAAAGGTTCCATTTCAGTATAAGCTTTTTTTTTTTTGAAAAATTGAGTTTCAAACTATACATAGCTTAGCACACGAGTCTATTGGTTTAGCCAAGTACTTGATTATTCTATAGAATAGTCAATCCGTTCTCTAACCAATTGATCATTTACGTCAAGTAAAATCATATTGTTGAAATGACGAACCAGTTGATCGGTTTACTAAAAATATCATATCAACTTAATTTAGTTCTCCAACCCTATTTAATATCCTAGTTCACTTAAGCCCACTTTTAATATCAAATTAAATTCATACACTAAAAATTGGCATAATTTCTCATTCAACACTTTACAAAAAAGATGGAGTATTACAATTTACCTCTTCTATCTTTGACCTCCTTTTTGTATTTTCTTCTTCTTCCCCAAACTTTATTTTTTCTCACAATCACTAGCAACACCCATCATCTCCACCTCCATCCTAAGCTCTACCATTGGCTACCTCCCTCTTTTATTATTCCCTCCTTTTTCCTCCTCCCCTATCATTATGTTTTTCGTTTCTCCCTTCCCCTATGGTGCCTCATGCTAATCCTTGCACCTAACACCAGTTACACCATACACAACCATATCCTGGCAATGAATGTTTTTGCCATTTTCTCCCCCTCCACTCGAATCCCTCACTCCCTCAACACTATACCTCCATACATGATCAAATTTCCACCTCAACACCACTAGCCAGCTTCCTACAACCCTTGCATCCATCCCCTCCACTCGACACACCACCACTACCTCAACCACCTTCTCTTGGCAGCCTCACCCTAGCTCCATTTCCTCCACCCCCGTGCTCCTCCCAGCTTGCCTACATTTAGCCACAACCATCACCCACTCTTGCACCATCATCCCTTAGCCACCCTATAACCACCTCCCTCCTTCTTCTTTCCCCCTTTTTCTTCCTCTTATTTCCCTTCTATACACTACCTCCTTTTTATAGCCTACATTGTCATTTTCGCTACCTTTTACCCTCATACACTCCACCACCCAACCACTACCAACTCCACCACCCTTACCTCCTATACCTAATGACCAAATCAACACCATCCAACCACAACCTCCAACCATTACCAACTAAGCCATCTCCCCCTCCTTATGTGTATGGGTTACCCTACACATTCAATGTGAGTTATGTTTGTATTCTGGTATTAATTTGGTAATTTTTAATATATAAAGGTATTTTGGTAAATGTTTATTTAATAATTTTTTTAAAAAAAGTATTATTTCATTGAAAAAATATTAATATGGTATTTGTGATATTATT
The DNA here is from genome assembly GCA_030549775.1 of Tamarix chinensis. NCBI lineage: Eukaryota > Viridiplantae > Streptophyta > Magnoliopsida > Caryophyllales > Tamaricaceae > Tamarix > Tamarix chinensis. The sequence continues at coordinate 22,023,753 of CM060173.1, read as the reverse complement.
TTTCGGTACAAAACTTTGAATAGTGGGGCCTTATAATTTTTAGACAGTTACTAATAAATTTTGCTTTTGTTGGAAATCATAGGAAGTCAGGTAATCTTTATACTCTGCTAAAATGTTTAGATATCTTTTGATAATACATTATGGTTTTGACATATAATTTGTGTTAGACTTGATTTGTTACAGATAATTATATGATTATTATTGTTATCATGAAAAAAAGGTATGTTATCCTATATAAAATATCATGTGTACAAAAGTGTGATTCAAATGGGCCTGATTTTGGGAGGTGATATGTACATGTGACAATGTTAGGTGAAGAATGTTTAGATACACTTGTATAAAAATTATTACAATCATATTTCTTAGGGTCATGTTGGTCATTTAAACATATCATGATATTTAAGCTCAACTAGAGTGCCTAATGTGTTATAGTTATTGCTAAGAATGGTGGTAGATGATCTAATATTTTAGAAACACATGAATCATCACAATTATCAATATTATATGGTCTAAGGGTATTTTGGTAATTTATGGTATTCCATAGGGATTATTCTAATAACATATATGATAATTATTATTTGATGTTAATTATGATAATAAGGATTTTCTTGTTTTAGAAACACATGTTTTAGCATGATTATCACAGTTACATAGACTAGGGGTATTTTGGTAAATTAGAGTGTACTCTGATGAATATTCTAAGAAACATACATGATATGTGTTATTTGATGTTAAGTATGAGCATAGGGGTTTTTGGTTTAGAAATACACGTTTCAGCAAGATTATCGATATTATATGTTCTACGGGTATTTTGCTAATTAGGAGTGTGTTATGATGAAAATTCTACTAAACGTGTACAATGTGTTATCTGTTGATAAGCATGAGAATAGCGGTTTGTTTTCCAAGAAACAAATGGTTTAGTATGACTATCAATATTATATGGTTTAGGTTGAGGTTTGTTTTCCAAGAAACAAATGGTTTAGTATGACTATCAATATTATATGGTTTAGGGTTATTTTATAATTTTGAGTGTGTCATGATGATTATTCTAATAAACATGCATGATATGTGTTATTTGTTAATAAGCACGAGAATAAGGGTTTTGTAGTCTTAGATACACTTGGTTTAGCATAATTATTAGTATCGTATGGTATAAGGATATTTTAGTAATTTAGGGTAAACCACGATGATATGTGTATTATCTGTAGTTGTCATAAGAATATGTGTTTTGATGTTCTAGAAGTGCGTATTAGGGTTTTATGTGTAGAATTGTGTATAAGGGAAAAATGGTTATTTGATGTGCTTGGTAATTTAATTACATGATGAATAATTTAATTACAACATTTTGCCCTTTTTTATGGCAAGTTGATAAATAAAATGGAGTTTGTAACGGAAATGGATGGTAAAGTAGTACCTTTAGCCTGAAGGGTAATTTTGGTTAGTTTTTTGCCTAAAGTGCCTAAACGGGAGTAATTGAGTCTTAGATGGCCTTACTAGATTTCTCATATTGACATAAAAAATGATCTTGATTATGGTTATCTTAAAATGTTTGGAAATGAATAAAAATGGTTTATGTATAAAGAATTGGATATATGTGATTAATATGTGTTTTCATGGTCACCCTCATAATTTAATAATATTTAAATTTAAAGACATCAAGATTTGGATAGGTGGCTCCTTAAGGGTCCCAACCCTAAAGACGTGGTTTAGCCTATGATTTTTAATGGATTTTTCTCGTATGCCTTAGCGCCCCATCCAATCCCTATATCTTACTCTATTAAGCTCTATGAACCTAAGTAGAGGGTATGCATACCTATGGATTAGGTGTCCTTTTCGGTAGGGTATTGTGTACCTTCATTTACTAGTGTGACCATAGTTCCTTTGCATCCCCAGGTTCTTATTCGGTAGGATAGTGTGCTGCCATTGTGCGCTAGCATAATTGGGGAACCTTAGTGTCTTTGGGTTTGTATAATCTCTTTTTGAGTAAATAAAAATGAAAATGATTGATATTTGAATGGAAATGATTATTGGGTTGGCTTGGTAGTAGCTCTTGTGCTAAACTATTGTTTAGTAGAAGCCCTTGTTCCTACCGATGATCTGATAGTAGCCTTTGTGCATACTTGTGGTTTTGTAGTAGCATTTGTGCCTAGCTATGATCCGATAGTGGCCTTTATTCTTACCTATGGTTTGGTAGCAATTGTAACACCCCCAAAATTCACTACTGAAAAATTTCGTTAATTCAAAGGAAATTAGCGGAAGCAAATTAATAAAACGTGAAATTTGGGAGTATTACCGCCACACTTAGTACCATACTGGTTCACTCATACCGTCCCAGTACCAAGTGCTAAGGCTAAGAAAAGTAAAATAAATTCTGGAAGAAATTCAACACACATAAATTAGAGTAGCGCATCAAATCGTTTACAAAAATAAAATCCACCAATGGTAGTTACTTTAACAACGTTAACATTTAAAACCAAGAATTGAAATGAGAAAGATAAAGAGACTAACGGTACCGGACAACTCCTTACTCTCTTTCCTGTAGCCCACTTGAGTAGCACCTGAAAAGACCTGCAAGGGCACTGCCCATTAAATAGACAGGGGCCCCAAAAGGGAATCCCTTCAGTACTATGGTACTGAGTAACCCTTTAATACTACACTTAAATACAGGCCCGTGATGTAACACATAGTGTAACTATATACATATGAAAACAGAGGTGCATACATAAAAATCACACATAAAACAAGCTATAATTCACGATCGATACTTTTGGGCCTTAAGCCAAGTCATAGTATAAAATCCATACATTCGGGCCTTAAGCCATTATTCCATCACCATTCAATCAGTATCATATTTTATATCTATGTGAGTGCGAGAACCCCACTATTATAGCCGGTGGACCGAAAAGTATATACGCAGGGTAGAACGCCTCTGACCACTATTATTTTCCGGTGGACCGGTCTGGCCCAGACTCACATGGTGTTCCACTATAAGTGATTAGTATTTTTCCATAACTTTATTCACATACAATAATGGTTTTATTGAGCTTGGGACCCCCACTATTATTGCCGGTGGACCAAAATATATATAAAATCATCATCCAGGGCACAATGCTCCTGGCCACTATTATAACCGGTGGACCGGGATATATAAAGAATCATCATCTAGGGCACAACGCTCCTGGCCACTATTATAACTGGTGGACCGGTGCTCAATATCATAATCATCTGGGCCCGGCTCATTAATATTCCACTTTCAATAATAGTATCTTTCCTTTCTTTAATCAGCACATCAATCATATTTATTTGCCTCGAACGGGAGATCAATAACCCGAGACACAAAGGTACACCGGTCGTACCGGTGCATATCAACTACTCAGTACCCTTCAACCACGAACCCAAGGACACAAAGGTACCCTGGTCGTACTGGTGCATAAAGCTAAATCATTACCCTACCGACAAGGACACCTAATCCATAAGTATGCATACCCCCTAACTAGGTCCGTAGAGCTAGAAATAGTAAGATAATAGGCCTGGCTGGGGCACAAAGGCACACCAGCAAATACCAGAATAATCGTGGACTAAACCACGTCCTTAGGGTAACGACCCCTAAGGAGTCACCATTCCCAGTCTCGAGGTCTTTCACTTTAAGTAATAGTGTGTTAATTAAGGTGATCACGAAAAGCACAATAATCAAATACTTATTCACTTTCAGTCGTTATGATATCATTAATCGTTTCTTATTTAGATGATTATCCAGGATATCACAAAGAAAACCATTAAGGCCATACTAATTATCAAATACTCTTACTTGGCTAATCAGCATTATTTAAATCATATTATAATAGTCCACAATTACAATGACATGTTAGGTACAAATTACTCATTTACCCCTTACTTATATAATTTCTAAGTCATCCCTTCCTTACTTGGTAAATTACCATATTACTCTTAAGGTTGAATAATTACCAAATTACCCCTTCCTCGGTTTATGTTACTAAGTTATCTCCTACGTTTTTTAGATCACCATTCACCCTTCATAATTATTAACCTTAACATATTTCCCCTTTTGGCTGGTTAAATTACCAAATTGCCTTTCTCATTTGTTATAATTACCCTTTTACATTGTCATAATTACCATTCTACCCTTCTCAATTATTATAGTTACCATTTTGCCCTTTTCGTTTATTATAAATCCCAAATTACCCTTCTTCATAATTACAATTATTAATTTACCCTTATTCATAGTTATAATTATTGATTTACCCTTCTCCATATTTATAATTATTAATTTATCCTTCTCCATTTTTATAATTACTAATTTACCCTTCTCCACTATTAAAATTACCATAATGCCCCTTAATTGGATAATTTACCAAATTGCCCTTCTCTAGTATCATACTTATCCAATTGCCCTTCTACAATTGTATTTAATTACTAAATTATCTTTCGTCGTTACCATAATTATCAAGTTACCCCTTACTTCCAAGTTTACCATAATATCCTTTTATTTACAAAATTACTCTTCTATCCCTTACTTTCAAAATTACCACAATATCCTTTTATTTATAAAAATTACCACCATAGCCTTTTACTTGTAAAGTTACCATAACACTCCTTTTACTTTACAAATTACTATTTTACCCTTTTACATCCAAAATTACCATTTTTTATCTTTCCTTACAAAATTACCATTTTTCCCTTCTTTTCCAAAATTACCATATTACCCCTTTACTTATAAATTACCATGTCGCCATTCACTTATACAATTACCATATTACCACTTACTTATGAAATTACTATTTTGCCCCTCTACTTCCAAAGTTTGCCATAATGCCCATTTACTTGAAAAATTACCATAATGCCCTCCTTCATCCAAAATTACTATTTTACCCCTACTTCCAAAATTACCATTCTTACCACTTACTTATAAAATTACTATATTGCCCTTTGACTCCAAAATTACCACTTTACCCTTTTCTCCAAAAATTACCATAATACCCCTTTACTTATAAAATTATCATTTGGCCATTTAATCATAAAATTACCATATTATTCTTTTATCTCAAAAATTACTATAATACCCTTCTTTCTCACAACTTACAATTTCATCCTTTTACTTATAAATTATCATTTAACACCTTTCTTTTTAAATTACCAAATTACCCTTTTACTTATAAAATTACCGAAATACCCTTTTCACTTATAAAATTTCCACTCAACCCCTTTATTCACAATTTTTATGAATTTACCATCACTACATAAAATAATGATATTAGTACTTCATTCTTATCATCTAAGTCCACCAACTTGTCATTATTCAACATAATACTCATTACCAACTACATACATTAGATCGCATACTTCATAAGCATAATTACTAAAATACCCTTAGGCAATAATATTACTCATGCATTAGCAACATAATACATCATAAACAAGTATTTAATATTTCCATCAATAATCAAACTTCTTCCTTAATTATCATACCTACACATGGCACAAAGGTTATCATACTTTTCCTTTTTATCAAGTAATATAAGCAGCCATATATATATATATTATGCTAAGCACACAAACCATGCATAAAATCATACTAAATCCCTAATATGCTAGCATACGTTTTTCCATGTATTTAAGGGAGGATTAACGGTTACAAAAATATCAAATCTTACTGGTACCCCGGTTAAAGATTCAGGCTTTATTAGGAACTCAACACCTAAAAATAATATTAATCATTATTAGGTTAGAAGTAAGAAATTAAAGGATAAAACTTTATAAAACAAATTTATTTAATAATAATACACTTTAATTAAATATGAATATACCTCAAAATTTAACCAAATGAATTTCAAAATAAGGGGGAGCTCACGCTGCATGAGCAGCGTGAGTCTCATGCAAAATGAGGGGGAGAAAAGGGCTCAAAGAGGGTGAAGGGAGAAAAATAAGCCATTTTCGGGTTGGGGTCTTTGGGCTAGAAAAGAAGGTAGTTAGGGGAGGTTCTAAGGCAAGGGAATGGTGCAGGAGTGAAGAGGGGGTGTAGGTGGAGGCTAAGGGTGGCATAGGGCGGCGGAGACAGCGGCAGCAAGGTGGTGAAGTTGGTTGCCGAGGTGGGTCGAGGTGGAGGGGTTGTGAAGGAAGGAAAAGGAGAGGGAAAAATGGAGGGGTTCAAGGGTTGTTTTAGGCCAACTAAGGCATGGCGGTGGTAGAGGGGGTTGCAGGGTGTGGAACGGTGGGTTGGGTGGCGGCAGAGGTGGTCGGACGGCGGCGGAAGTGGTGGTTGCAGGTGGCTCGGCGGTAAGGGGAGAAATGGGGAGAAAAAGGAAGGGGTGGAGAAGGGAGGAAGTGCAGGCTCGAGGGGGCGGCGTGGGGGTGCAGGGAAGTAGGGGGTGGTGGAAGTAGGCGGCGGAGGGCTATGTGCGGCGGTTAGAACGATGGTTGGCGGCGGCGTAGAGAGAAAACAGAAAATAAATGGGGAAGAAGGAAGGAGAGAAGAAGTAGCTCAGGGGAAGAGGAGATGCTCGAAAAAAATGTGGGAAATGAAGGCTGGAGAGATGAAGAAAAAGAAGAGGGAGAAGAGAGGGGGTAGCGGCTGGCCGGCGAGGGGGTGCAGGTGGCAGGGCTGGTCGAGTGGCAGGGGAAAGAGGGGGAAGAAGAAGGAAAGGGAGAGGGTCACGCGGGGTGTGGTCCAAGAGCCGGTTTGGCTCGAAAAAGGAAAGAAAATGACGGGGGAAGAGAGAGAGGGAGAGGGAGGTAGGTGGTGATGGCAGGTGGCGGCATTTGCAGGCGGCCAGACGCTTGATCATGGCAGAACTGGTGGTCGGGCGTGGGAGAAGGAAGAAAGGGAGGAGAGGTGCTGGGCGGCTGGACCGGCGTAGGAAAAGAAGAGAGCCGGCCGGTCTAGGGAGAAAAATAAAGGAAGGAGGCGGGCTGGGGAGATGGACGGCGCGTGAGGGAGAGATGGGGAGGAAGCGGGCCGAAGGCCTAATGCGCAGGGGAAGGCTGGCCTGGCCGGGCGGCCCAAGGGAGGGGGAAAAGGGAAAAAAAGTGAAGAAAATGGGGAAAAATAAAATAAATTAATTTATAAAATCATAAAATGTAATATTCTTGATAAATTATTTTGTTTAATAATTTAATTCATTATAATCTAAAATATTAATTTAAAAAGGATAAAGTGGGTAAAATATTAGTTTGGAAAATTATTTAAATAAAATAATATGATAACTAGCAAAATATTTATTTTTAATTTATAAAATGCTCTTATCCAAATTTACATACTCCAAAATCTATAAAATAATTAAAATAAATAATTTTAAAAGCTAATTTATCTCAAATAGAATTTATTTATTAAATTATTAGTTTTCTAAAAATTTGGGGTATTACAGCAACCTTTGTACTTACCTATAGTCTTGTAATAGACTTTGTGCCTACTTGTGATGATGTGTGCTGTTATCGATTGTGTTAATGAGCCTGCCTATGTTATGAAAAGTTGTGGGTTTGATAATGATAATCTTGACTATGGTTATAACTTGAGAATGACATGGTTTTATAATTATACTACAAAAAGAATCTCTTAGAAGCTCCATTAGTATGTTTTAGTTATTTCCAGATGAATGAGCATTGGTAGTATATGGTGTCAATGTTATGGGGTTATAAGAGTAATTACCATATTTCATTTGATATATGCACAATTAAATTTTAATGTATTATTGTGATATATTTTATTAAGATTATCATAATATGCTGGACTATTTTGGTCCATTCAAAGACACAAGATATCATTTACACTCTTTAGTACAAAATGTGATTAAGTATTATTTTGGTATACTGAAGGCTCATTTTCTAGAATAACAAATGTTCATAGTCATTGCAAAAAGGTAAATCCAAAATTTTATTAGTTTAAACATAAGGGATGTGATAGAAAAGGAACAATACTGTAGTAGAGAAATGCACTAGTAAAATACTTGAGATAGGCATGTTAGATAGCAAGTATAGGGTATAGTGGCAAGAGAAATGGAAATGTTACGACAAATGATTGCTGATAATATTTACAAAGCTAATTACTTTTTATGATGTTTATTATGGACATTAATGAGTTTTATGAATTTTATCTTATGATTATTCACACTTTTTTTTTATTTTGGAATATTGTTAGGAAATTTCAAACTTTTTTAAGGTTTTGGGATTTTATATGAATATTTTTTAAGCTTTAGGTAAAGTTTAATAACTTTAGACTTTTATTTGTAATTTAATAGTTTTTATACCTTTTTATATTTTAAAACAATTTTTTCTTGTTGTATATCTTTTTTAGTAATTAATATTAGAGCCATAAGAAGATAAAAATGGAGATGTAAAATAAAAAAGTACTAATGCAGAAAAATAAAAATTAAACACTAAGTTTAATAACTTGTTTTTTTTCACACTAATCACTTTTATTAAAAAGATATAGAAACACCTATTTTCTTATTAAAAAAAATGAGATTCTTGGAAATTTAGTTTCATCTAAAAAGTAATTATTGAAAATAAAGGTTAGCCCAAATGGGAAGGGGCTAATTTTTCAATATCTTTGGTCATAATATCATATGACAAATTTAAATGATCATTATTCAATTTCTCATTTTAGCACTAATGCGGATTGTTAGCCTTGTGATCTCATCCTTCTTAAACAATCTTATGCATTAAGTTCTGGTAACAACTGACCTCATTTCTTATAAGATGCTTCAAATTCTAATTACCAAAGGTGGTGCCTTTAGTTAAGATGTTGTCCCCTTAGCTATGCTTTATGCTATAACTAAAGATTTTGATACTTGATGATATTTTCTACCTTACAAGCTATCCTATGCACCCCCAGGCGTGCCTGTTGTGATATGGCAAAACAATGGCATTTGTCACCTCATTATTGTGGGAAGATGGGGTGTACACCCCACGATTTTTTAGCTTAGAGCCTGGTCTCCTCAATTAATATTTAGAGGTTAGTAGATCAATCATATTAGCAACATTTTAATAATTTTAATAATAAAATAAATAAAAATAAACAATATTAACAATAATAAAAGAAATAAAATAAGTAGTAATTATTATTATTATAATAATATTAATGATAACCACATTAGTAATATTAATAAAAAAATATCAATTATGACATTAATAATTGTAAAATAGAAATACTAACTCTTTAAAAATGATCAATAAGATCAGGTTTGAACAACAAAAATAAGCCTAGGAGACCTGGGTCTTATAGTGGTCATTGATCCAAGGCTCAATGGGACTTAAAAGGATTGGTGATTAAAGTTGAAACATATGATTTGATGTACCACTTTAGAAGGTGATGCCAGTCTGAATCTCTTTTGCTAACAAAGGAATTAGGCTAGTGCCAAAAACATAAGAAATCTCCTTCTTGTTGGCTTAAGAAGTTGATTTCACTCTGATGCTCATAAGAAAGGAGGAATATAAATAATAAAGCATACATTTATTTTTGGGATGATATACTTCACAAGGAATTGATACCATTAATATGCCCCATTTGTTGGGGAGTAGGTGGAAGGTTGATGTGGATATTTTTGGGATGTTATTCATGCTAGATTCATATGCCTCTCAATGACATTGATGACATTCATAAGCTATGAAGTCAAATAGTTGTTCCTTTGTGTATTTCATATTCAATTATACTTATTTCATTCCTATACATTTTTTTTTATATTTTCAGGGAATGCCTACCTAAAGCCAATCATGTTAAAACCTCTCTCTAATTTAATTACATATATAAATCTTTACCGTAAGAGATAAAAAAATTTCTTAATTCTTAAATTTAATAATCTTATAATTTTCTATGGAATCTTCATTAAAGATAACATTTCACATTATACAATAACTCATCTTCTAATGAAAATGCTTATCCAACTTTGAAATCTTACATGGTACTTAAATTTGACACTATTTGCTCCAACGTTTGAGAAATAGTCACTTGTTGAAAAAACATGGTACTATGAAAGCCATGCTATGACAATTCTCTAATTGTAGCTCAGCTTTAGCTTCACATGCAACATCATATGCATTTATTGATTCATCTCCCTTCTTCTACAATTATACCTATTTTATTAAAACCATTATATCCATAAAACCATTATCTTCTCTTGAATTCACAGAGGTTTCATTGAACTTCTTAAATACGATGTTATAATATTGACTAAGTCCACAATCAAGGTAATTTTCTCCCATATTATATATATTTTTAATAAGCAACCCTTTTTAGAATCAAAATTTAAGTTTCATAGTAGCTTTTAGTTAATCTATATGAACATTTTCATATAACTCCTTATCATCAATGATCCCATCAATAATGGAATAAGACCACATATTTATTTACATGTATAAAAACTTATCCAATAATAGTTGTGTTTGTAGCTAATCAAGGGTTTTTAGTTCTTTTAGTTATTTCACTTGAACTGTTTGATAAAATAACAAATTCCCTAATAATGAGTATATGTTTCTTTCTAAGTCACACTTAAAGTTCATATATAGGTACACTAATGAATTATGACTTCCTAAAAAAGTTATATGGGTGATTTTGATAGTCCCCAAATCTAACTCATTAATTAAATTATGGTTGATTTTTCAAGTAATTAACATTTTCTTTAATGATTTAATAAGTATAAATGATTTACGATAACTAAACAAACCATAATCCTTACAAGGGAGAAAAATAAAAATAATCCTAAAGTAGATGATCTTATTAATGAGTATATATATGTGTTTCCTAATGAATTACCACCATGATTACACCAAGCACAAGGATAGAACATGCAAAAGATTTAATGCTTGGTATGTTTTTACCTAATAAATCTACTTACATATGTAATTTGAAAGAAGCTATTGAATTAGAGAGACAAATATAAGAGCTCATAGGAAAATGATATATGAGAGAAAGCTTGAGTCCATTTTGTGTACCTACATTATTTGTCCCTAGAAAAGATGGTATATGGGTCATGTGTAATGATTCTAAAGTTATGAAAATTATAACTATCAAAAAGATATTTTTGATGCCTAGACTAAATGACATATTGGATGAATTATATGGAGCAAAAGTACTCTTTAAAATTTATATAATGAGTGGATATCATCAAATGAGAATAAAAGAATGGGTTGAATGGAAGACTGCTTTGAAAACAAAATACTATCTTTACGAGTGGATGGTTATGCCATTTGGATTGTCTAATGCACCTAGTTCATTTATGAGATTAATAAATGAATTTCTTCGACCTTTTCTTGGAAAATTCATTATGATATACTTGTGTATAGTAAAAATGAGCATGATCATCTTAGTCATTTGAGGAGATTATTTGAGAAGTTAAGGGAAGTTAAACTCTAAGGGAAAATTGAAAAGTGATTTTATACTTTCAATTATTGGTTTCCTTGGATATATTGACTGCAGTGAGGGTATAAAAGTGGATCCTACAAAGACTCTAGTTATTCGTGATTGGGTAATACCTACATATTTTCATGAGGTGAGAAATTTTCAAGGATTATGGAGTTTCTAAAGAAGATTTATTAATGGTTTCTTGAATATTGCCGTGCTCGTTACACATCTTATGAGGAAAGATGAATTCAAGTGGGGAGAGCATGACACTAAAGCCTTTGAGATTTTAAAGGAAAATCTATGTAATGCATAAGTTTTATCTTTACCTAACTTTGATATATTGTTTAAAGTTATATGTGATGCTAGTAGGATAGGGATATGAGGTGCAGTCTCATAAGAAAAAATAACCATTACATTCTTTAGAGAAAAATTAAATGTTGCTAAAACAAATTATTCAACAAATGATAATAAATTATATGAAATCATAAGAAGCTTGGAAACATGGAGTCATTTTTTGAGACCTAAACCATTTGTTTTGCATTCGGATCTTGAGAATCTAAAATATTTTTATATGCAAAAGAAAATAAGTCCTAGGCATACAAAATGAGTTAGTTGCTTATATTTCTTGTGTTTTCTATTAAAAATTATGATGGTAAGGAAATGTCATTGCAGATGGATGATCTAGATGATCTATGATACATGAAATGTTGGATGCTAAATTATTATGTTTTGAGATGTTGAAAGACTTATATGTAAAGGATGAAGATTTATTTGTTAGAAAAAACATGGATGTGGTAATATGCGCTACAAGATGACTTTCTTTTCAAACATAATAAGTTTTGTATACCTCATTCTATTGTACATGATTTACTTGTTAATAAGTACATAAGGGGGTATAACTTGACATTTTGGTGTTCATAAAACCATGAAAATATTACAAGAAAATTTATAATGGCCACGAATAATAAAATTAGTACAAGATATTATTAGGAGATGTGTAACTTATCAAAAAACGTATGAGTTTCTTCCATATAGGTTTGTTTGATCCTTTACTAGTACCTAGTCAACCATGAGAGTGTGTTGGTATGGACTTTATCTTAGTTCTTTCAAGGATGCAAAAGGGAAAAGATTCTATTATGGTGGTAGTAGATACATTTTATAAAATGGTACATTTCATACCTTGTAATAAAATAGATGACGTAACTCATGTGGCACATTTATATTTTAAGCAAATAGTAAGCAAAAAGTATAATTTTAGATAGAGATGTGAAAATTTTAAGTTACATTTTGAAGAAACATTGGCATATGTTAGGTACTAAGTTGTTATTTAGTGCATCTCATCATCAACAAATGGATGATCAAACTAAAATGACAAATATAACCTCATATCCTTACTAGAAGGATTATTTAATAAAAGTACTAAGGATTGGGATATAAAACTCTCACATGCTGAAATTACATACAATAAGACTCCTTCTGGTACATCTCTCTTCGGTGGATTAGAGGTTGTCTATGGATTTAATCCTTATTTACTTATTGATATTCTTTCATTGAAAAAAATTGATATTAAAAATTATGATGCTAAGGAAAGAGTTGATTTCTTTAAAAAAAGTCATTAATATATAAGGAATAACATTGAGAAATCTATTACTATTTACCAAAACCAAGCTAACAAAAATAGAACTATACAAATATTTTTACCTCGAGATTTGGTATGGTTTCATTTAAGAAAATAAAGATTCCAAACTTAAGAGAGAATAAACTAATGCCAACAATATATGGACCTTCCAAAATCTTAAGAAAATTTAGAAATAATGCTTAATTAGAGTTGCCAGAATCTTATAGAGGAGTTTCTCAGACCTTAAACATTTTTGATTTGTCTCTATATTATAATAATGCTAATTTGAGCACAAATTATTCTTTAAAAGGGGAGAATGATGCAAAAACATCTCCATCTCATTTTTCTCAAGTTTAAAGTCAAGAGTTAGCATATTTGGAGATAGTGTCAATGGTTTTAGAAAATTTTGAACACCTTCCTACTCATGCTAATAATATTTTATTAAGTGATTCTTATAGGTATTACATATGTTTTCAAGGAGTGGAATTCACCAATGATATATAAATTGCATGAAAATGACAATGAAAGAGTTATAAAGTTGCATGGGAGACAAAGCTACAAGACATGAAGTTTGTTTATTGATTATTTCATGTATTATCATAATTAGGTTTTATGTTGTTTTAATATTTTATGTGAGCTTTTTAATATCTTATCATTGTAATTATAACTAATTATATATACCATATGGACATGTGTTGGTTTAACTCTTGTATAATTAGGTCGGTTGATTTGGGCTTAATTAATGAGAGATGAGATCTACCTCATTACCATATGTGCCTAAATATGCTTGTACGTTTTATGGAGGAAGATTGAAGAATGAAAATTGAGCACATAATGCATAATGGATCACGATTTGAGATCTTTGCTTTCTTCTTCCTATCTTTGTATCAAGTAAGGTGTGAACTTTAGGAATAATTTCCTAGAGAAATTAGAGAACTCTATTTAGAAGTTATTTTGATCTTAAAGTAGATCAAAACACATATACTCAAATCCAACTAATAATCATACAACTTATGTTGTTCTTTATTGAAGTCAATTTTATTGAAATTCAATGCAATTTCTAAGATCCTGCAATTGTGAAAATAATAATCAATATCTTAAATATCAATAGTAGTTGGAGCATCAAATTCTTATTTCAATAGGACCCAAAGAGTGCTCATCTAGCATTTACCTCAACGGCAATGCTAAAGCTAAGATCACAACAGACATGTTAGAGCAATTGTCTAAACTAACTGACACTAAAATGTAAGTAACTAATAAAATGTGTTTTTAATATGTACTTTTTTTTCCACAAGGAAATAAAAAATGGTGCAAGAAGAGGAAGAAATTATCATTTCTCTCTTTTTATATCTGCTTGCTCTATTATCTGTGATGTCTACTTTAGGATGGTGGATAAAGCTTTAGCTTGACATGAGTATTTTGTTAAATGTAGCTCGGATCCATAATCTCCCCCCAATGTGAAAATATTATATGATAATTATTACTTTCTATTATATGATAAGCTACTACTGTCATATGCCTATGGAAATTTTTTTAATAGGTAGAGATATATCAATACTTCATTATAGAAATCTAGTTGGAAACTCCTAAGATATAGGGGAAGAAATACACATTTTTCTTTTATGTTTTTTGAGGTGATAAAAGGAAAAAGGAAAACAATGATAGGTAAGATTTTTTAAATGCTTTGTCATATTTGGTACAAACACTAATCGAATCAATAGATACTGTTTAGAGATGAAAAATCTAAGAATCTTAGTGATTTCATTTATATATATATTATAGTTCAAACTACATAAATCTACAAGTGATGGGATATGAACATAATATTTTCTTCATAATGTAAAGGACATTCCTATGTTGGGAACTTGTGTGGGGGTTATGGAAGTAGTGTCTGGCATTTTTGGTGAATGTGGGAGAGGAAAATAAGAAAAAGCATTAATGGTTCATAGAAGGTAATATTTGAAATGATCTTATCGAGTTTTGTTGTCCATCACTTGATGGCAACTAACATACTTTTGTTCTTAGCTTTAGAATCTTTCTAAATCTCTCAACATCTATGACACCCAAACACAAGGAATAGATGTAGGAATTCAAAAAATTTCCCCAATAATGGAACAACCGTAGCACATTGAAGTTAAACTATAGCATATATGAAAGAATAAACCCCATCACTCCAAACCATCTTACCCACACATGGCAAACTAAAACCAACTGAAAATCCCCCTATAAAGGAACTAGGTGGAGATGAGGTTGAGAGGGAATAGTAAAAAAGGGGGGCTTCAAAGAGACATGAAAACCCTAAAGGACAAGATAAGGAGGTGGTTGGTGACAAATATTCTTTTAAAGTAGTATTTGGAGAGAAATCTCCCTATCTAGGAGTTCAATTATCAAAAAAAAAAAATCAACAACAACAAAAACTGTGGCTATGATTGCCTAGATAAAGAGAAATCAGGAAGGTTTTTTGTGGAAAAGTGGGAACCTAGAAAAGAAGAAAAGAAATTGAGAAAAAAAGAGAAAGGGAGAAGCCAAGAAACTTTTTTACAATGATAATGGTTTGGAAAAATAGAAGGATGCTTAGTTGATGGGTTAGAAGGAAGAAAAATTATTGATACAGAAGGGGCTTAGGATGTTGTGAATCCTGATGATGATGTTCAAGGAGGATATGTTGATACTATTATCAAGATAATAAATGAGATTTGAGAGGATACCATAAATAAAAAACAAGAGGATGTTCAAGATAGATGTCAACACAAGGAACAAAATCAAGGCCAAAAGGAAAATCAAAATTTTTGTGCCAAGAGTGACTTGTTATAGTCCCCAAATCCACAGAATGATAAAGAAGAATAAAAAGTAAGATGATAGAGTACACATCTTTCTTTTGTTAGTAAGTTTAAGAATGAATAGAAGGATAATAAAAAAGATGGAAAAGTGGAAAAGATAAAAGAAAAGCAGGAAGAAGAAATAAGGAAGAAAGGTAGGGATAATGGAAAAGGTGTTTAGGAAGCCAAAAAGATAATCTAATACATAAAAATTGCAAAAATTTTAGGAGAAAAACGTTTTGTTGATTGGGACGCATTATCAAATGTCTTAGCTAAGTATAGATTAAATTTCTAAATTGAAGCATATGTTGGAAAGCCAAGGATAGCTTGAATTATTTTTCTATAACATTATGGTGTCTAAAGGTAGCTTTTCTATTTTGTGTAAACTTGTTTCTGGTGTAACATGCTAATGTGATGACAAAAGTGGTGAGGTGCTGATGTGATTATATCAATAGTTATGAAAATCACTAGGAATAGTAATGCAGGAGTATCTCCATCTCATTCTTCTCATGTTCAAGCGAAAGAGATAGCATATTTGGAAATGGTACCACTTGTTCTTAAAATTTTCAATACCTTCATAATAACCCTAATAATTTTTATTTAAGTGATTCTTGCAAGTATTATATATGCTTACAAGGCGAAGAGTTCACCAATGTTATCTAGTTTACATGATAATAACAATAAAAGGGTTACAAAGTTACATGGAAAACAATATACAAGACATGAAGCATGATAACTTGGTTATTCAATGTATTATCATGATTAGGTTTTATGTAGCTTTGATATTTTATGTAAGCTTTGTAATATATTGTCATTATAATTATAACTCATTATATATACCATATGGATGTATGTTATTTTAAATTGTTATTGATTAGGCAATTTTTTTTTGGATTAATTAATGGAGGTTAATATGGGCCTCATAAGTGTGTATATATATACTTGTACATTTTGCAAAGGGAGAAGTAATTAATGATTGAATGACTGAGCATTAAACCAAAACACCTTGGAGGTTTGATCTTCCTTCCTCCCTCTTCAAGTGAGATTAATGAGTTTAGTATTTCTTCTATATAAAAATTAGTGTTTTATCTTTTGAAATCTTTTGATCTTAGAGAGGATAAAAAACTTCTAATTGTATGTTGAATTAAAAATGTCCACAACTTCAAAATTCTTTCCAATTCTCCCAACATTTTTCTTCAACAAATCAGCTAAAGAGATCTGCATTTTGAAAGATAATTCATCCATTATCTTCCACCTCAAAATTTTTAATCAAAGCTTAGGTTTTGTTTGACACACGTGGAGGAAGGCATGGCTTTAAAGTAGAAATATTCAAACACATTTACTTTGACGTGGGATTGAGGTTACAGATGATTATTGATTACTTTTCTTAAATTCTTGCATATATATGAGTGATCTTGGATGGTCAAATGTGTGATTAAAATATGTGATATGATGATCATGAAATGAATCTTAAATGTTTTCATGCTAAGAACTGAACTAAAATATGAGTGATTGCATGTAATGTGTCAAGTGATTTGAGGGAGAAATAGTGTCTATATGCTATTTTTGGTGGATTTATTTTAAAGAGAAATTATCGGCATGTTTTTTTACATGATTAAGATGGGTTTACATGAAGAATAAATACCTTTTTTGATTTTTTAAATTGCATAAGAATTAAATAAACCTTTAGCCCTAATCGACATTTATGTGTTTAAAATTTATATCGTGTGTGTGTCTTTGTGTATTAAAGTTTATGTTGTTGTACTCCATCATTTGGAGCGAATTGTGGTGATTTGCATATACCTAATACATATAGTTTAATGTTTCTAATCTTCTCTAGTTATAAGTTTTGTTGGAAGATGTTGAATGATTAGTGTTGATTTCTGTTGAATTATATATCAAGAGGTTAACAAGAAATGTATGAAGGGCCTTGATTAATTTGTGTGTGCAATAATACTAGTTTCTGGCTATGTGTTTGATTCATTGGAGTCAAGAATTTCTCTAAAAACTAACTCTAAACCGAAGGATACCCTTTGAGTGATTCATGATCCAACTAAACCCAAAGGATTACTAATCTTTTGTTATATGTGTTAGGAAGTTGATTAATATCAATGGAGAAGTAAATGTTCAAGCTAATTTTGTGGCAATACAAGAGCTCTTAATTAATTTAGCTGTAAACAATGCTCAACTTCAATAACTTCCTATAATGCAAACTTAATTTCAAACGATGGAGTCTTGATTTACCAAGTAAGTTTCGGCCCAAAATTTGCAAGAACAAAATGAGTTTTTTAGATATTGAATGCGAAGTGCTACAAAGTTAATCAACCCAATAAGCGGAAGATATTTGAACTTGTGAGTAGATTATGAAGAAGATTTGCATGGGGGTGGAAGTAATTGAAAAAACTATTATTATCAATCAAGGCATCATCATAAATAAGATAAAGGTATCAAACTTGATATTCCTAATTTTAATTGTAAACTTGATGTTGAATTATTTCTTGAGTGGTTACATGAGGCAGTGGATATTTTTGAATTCAAGGATTATCATGATGAAAAAAAGTGTAAATTACTTTTAAGTTTAAGATGTTTTCTAGGACATGGTATGATAACTTGAAGAGAAATAGGGAAAGTGAGGGTAAATCTAAAATCAAATCTTAAGATAAGCTTAAGAAAAATTTGAGAATGAAATTTGTACCTAAAGAGTATGAGCAAGATAATTGAATTACATTGACTACTCTTAGACAAGGAATTTTAAGTATATAATAACATGTTAGGAAATTAGAGAGATTAGCACTTATATGTTACATCTATGAGAGAAAGGAACAAACATATGCTAGATTTCTATATGGCCTTAACTTGATGAATGAAGACAAATTTAAAAATTATTTATATAATTCTCTTTGTGATATGATTAAGCTATCTTCAAGATTTGAAAAAACAAATCTACTAAGCTTCATGGTAAGCAAATTACTTCTTCTATTAAGTACTACCTAAGTACACAAGCTATAAAATACTGGACAAGTACCTCAAGCTCTATGAATGTTGATAAGAAATAAGGACTTAACCAAGAGGAGAAGGTCAAGGCCATGATTAACAATGTCTCTACAAAGAAATGCTTTAAGTGCTGTCAATTTGAACAGTTCTCTTGAGAATGTCCCAACAAAAGAGTATTATTTGTACAAGAGATTGAAGCTATGCAGACTTATGATAAACACCTTAAGTTTGAGTTAAATGAAGAGATTTCAAGTGAGTCTAAGAATGAAGATAATGATTTTCCTATCTCATAAAGTGTTCTTGAAATGCAAGTCAATGTGAAGCCTAATCAACAATAGAAGATATTCAAGACTTAAGGGAGAGTGGGAGATATAGTTTGTCAGGTTATCATTGATAACGGATCGTGCACAAATATAGCTAATGAGTGCATGGTGAAAGAATTGGGGTAGAGATAACACTACATATAAAGCCTTATTCTCTTCAATAGCTTAACAAGGAAAAATGAGTTAAGGTAACAAAACAAACCCTAATCTCATTTAGAATTGGTAATTATCACGATGGTGTGCTATGTGATTTTTTGCCTATGGATGCATGTGGAATTATATTAGGTAGACCATGGAAATATGATATATCTTATAATCATAATGGTATTAATAATGAGTATATTTTTGAAAATGATAAGAAAAGGTGTAAACTTAAACCTTCTAAGTGTGATAATGTTAACATAGTGAAAAGTAAAAAGAGTTTATTTTTGCATGAAAAAGATATAATAGAATGTATTAAGAAAGAAGGCAGTTGTTATGTTGTGATTATCAAGGAATCCTAACAAGGGGAGAAAAAGGAAATAACCCTTAGTTAGATGAACATGTTGATGAATATAAAGATATATTATCTAATGACTTACCATCGAGATTACCACCTAAAACACGGATAGAACTTGCTATAGACTTAATACCTGGTATGTCTTTATCTAATTGACATGTGTAAATATGTAATCTAGAAGACCCTAGAGAATTATAGAGACAAATACTATAGCTCATAGAAAAAGTATATGTGAGAGAAATCATGAGTCCATTTTCTGTACCTACATTACTTATTCCTATAAAATATGATACGTGGCACATGTGCATTGACTCTAGAGCTATGAAAAGTATAACTATCAAATATAAATTTCCTATGTCAAGACTAGATGACATGTGAGATAAATTATTTAGAGTACAAGTATTCTCTAAAAATGATCTAAGGAGTGGATATAAACAAATAAGTATAAGAGAAGGTGTTGAATGAAAAACTACTTTTAAAATGAAAAATGGTCTTTATGAATTGACTATTATTGCTTTTGGATTGTGTAATGCACCTAGTCTTTTATGAGACTAATGAATGTAAGTCTTCGACCTTTTCTTTAACAATTCATTGTGGTATACTTAGATAATATACTTGTGTATAGTAAAAATGAGCATTATCATCTTAGTCATTCGGGGAGATTATTTAATAAGCTAAAGGAAACTAAAATCTAATGGAAAATGAAAAAAGTGATTTTATGCTTTTGAGTAATTTTTTTCCTTAATTATATTGTAATTAGTGAAGGGATAAAAGTGGATTCAACAAAGATTCAAGCTATTTGAGATTGGAGAATACCTAAATATAATCATAAGTTGAGGAGTTTTCATAGACTTGCGAGTTTCTATAAAAGATTCATTAAAGACTTCTCAACTATTGCCACACCAATTACACATCTTATCATGAAAGGCAAATTCAAGTGGGGAGAAGATGCCTCTAAAGCCTTTGAGACTTTAAAGGGAAAGCTATGTAATGCACCAATATTATCCTTGTTTAACTTTGATGAATTGTTTGAAGTTACATAGGATACTAGTGGGGTAGGGATAGGAGGTGTACTCTAATTAGAAAAAAATTTCCATTGCACTTTTAGTGAAAAATTAAATAATGCTAAACTAAATTATTCAACATATGATAAGGAATTCAATGACATCATAAGAATCATAGAAACATGGAGTCATTATTTGAGACATAAGCCATTTATTTTATAGTAAGATCATAAAATTTTATAATATTTACATGGGAAAAATAAAAATGAGTCCAAGGTATTAAAAGGGTTAGTTAATTACAATCCTTTATGTTTTATGTGACACATTAAGATAGTAAAAAAATGTAGTAGTTGATGCATTATTGACGATATCTATGATACTTGTCATGTTAGATGCTAAATTATTAGGTTTTGAAATGTTGAAAGAACTATATGCAAAAAATAAACATTTATTTGAAATTTATGATGAACGTAAGAAAATTCATAGTTATGGTAATTATTTGCTTCAAGATGATATTCTTTTCAAACTTAACAAGTTGTATATACCTCATTCTAGTGTACATGATTTACTTGTTAAGCAAATATATAAGGAAGATATAGTTGGTTATTTTTTTGTTCACAAAACTATAGAAATATTACAAGAAAAATTATTTTGTACACAAATGATAAAAGTAGAGGAATTTATTATTGGGAGATTTGTAACTTGTTAAAAGAATAAGAGTTTCTTCCTTAAAGGTTTTTATACTCATTCACAAGTTCCTAGTCAACAATGGGAGGGGGTTATGGACTTTATCCTAGGTTTACCTAGGACACAAGGGGACAAAAATCTATTATGGTTGTGGTGGATATATTATCTAAAAGGATACATTTTATTCCTTGTAATAAAATGGGCAACGCAACTCATGTGGCAGATTTATATTTCAAGGAAATAGTAAGGTTACATGTATTCCCAAAAGTATAGTATGGGACAAAGTGACTAAAAGGGCCTTAGGAACATTACTAAGTGAATTAGTTAATAAGAGTACAAAGGATTGGGATATTAAACTTGCACATGCTGAATTTGCATACAATAGGAGTCTTTCTAGTACAACTCAATTGAGTCCATTTGAATTTGTCAATGGAGTTAATCCTTATTTTCCTATTAATATGTTGCCATTAAAGAAGGGTGATATTAAAAACTATAATGTTAAAGAAAGAATAAAATTCCTTAAGAAACCTCAAGAGAAAATGAAGAATAATATTGAGAAATATAATGCTAAATATCAAAACAAAGCGAATAAAAATTGTATTACACAATAATATTTCTTAAAATAGGAGCACTGAGACCTAAAGGCTCTTATTCCCTCCAAAAAAAAATGAAAGAAGGCCACAAATCCTATTAAGCAGACACCGCCACAGGCTTCACCACCACTAACAACCCCTACTATTATAGGAACTAAGATAGTTGATGTGGATGTGCTCCCAAATCTAAACAGCTCCTTTTCCCATATGCACACATTCAATTCGGTGGACACTGAGATTCAAAATGACCAAAATCCTTAGGAACTTGTCTCACAGGATATGGTAATTAGATAAAAAACTATTCATGACAAGCTCACACCCAACCTGCCTATAGATTTGAATTTGCCAAACCTTAATGAACATAATTGATGAAACCCCAAATACTCTTAGCACCCTTACTAAGAAAAGTGTCAATAATCCTTTAAAAATAATTAATTATCTTTATATTTTTATTTTGCAGGATAATCAAGTAAATTGACAAATTAACCAAGAAAGCGGGGAAAAGGATTCAAGACGACACTATCAAGAAACGAGAATATGTTGCTAGGAAGAAATAATCAAGTTTTAAGATTATTAGCAAAAATAATGGCATTATTGCCCAATTAACAAAATTCTATTATTATTATTATTATTATTTGTTTATTTATTTTTATTATCTTGTAAAAGGGGTATTAAGCAACTAGTCAAGTTGGGACTTGCCTAATCCACCATTAAACTACCTTCAATGCCCAAATCAACCTTTAATCCTGCCATAACGTTAGCGCAAATAAAATGCCATAACTTCAGCCCAAATAAAATGGACACCGAGGCCCAAATCACATACGCACCAACAACCTTAAATCCCGCCTTCATTCTCAATCCCGTTAGGTCAAATGCCCCCTTCTACTCTCGACAAAATTCAGTCCCTTCCTTGGTCATCCCCTCCCTCTAACTCCGCCTTCTTCGTCGCTCACCATCAATGGTGATTACCCACCATTAATCCAATCTTCCCGCTCCTCCTTCTCGACCGTTGCCCAATGTTCGACTCCCATTAATTCTTGGCTAGTTGTTTCCCTATATAAAGCTTCCATCTTGATGTAAAAGAGGACAACTTGCTCGACTAAATTTTAGTTTATGAAATAAAGCTCTCTGCTTAACTCTTATGATTTTGTATCGTTTATTATCGGGATTCCAACGACCCTATTATTCTCTGTTTGGAGGATTTAGATCAGGCAGTCCCGATCACACTAACCCTATCCCTGTTTCGTTTGTTTTTGCGATTATTGTTTCATTTTTTCTCAAACCCATTTGGGGTTCGTCTCAGCTGGTATCAGAGCGTCGATCTGCTTCGCTCATCTCTGGATTAATGCTTCTATTAGTCGAAACCCGTTCGGATCTAGGTGTGTTTAGCGTCAATTTTTTATTTAATTTTCTGTCGTTGTTTTCCAGTATCAATTTCGTGTCTTTAATACTCTGTCTTTGTTTTCCAGTATGAATTTCACCTTTTTAATTTGCTGTCTTTGATTTCTAGTATTCCTATTTGAGTCGATTGTGAATCTGCATTTCTCCTACCATGTTGAGTTCATAATTCTGAAAGTTTGGTGTTTCTCTCCTTTCCAAACAATGCCTCCATTTGCTTGAATTTGATACTACCCTATTTGGCTCGTCTGGGTGTCGACCCTTGCTAATTTTGTTTAATATAATTTTTTTTTTCTTTTCCTTTTTTTTTAAAAAAAAATCTATTTTTTTCTTCTTGAGTTCATCAAGTACCCTTTCGCCTAGTGATCAGAACTTGATACCAAAATTAATTTGGTATCCCGAATTGGGGCAGGCTATCGGGTATTAGGTGGCGATTCAAAATTCTATATTGTCTAAGCCACCATATCGAAAATCCCGTCCTATCAAAAAGTCATGTGCTAAAAGCCCAACATTCTAATCACTCACTGCTTAAAGTGATGCCAATCGTTCGTGTGACTATTTAAATATAAGTAGATTGAAATGAATTCATGAACCAGACATGCATTATCAGGACATGTGTCGGAAGGGTCTGATAGTAATTCAAACCCTATTTCCACGCAATTACGTATCCTAACAGAAAGACTGGATCGGATCGAACAAACAATTAACAATACAACTGAACCCATCCAGACCCCCCAACCAAATAGACATCCAAGGGACTTCCACCCCGAAACCTGATATTTTCTCATTCGATGGCTCATCAGTCCAAGAACATGATAGTATGGGACATCGACCTCGCCGAAATCCAATGCGGTATGATCGGGAGGACCATAACTTAAATAATATCAAATTAACAATCCCAGCACTTAGTGGAAAAAATGATCCTGACGCATACTTGGATTGGGAAAGGAAAATAGAGTTGGTTTTTGACTGCTATAATTACTCAGATGAAAAGAAGATTAAACTAGCCATTGTTGAATTTACCGATTATGCCATCAAATGGTGGGATCAGCTAGTTACTAATAGGCGCCGAAATCACGAAAGGCCAGTAAGGGATTGGAACAAGTTCAAAGGGTTATTATGACGCAGGTTTGTACCTAGATATTACTATCATGAACTCTACCAGAAACTACAAAATCTTATCCAGGGCTCTAAAAGTGTTGATGAATATTATAAAGAAATGGAAATCGCAATGATTTGGGCTAACATAATAGAAGATAGGGAGGCGACCATGGCTAGGTTCCTTAGTGGGCTTAACAAAGAAATAGCTGATAAACTTGAACTCCAGTACTATGTGGATATCGAGGAAATGGTTAACTTAGCCATCAAAATTGAAAAACAAATAAAAAAGGTTATAACTTTTAAGCCCCAATCCAACATCCAACCCGGCTTTTCAAAGAATCATACCTGGAAACAGCCTCCTAGAAATGAAGAAAGACCAAGAGTTCAATTTGACAATAAAGTAAACCCTCTTAAGGAAAAGGGTAAGGGACATACAAGTGGTAATTCTAGCATTGGACATTAAAGAAATATGAAATTCTAGCTAACTTAAAGAAGTTACGTAGCGGCTTATTAAGCAATAAAATGTCTACGGGTTTAACCCTCTTTCACCACTTTATCTTATTCCTTTACCAATAATTGATTATACTAACTTTGATGTAGAAAGTAGGGCACAATCTATAAGATCATTACACGAGTCAGTGGAGAAACAAATAAATCAATGCAATCATCAGATAGCAAGCGTAGCAAACAAAGACCGCAAAAAGATTATATTCACTCCTGTAGATCTTGTGTGGGTCCATTTACGAAAAGAAAGGTTTCCTACCCAAAGGAAATCCAAACTTGCACATAGAGGCGGCTGTCCCTTTACCATCTTGGAACACATTAATGATAATGCTTACAAGATCGATCTTCGAGGAAAATATGGCACTATAAGTGATACTTTTAATGTTTCTGACCTATCTCCCTTTTATGATGCAGGTTCAGTTTCAGTGACGAAACCTTTTCAAGAAGGGGAGGATGATGAAACCCCAAATACTCTTACCACCCTTACTAAGAAAAGCGTTAATAATCCTTTAAAAATAATTAATTATCTTTGTATTTTTATTTTTTAGGATAATCAAGTAAATTGACAAATTAACCAAGAAAGCGGGGAAAAAGATTCAAGACGGCACTATCAAGAAATGGGATTCTGTTGCTGAGAAGAAATATTCAAGTTTTAAGATTATTAGCAAAAATAATGGCATTATTGCCCAATTAACAAAATTCTGTTATTATTTTTTTTGTTTATTTATTTTTATTATCTTTTAAGAGTTGTAATAAGCAGGTAGTCAAGTTAGGACTTGCCTAATCCACCATTAAACTACCTTCAATGCCCAAATCAACCTTTAATCCTGTCATAACGTTAGCCCAAATAAAATGCCATAACTTCAGCCCAAATAAAATGGACACCGAGGCTCGAATCACATACGCACCAACAGCCTTAAACCTTGCCTTCATTCTCAATCCCGTCAGGTCAAATGCCCCCTTCAACTCTCGACCAAATTCAGTCCCTTCATTAGTCGTCCCCTCCCTCTAACTCCGCCTTCTTCGTCGCTCACCATCAATGGTGATTACCCACCATTAATCCACTCTGCCCGCTCCTCCTTCTAGACCTTTGCCCAACATTCGACTCCCATTAATTCTTGGCTAGTTGTTTCCCTATATAAAGCTTCCATCTTGATGTAAAAGAGGACAACTTGCTCGGATAAATTTTAGTTTATGAAATAAAGCTCTCTACTTAACTCTTACGATTTTGTATCGTTTATTGTCTGGATTCTGACGACCCTATTATTCTCTATTTTGAGGATTTAGATCGGGCAATCCCGATCACCCTAACCCTATTCCTGTTTCAGTTGTTTTTGCGATTATTGTTTCATTTTTTCTCAAACCCCATTTGGGGTTCATCTCAATAATCTATGTTGCATGAATTGGAAGGATGAACTCCTATAGAATAGAAAAAATCTAATGCCCTTGTGAAACTCCATTACGAGGCATTAGATGTCATTGATGCATAGGATGCAAAGGAGGAGGCAAAGATATCGTAATTTTCTTTTGTTTCTTACGTATTTGGTGCAAAAGATAGCTATACCCAAATTTAATACTTTTCTAAGAGCCAATAAAATAAAATTGATGGGCCCAAACTCTATTCACATGGTGATGGCTATTTCCTCTTTCAATTATCCTTTGAGGATGACTATCAGGCCATACTACAACAACCTTATTGGATAATCCTAGGAATTCCTTTGGTTCTTAAATTTTGGCATCTAGGACTTCAATTTAACCTAGCAAAATTTCAATTTTTACATACTCTGGTGCAATTCCCAAGCCTTCCACTACATCTTTGGTCCATAAATTCAATGAGCAAGATTGCTAGCATTGTGGGCAAGCCTATTGGGATGGATGGTGTGACATCAAGAAATGATATAATTTCATATGCTAGGGTATTAATTGTGATGATACTCATAGAACATGCCTTGATTTTGTTATGATCCAAACTTCATATGCTAGGGATGGAAGGTGTGACATCAAGAAAGGATATAATTTCATATGCTAGGGTATTAATTGTGATGATACTCATAGAACATGCCTTGATTTTGTTATGGTGCAAAATTTCAATTTTTACATACTTCGGTGCAATTCCCAAGCCTTCCACTACATCTTTGGTCCATAAATTCAATGAGCAAGATTGCTAGAATTGTGGGCAAGCCTATTGGGATGGATGGTGTGACATCAAGAAAGGATATAATTTCATATGCTAGGGTATTAATTGTGATGATACTTATAGAACATGCCTTGATTTTGTTATGATACAAACTTCATATGCTAGGGATGGAAGGTGTGACATCAAGAAAGTATATAATTTCATATGCTAGGGTAATTGTGATGATACTCATAGAACATGCCTTGATTTTGTTATGATCAAAACTCCTTCAATGATCTTTATATAAGTAGTGCAGTATGAAAGGAAGCCTAGTTTCTATTTGAATTACAAAATGGTGGGACATCTCACCAATCAATGCAGAAGGATAGTGAAGGATGGTAGAAAGTCCACTAATAAGGATCAATAGCCCCTCGAATCCCCTAAAGGCAAAATTATTCCATTGCCTAATATATGACAGAATTCTAAGGCCCCTAAGGCAACTACCTATCAAGGTGCTACTTCTGGTACTTCCGTGAAACTAGTGCCCCTTGATGCTTCTTTGCAGGGAGAGGACTTACTCACTGAACTTAAAGGTAATAGGTATCCATGGACTAGAATTACCAAGGGTAGAAGACTGGTTGAAGAGGCTACTCACCCATTGAAATGCCCAGAAAATTTCTAATTTTAAAGATTATATTTAAATAAGGTTTTATCATAAAATTTAACTTAATAAATTATTTTTACTAAAATAAAAGATAATTTATTAGGGCAAATTAATAAGGAATTTTATAAATATGTTACTTAGAGGAAATTTGGGTATTTAAACTAATTAAAGATTTTAATTTGGGGATTTATTTAAATAAAATATTTTATTTAAATTAAGAAAGAGAAAATAGTTTCAAATTAATGTTAATTTTATAAATAATTTAATTGAATAAAATTAGAGTGATTTATTCATTTAAAATAGAATTTTTGGAAAATCTTTTAAAAATCTTAATTTAGCTTAAAAAGGAATTTAAATATTATTTTATTTAAATATTATTATTTTTAAATTTCCCCAATATTTTAATTAACCTAAATACTAAATATAATTATTTTTTCCTTTCTCCCTCTTCCTCTTCCTTTTTATTTCTCCCTTTTTCCTTTCTTTTTCTTTCTTTTCTTCTTTTTCTTTTTCCTCTCCTTTCTCCCGTTGGGCTTGCCCACTTTTGCGGCCCAGTTCCCCCTCTCCCTCCCTTCCTTCGTGCGGCCCAGCCCGTGTAGCCGTTCCCCTTCTCCTTCCCGTCCCAGCGCTGCGTTTTAATTATTTAACCATCGAAACACATTGTTTAATTTAAGCACCTTAGCCTCGCGTTGAACCGCCCGGTTTTCTTCCTTTTTCTTTCTTTTCTTTCCCCCTAACCGCTGGTCCAGCCCACCTTTCTTCCTCCTCCTTCCTTCTTCTTCCCCGATTCCATAACTGCAACCTCCCACCCCCTGAAAATGGCGCCACCAGCCACATGTGTCGTGACTGGCCTTTCTCCTGCCCATTATCTTCCCCTCGGCACACACGTCAATTTGAATTGCCCCACTAACCTTTTCTTCTCCACGTTTTCCTCTATTTCTCTTGCGACCAATCCACCGGCTATAATAGTGGCAGGGCATGTACCCTCGCGACTGATCCACCGGCTATAATAGTGGGGGATCTCAAGGTCAACAAACCAAACTATATATGTTGCTAAGATGTGGGAAGACACTAATTACTTATAGTGGAACACCATACGAGAAAGGGGCCAGACCGATCTATCGGCATATAATAGTGGCAGGATATGTTACCCTCGCGACCGATCCACCGGCTAAAATAGTGGCAGGACATGTGCCCTTGCGACCGATCCACCGGCTAAAATAGTGGGGTTTCCATACTCTTATGGACTTGATAAAGAACATGGTGTGAAAATATCCTGATAAAGGATTGATGACATAATTAATCTAAGCTGTATTGGATCTTGGCACTTTTACTTGATCGTTCTTTTGCCTTTATGTTGTTGTGTTGGTGTTTATGCCTTGTTATTAGTCTGCATGGATTATATGCTTATGTGCCGGCCTTAGTACTGGGTACCTTACTCAATACGTAGCGTACTGATCACTCGTTTCATGGGTGCTGCTCATTCCCACGAGCAGAAGGCTCGTCTGATCTGTTGCGGGTAGGAGATACTTACTTTGATGCTATCGATGTCTACGGGACATTAGGAGGGGCAGAGTTATAGTTGGGCTATTTCAATTTATAGAGTGATGTGGCCGTTTTCCTTTTTAATTTATGACTCATGTTATTTTTATTATGTTTGAGCTGCAGAAATAATTTTATTAATGTTGTTTAGTTATTGTTTGGAAAAACAATAGCTGGGTTTCGAATTATGTAAGACTTGCGCATACTTTGATTCTCGTTTTTAAAAATTTAGATTTTTATGGTATTATTAATAGTGTTTTCTTAGCCTTAGCACTTGGTACCGGAACGGTAAGAGTAAACCGGTCTGGTACTAAGTGTGGCGGTAACATCCCCAAAATTCATGAGTTTTAAATTAAGTATTTTAATTACTTCCGCTTTTAAAAAAAATAGTGAATTTTGGGGTGTTACAAGTTGGTATCAAAGCGGTTGGTCCTTTTGGCCACGCTCGTTTTCGAAAATAAAATTGGTTTACAAAAATTTTATTAGATTTTGAAGTGTGTTTCGAAAGCTTTTTGGCCTATAATCTTTTTAAGTTGATTTCAGGAAATAAAATGGATTTTGAAAGGTTTATTTGAATTTGGAAAAGAATTTCCACTCTAATCAAAAACTCTTTCTATTTTAAGTTTTGGAGTCGGCCACGATGAGGAGTACAGGGGTACATTAAGGGTTTCCCTTTGAAATAGGAAATTGTGTTGAAGTGATCCGAACCAATGGGTTCACTTCTAAAATGTTCTCTTTGTTGCAGCAAAATGACAGCCAACGGTAGAATCAACCGTCTAGAAGAAGTAGTCACCGCATTCTTAGAGTTCACCCAACAGTCTCAGGGCGCTGGGGAAGACTGGTTGAGGAGGGTTACCGGACATCGCCCTCTGACGTACTCAGGGGAGGAAGATCCAATTGTCTTAGAAGGATGGATACGAGATATAGACCATACGTTCGAGGCCGTGGACTGCCCACTAGACCGACATCCCAACATTGCCGCCTTTTTCCTCCAGGGTGTAGCTGATACCTGGTGGGAGGAGTTCCTTACGAGAGAGGGTCCTCCATCTACTTGGGAGGCTTTTAAGACCGCCCTCCGTACTCGATTCTATCCTGAAAGCCTAAGGAGGAACAAGCTTCGGGAGTTTATGCAGCTCACGCAAGGACCGGTGACGATTTGCCAGTATTACGCCCGATTTACAGAGTTGCTCCGATTCGCTCCAGGGATTGCCGCTAACGAGTCCATGGCAGTCTTCCAGTTCGAATAAGGACTACATTTCAGCATCCGCTATATGATGGGTGCCGTGCCGTTTACAGATCTAGCATCATTGTATGAGCGTGCCTACATAGCAGACACGCTGGTCCACGAGCAGGCCACCATCCTTGGAAAGAGGAAGCCAGAAGCTCAGAGTTCCAGGAGTAGGACCCAGCCTAGGGTTGGAGAGTCTAGGAGGCCACCACCGAGAGATCACCACAGAGACCAAGGACCCCTAAGAGATTGCAATGACAGGTTGGTGACTTGCCAGAACTATGGGAAGCGGGGACACAGGGCGATAGAGTGTTGGAGGCCCCCTCATTTTCAACACAGTCAGCCCCGATCATTTCAGCAGGGAGGAGCACTCATACCTCAGCAGTAGGCCTATCAGCAGCACTGTCAGGACTCATCTCAGCAATACTATTAGAGAGCATCGGCTCCATCTAGTGCCCTAGCCCAAGAGACAGAGGGAAGACCATAGGGATCGAGGCCTTACCCTCAAAAGGGAGGCCAGTCGGGAGGGCGCCTAAATGTCATCAGTCAGGCCGAGGCGGACCGATAGTTGGATGCCGTCACCGGTATGTTCACCATTTATTCATTGCCAGTATATGTGCTATTTGATTCGGGTGCTACGTTGTCTTCCATATCTTCTGCATTTACTACTAAAGCTGGATTGTCATCATCTTCTAGAGTAGAATTATCTGTTATGCTTCCGTTGGGAGATAAGACGGAGTGTAGTCGGATATTTTTCGACGTGGCCTTAGATATAGGAGGGGTAAACTTCCTAGTAGATCTGGCTAGAATGGAACTGAGAAAGCTACGTGGGAGACAGAGAAAGGTATACGAGAAGCATATCTGGAGCTTTTCGTTGCAAGCTAGAATCCTTTTCCTAGTTTTTCCCTAAGGGGGTAGTTGATTTAAGTATAGTTAGTGATGTGTTATTCTAGTTTCTTAGAATGCCCTAGCTCTAACCCTAGGCGCTCCCGAAGACTTCGGGGGCAAAGTCTATTTTTAAGGGGGTAGTGATGAACTGCCCCAAAAATTTCTAATTTTAAAGATTATATTGAAATAAGGTTTTACTAGAAAATTTAACTTAATAAACTATTTTTACTAAAATAAAGAAAATGTATTATGGCAAATTAATAAGGAATTTTATAAATATGTTAATTAGAAGAAATTTAGGTATTGTAACTAATTAAAGATTTTAATTTGGGAATTTATTTAAATAAATTATTTTATTTAAATTAAGAAAGAGAAAATAGTTTCAAATTAATGTTAGTTTTATAAATAATTTAATTGAATAAAATTAGAGTGATTTATTAATTTAAAATAGAATTTTTGGAAAATCTTTTAAAAATCCTAATTTAGCTTAAAAAGGGATTTAAATATTATTTTATTTAAATATTATTATTTTTAAATGTCCCCAATATTTTAAATAACCTAAATACCCAATCTAATTGTTTAAGCACCTTAGCCCCACGCCGAACCGCCTAGTTTCCTTCCTTTTTCTTTCTTTTCTTTCCCCCGAACCATCGTTCCAGCCCACCTTTCTTCCTCCTCCTTCCTTCTTCTTCCCCGACGCTATAACTGCAACCTCCCACCTCCCTCGATGATGTTGTTTTTGTTTAGTAGATGTGATATCCCTTCTTTGATGATTTCGTATGAGACTTTTATGAAGTTTTTTGATATCTCTAGCTTGCAACATAATGCTATTAAGAGCTCTATATATTATGGTTGTTCTGTGGAGGATGAGACTAAACAATCATTGATTAATCTTTTACATATACCTACTAGGGCCCTACTAGTAAGATATTTAGGGCCTCCTCTTACTGGTAGCTCTTTAAAAGTTGTGGAGTACCAACAACACCTGAACAAGTTTACTGTCAAGCTCAACTCTTGGAGTACCAGATTCCTCATCCATGTGGGGAGATTACAACAGGTTAAATCAGACCTTTTTGGTATTCAAGCCTTTTGGAGTCTCATGTATTTGATACCAAAGAAGGTAATTACTATTATAAATACTAAGTACAAAACTTTTCTATGGTCTGGCAATCAGCTTAACACAAGGAAGTGTCCTATTGCTTGGGTTACTATATGCAGACATAAGAAAGAAGGTTGACTTGGGATTTCTAATCTAGAATGGTCAAATGTTGCAACTGTGGGGGGGACTAATCGGGAACTGACATTAGAAGAAGGACACTTTGTAGGTTAAATGGATACACACGTACTTCATTAAAGCTAGAGAACTTTGGAACATGCATATATCCATGTCTATTTTGTGGTGCTTAAGGATGTCGCTGAAGCTTAGGGATTTGTTGTTGCCTATATTTCACTCTAATGCACAAGATCATGATGGTAGTCTGATTGAATACAAAATTTTAAAGGTGTATGATATATTGAGATCTCATGGAGAAATTGTTGGTTGGTATAAGGTGGTATGGAACCCTATCTCTATTCCCAAGCATAAGCTTCACCTATGGTTTAAAGTTCACAACAGGTTGTTTACCAAGGATAGATTGAAAGTAATAGGACTCGTTGGGGATTATACCTATGCTTTGTGTGAAGTCGATAAGGAAACAATAGGGCACTTATTTTTTGGATGTTCTTTCTCCAAGTAGGTATGGTTACCTCTGATTAGAATTTTTAGGTGTGTTCATGATGCTACCTCTTTCAATGTGGTGCTTAGCTGGATGCAAAGAGGTGGATGTGGCCTGGTTTGTTGGAGTTTGGTCCTTCGTTATTTATTTGCAGTGGCTACCTATCACTTATGGTATGAGAGAAACTAGAGAATCTTCTACCAAAAGAGATGTCAGCAACATCATATTGTTTGTTTGATTGTCAAGGAGTTAGCGACTAGGATAACTAGTATGTTCCATTGTAAATCGAATAGAGCATTAGTGTCCTATATTGATAGCTTGAGATAGCGTTCTAGTTTTTGTATGTGTTTCCTTTGATGTACGCATGTGATATAATTTTGGAAGTAATAATACATTACTTGCTTAAAAAAAATAAAAATTAAAAAAAAATTAACCAATGCCAAGGGAAGATACACCATTTAAAATCTTATGAAAATTTGGAAATAATGCTTATGAACTAGAATTACTAGAATCCTATAGAGGAGTTTCTAGGAATTTCAACGTTAGTGATTTATCTCCCTTAATAAAGTGATGCTAATTTAAGGACAAATTATTCTTTACAAGGGAAGAATGATGGAGGAGTATCTTTGTCTCATTCTTCTCATGTTAAAATGCAAGATTTAGCATATTTGGAAATGGTAACAATTGTTCTTGACAATCTCGAACACCTTCATCATAATCCTAATAATATTTTATTAAGTGATTTTTGCAGGCATTATATATGTTTGTAATAAGAAGACTTCATCAATGATATCTAGTGTGCAAGACAATGACAATGCAATGGTTTCAAAGTTGCATGGAAGATAAAGCAACAAGATATGAAGCCTGATTACTTGATTATTTAATGTCTTAACATGATTTAGTTTTGTATATCCTTATTATTTTATGTGAAGCTTTGTAATATTATATCATTGTAATTGTGACTTATTATCTATACCATATGGATGTGTGCTAGTTTAAATATTTATTGATTAGGCTATTTGATTTTGGCTTAATTAATGGAGGTGAAGCTTAGCCTCATATGTGTGTATATATATAAATATATACTTGTACTTTTGGGAGAAGGGAGAAGGAATTAATGAATGAATGAATGAGTATTAAACCAAAACTCCTAGAGCTTCGATCTTCCTTCCTTCCTCTTCATGTGAGATTAATCTTGAGTGAGCTTAGGTATTGTTCTATCTAGAAATTAGTGTTTTCTCTTTAGAAATCTTTTAATCTTTGAGAAGATAAAAAACTTCCAACTATATGTTGAATTGAAAATGTCCACAACTTTGAAATTATCTCCAATTTGTTCAACACTCTTCTTTTACAAATCAAGTAAAAAGATTCTTCATTTTGAAACTACAAAAAAAAGGGTGGTAATTGGATAGTTTACTTAATCTGGATCTGATCGATCTTACATTGAATGGATGAGAACAGTAAATCCCATTGTAGAGTCGTACGCAATGTGCAAAATATGATATTCACGTACATTTGCTTAATTATATTCTTTTTTTTTTCTTTTGCTTTTCTCTCACATGCATAATGAGGCGAAGAGAAAATAATCATTTTTATGTTAATTCATCCACTATCTTACTAAGAATATGCTACTTTGGTGGAAGGACGATGACCTAGTGATAGTTTAATTAAACTTGGTGTTTTGTTAAGGTGGTTAATGGAGGTAAGGCTGTCATATAAGGAGGGTCATATCAATTAATCTTCTTGATCCTATGTACAAGGTTCCTCATATGATTGCATTAAAGATTCTCACACCAAGATCGCACCACAGAAACTGTTCCCATAAGTTGGATATGATTCTAATGCATTTGATGGATATATGAGGGAAAACATATTAATTTGCACGGTGTTATCTTGTAGCATATGCGTTACTTGCTCGATGTCACTCCTCATGCCCGACCTTATCGAGGATGGTTGACCAATGTCTTTGAGCACTTTAGAGTGACAGTTAGTGGTTATGAACTTGGAAGAATGTCTCCCTTAGCTACTACCTATGTTTTATGGATGAAAGGTCTAAATTGGGGTTCCGAAGGAGCTGTTAAGATTTGAAATTATCATCCTAAGAGGTTTAGGTCGTTTTCCTCTATATGTGCCAAGGTGTCATACTATTACTCAATTTTTTAGCGTTATAAAAAAAAAGTTAGATTTGTACGAAACGCATTGGATAGTGTTCATGATATATCATGTTATTTAGTGTATTTTTTATTTTATTTTTCTGACGAGGGTGGAGAAGCTAATAACCTATGAGAGTAAGGAACTCGGTATCCGAAGGTGGGACCTAAATGGTATACCCATCACTCCCTCAGTGGCTCAAAGAGAATAAGTGTAAACCTGCAGCCAGCACGATCTAGAGATGTGCCACAATACACCCGTGATTGAGAAACAACACAACAAAAAAATAATAATGGAGTAAGCCAAGAGAGACATGGTCAGACCGTGGAGAAGAACATGGATCGCGTTCACCATCACGGCCAGCCCGTATGCCCCAATAAGGACATGCCGAAGAATGCCAACCGATCAAAAAATTTTATCTGATTTTTGTGTTATCTTTACTCAACGTAGGGCTTTGGCTCCTATGTAGACCTATTTTTCTCGGCCTATGTAAGGCTCTCTCGGTGCTGTCAGAATTCATGCAGTAAATCAGTTTGAGAGTAAAGTTCGATGATATTTTCTTCTTGTGTTTTTGACTAGACTTCCCCCTAACCTTATCAAGGATTTCCATGTGGTGTTTGCTAGGGTACCTAATTCAGAGAGGAACCAGGGTCCTTGGAATTTTTGAGACTCTTTCCGCAAGTGATTGGATTTCTTGGTGTTCTTGAAGGAACTCTTTCAGCGAGTTCTATGCCTAAATCCCATTTAATAACAGTATCACTTTCTCTTGAGGTATGAATAAAGTTTTGATAGCTAATCTATCAGAAACACTCGTTGCTTATTTAGTACGGGGATAATAGAGGCAGAAAAATTACTCTCATATTTTATATATTTTATATAATTTATTTAAAATTAAATATTTTTATTCTAATAAATATTTATTTTAGATCTGAATTTAATCTAAAATAAATATTTTATTAAAAATATATTTATTTTTATTAAATAGTTAATATAAAAAATATAAAATAGAGGGAAAAATTTTCCATTTCTATTTATGTTTGTCTTACGATCAATATCATCAACTCTCCGTTGAAATCTGATGCTTTTAAACCTGCTTTCATCACATATATACGTAGACTATCAGCAAAGCACTGCCATAATCACTTCGAGGGAAACAAAGAAATTATACACAATGAATTCTTAAAAAAAAAATTGTATCTAAACGATGCCTAAGTTGGCTGAAGCAGTAGAGAGACATGCACGAAGAATGACAGGAGTTGCAATCTAACAATCTAAAGGGAACGTGAAGCATAAACCAAGAGATCGGGGTATCACTCTGGTATCGATACATGAAATATATGGGATACGCCATTTATGACGTAAATTTTAAATTGCGCATATGGCAATTATCGGTATCACGAGGCGTGTCATGATGTCATCATAAACAAATAACATGCATTTTTTGGGAATTTATGGTAAGAAATAGGAAACAAGCAATAAGAGGCCAAAAAGCAAAAGAAGCTTGAGTCTTGCTCAACCTTTTATCATATAGTAGCACACCGATTGGATTGTGAGGCTCTCTTTGGACTTGAAGGAGCAAACGAACAAAAAGGATATTATAAAAGATTGCACTTAACAACAAGGCAACATTCCACAAAAGGATTTTAATAACAGTATTTTAGAATTTTAATAATGGGTTTAAATCATTATTAAATAGTTCATTTTTAAAGTTTTAATATTAATTCAAACTCTTGTAAAAAATCTGCAAAATTTGAGTAAAAATTAGGCTTGAATAATAATTCCAACTAAAAAAATGTTATTATAATTAACATCTTAATAATGGTTCCTTAAATGAACTGTTATTAAAAACCTAAAAAAAACTAAACTAAATGATGATAAAATATTAATTAAAACTCTAACTGCATATTAATTAGCATTAAATAAATGATTTAATAATGGTTTTTACCTAAAATGGTTATCAAAACCTAACAAAACCCTAATTAGTTAACCAATATATGTACCATACGACCGAGTGCACATGGAAGATAAGTGTAATATGTTGACATCAGCATGATGTTGGCATTTTAAAAAAAATATCTTTCACTATGATTATTAGAAAAATAAAAAAAATTATGCCATAATGTTTCTGAAATTTATCTCTGTAAATTAATACCCGTATTGATATACTTATATATATATATGTATGTATGTATGTATGTAATCAAACATTTAAGCATCTTTCACCACGATTAAACAAATATTTTTCTATCACTATACTAATTTTTTTATTAGTGAGTTGGTCTTTTACCATTATCTTACATAAAAATAATATCTCACCACTAATATATAATAATCTCTTACAACTAATGTGTTAATTTTTCACCACTATAGTAATGATTTTCCACTTACAAACTAATCATTCACCACTATTACTATTCTACTTTAAAATTGATCTTTCCCTACTAATATATTGATTTTTTTACTACTAATGTACTAATCTTTCACCATTATTGAACTCAATTTTCACCAACAAATTGATCTTTCACTATTATTTTACAAAAAAAAAAAGATCCTTTACCACTAATATACTAACCTTTTACAGTAAATATAGTTATTTTTTACTATAAATATATTGATTTTTCACCAGCAAATTGATTTTTCATCATTAATGTATTGAACTTGCACCACAATATGTCTATAAATATTTCATCTTACATTTAAGTATCTTTCACCACTATTAATGCAACCCCCTTATTTTTAACTACCAAAAATTTTCATTTTAAAAACATAATGCCATGACAACCTTATGAAAAATGGGGTGTTATCTTCATATCTAACATGAAATACGTGCCATGACACCTACCTAGTATTAGACACAAGGTTAAATATCCAACCAGCAAAACATAAAGGAAAATTTGAGTGCATCAGAAAAAGCTTAAAGGTGTGAAATTTAGAGTGTACAACCCAAGACTATATAAGCCATAAAATCTATAAAAAAAGGTATAACGGATGAAAACATTATCTTGAGAAAATCCACTACAAGGAAGGATGCCTTGGTCACTTAGGGACCACAAGGAAAAGTCTCTAGGAATGCCTACACTCAAACAACCCAACTATGCTGATGAAGAGGATGGACCACTCACTAAGCATCCTTAGAAAACCTACATCAGATGCTGCGTTCTTGGGATTGATTAAGGGATTGCAACGACAACCCCATTATTATATATGCATACCGAGTACCCTAATCTACTGCTAATGGAGATCATGGTATAGGTAAGACCCACATAATATGCTCATGGTACGACATTCCAAAATGTACATGTAGTGCTCCTACTATATCATTTACATACTATCACACCAAGTCATACATGGCATATTTGAATCTGCCAAAACATGATTAGTCATAATCATACCATCATCCAAGGATATGTAGGTTATATCATATGTATAGTATTATTAAATAAATATGGATCATTGATATTATTAACACAACAGTGTTTAGAGTGAAGCTTGTAGGGTAATGTGCAAGTGTGTATACATTTATGACTTTTCAACCATGAATTCCTACAGTAGGTGGATCATGATTATACTAAGAATATATTATGTAATAAATCATGAAAACAAGCTTGAATTAATGGAATAACAACATAGCATTCAAAATGATACATATTGAACCACAAGTTGTATATATATATGTATGTATGTATGTATGTATATGTATTCATCATGATGCATATGACATATTAAGATTTCAATAAACAATTTAGTGATAAAAAATTTAAGGAATCTAGGTCACAAGAATTTCTTACAATAAGTCGGATGCTATCTTTAGTTAGAGTGCTAATAGCATTCCTTTATGCCAACTTAATGAGAGATGAACATGATTATATAATAATCTATAACTTAAATAATGTGTGAGTTATTAAACACTCCTAAGGTAAAACCACACATAAATTTAATGAAATATCCATACCAAGAGTGAGCATAAAATAGGGAAAGGCTAATTTAGTACATTTTAAAGATTTTTTATGGTTATTATCTTGCGTTAGGTGCATGTAGAACTTCTTTACCAAATTATTTGAGCACTAGGTGGACTTATTTCCCATAGTCTCTTGATACCCATGGAATTCAAACCAATAAATGGATATAAAGCCCAACCAAAGCTAAAGTAACTAGTGGGCATAAATCTCAGTTCATGCTAAAGTAACCTAGTGAACAAAATTCTTAGCTCATGCTAATGTAACTCTTCTGTGGTGACTAGACCATTTAGTATTGATACCCCCTAGTACATCATCAATGTCTAGAGTAGAAAAGAAACTAGGACTAGCTAGAATATTGGTATCAACTAGGATTCCGTCCAAAGGTAAAATGCTGGAAGACCGACTAACCCTCGGTAGCTAACTAAGGATCGAATAATCCAGGCCATAATAATGCTTGTTCCACCTTAATGGATCATTATTTCATAACAAACCAAGGTCCACTTATAATATGATACCAAGTAACAATCATTAAATTCGAAAAGAAACCATATAAGGTTCTCACGTAATCTAATGTTCCTACTAAGGGTATTATAAGTTATTATTCCATTCCTTGATCAGTTATGCCAAAAGGTGGAATTATACAATGTTAATATCAATCATAAATGTCCAAGCCAATGTTTGAGTTCCATTTATTTCTCTTAATTCATAATTCTAATCTAGGTCAAACACCTAGTTTCATTACTTAAACACAATTTTTCCATAGTTTAAAGAATATTCCAAATTATTCCATTAGGCCAAAGATGAAGATCCAATTGGAGGTCAACTAGATTCCAACCTTATATAATGTTATCTGTCCATTGACCTAAGTAGCCAGATGAATTTAAACTTAATGCCATCATATAGGTCCTTGATTACATTGTTGACAGCCTAAGCCATACATTTAAAAGAAATAAAAAGACTGTAGCACACTTACAAATAAAGATACAAAAAGAAGACCATAATTTATTTATAAGTAAAATTAAAAAATTACCACCAACATTTAAAAAAAAAAGTTTGACTTACAAATAAAATTAAAAAATGGTTATCTCTAACACCCATAATTTGTGTACTTAAAAATTTCTATTTGAAGAGCTAAATTATAGAAGCTAAAACAATGAAAACAAATAATGTTACTACCACACTTGGTACAAATTTTGTTTCCTCTACCATTCTTATAATATGTACTAAGGCTACAAATGAGACTTGTCTTAAGTTAATAACACTATTATAAGAAACACAATAAGAATAATGCAAAGGGGAATAATATCAATCTGATGAACATATTTCAATGGTTCTAAAATCTAAGTGAAAAAAATTGTAGAGGATAGAGTGGTCCAAGAATACCATTATCATAAAAATCAGGCTTGACACTAGATAATCCTAACTCTCAACCAAAAATACTAGCTTTCCAACTGATCTTATATGCTAACATGCAAAGTCATTATATCTTGTTAAATAAGTAGGGGTCCATGAAATTGAACCTATTAGTACAATAGTATTGAGTAATACATAATATAAAACTAACATAAAAAGTTCACATAGAACACATCCAAGGTATTACAAAATGTTATGGTATAAAATAATAAAATATACATATAAAGAGAAAAATATAATGAAAATATCATATAAACAAAAGTAACTAAAGCTATATACTGTATATGCTTTCTCATTTACAACATGATAAATCTTACAAACCAAGCATTTAGAGGATGCTCTCTAAATTAATGATCTAAAATCATCTGAATCCAATAACTAAAACATTCACATTGTATCACATATCTCAACATCAATATCAATAAATTCCATACAACCACAAGTAGGGCTCAAAGGCTACTATTTATAGAAGGAAGGCATAAAGGCTTCTACTAAACTGCAGTTAGGCACAAATGCTACTATCAAACTATAGGAAGGCATGAAGGCTACTACCAAACAAATCTAAATAATCATTTCAAACCACACATTTTTTTATTTTTATTTTCTCGAGGGGAGATCATATAAAATTAGAGAAATTAAGGTATTCCTGTTATAATAGCACACAAAAGGAATAGAGTATCCTATCAACTATCAGCCCAAGGATAATAAAGTACCATGATCATACTAGCACATAGATGTAACACCGTATCGTACCAAAAAGGATACCTAATTCATAAGTATGTATACCCTGTACCCATTTATAGAGAGAAATAGTCATAGATCCAATGACTCAAATAGGCACTAAAGGGGTAGAAAAAAAAAATTTCAAAACCAACTGTGGGACAAACTACGTCTTTAGGGTACTGACTCCTAAAGAGCCACTATTTCTAATCTCAATTTCTTTCACTTTAAGCATTAATATTTTATTTTCATGATTACATATATCATATAATACAATGATAATTCCCTATTCCATGCATAACCATTTTTACTCCTTTAAATTATTCAAGCTAATGATAATCAAGGTCAATACTAATGTCAATATGATAATCTACCAAGAGCACCTTAGTATCAATTATTCTTATTTAGGTGCACTAGACTGAAAATGACCAAAATGCCTCTAGGAGCATAATTACCACATTATCATCCATTAGAAATACAATCCCCATTTTATTCAATAATTTTTCATTAAAAGGGTAAAATGCAATAATTGTATTACTTAACAAGCAAGAAAAAGTACCCAGCATGGGAAATGACCTATTTTTTCCTTACACATGATTTAAAGCATAAAACCCTAACAAAGGGGCTATGCTAGATAAACAAAGAAGGTGGTGGTGTTTGTTGGTGCTATGGTGGTGATGGTTACTGGTGGTGATGGGAGATGCAAAGATTATGGGGCACAACTAAGATGTTGGATATGCAAGAGAATAAGGCATGGTTTTGCATAGTATAAAATGAGAAAGAAAGATAATTGAATTGGGAATAGGAGAAAAAAGAAGAAGAAAGTGAATAAGATGAAAAATAAGGGATGGAGTATGGGCTATTTTCTAGGAAAAATTGAATGAAAAATAGGTGTAGGAGAGTTTTATGATCGATTGATGATGGTGAGGTTTACTTGAGGGTTGAGGTTGTAAACTAGGTGTGTTTGCTAGGAATGTGGAAAGGAAGGTGACATAGTGATAATTTGGGGGATAAAATTTGGCATAATACAAGGTCAGATTAGGGTATGAGTAAAATAGTAGCTTATGATTATTTTATTTTTGTTTTTTGTTTAGCGTAGTTAAGTTGGGGTATCCAATTAAGAAAATAAATCATGAAAAAATGAACTGGTTTAGGTAGGTTTAATAAAAAGAAAAATGAATAAAATAATTAAAGTAAATTTTTAAGAATTTATCTAGGTTACAGGTTAAAGGTCAATAATAAAATAATTAATCCAAGGTTGTAGGATTAGGTTTCTATTAAAAGACTACACCCTAAAAAATAAGTGTTAGACATTTTGACGATACTACATCACTACATCCTTAAATATGGACTTCATCTTAGAAGTCCATGTTGCATTACTCAAAATGCGCACATGGATTCAAAAGGAACTTTGAGAAGCAACTATCCGCTTGAAAAAGGGAAGCCCAACAACTAGGAAAAGCACTATGAAGGCACATAAAACACAAGAACCCACAAACTCAAATCAACCAAATAAGAGGTGGTAGCACACTAGATGGATGGACATCAATGTTTTTCTCCTTATCATCTTATAACACCCTAAGTTTTACTATTAAAAAATTTCATTTACAATGAAAGTATAATACCAAAATAGCTGTGTCTTACTACCGTAATTAACATAATTTTGTCTTACCAAACATACTTATGTCAACCATAAGGCAAAACATTTAGAATGTAAAACAAGTTAAATAGAAATTGATAAAAGCTTCATAAACATGGATACAAGTTGGTGATTATCTCTAAGTATAATATCCAAATATATAGATAATAGGAATACCATGGAAGTAAGAGTCCAAAACGGTATCTAGGTAAAGCTAACATCCAAATAACATGACTCTACACCTAATAACCCTGATACATAAAGTCACTCCACCCTATATAAGGGATCAAAAGAATTTGCTAGGCTGGGACCACGCATCAATGATATCAAATCATTAGCTTGACGCTTATAGTCATACCTACTACAACCTGTAGGGTCCTGTCCCACCGAAATGGCAGAAGGGTGGACAATATAGGTCCATAGCGGTAACCTCATCCTTTCAAGTACCTATCTAACCACTGATGGGACCCTTTTTAAAAGAGAGAGTCTCATCTCACAATCAATGTCCCTATTGTTGACAAACTATCCAACTGGTCATCATTGACCTACACATAGATGTCTGGGTCATAAGCTCGTGGGAATAAGTAATACCCATGAAAAAGATGGTCAATACCCTACATACTGAGTAAGATAATAATACAGTAAAGTAAGGGATACAGATAATTACATGAGTTCACAATGAAAAATAAGCATACATGCATGAT
Source organism: Tamarix chinensis (assembly GCA_030549775.1). Lineage (NCBI taxonomy): Eukaryota > Viridiplantae > Streptophyta > Magnoliopsida > Caryophyllales > Tamaricaceae > Tamarix > Tamarix chinensis. Next base: position 21,980,121 of record CM060173.1, on the reverse strand, counting down.
ACATAAAACAAATCAAGGTAATCAATGATTCCTTATCTCATTATTAGATATAAAAAATTCCATCATTTTATTTACATTGATTTTTGGAACCTCACTATTCTTAATGTAATGGAATGTACTGAAGCACATTTTAGGGATAATAAACCCGAGCCCCTATTATCATCTTGTGGAACAGAACCAATATTTACTAGGGGAACTTTCTTGTTACCACTATTCTTATATTAGTGGAATGGTGTAAAATACCTCTTAGGGAAGAACACACCCGATCCATTGTTATCATCTCGTGGAAGTGACACAACCCCTTGGTCCTAACTCACATAATCTTTCACTTTAAATAATTAATGTGTTATCCATTAGTTACTTATCTCAATTAATATTATGATTCATATTGATCTTAGGGCCCTAATATTCATAATTTGGTGGAATGTACTGATGTGCCTCTCAGAGAAAAACACACCCGAGCCACTATTATTATTTGGTGGAACAAACCCATAAAACACCTTGACTTAACTCATGTGATATTTCACTTTAATTGATTAATGTCTTGTTAATTATTTTTTTATATATTAAAGACATAATTAAAGCATATAAAGCTCAACCGCATAGATATCAAGGCCATTCTCAATGATATAGGTCCATATACTTCTTAAAAAAACCCTAAGTTCATATTTTAGGCATAACTTCTTCCTTATTACTCTTTTATCTACCAAATTTAGTATCACTTCTTCAAACATTATTATTATCAACATACCCAAAAATAAATTTCTAAGACTAACATTTTAAGCATGCAATAACAATCCTATCTCAAGAATTACTATTTATAATGCTTATAAAACCCTTATTTTTAAAGTACGTCATAACTATTTCCATAAGACTCCTTTGACTACAAAATATATTTTAAATTCCTAAAATACCATTAGTAACAAAATATCTAAAAATCGTGGTCAAACTTTAACATTTCATATATGCGATAATAAGATTGCCCTTTTATGATTACTATTCCGAAATTAAGCAATTCTCTCATTTTGTGGAACCTATGTCATTTATATCTACTCCAAACATTTCACATGATGCACGTAGAATTTTTTAACCCATCAAACACATTAAAATAGTAGAATTTCCATATTAGACCTATGCTACCCAAAATTCCATTAAGGATAACCAAATGTCCGTATTTCAAAAAAATCTTATATGTTTTGTATCATTATTTCAGAATCCTCCATTTATCAACATAAATATTAAATAATCATTTCCAACTTATTATAATTATTCAACCCACAATAGGGAACCATCTATCATACCAATTGTCTTAGGATTTTCAATATAGAAATTATCATAACGATATCATATGCTTCTCAATTTACTCACTTTTCATCATAAAATATCTTATTACCACATCATAATACTAATCAAGATTAAATTATCAACATATCATAACAACATAGTAATACACAATATAATCTTCAAAATTTATCACAAAACTATACCTATGACTACTATCCTTACCAAAAAGGCACCAGTCTCTACGCATGTAATCTATCCCTCCTCCTCCGAAACCTCTAAGAAAATCACCTAAGAAATAGTAATGAAACACGATTAGAACTTAATGATATAATTTAGGAAAGGATATGGTAAGGAAGAGTGAAATAATGGAGGAAAAGTAAACAAAAATGAGGTAAGGGCTTTAATAGAAAATTAAAAAACTAATGGAGGAGGGTGATTGGAATGTGTGAAAGAAAAATTGGAATTAATGGAAGTTTGTGCCATTGCCAAGGTGTGTGCAATGACCAACAATATCAAAGGTCTGGGATAAGGACCCATGGTTTTGGCTGAATGGAAGTAAGGTGGTTTTGGTGGGTTTTGGCTAAAAGGAAGTTGGGGTTTCGATTGTTTATACTGAAGGGCGTTGGGGTATTATGGTAAATGTTGTTGATGGTAGGGGGTAGGGAATTGTGGAAGTTGCAAGTTGTTGGGGTGTATTTTTAGTGGATTTATCCAAAGCTATGGGTTTAGGAATAATGGTCATAGATAGTGTAAATAGGGGACGAATGATATAAGCCACTAGTGGTGGTTTTTATTGTGTGTTTGGTATTAACTAGATAGAGGAAGGGAAGGAAAGAAATCTACATTCAATGGTGCCATTTTTGATCGAAATTTAGTGAAAGGAAGTAGTTTGAGGAGTTTATTGTGCTATATATATACACATGCACACACTTAGAGAGGGAAGGAGACATGTGAGGTGACTTGGGAAATATTTTCAAGGCAAACCCATGAGCATAGGGTATGGGTGTTGATGAGGGTAGTGTATCATGCATGATGATAGGGGTAGGGTGTAGGTGATGGAATGCTAGAGGGTATGGTCTTGAGGAAATTGTTTCATACAATAGGAGGGAGAAGTATGAAATAAAGAAAAGAAAGTCAAATAGGTAGGGGAACGGAAAAAGAAAAGAAAATGAGAGGTGAGAAAGAAAAAGAAAAGAAGGAGAAACAAGGGAGGAAAATATGGTGAAATTAGGATTTGGTTTAGAAGAAAATAATTTAGATTAGGGTGTTTAGGGTAAAATAATTATTGGTGTTCTAGGGTTAGGTTTAGGTCAAAAAAATATTGATAAACTGAAATAAATATTAGTGTTGAGTTAATATTTTGGATAATATTTTAATCACTAGGGATTAGGATTAGTTAAAATTAGGGTTGCTAAATATTTGTTCTTGGTACAATGGCCGACTAATTCACCCCAAACATTGATTCCTATTGAACTAGCTCTTGCCGATGGATTGGTCTTGAAGGCTACACATAAACATTTGAACATTGTCCTAGGGTGCTCTATATCATTCAAAGCTCCTACGCACGATCTAACTACTGTTGTGCAATGAAAAACATTCCATTACAATCCTTACTTTGATTGTCTCATGTACAAGGATAATAATGGCACTGTTAGATTGGTTTGTGATTACCTTCACTATTGGAACCACTATAACTACCTTGGTGTTGACCACAAATGAAATGCCAAAAATTGTATCCAAGTCTTCTTCGTTATATTGATGCTAGAACTTTCCCCTATAATAATTCTCCTTGTGCTTCTTCTTACGCAAAATTTAAGTATGCTCTTAGACTGAAATGACAACAAGATAAGCCCACTCATACTATATAACCATGTCATGGAATATAATTGCTCCCATAATTTTCAAGATTTTTAAGTGAATTCATTGTTTGATCTGGAATAAAAACAGTAGCCTCGCTAACTGCTATACCTAGAGCAAACAACAATAGTTCTATAAACCATGTGTGATATTCTCATACTGTCAAACTTCCCTTAGTTAATTGATCAAACTCCTTAAGTTTGTCAATCTTGAGGGTCTTGGAATAGAAATACGTATGAAGTGTTATCTTGAAGTCCTTATAGTACATTGGTGGTTTTCGTTAAGTACAAAACCTATCCACCAAGTATTTGTTGATCCCTAAATAATGTATGCAATTATGCTCGATTTTTGTGCTTTTAGAGAATTAATTAGCTCAAATGACATATCAAAGTTCCAAATCTAACCTTCTAGAACAATAGAGTATTCTTCTTAAGATTAGATGGGTGGATTATGACCCAAAACTCTCTTAAGCCAATCCTCTCCAATACCGTTTTATGGGTGATATAGAGATGGTGGATGTTGAGATTGAGGTTGAGACGGTGATGGGCGATGAAAAAACTCCATGTAGGTCTCAAATGTTGTTTCAAAATTTTTGACATATCTAATCCAGGACATTTTAAAGTGCCTATAAAAGAAAATATATGTTCGGAAAATTCCTCAATTACTAGAACATGACCACATAAGTAGAAATATTAGAAAACTTAATCTACCGCTAAGTGATGATTTAGAAGACTAATTTGGCTTGAATGGAAAACGTGAAAGGGTTCATAAATGGACATAGTATACAATATATAAATATACATACATGGATAGAAACACTATGAAAATATGAGATAAAAAATTCTAACCAAAGCATCATACTACTCATGCCCGTTTATATAGAACATAATAAAACTTACAAACCAAGCTTCCAAGGGATGCCCTCTAAAGTTGTAACACCCCAAAATTCACTACTTTTTTTTAAGCAGAATAAATTAAAATAGAAACTCTTAAATTAAAAAGTTATGAATTCTGGGGATGTTACCGCCACACTTAGTACAAAACCAGTAATCTCCGACCGTTTTAGTACCAAGTGCTAAGGCTAAGAAAAGAACAGTATTAAACTTAAATCAAGAGTTCATGAAAGAACTAGAAAGATCATAACACCAAATATCAGAGCACGCTTAACGAATTTCAATTCATTTCCAAAAGAGAAACAGCTTATAACCGATAAAAGATTCATTTAAAGCACTCAATACAAGGTAATAAATCAAAGAGGGTAAATTCAATACAAAAGAAATAACAGAAGGAGATAAAATAATGAGAAGAGAGAAAATGACCACGATACTCTCGAACCTTGAGTCAAAACATGCTGAACACTCAGCCCTGTCGGATGTCTCGCCCACCTGCACAAAGTCAGAAGGGCCTACTACTCGTGGGAATGATCAGCACCCATGAAAAGGGTGATTAGTACGCTACGTACTGAGTAAAGTAACCGAGCACTAAGGTCAATACATAACAACACATAAATAATGTAGAATAATAAAAGAGCATAATCACCAACATGATATCATATTTACATAAGACCATCAAGGTAAAAGTACAAAGGCCCATATATAATCCGATTCAATTACTTAATTAATCTCTGATCATAAGTCAATTCACACCATGCTTTTTATCAAATCCATGCGAGTAAGGAAGCCCACACTATTATAGCCGGTGGATTGGAGACAAGCAGGGAACAATGCTCCTGTCCACTATTATTAGTCGGTAGATTGGTTATACATAGGGTATCATACCCTAACCACTATTTCTTACCGATGGATCGGTTGGCTCCGGCATGCACGGTGTTTCACTATAAGTAATTAGTGTCTTTCCCAAGTCTTAGCAAACTGTTAGATTTATTGAGCTCAGAATCCACCACTATTATAGCCGGTGGATCAGAGGCACATAGGGTAACATACCCTAACCACTATTATAGCCAATGGATCTGAAGCACATAGGACTACGAGTCCTAACCACTATTTCTAATCGGTAGATCAGTGGGACCCGGGTCAATAGTCTTTCACTTTAAGTGATTAATGTTTTAAGTATCTTATTAAGAAGCTTTCACCCTAGACATGCCTGAATCACTCCCTTTACAATTATCCTCCAATAGTCTCTTCCTACGTTATGAAACTCAAACACTACTTGACCTTACATCCTCCCTCCTTATTTTAACTCATATTAGAACCCATCTCCCATATTCATCATCATAATTTATTCCCTAAGTACGTACATATTACCACTGAACCCTAGTTAGCAATATCAAAACCCTAGTTAGCCACATCAAACCCTAGTTAACCACTTTAACCCTAATTCACAACAACAAACCATAATTAACCATTCCAAACCCTAGTTAATCATAACAAACCACAATTAGCCACTCCAAAACCTAATTAATCACAACACTCCACACATCACAAATCATAAATTACACCCTCATAATTACACTTTAATCACCAAATACCCATGATACCACAGAAACCCTAAACAACCACACCGAACCCTAATTGTCTACACAAACCCTAGCTCGGTCTCTTACGTACCCTTATATTACTCCATGTACTATTTTTCATCCAAAGTGTTCCAACACCCAAACAACACTTACATTACCATCCTCACATCCCAAATCAACTTTTCAAATGTAAACTTTACTCCCATGCAGACTTTACACACCCCATGTAATCTTTCGAATTTTTCATGTAGAACCCTAAGTCCATCCATACGAAACCCTAAATTCTTTCATGCAAAGCCCAAGATTCCGTCATTCAAAACCCTAGATTCAATCCACACAAAACCAAAGATTCATCTATACTAAACTGTACATTAGAACCTCACATACAAAACCATAAATTAGATTCTCCCATAAAACATCATAAATTAGATTCTCCTATAAAATCCATAAATTAGATTCTTCCATATAACATCATAAATTAGATTCTCCCATAAAAATCATAAATTAGATTCTCCTCTATAACATCATAAATTATATTCTCCCATATAACATTATAAATTAGATTATCCCACATAACGCCATAAATTAGATTCTCCCATATAAAATAATAAATTAGATTCTCCCACATAACACCATAAATTAGATTCTCCTACATAACACCATAAATTAGATTCTCCCATACAAACCATAAATTAGATTCTCCCATACAAAACCATAAATTATATTCTCATACATGAAACCCTAAATTTTTCATTTTATTCTTCCACTCATGAATCATTAAAGTACATAGGTCAACTCACATCCCTTGGTCAACTACTTTCCCCATTCTCCTTTTTCATCCTTTCTTCCACACAATCCACATCAACATCCTCACATGCATATCTTACAGGGTCACAACACATATCATCTTATATCACCATTTCATCACATACACATAGTACATATACCATGTAAACACAAAAAAAAACATGCTTCAACTCCATGTTATACCACATATGAAATAATTATAATAATAAATAGAGGATGCATAACATATAAGGCATACAATACACATTAACACATAAAAGGCCTTAGTAATACCCTTACCTAAAACAACACCGGTCTTGGAGCACGCTCCTACACCTCCTTATGATTTTGATAAAATAATAACACATTCATAAAAATAACATTAAAAAATTTCTAACTTTGCTAAAGGTATAAGAAATAATAGTAATATTATAAAAGTTGATAATATAAGGGTTAAAGACTTTACCTTAATGATAATAGGGATACTAAAATAATAATAATAACAAAGATACTAAAAGTAATATCAATGTTAATATTAACAAGAATAATAATAATAACAACAATAACCAAAATAATACTAATAATAATATTAGTAAAGTAAGTAACCAACTTAATTAATAATAATAATGATGAAATAATAATAATAATAATCATAAAAACCATAATAACATTACAAAAATAATAATAACCATAATGGTAATAATAGTAAGGATAATATTTGAAGATAAAATGGAGTAGGGTTTCTACCCTACATAAAAAAATAATAAACTTGTTAAATAATAATAATAACATCAACAACACTTATAATAATAATAAAAGCTAATGATAATAATACCACTACTACAATTCAAAAGACACAATAGAATTTCAGCCCTTTAGAAAATAATAATATTAACATTGAAAATAATAATAATAATAATAATAATAATAATAATAATAATGATGATGATGATGATGATTATGATGATGATGATGATGATGATGATGATGATGATAATACTAATTGCATAGTAGTAGTAGTAGTAGTAGTAGTAGTAGTAGTAGTAGTAGTAGTAGTAGTAATAATAGCAAAACTAATAGTAATGTAGTTGTAATATTAATAATGAAATAATAATAATAGTAATTCGAAATAGTAATAATAAAATAATAATTATAATAATAAAAACATATTAATAATGATAATAGAAAAAATAAGAATAATAATAATAATATTGAAATAAAAAATACAATAGGGCTTCAGCACTCAATAGAAATAAAAATAAAAACATTAATACTAATAATAATAATAATACATATTAAAAATAGAAATAATAATAATAATAATAATAGTATTTATATTCAAATAAATGAAATAAAATAAATGAAAGCTTATAAAAAATAGGGAGAAGGGTTGAGAGGGTCTAAGGTTCAACTTTAGGTTGGTGTTGATAGACGGCGTTGTAGGTGGTGCACGGTGGCGGCGGTGGTGACCGAAAAAAAGAGAAGAACAGAGTAAAAGTTGGATGTTAGGAAAAGGAGAGGTAGAATGGAGGTGGGAGTTGGGGTGCTTAAGACTGCCTAGAGGGAGAGGAGTTGAATGATGGTGGTAGTGCAGCCAAAGGTGGTAGCAGTGGTGGTGGCCGAATAGGGAAGAAGGAGAGATGGAGACGGGGAGAGGGAGAAAGAGGAAAATAGTGGTAGTGGAAGGTAGAGGAGGGTCTGCATGCAGCATAGTTTTGGAGGTGAAATAAGTGGTGGTAGTGGAGGAAGAGGTGGCTAAGGGTGGTTCGAAGGGCGGCATTGGTTGACGAGAGGGTTAATTGGGATGGCTACTTCGCACAGCCAGGGTGGCTTGCGTAGGAAGAATCGAAGGATATGGGACATTTAGTTAGCTAGAGGGTAGTGTAGGGAAGGCTTTGGTGGGTGGAGTTGGTGGTGGCGTGGGCCTACGGTGGCAGGGATGGGGTCTAAAGGGGCGGCGGCGAAAAGGAAGGATTCCCTGGGTTCGAAAAACAAAACTCAACTACAGGGTTGGTAAGGGGTATTGATAGGTTTTCGAAGGGAGGTTAAGGTTTTGTGGGCCGGATAGGGGATAAGCAAGTAGGGTTAGGGTTAACGGCGGCGAGGTTGGCCGGTGGGAGTAAGTTTCAGGCAGGGGAATGGACAGGAAAAAAGGGAAGGGATCGTGTGAGAAGAGGGAGCGTTGGTTGGGTCAAAAAGGCCGACGAGTCAGGGGGAAGAGAGAGGAAGGAGAACTGCTGGTCAAAACGGCCGTAACCACTAGTGAAAAACCAGAGCAGGTGGCAAAATTGTAGGTGCTCGATGGCGGGGGGAAGGAGGAAGGAAGAAGGGGGGTTGGACATTGCGGGTGACGGGCTAAAATCCTTACAAAAAACGACGCGCTTTGTTGGGAAAATAAAGGAAGCATCTTGCAAGAGGGGAAGGGAAGGGGAATAGCTGTGTGGGATGGGCCGCGCGGAAGGAAAGGAAGGAGGGAGGGAGGACTTGGGCCGGTGGGCCGGCCCAAGTCGGGGAGAAGGAAAAGGAAAAAGAAAGGAAGAAGGAAGAAAAAGAAAGAAAACGAAAGAAGAGAAAAAAGGAAAAAGGGCAAAAGGAAAAATAATGGGTTAGGGCCAATAAAATTAATTAGGATATTTGGGATATTTAAAAATAATAATATTTAAATAAAATAATATTTAAATCCTATTTTAGGCTAAATTACGATTTTTGAAAGATTTTTCATAAATTCCATTTTAATTAGAAAAACACAATAATTTTCTTCAATTAAATTATTTATTAAATTAATATCAATTTGAAAATATTTTCTCCTTCTTAATTTAAATAAAATAATTTATTTAATTAATTTCCAAAATAATATCCTTAATTAGCTAAAATACCAAAATTTCTCCTAATTAAAATACTTATAATTTTTTTTATTTTTTCCCTAATTAATTTCCTTTTTTATTTTAATAAAAATAATTTATTTAATTAAATTTTCTAATAAAACTTTATTTAAAAATAATTAATAAAATTAGAATTTTTGGGTCATTTAAAAAGTAATAACCAGAACTTATCTTAACCCTTTATTTAGAAAATTCACAATTTATCTCATCTCTTAACACCAAAGACAATAAATTCCATAACACCAAAGGTAGATCTCAAATGCAACTATGGACTATAGTCGGGCATGGAGGCTACTACCAAACTATAGGTAGACATAAAGACTACTACAGAACCATAGGTAGACATGTAGACTACTATTTAACCACTGGTAAGTATAAAAGCTACCACCAAACAAATCTAATAATCCATTCAAAGCAAAAACAATTTTTTTCATTTTTATTTACTCAAAGAGAGATCATATCAACTTGGAAATACTAAAGTACCCTAGTCATACCAACGAATAATGGCAACACAATATCATGTTGATTATCAACCCAATGATAGTAAGGTACCCTGGTCATACTAGTACGTGAAGGTAACATAATATCCTTCCAACAAGGATACTTAATCCATAAGTATGCATACTTTTTATAAGTCTGTAGAGCTATATAGAGTAAGATATATGTCATGTCTGGGACACCATAGCCCACCTATTAAAATCCTTAACCAACTATGGTCTAAACCATATCTTAAGCGTAGTGACCCCTAAAGAGCTACTATTTTTGATCTCGAAGTCTTCCACATTAAGTATTAATATTTTATTATCGTAATCATATACATTACATACTACATATATAATTTCCATTTTCATACTTAACCATTTTTGTCAATCATAATTAAGATCAATACTGTGATCAAGATGATAATCTACCAATACCATTATAGGATCAATTATTCTCATTTAGGCACACTAGGTTAAAAATAACCAAATATTCCCTAGGACTATAATTATTATATTGTCATCTATTTTAAATATGTTATCCATTTTATTCAATTAATTATCATGAAAAGGTTAAAATATAATAATTAAATTATTTTACATGGAAATAAATTACAAGGCATGCCAATTGTCTAATTTTCTTTTACACATGATTTAACACATAAAATTCTAACTTGTGTGAATAAAGAATCAAATCACATATTCCTATGTTCAACAATAAATAATACATAGTAGGCATGCTTATTAGAATAAATATCACGAGTCTTTTAAAAATACTAAATTTTTCCTAGGATACATAATAATCATACTAAAAATACAACTAAGCATGCTCTACATATGATATTAGATATACATAATATATTCTTGATAAAAAACTAATGTTGACATGCTTTTGTTCACATAAAATTTTACATAAGTTGACATGCTTTATTCTATTAAATTTCATATTAACATTATTTGGTAAATAATTACAATGTAAGGAACAAGCTTAACATGATTTATATATCAAAACACTAATGTACTATCATAAAATGTTTAAAATTTTAGTAGACTATAGGGATTACCTAATTTCCTTCAAAAGAACAAAATATAATCAACCTACCATGATTTATTATGCTTCACTAATAATATCTTTTGCCTAAAAAAATAAAATGAAATAACACATTGATCACATCACCAAAATCACAACACTTCAAGTAAAATAAAATCAAACCAAGAGGACATTGGAGTTACGTAACAAAGCCTATCAAGTTGATCCACTCAAGCTGCAAATGCTAGGCTACATGAGTTAATCACAAAACAAAGTTACAAGAACACACAAAGGCTATGTATCATGGGTAGGGGAGAGGGGGAAGGTGGTGGTTATGTGTGAGAGGGAAAGGGAGATGGGGGTTGTGGCTATTAATGGTGGAAAAGGTGGAGGATAAATGGGTGGTCTTAGATTGGTTAAAGAAAGGTGAAACACTGAGTTGTAGAGTTATTGGTCAAAGTGAGATTAATGTTATGACTGGGAGGGGTAGAAGGAAGAGAGGGATAGAGTGCAAAATAGTGATATTGCATAAAGGAAGAATGCATAGGAAACACATGTTGGAATGGATGGCAGCATGAAAGACCAACCCAAGGAGCGGCTGGGGGTATTGATGATTGACGTGGAGGAGGGCTTGATGCTTGCTACCTTGATGCTGCTTGGTATGAGGCATCTTGGTGAACAAGGGTATGGGCGGTGGTTCTATGGCATGAGGTAGGTGAATGTGAATGGTATTTTTGGTGATGGTGTTGTGTGGATAAATAAAGAAGGTAGTGGCATTTGTTGGTATGATGGTGGAGATAGTTGATGGTCGTGAGGGGGTTACAGAGATTGTGGTTAAGAGAGAAATGATGGTAAATTGTAGGGAGAAGAAGAAGAGAAAGGAAGTTAATTAGATAGGGCATAGGAGAAGAAATAAGAAGAAGGGAAAGAAGATGGAGAATAAGAAAGGGAGTATGGGGTCTTTACTAGGAAAAACCGAATGAACAATGGGATTGGAGGAGTTATAAGGCTTGTTAGTGATAATGGTGTTTTATTGTGAAGTGAGAGGATGCAAATAGGGGTGTTTTCTGAGCATGAGAACAAGAGGTGGGAGGAAAAATTGGGATGAAAAATGGCTAGATTAGGTTAGAAGTAGAATTATAAGTTAGGATTATATTATATGTTTTTTAGTTTAGCTTTATTAGTTTAGGGTACCTAATTAAGAAAATAAATCAAGAAAAAACAAACTTATTTAGGGTAGGCTTATTATAATGAAAAAATGATAAAAATAATTGTGATAATTATTTAAAAATTTATCTAAGTTATGGGTTAAAGATTATTGATACAATAATTAAGCTAAGGTTTTAGGGTTGGGTTTCTTTCAAAAGGCTAAATGCTTGAAAACAAGGGTCAGAAGCTTTCAACTATTGCATGATTACTTCTTTAAAAAGGGACTTTGTGTCTGAAGTCCACGTCATACTATTCAAAACACACATATGGATACATAGAAAGTTAGGGATCAACAACCCTACAAGAAATAGGAAGACCTAATAATAAGAGAATGCCATAATGACATGCAAAATACAAAAACTAAGAAACTCAAATTAACCAAAAAGAAGCGATAACGTACCAAAAGGAGAAACTTCAATAACTACATCTTGATCATCTACTCTTATTGGAATGGTAAACCTAATCACTCCAACATTGTGTCCTATTGAACCTAATTATGCTGGTTGATGGGCCCTAAAGGCTATAGTTGAGACCTTTAAACTTTGTCTAGGAGCACTATGTAGCATTCAAAGTTGTTGTACCTGAGCTAACCATAGTTTTTGCACCGAATCAATATCCATATTCAATATTTTCATGGATGGTATTGTCTACAATGATGGTATGGTAGTGATGTGTCAGTTTATTACTACATCTACTATGGGAACCCCTTTAATTACACTAGTGTTGACCACCAGTCCGATATAAAGCACTTGAAGATCTGTTATCTCTTAATGCTCAAACTTTCCAATAGAATCTAGCACCATCAAATTCTTCTTAAACCAAATTGAAGCTTGCTCCTAGAACAATGTGGCAGTGACACACATCCACTCATATAATGTAGCCAAGTCATGGAAGATAACTACGCCATCATCTTATAGATGCTAAAGTGAAGTCATTCCTCAAACTTTTACACATTAGGAGCCTTGAACATTGCTAAACTTGGAGCAAACATAAAAAATTCTATAAAGATGCTTGATTCTCTTTTGCTATAACGATGCCTTGAGATTTTCGTCTTGAGGCTCTTAGTATAGAAAATCATTGGAAGTGTTGTCTTGAAGTCCTCCTAGGACATCGGTGATCCTCTCTAAGAAAAAAAACCTACCCACTAGGTATCTGCTAATCCCTAAAGAAAGTACGTGGCTATGCTCACCTTCTGTGCTTCTAGGTAATCAAAATCATTGAACATCTCATTAAAGTCCTGAATCCAACCTTCTAGTGGAATGGGGTCTTTTTCTAGAGCATTGGTTGGTGGATGATAATCTGAAACTTTCTAAAGCCAATCCTATCTATTATCCTCCTTTTAGTGATACAAAGGTCATAGAGGATGAGGTTGATATTGCGAAGGAAGCTGAAAAACTCCATTAATGCCTCGATTGCTCTTTACAAATTTCAGACACATCTATTCAAGGCAATGTTGAATTATTTGCAAAACAAAAAATGTGTTTTGAAATGTCCTAAGTTACTAGAACATGACCACATAAGTACAAATCAAAGAGCACTTAGTCTGCCCATATTCAAGTACTTACAAGACTAATCTAGGTTTAAAAAGAAGACAAAAAGACACATTGTTTGTTAAATAATTTAAGATCTTGAGAATCGAGTGCCTGAACAAAGCAATATCCTTAATAGCCAAAAGCTATTATACCAACTTGTAGCACCCCTATTTTCAGAACTAAAGAATTTCATTTAAAGAGTTAATTACGGTGGATAAAATAGTAAATACATAGGGTACTACTGCCAAACTTGGTACAAGTTCAGTTTCTTTTACTATTGTTAAACAAAGTGCTAAGCCTAAAAATGACACTCCTCTTAAATTAATAAAACTATTATAAGAAATATAACAGATATAGAGCAAAGTAGATTAATATCATTTTGTTAAATACATTTTAGCAGCTACAAAATCAAACTAAAATAAAATACTAGATGACATAAGAGCCCCATGAATACCTGGATCACAGATACTAGGTAGGACACAAGATAATCGTAAGTTTCATCTTAAAATACTAGCCTTCAAGATTATCTTACTTAGTAACGTACAAAGTTACTAGTGTATATTTAATAACCAGGGTCACGAAAGACAACACTTGAGTATAACAGTACTAAGTAATGATTATACAAAACTAACAAGAAGAGATCATATGGAGCACATTAAAGGTATCACAATAGGGCATGGTATAAAAATTAAAATATACAAGTGAGGATAAAAAGACAATGAACATATAAGATAAGAAAAATTCACCAAATTAACATATTGTAGATGCTTGTTCATTTAGAACATAATGAAACTTATGAACTAAGCATCCAATTGACACTCTATGAAGTAATTACTAGAACTCATCTCAAACTAATAAGCAGATGATTCATAATGTATCTTATATCTCAACTTCAATACCAATAAATTTGATAATGCTAATGGTAGGGATCAAAAGACTATTACTAACCATAGGTGTCCATAAATGATATTATCGAACCATAGGTTGGCATAAAGGTTATTATAGAACAGTAGGTAGGCATAAAGGCTATTAGAAAATCACAGGTAGGCATGGGGGATACTATCAAATCAATCAAATGATGATTTAAAATAAGCACTTGTAACACCCTAAATTTTACTACTCAAACATTTTGATTTACAACAAAAGCATATAACAAAAATGTCCAGTGTTCCCGTTGTAATTGATGCAAGTCTTGTTTACCATACCATCCTCATATCAATCACAAAGCTAAAACCATAGAAATACATGAAGTTTAATAAATGGAAATACGAGTTTAGAGATTAACTCCGGGGTATAATAATAGAATACAAACAAAGGGATACCATAAATCATAGAGTCCAAAAGGAATCTGGGTAAAATAATCATCTGGATAACATAACCTTTCACTTAAATACCTAGTAAATAATCAAGTCACCCCTCCCCACACAATGAAACAAAATCATCCAGGTGGTTCTCAGAGAGCTGCACAAAACATCAGGGTCCTCTACTTATGGGAATGAGAAACAACCATGAAAAAAATGGTTAGTACAATATATGGAGCAAGCTAACCATGATATCCAGTCATGGATACAAAAAAAAATACATACATTCATAGAAGATGATAAGTAAACATATAATTTACAAAAAGTCTCATAACACTACTATGAAACCAAGAATTATTGATGCCATATAAATGATTGTTTGATCAAAAGTATTGATAAAATGTGAAAAATTGGGGGTAGAAATACGATTCAAGTTTTAATAATAGTTCTAGATATTAATCTTTATAAAAGTAAAGCAACACTTTTTTTAATAAGGATTTTGAATTAACCATTACCAAAACTAATATGCTACAATGTTTTAATAATGGTTATTTCTAGAACCGTTATTAAATTATAATTTGATAACACTATTACCGAGAATAGTTATTAAAACTTGTGCGTTAATCACCTCTCCCTTCGCTTGTAATCATTTATGTTTGTTCTAGAAACTTGAATTTACTTGCTCTCACTTGCTGTCAAAGCTCTTGTTTATTTAGCCTGATATTAGTTATCACTTTACCATTCTATGTTTACCATGCCTTCCTCTTGCTCATTGATTCCCATTTTTTATTTCCTCTTGTTGACATCATCTTTATTCTATATTTCTTACCTTGATTACATGTGCCATCTTCCCAAACTCCAGCAGCCCTTCAACTCATTTGTCTACCTTACCTAGCCTCATGCCCCTCTACCAAGGCCCTACCCTATTGTTCATCGCTCCTACAACCACAATAGTTGTTGTCAACCCCGCAACTTAGCTACCTACCCAAGATCCTTCCCTTTGTATAGTTTTTTTCTTTTTTCTTTTTTCTTTCATTATATATACATATGCATGTTAACTATTTAGTAGGTATTACATGTATTATTGTCTATATGATACATGTTTATTGTTATTTTGTTGGCCTTTTTTGTTGTTTGTTGCTATGTTCTTATGGGTTTTGGTTTGCCTTTCTATATGTTTATGCACGCATGAAAATATTTATACCTTTGGTATTAATGAAAAACACTAGTTTTTCTGGCATTAGAGACACATGATTTGATTATAGCACATTAAAACTAGCAAAGGAGTGTTGCATATTTTATAATTTAAAATGTTAGGCAACAATATTAGTAACATGATTTAGTGGTTGTTCTCTTTTATAGGTAGTGGAATAATGAGATGGAACATTTATATATTATGTAATTTCCTCCAGAATATTGGTGCATGACACTCGATTCATCAGATCTTCTTGAGTGGGTCATACTATGATCCATTCCATTTTATATCGTATGATTTGCTTTAAACATTGCCTCAGATTGAGCCATAGTATGTGAATTAGCTAATTCTTTTGATTTATTTATCGACCATACCTACGCACCATACCCACGATTTGTTCAGGGTGAAGTTTTTGCAAGAGATTATGATTGGATTGCTATAGATCTGATGGTCATAGATGACAAGTGGAGTTTTCATCATATCTTACCCTTAATTTTTCACCCTATTTATCCTAGAGTATCTATCAGTGAAATCTCCATTGACGATTTTTGGGAGCAGATGACATATTTAGAAAAGTGGGCTCTAAGAGTGAAGGGTTCTAGTCAGGCTAGGAAAGGCTACCAACAGATTTCATAATATGGTTAGGGGTGTTATTAGTTAGTTGTTTAGGTGGCAGCAACCTTTTGATGTATATATTATTGCTATTGGCTTAGGTTTTTTCTTAATTTTTGGGTATTGTTTTAAATGCAGAGTAAGTATTTACTTTTGAATATAAAACCCTTTTATAAATATTTAATATGTATAAACATATGAACTCTTTCTAGCAAGAATAATTTTTTTATTGGTATATTTTTATTCCCTTGTTTATATATGTAACTTCAAAATAGCATTATATACATTATACAAATATAAATTCTTTCTAGGAATTAACCATATGTGAATTAGTTTGTAGAAGTGAATTGATTTGTAGCAATATTTTTTCGTGGGATACATATATATTGGAAAACTAGATAATAGAAATGGTTGTCTGTAAATCATTTGTGTAGAGAATATGACAAATGAGTTGAATTTTTCATCAAGTGTGTGGTAGAACTTGCTTAGGATGATAGTAGAATAGTTTCTCCTTGTTTGAAGTGTGCTTATATTCAAAGTGTCAATGATAATGATTTGAGAGATCATTTATTTGTCTACAAAATTGATACAAGTTACACTCATTGGATATGACATGGTGAGATAGAGTTTGAATATAATAATGAGGAAGGTAGGAGGGATAGTAGTGGATATTTTGACAACAATGAGGGTGATTTATTAGAGGAGACAACTTGAAAGGTTGAGGAAAGTGTTCGAGATTGTCAAAAAATGTTTCACCAGTTATTGAGTGATTTGAAAAAACCTTTGTACAATCCTTGTAAGAAAATTACTAGATTAACTACTATTTTTAGGTTGTACAACTTAAAGTCATGTAATAGATGGAGTGATAAAAGTTTCACAGAATTATTATCATTGGTGAAAGAAATGCATCTTGATGATAACGTTCTACGCAATCATACCTATAAAACGAAGAAGATCCTTTTATCTATGGGCATGAGTTATGAGAAGATACAAGCATGCCCTAATGATTTTATATTATTTTACAATGAATACGCATGCTAAGATTATCATCCTAATGAAGAATGGAAAGAACCTAGATACAAGAAGAACAAGGTGCCAATAAAGGTGTTATGGTATTTCCCTATAATATTAAGATTTAGGTGAATGTTTAATGATGTCCAAGATGTGAAGAACTTCAGCTAGTATACTGATGCAAAGATAGATGACAGGCTTTTGATAAATCCCACTAACTCTCAACAATAGATGATGAATGATGGTTTGTTTTCTAAATTTGGCAAAGAACCAAGAAACTTGTGTCTTGCAGTCTTTACAGATGGTATGAATCCATATAATCAAGTCGCATACATTATTTTCCCTATTATTTTTCTTATATACAATCTACTACTGTGGCTCTACATGAAACACAAGTATATGATTCCGTCTTTACTTATTTTAGAGCCAAACCAACCGAAGAATGATATTGATGTTTATTTGGAGGCTTTGATTGATGATTTGAAGTTATTCTATACTACAATAAATTTTATAGCATGTGGTAACTTGTCAAGCTATAGTTTGAAAGGCCAATATGGATATCGAATATATGAGGATAACACTTCATTTGTTCAGCTAATGCATGGTTGGAAGACTATTTTTCTCATGCATCGTAAAGTTTTACTAAGAGATCATCATTATCGTATGGAAAGGAATACATTCACTGGAAAATTATAAGAAGGGCATGCACTAATCCAGTTGATGGGAAGACATGTGTATATCAAGATGAAACATTTGAAGGTGCTATTGGGAGGAAGAATAAAGATAAGCTTGTATAATTTGCATTGCAGAAGATATATATATTCTTCAACCTTCTATACTTTGAATCTCAATACATGAGGCATGCCCTCAATATGATGCACATCGAGAAAAATATTTGTGATAGCCTTGTTGGTACATTACTTAATGTTCCAAAAAATACTAAAGATAACATAAATTCTCGATTGGATATGGAGAAAATGAGCAATAGAAATGAACTAGCACAATGAGAGAATGGGAGAAGAAATTATTACCACTAGCTTGCCTTACTCTCTAAAGAAAGGAGAAAGTTACATTTTGTGAATTCTTTAATAGTGTCAAGGTTCCATAAGGGTATTCATTAAATGTCATAAGTCTAGTGTCGATGATAGAGTTGAAACTAATCAACATAAAGTCTCATGATTTTCATATTTTAGTGCAACATTTGATGGCAATATCCATATGTGGAATTTTGATGAAGCATGTTCGAAATGCTATTACTAGGGTTTGCTGGTTCTGTAATGCACTATGATCAAAATTCATACACCTTGATAGTTTAGATGTTCTGTAAATAGAGATTGTGATTACTTTATACTAGCTTGAAATGTATTTCCCTTGCTCATTATTTCACATTATAGTCCATCTAATCATTCACATTGTTTATGAATTAAAAATGTTAGGACCTACTCATGGGCACTAGATGTACCCCTTTGAATGGTTTATGAATTTGATAAAAGGTCACAAGAAGAATTGATGTCATCGAGAAGGATTTATTGTTCAGAGTTACCTAGTAGAAAAGGGAATTGAATTTTGCACAAATTTCTTGTCTAATACTAAAGCTATTGGTATTCCTAAGCCTTGGGATTTACATAAATTTGAAGCACATCTCTATGTGTTACGTAACTTTGATGATGTTCGACTCTATGTTGAACAACATATGCATTTATTAAGGATTGAAAATACATTAAATGATGAGATGTGGGTAATTGATAAATATTATATTTCCTTTATACATTGGAAAAGAGATCACATCATTCCACACATTGGAAATTCCTTGACATCCATTTCTCTAACCCTGCATTGGTTATCCCAAATTCCCCGATATAAAGTCTTCTCATATGTCGGCTATGTTATCAATGGATATACTTTTTACACGAAATAACAAGATGAGAGGAGTAAAATGAAGAATAGTGAAGTGACTTTAGTAGCTGATGGTAAATGATATGTCTTGTTTGTCATTATTTTATCTATGACATGTTATTAATTTCAATACAATGACATTGACATACATATTTATGTCTTACTTCGTAGAGAGTCTTCATCTTCGCAAAGGTGAGGAATAAGTAACTCCTTAGACATTGTGATAAACATCAAAGGAAATTTAGGGCATATTTGGCAAAAAAAATGTACATTAAAAGGGATTGTGCTTTATGCACGAAGCCTCCCAAGCATTATGGGTTTATTGATCAAGAAATTTGGGACTAGTTAATTGCATATCATCATTTAGAGGAGTTTAAGGTATTTATTGATTAATAATTAAGCTTTTGAATTAAGAATATTTAATTGATATAATAACCAATTATACATATTTGCCACGTAGTATAGGAGAGAAGTCTAAAGGATAAATAAATTGCAAAGGGGAATATTAACTTCCATAATATGGCCTAAAAAGGCTATGTAGGCCTATAAAAGAGTCGACGTGTCCTTTTGATTAATATGTTCACATTATAATGTTTAGAGTGTTATAATCCTCTTACTAATATAATTACATATTTTGGAATTATAACACCTAGCCTAGGATAAGGATCTATGTATCTCATCCAAAAATATTGGTATGTTATGGAAGAAGGCTAGAGCAACAAAATAAGGATATTTATATATGAATTAAGATTTACATAACACTGCCAAAAGAATTGTAAGTTTGAAGCTATCTATAACCATAGTGTTTTTTTCTTAAACAAATATAGCATGATATTATGTTTATTTATATATTACAAGATGAATTTGAAACATCAGATGTTGTCGAGGGTTTAAATCAATATAGGATCATGTCTCAAGTAATAGGAATTGAAGAACACCCAAGAAGACATAGGGGTCTTAGGTTAGGGGTTACGAGCGCAAGCATTTGTGATCGATATTGTGGACCCTAAAATACCCATGACCAAGTGCTTCTCCTAATACAAAAATTAAAATATGTATTTTAATGGATGGCCATAATGGAGAAAGTGTTGGCATACATCTAATCTCAAGGTTTTATGCCATCTGATTTAGATACACATAATCCACTTCACATACCCAATGTAAATAGTATTAGAGACAATTGTAAATTTGATACATATTTTTCTTCTCTTCTTGTGATAAGCATATAAAACCATAAATTGATATATATACGCTGTATCATGTTTCAACTCAATAATTAACAATACTGATATAATTTCTTATAGGTTCTGCACAAATGTGACTTGGTAGATAATGACCCCTCAATTCTTTATGTAAAAAAGGAAGGGTATGCATTACCCATGATACCGAATTGCTAATGGTCCATGGGTCTATCTTGGCCCCAAATTACAGGTCTATATGCATTAACATTCCAATAATTGGAGATGCATCTTTCCCTTGTTACAAAGAAAGAAATGAGGCAACTACATTTTTGGAATCACATGGAAGCTTCATGCCTTAGTATATAGACATAAACTGTCTTATAATTAAAGAGGTAATGACATTCTTCATCCATGTTAACAAAAACACATTACACACATTGTTTATACCTTATTAATATATATATGAAAATTGTGTTATGTTTACTACTATAAATTAAAGGATCAGAAAATAAGAAGGCTCCTAAGTCAAAAGGAAAGCAAAATACTAGTGGAAGGAGCAAAATAGAAGAGCCCACCAAGAAAGGAAAGGGAGCCAAATTAGAAAAATTGGTATACCCGGAGAAGATCCCATCTTCTAAGGATAAAAAATGTATACAAGAACCCCGCCAATCACCACCTACTTTGGTAATGTTGTATTTCTATGCCCTAAACTACCTTGGTAGAAATCTAATTATAATTTATTGTCCTTCCAAGTACGTTAGGAAGGCCAATGCGATGTATATAGTATTGATGGAGTTTATTAGCAAAATTTATATGTTTGAATGGATGTCAACAACGAGTGTGGTCGTATTTGTTAAGTAAGTAGTATTTTATATCATATATTTTAACACTTTTTTTTATTTGTATAATTTTATGAGTTATTTGTTATTAATAAATATGAATTATTATTTTTATTCATAGGTTGGTGGCTATCAGGGTTGCAGTAGAGGGGATGTTGTCCTCCATTATGTTTGTGTGTCCATACTACATATCTAATCATACTACAATATGTGAGGGTAAACACATAAACTATGTAGTTGATCACATCTTGAGCAAGGGGTACAAGAACAAGCATTACCTCATCCCTTATCTTATAAATGATCATTGGGTTTTGTATGCCATCCATCCCAATCAAAATAAAGTATATGTTTTTTATTCCCTCCTAAACTATCCCGTTTCTTTTGCTATCATTTGTTCTTAAGGGAAATATTTAATTGACATGTTAGTATACTTCATACTCACATTAATTTATTAATTCAAATATCCTCGTATATAATTTTTAAGTATATAAAGTTAAAATATTGTTTATGAACTTTATTTATTATATAGGCACTACGGACGTTGTATGTGAGGAGGGACGAAAATGGTGTTCTAGACACAAAGAATCTTGAGTATGAGTCTCTAATGGTAAGTAGGAAGATCAAAACTTTGTGTCTTAACTAAATCCCAATTAATATCTAATATAAGAACAAGCTAACTAAATTCATATCATCGTGTCCACAACAGTAAAACGGTAATGATTATGGATACTAAATTTGTAGATAAATGGATCACATACTCAAGAACAAATCTATGAATATAGATCCAATCCATGTATGTTTATTTTTCCATATTTTTTTATTATATAGTTAATCTGTGACATATTTATTATTAATATAACCAAATGGTTGAATCGTATCCATTTACAATTTTTCAGCGATGAGTAAGCACGAGGCTAAAAATAAGCTGATGAAGAAATTGATGAAGTTGGGAAAGAATGGGTTAAGTTTTTGCGCTTACATACTCAGTACTAGAGATCTATGTACATATATTTTAGGTTTGTATCTATTATATCTTATATTTTATATAAATATATGTAAGAATGAGATGCATCTACATATATATGAAAGATTTTGCATATTATAGTATATAGCTACCAACTTTGAATACGGAATTCTAGATCCAAGAACTTTGAGTTTGAAGTGTTTAGAGATACCAACCTTGTGGTATGCCAATGAATTTCCAAAGTTATTGGTAGTGTTTTAGTGATTGAAAATTTGGTAAATATTAGAGCATATATTTGTGTTTATGGGCTAGATCAAACTAAACAATATATAAAATAATATTAGTTTAAGAACGATTTTAATTAAAATCATTATTAAAATAACATTCAAGAATGTTTATAATGAATAATCGTGGCCAAAACCTTCTTCATCATAATGGTTACATCGAATAACAACTGACAAAACCACAATTTTGAATAACAATTATAGTGAATAACCATTTATAAAACATCACTAAATTTTTATGCAAAATTTTGATATTTTTATGACGATTTTATAACCATTATGAAAGTTTTAATAATGCTTGATTCAATAACTGCTGGAAATCGTTATTAAATCTATTAAAAAACCATTATTAAAAACAATTTCATCGGTGCTGCTATGTAAATATAAAAATATTCATTCGTTTATTTACGTTAAGTTTAGGGACCCCAATATTCTTAAATTAGTGGAAAAATCTGAAGCACCTCTAAGGGATAACACACTTGAGCTACTATTATCATCTAATGTAACAGATCCATAAAAAAACTTCTCAAGGTAAAGTGCTCCTAATCTATTATTATCATCTGGTTGAATGGATCCAAAAAGCATTACATTAGTCATGACTCACATACACTTTCACTTTAAATTATTAATATCTTATCTATTAGGCTACTTTTCTCAAATAATGTTCTTATTCACAATGAGTATAGGGTCCCACTAATCTTAATCTGGTGGAATAGACCAAAGCACCTACTAGGAATAACACGCCTGAGCCACCATTATTATCTGGTGTTATAAATCCATAAAAACACCTTCTTAGGGCAAATTGCCTCTAAGCCACTATTACCATCTGGTGGAATATATCCATAAAAGAAAATAATGGTGGAACATATCCATAACAAAAAAACATGGCCCAACTCACATGATCTTTCACTTTAAATGATTAATGTCTTATTTATGATTGATTAACAGGTACAGAACATATTAAAGTAGGTAAGCACATTATGCAGATTATAAGGCTATTCTCCAGAGCTAAGTTTCCTTATGTTCCTTAAAACCCTAATTTTACATTTTTATCATAATTTTTTTGTTAATCTTTTAACTACCAAACTTAGTACCTTTATTTATATATTGTTATTAAAATATACTCTAATTTCAAGGCTTAAATCTAAGGTAATTCACATGTAATAATAAGCCAATAACAAAAGTTACTAATTCCAAGGCTTATAAAGCCTAATTTCACAAACCAAACATAACTTTTCATGTAGGGATGAAACACTTATTAGATTCATTATAAATTCCCAAAACACCAATATTTACAACATATTTGAATTTTTTGGTCTAGTTCTACTATTTTGTACATGGGATAATAACTTCCTAGTTTTAGGGCTATTATTCCCAAATCAAACCATTTCCATACTTTGTCAATCTTATGTCATTAATAGTTACTCTAAACACTTCATGTAAATTCCTTGGCACATGTTTTATTATTTAACACCTTAGAATACCATAATTCTCATATTTTACCCATATTGACTAAAATACCCTCATCGGTAACATAACCCTTACTTCATGAGAATTTTATGTGTTTAGTAACATTATTTCAAAATCCACATATTTCTCCAAATACCTTATCATAATCATTTCACATTCATCACACCATTAATAAACCCATGATACATCCATATTTCATACCAAAGGCTTTTTCTCATAAAATAAAATACCACATAAGCTTTACTTACTCATTCTTATCATATAATATGATGTGTATGGGAGGGTGTAATTCTCAACTATGTGCGATTAAATATCGAATTTGGTTTAGATATTAGGCTAAAGGCTCTTTGATGATGAATTAGGAAATCAAAGATTCGAATGTGGTGAAATAAGGAAGGGGATAGTTTGAATATGGTAAAACAAAATTAATGGTGATCATTTGGTGATGATGACTTAATGATGATGATGTTTTGAATGTTTTTTACTAATTAGATATGCATTCTATGATGGTATGATGCTGAGGTTAAGCTTCTAAGTTTAGGGTTTGATCTGAATAGGATGATCAAAGTGATGTTTGGTTTGTGCGGAAAGGTTAGGGTTTCGAATAGAGGGTTTAGGGTTTTGGTTGTGCATACCGGTTTAGGGATTTGATTAACCATGAATTATATTAGGAAATTGATTTTAATTATGGAAGGAAAATATGGATTAAGGAAATTAGAAAATATATGGATTAATTTCTATGTCACACAGACGAAGAGATTAAAACTTTCAAGCTAAACCATTCACACATATTCGATTTGCTTGACTTTGAACTCACACAGAATTCACTTGTATTCAATCTCAATGTTAATCTTCAACTTTAATTCAATTCTCAATATCCTCCTACTCATCATTCATACCATCCTCCTCTCTACCACTAGCTAAAAGCATAATTCAAAATATTTTAAGCTAAAAGATATTATGGTACCTTTATGCTAACTTTATGCTACTTTATTCTAACTTTATGCTAATTTTATTATCCAACTTTACTAATTAATTAATAAATTAGATAAATTGCTAATAATTTTTGAAAAATCGGTAAAGAAGCTCCCCCATGCACGTGGTCATCATTCCTTACATGCCATGCATATGCACGTAGACACTTAGTTGCTTGTTTGTTATGTTTCTAGCAATGTAACCATCCGTTGGTTTTCAAATTTGTGGGAGATAATTTCCAATTAAAGAATAATTGGTTCAATAATTATGAAAGCCAAATATTGAGAATTTTATCCTGCATAATTCTCCCTTTGTTGATTTAAATTTTCCCACAAATTTGCATCGCCATAATAAGGGCTAATATATTCAACGTTGAATGTCCTTAATACCCCACCATATGAATCTGGCAAATCGAGCTAATATGCACTCTCTCCAAAATTTTGAAGTACCTTGAAAGGATCATCCACCTTTGGCATGAACATGTGTTTTCTTGGATTAGGAAATCTCTCATTTCTCAAGTGTAACCATACTAAATCTCCTAGATAAAAAACATGGTGGCTTCTATGCTTGTTGAAATACCCCAAAATCTAATTTTATGAATTATAACTAATTAAGGATTTATTTAGAAATTTATTTAATAAATTATTTTTATTAAAATAAAAGGAAATTAATTAGGGCAATTCAAAAAGAAAATAATAAATATTTTTATTAGAAATATTTTGGGTATTTTAACTAATTAGGGATTTTATTTTAGAAATTAATTGAATTAATTATTTTATTTAAATAAGAGGACATATATAGGTCCAAATTAATAGGAATCTTATAAATAATTTAATTAGAGAAAATTAAAGTAATTTGCTAATTAAAATAGAATTTATGAAAAACCCTTCAAAAACCCTGAATAAGCGTAAAAAGGAAATTTAATATTATTTTATTTTAAGATTATTATTTTTAAATATCCAAAATATTCAAATTAATTTAAATACCCAATCTACATATTTTTCTCTTTTCCTTTTTCCCTATTTTCCTTTTCTTTCTTCCTTTTTTTTTTCTTTCTTCTCTTCCTTTTTCCATTTATTTTCCTCTTCTTTCCAACTTGGGGCTGGCCCCGGCCCATTCTTCCTTTTCTTTCTTTCTTGCTACCAAGGCCCGTTTCTTTTTTTTCTTCTTCGTTCGGCAGCCAGAGCGCCACGTTTCTTCTCTTTACCCTCACAAACGCCACGTTTCATTTAAAAATTTTCCCATCACCACCCGAACGACCGACTCCCCTCTTCTTTTTTTTTCTTTCTTCTCCAGACCGCTAGTCCACCCCACATCTTCTCCTTCCCCCAGCCCTTCGCACCTGCCATTTCCATCTACGACTTGCACCGCCGGCCAACTCCCTAGATTTTCGCCGCCAACCTCGCCGTTGATCCGACTGATCTCTCCTCCATCTCCCCTGCTGACTCGCGGTCCATTTGGACCCAACCAACTCTCCCCTATCCTCGCATATTTACCCTTATCCCAGCCAGCCACACCCTGCCACATCGCCTCCGCTGAGTCTAACCTACCTGCCTGATCCTCCCGCTCTTCCCTCTAACCTTATCCACTTCAATTGCTTTATAAATACTCCATAATAAGCCTAGTATAAAGCTTTTGATTCGTACCTAGAATTTCCCGACCTTGAAAACGCCGCCCCTTTAGACACCATTGCCTCCGCCTCTGGCCAACCACCCCACCCACTCCACCCATCTAAGCCTTCCTTGCATCGTTCTCTACCCAACTAAACCTCCCTCATCCCTCAATTTTCCTTTCATAAGCCGTCCTAGTTGTGCAGAGTTACCTCCTCAATCTACCCATTCTTCCACCTCCGCTACCCTTTGCACAACTAGTAGCCCGCTCTCCAACTGTAACCACTGCCCCCAACACCTCCCAACTTGTACTGCAGACCCTTTTCTATCTCCCCTACCTCTCTTTTCCTCTCCCTCCCTTTCCTCTTCTCTTTCTCTTCTTCTTCCCCATTCGGCCACCACCACCACCGCCCTGTGCCACCACCCTCATTCTGTTCCTCTCCTTTTGGGAAACCATAATCACCCTTTTTTCCACCCTCATTCTCCCTATTTCTCTCCCAACCTTCAACTTTTTCCTTTCTCTTCTCTTTTCTCGGCGGGCACCTCCGCCGTGCACCACTATTAATATTTTTTTACTATTATCATCATTATTATTATTATTATTATTATTTTATCACTGTTATTATTATTAGGAAAAAGTTTTCAAATATTATATTATCAATTTTTATAATATTACTATTATTTCCTATATCTTTAACAAAGTTAGTAATTGGTTAATGACATTTTTATTAATATGTTATTATTTTGTCAAAAACCTTGTTTTAGAATATATTTGGAATAATAGTATTTTTAGTATGAGGGAGTCTAATTTTTAGTTTTTCCCTAATATAGGTGAGACCAGTCAAATCCCTAAGGAGGTGTAGGAGCGTGCTTCAAGACCACTGTCGTTTTAGGTAAGGGTTTTTCTAAGGCCTTATATACGTTGATGTGCATTATATGCTTTGTATGTTATGCATCCTATGTTTATCATTGTAAATATTTCATGTGTGTAATGACATGGAGTTAAAGTATGTTCATGTGTTATTATATAGGATGTGTATTAGGTATATGTGAAGAAATATTATGGTATGTGATGATTGGTTTGTGACCCTTTAGACATGCATGTGAGGATGTATAAAGTGGTATTGTGTTGGGAAAAGGTTGAAAATGGAAAATGGGAAATAAGTTGACTAATATCAGTAAGTTGACCAATGGATGTGAGTTGACCTAAATAATTTAGTAATACATGAATGGAAGAATAAATATGGTTTTAAAATAAAATAAAAGAGTGAGAGAATCTACGGTTCTACATGGAAGAATCTAATTTATGGCGCTACATGGGAGAATGTAAACTTGGGTTTGGTATGGATGATTTTTTGGTTTTCTGTAGAAGATTCTAGGTTTTCCATAGATGAATCTAATGTTTTGGATGGAGGAATCTAGGGTTTTGCATGGATGGATCTAGGGTTTCCATGGTTAAATCTAGGGTTTCGCGTGAGAGTTTTAGGGTTTTGCATGAAAAGTTCAAAAGGTTGCATGGAATGTTTAAAGTCTTGACGGGAGTGAAATTTATGTATGGAAAGTTGATTTTGGGATGTGAGGAAGGTAATGTAAGTGTTGTTTGGGTGTTTGAACACTTTAGATGAAAAATAGTACATGGAACAATATAACACTACCACGGAAAAGGGGTTTTAATAACGGTTATTTTATAGTTTTAATAACGGTTTTCAACCGTCATTGAATCGCCAGTTATTAAATCTTTAATAACGGTTCATAACCGCGAATATGTGCGTAAACATCATATTTAAAAACGGTTTTTAAGTAAAAACCGTTCTTAAAACTCCAATTTTTTTTTATTTTTAGTTTTTGCAGTTTTGTTCCTGCCCACATACATAGTTGTATGTTCAAATAATTACTAAATCTGCATTGTAAAACAACATCAATTGATAACAAATCTGCAATCACACCATAATTTCAATCAATCCCTTGTTAATACACCAGACATATATACTCAAGAATCAAAATTAGTAGGCATACCACAACTTGGTAGCTCTACACCCCAAAGCAAAATGTTCATAAATCTAGCTTAGAAGACTTAAAGACAAAGAAAAAATACAAACCTGAACATGCATGTAGAATATATAGATCTCTACCTAATACCGAATGAATGAGTGTGCATGCTTGGCCCATTGCTCCCTCACTTCATCAATTTCTTCAACATTGCATTGCTGGCCTTGTGCATAATCATCGGTGAAAAACTACAAATCCCAAGTTTTGATTAATATACAGTTAGCACTTACATCAAGTACCAAACATATATGTCATGATTCATTAATGGAAAAATATCGAAAATAAAACATACATGGCTTGGATCTATGTTGACCAATCTATTTTGGACTATCAGATCCATTGCTCTACATACATAGTATCCACAATCTTTGTCGTTTTGCTGTTGTGGATACTGTCAAATAAATTCAGTTAGCTCTCTAACTATTAGATATTAATTTTAATTAAAATAAAATACGAAATAGTTGCCTTCCTACTTACTATGACAGACTCGTATTGAACATTCTTTGGGTCTGGGACACCATTCCCACCTCTCATTTGATACGCTGTCCGTAGTGCCCTAATAAATAGAGTGTAAAGGGAGTTATTCATGCGTGTCTAAGGTAATGTTTCCGAACAAGACATTGTAATATATTAATCATTTAAAGTGGAAGATTGCTGAGCCGAGCCTGGACTGATCCACCGGCGAATAATAGTGGTTAGGGCATGGTGTTCTATATGTGACCGATCCACCGATGAATAATAGTGGTCAGGCTTTATGCCTATGCGATTCCAGCCCATCGGCTATAATAGTGGGGGATTTCGTGCCCAACAAAACCGAACATATTTGTGCTTAGACATGGAAAAGGCACTAAGTACTTACAGTGGAACACCATGAGAGTTGGGGCCAGACCTGTAAACTGGTAAATAATAGTGCTCAGGAGTTTTATACTCTATGTGTTTCCCTTCCACCTATAATCATAGTGATCGGGAGCTTTATGCCCTGTGTGTTTTCTAGTCCACCAGCAATAATGGTGGTCAGGAGCTATGTGTCCTATATGTATCTGGTCCACTAGCTATTATAGTAAGGTTCCCGTAGTCATATGGATTTGATGAAAAGCATGATGTGAATCGATTTCTAATAAGAGATTAATTAAGTAATTAATCCGGATTATAAATGGGCTTTTATATACCTACCCGGATGATTGTACGATATTATGCTATCATGATGGACTACATACTCTTTTTTATTTTTCTGCATTGTTTATGTGATTTTATGTGTTGGCCTTAGTGTACGGTTACCCTGCTGAGTACTTAGCGTATTGATCACCTTTTAATGGGTGTTGATCATTCCCACAAGTAGTAGGCCCTCCTGACTTTGTGTAGGTGAGCGAGACATCTGGTGAGGCTAAGTGTTGAGCTTGTGGTTGGCTCAAAGTTCGAGAGTGTCGTGGCCGTATTTACTCTTTATGCGATTTATTCATTCTGTATTTCTTTTGCATCTTATTTATCCTTTTATGATTTATTACCTTGTATTGTGTATTTCAATTAAACTTTTAATCAGTTGTAAGATTATTCCCTCCAAGGAAGTTTGATTTCACACTCTGATTTCTATCTTATTATTGATTATGAACTTTTATGTGTACTCTAATTTCTATGTTATGATCTTTTAATTCATTTTATGAACTCTCAGTTTAAATTTGAAAATAATATTTTTAGCCTTAGCACTTGGTACTGGAATGGTCGGAGTGAATCGGTGTGGTACTAAGTGTGGCGGTAACATCCCCAGAATTAATTGGTTTTAATTTAGTTACTTCCACTTTTGAAAAAAAATAGTGAATTTTGGGGTGTTACAAGTTAGTATCAGAGCGGTTGGTCCTTTTGACTGTGCTCGTTTTCGAAAATAAATTTTCTTTACTAAATTTTTTATTAGACTTTGAAGTGTGTTTCGACAATTCTTCCGTTGAAAACTTTTTAAGATGATAGTACAAGTTGGTATCATTCTCAAATGAATTTTATTTACAAAGTTTGATTAGATCACAAACTGTTTTCCACTTTAATGATACCCTTTTATTGTTAAAATTTTGAAGTCCAGCCATAGTGAGGTATGCATGGGTAGATTAGGGTTTCTCAAAAAGGAAAAATTGATGATGTGTATACTTCGAGCCAGTAGGTTCGTTCCTAATCTTGTTTTTCTGTTACAGCTTTCGATGACGACGAACGGATGTCTTACACGTTTGGAGGAGGTTGTCATAGCCTTCCTAGAGTTTACCCAGTGTTACCTGCCCCCTCGTCCTACTGAGGGCGCTGGTGAAGATTGGCTCCGGACAATCACCAGTCATCACCCTCGTACTTACTCCGACGAGTAGGACCCGGTAGTTCTCGAGGGGTGGATTCGAGACATGGATCGCACCTTCGAAGCGGTAGATTACCCGTCAGTCTGACAACCCAGCATCACAGCTTTCTTCTTGAGAGGCGTAGCAGACACCTGATGGGTGGAGCATCGAGCCCGAGATGGACCTTCGGCTATGTGGGAGGCATTCATGACTATTCTCCACTCCAGATTCTATCCCCAGAGTCTAAAGAGAGACAAGCTTCGGGAGTTCATGCAGCTTACACAAGGATCAATGATAGTTTGGCAGTATCACACTCGTTCCACCAAGTTGCTCAAATTTGCCCGAGGTATTACCTCTAGCAAGTCTACGGTGGTGTTTCAGTTCGAGTAGGGGTTGAACTTTAGTATTTGCCGACTATTGGGTGTTGTGCGATTCACTGACTTAGCGAAATTGTATGAGCGCTCCTGCATCGCCGCCACCTTAATCCCGGAGCAGGATACTATCTTTGGGAAGTAGAAACATGAGGACCAGAGTTCGAGAAGCAAGAACTAGCCGCGAACGGGAAGTTATAGCAAACATCTTCTGAGAGATCGTAGTAGAGGCCAAGGATCTTCAAGAGTATTTGCGTATAGAAGATGTGGTCATAGTCACCCGGGCAGAGATTGTAGAGGCAGACTCGTGACTTGTATAAACTGTGGCAGGCAGGGCCACAAATCCTTTGAGTGTCGAGGACCTTTTCACTCTCAATAATCTCAAGACCAGCAGCTCCAACAACAGGCACTTGTTCCAATTGAGGAGGCATATCAAGATATCAGGGGAAGACCTTAGGAATCCAGATATTTCTCTTAGAAAGGAAGCCAGTCAGGTTGGCGCCTGAATGTGATCAACCAGGTGGAAGTTGACCGCCAGCTAGATGTCTTTCTAGGTACATTCACCAAATCTTTTCTGTGAATAACTATGTCCTTTGATTTGAGCTTCCTTTAGCTAGTTTATTCTTAAGTGGGTAGTTGACATAGATACCGGCGTTAGTGAGGTTTTTGGCCACTTAGAGCATTCTATCCCTAACCCCAGTTGCTGCAAGAGACTTCGGGGACGAAGTATTTTTTTAAGGGGGTAGTAATGAAATACCCCAAAACCTAATTTTAAGAATTATAGCAAATTAAAAATTTATTTATAAATTTCTTAAATAAATTTTTTAATTAAAATAAAAGGAAATTAATTAGGGCAATTAAAGAAGAAAATAATAAATATTTTTATTAGAAATTTTTTAGGTATTTTAACTAATTAGGGATTTTATTTAAAAAATTAATTAAATAAATTATTTTATTTAAATAAGAGGAAAGAAGTAGGTCCACATTAATAGGAATTTTTAAATAATTTAATTGGAGATAATTGGAGTAATTTGCAAATTAAAATAGAATTTATGAAAAACCTTTCAAAAATCCTAAAATAGCCTAAAAAGGAAATTTAATATTATTTTCTTTAAATATTATTATTTTAAAATATCTAAAATATTTAAATACCCAACCTACCTATATTTCTCTTTTCTTTTTTCCCTTTTTCCCTTTTTTCTCCCTTTCTTTTTCTTTCCTTCTTTTCTTTCTTCTATTCCTTTTTCCTTTTATTTTCCTCATTTTTCCGACTTAGGCCTGGCCACGGCCCATTCTTTTTTTTCTTTCTTCCTGCCGTGACCCGTTTCTTTCTTTTCTTATTCCTTCAGCAGTTAGAGCGCTGCGTTTCTTCTCTTTTCCACCACAAATGTCATGTTTCATTTAAAATTTCCCCCTCACTACCTGACTGGCCAGCTCCCCTCTATTTATTTTCTTTCTTCCTTCTCCGGACTGTCGGTTCGCCCCACACCTTCTTCTTCCCCCAGCCCTTCGCACCTGCTATTTCTGCCGATGACCTGCACCACCGCCCAACTCCCTGGATTTTAGCCGCCAACCTCGCCGTTGATCTGACCAATATCTCCTCCTTCTCCCTTACTGACTCGCAGTCCATTTGGACCCAACAAACTCTCCCCTCTCTACGCACGTTTCCCCTTCTCCTTGCCACCCAAACCCTACCACATCTTCTTGATTTTCACCAGCAACAGTCTCCGCCGGTGAGTCTAACCTACCTGCATGATCCTCCCACTCTTCCCTCTGACCTTAGCCACTTTAACTACTTTATAAATACCCCATAATGAGCTCGGTATCAAGCTTTTGATTCCTACCTAGAATTTCCCGACCTTGCCACCGCCGCCCCTTTAGACACCATTGCCTCCGCCTTCGGCCAACCATGCCACCCACTCCACCCATCTAAACCATCCTTGCATCTTCCTTTACCGAACTAAACCTCCCTCATCCCTTGATTTTCCCTGCACAAGTTGCCCTGGTTGTGCAAATTTACCTCCTAAATCAACCCATTCTTCCACCTCCGCTGCCCTTCACACAACTAGTAGCCACCTCTCCTACCATAACCACCGCGGCCTACACCTCCCAAACTGTACTGTAGACCCTCCTCTATCTCCCCATACCTTTCTTTTCCTCTCCCTCCCTCTTCTCCTCTATTTCTCTTCTTCTTCCCCATTCGGCCACCACCACCACCGCCGTACGCCGCCACCCTCATTTTGTTCCTCTCCTTTTGGGCAACCATAATCACCCTTATTTCCACCCTCATTCTCCCTATTTTGTTCCCAGCCATCAACTCTTTCTCTTTTCTTCTCATTTTCCGGCCATCGCCACCGCCGTGCACCACTGCCGGTGCCGCCTGTCACCACTAGCCTAAGGTTGAACCCTAAACCCTATAAACCGTTTTTCCCAATTTAATTAATCTTATTTTCTTTTATTTCAATTTTTAACCTATTATTTGAATATTATTATTACTATTATTATATTTATTACGTATTATTATTATTATTATTACTATTAGGTTCAATATTATTATTATTATTATTTCTTATTAGGGCAGACCCTATTTGGCTAAGTAGATTATTAGTATCAGTATTATTAATATTATTAGTATTATTATGAGTTTTTATTTTATTTATTATTATTATTATTATTATTATATTCTTATTATTATTATTATTACTACTTTGAAATTATTATTATTTTTTCCTTATTATTATTACAACTATTTTACTATTAGTGTTGCTATTATTATTATTGTTATTATTATTATTATTTTCAATGCTAGTATTATTATTCTATATAGGGTTGAAACCCTATTGTGCATATTTTGAATAATCTTATTATTATTAATCTTATTAGTATTTTTATTTTAAGCATTTATTACTATTATTATTATTATTATTATTATTTAGTAAGGTTATTATTATTCAATGTAGGGTCAAAACCTTACTTGATTTTATCTTCGATTATTATCATTATTATTTTTATTACCATTATCATTATTATTATTTTTGCATTGTTATTATGGTTTTTTATCACTATTATTATTATTACTGAATTTTGTTATTAATTTTACTAATGTTGTTATTAGCATTATTTTGGTGAAGGGTCGAAGCCCTTATTCCACATTTTTTTTCAAATCGTATTATTATTATCATCATCATCATCATTATTATTATTATTATTATTATTATTATTATTATTAGTAGTAGTAGTAGTAGTATTTTAGTATTATTATTATTACTATTACTATTATCATTATTATTATTATTATTTTAGTATCACTATTATTATTATTAGGATAAAGTTTTCAAACCTTATATTATCAATTTTTATAATATTACTATTATTTCCTATATCTTTAACAAAGTAAGTAATTGGTTAATGACATTTTTATTAATATGTTATTATTTTATCAAAAACCTAGTTTTAGAATATATTAGGAATAATATTATTTTTAGTATAAGGGAGTCTAATTTTTTAGTGTTTCCCTCATATAGGTGAGACTAGTCAAAGCCCTAAGGAGGGATAGGAGCGTGCTCCAAGACCTTTGACATTTTAGGTAAGGGTGTTACTAAAGCCTTATATGTGTTGATATGCATTATATGCTTTGTATGATATGCATCCTATGTTTATCATTGTAAATATTTCGTGTGTCGCATGGTGTGGAGTTAAAGTATGTTCATGTGTTATTATATGGGATTTGTATTATGTATATGTGATGGAATATTGTGGTATGTGATGATTGGTTTATGATCCTTTAGACATCCATTTGAGGATGTATAAAGTGGTATTGTGTGGGAAAAAGGTTGAAAATGGAAAATGGGAAATAAGTTGACTATGATGAGTAAGTTGACCAAAGGGATGTGAGTTGACCTAAATATTTTAATAATATATGAAAGGAAGAATAAAAAGGAGCTTTTTAAATAAAATAAAGAGTGGGAGAATCTATGGTTCTGCATGGAAGAATCTAATTTGTGATGCTACATAGGGGAATCTAATCAAGGGTTTGGTATGGATGAATCTTGGGTTTTGTCTTAAAGAATCCAGGGTTTGCATGAAGGAATCTAAGGTTTTGAATGGAGGAATATAAGGTTTTGCATGGATGGATCTAGGGTTTGCATGGTTGAATCTAGGGTTTCGCGTGGGAGTTTTAGGGTTTGGCATGAAAAGTTTGAAAGGTTGCATGGA
This sequence comes from Tamarix chinensis, assembly GCA_030549775.1. Taxonomy (NCBI): domain Eukaryota; kingdom Viridiplantae; phylum Streptophyta; class Magnoliopsida; order Caryophyllales; family Tamaricaceae; genus Tamarix; species Tamarix chinensis. The sequence continues at coordinate 21,944,301 of CM060173.1, read as the reverse complement.
ATGTGTAAAGTCTGGATGGGAGTGAAATTTACGTATGGAAATTTACGTGGAACAATATAAGAGTATGTAGGAGGCCGAGCTAGGGTTTGGTGTGGACAATTAGGGTTTAGTGTTAACAGTTAGGGTTTGGTGTGGCTACGTAGGGTTTTTGTGGTAGCACATGTAATTGTTGATTAAAGTTTAATGGTGAGGGTGTAATCTATGAGTTGTGATGTATGGAGTGTTAAAAATGATTTGGAGAGTAAGGAAATAAGTGGACTTGGAGGTATGTAGTAGTGTGCTTTGATCCACATATTTCGGTGTTGGAGTTCTAGTGTGAGTTTGCGTATAGAGGAAAGGTTATTGGGCAAGATAGGAGGTGTAGGGTTATCATGATAAGATACGGGTAAGATGGAGGATAAGTGTAAAGGGAGTGATTCATGCATGTCTAGGGTAATATTTCTGAATAAGACACTTTAATATATTAATCATTTAAAGTGGAAGATTATTGAGCTAGGCCCAGACCAATCCACCGGCGAATAATAGTGTTTAGGGGATGATGTGCTATATGTGACCAGTCCACTAGCGAATAATAGTGATTAGGCTTTGTACCCGTGCATTTTCGGTCCATTAGCTATAATAGTGGGGAATTCTGTGCTCAACAAAACCGAACATATTTGTGCTAAGATATGGGAAATACACTAAGTACTTACAGTGGAACAACATAAGAGTCGGGGCCAGGTCGGTCCACTGGTGAGTAATATTGGTTAGGAGCTTTATGCCTTGTGTGTTTCCTGTCCACTGGCAATAATAGTGGCTATGAGCTTTATGCCCTATGTGTTTTCCGGTCCACCGGCAATAATAGTGGTCACGAGCTATGTGCCCTATATGTATCCGGTCCACTGGCTATAATATTGGGGTTCCCGTACTCGCATGAGTTTGAATAAAAGCAAGGTGTGAATCAATTTCTTATCAGAGATTAATTAAGTAATTATTCCAGATTATTAATGGGCTTTTACGTACCTACCCGAATGATTGTACGATATTATGCTATCATGATGGACTACATGCTCTTTTTTATTTTTCTGCATGGTTTATGTGATTTTATGTATTGGCCTTAGTGCATGGTTACCTTGCTCGGTACTTAGCGTACTAATCACCCTTTTCATTGCACTTCTAATTCCCACGAGTAGTAGCCCTTCTGACTTTGTATAGTTGGGCGAGACATCGGGCGGGGCTGAGTGTTGAGCTTGTTGTTAGCTCAATGTTCGAGAGTGTCATGGTTGTATTTACTCTTTATGTTATTTATTCCTTCTATATTTCTTTTGTATCTTATGTACGCTTTTATTTTATTGCCTTGCATTGAGTATTTTAATTGAACCTTTTATATATTGTAAGATTATTCCCTTTGAGGAATTTGATTTCGGACCCTGATTTCTATCTTATTATTTATTATAAATTTTTATGTGTACTCTGATTTCTATGTTATGATTTTTGAAATCATTTTATGAACTCTAAGTTTCAGTTTGAAAAAATAATTTTTAGCCTTAGCACTTGGTACTAGAACGGTCGGAGTGAACCGGTCTGGTACTAAGTGTGGCGGTAACATCTCTATAATTCATGGGTTTTAATTTAATTACTTTTGCTTTTAAAAAAGAAATAGTGAATTTTGGGGTGTTACACTTGTTGGCTCTTGTATTGTACACTTCATTTTCCTTCTCAACATTGTACTTGATTCGTTGATAAAACTTTTAAAAGAACTCCACTCTCTCTTGTGCATTATAACTCTTCACTTCACCCTTCTTTAATGAAACCATATCAATTAGCATATATAGATTAATAGCATATACTATCTCAAATGGACTAGAGCTTGTTATAGTATAAGAACCTTGATTGTAAGCAAACTCCACATGTGCTAACTTGATATCTGAATCCTTATCACTCATACTCACCAATCCCCTTAGTGAAGTACCCAAAGTTCTATTAGTAACTTCGGTTTGTCTATGTAACACCCCAAAATTCACTACTTTTTTTTAAGTGGAACTAATTAAAATGCGTAATTTAAAACCCGTGAATTCTAGGGATGTTACCACCACACTTAGTACCAAACCAGTTCTCTCCAACCGTTTCAGTACTAAGTGCTAAGGCTAAAGAAAAGATTAACGATCAATTATAAGTCAAGACAAACTAAACTCGGTTGTAAAACAAAATTAGAGTATGCATAAAGAATTAATATTCATTTCGAAAAGACAAATAAGCTTACAACCGATAAAATATTCATTTAAAACACTCAATACAAGGTAATAGAACAAAATGAATAAATTCAATTGAAAAGAACTATTAAAAGGAAATACATTGCATAAAAGAGATTAAATATGGCCACAACTCTCAAACCTTGAGCCACAACAAGCTCAACACACAGCTCCGACTGATGTCTCGCCCACCTACAGAAAGTCATAAAGGGCCTTCTGCTAGTGGGAATGAGCAACACCCATGAAAAGGGTGATCAGTACGCTACGTATTGAGTAAGGTAACCGTGCACTAAGGCCGACACATAAACACATCAAATCATTCAGGATAATAATCAGCATACAATTTCAAACCACACATATGGTACATAAAAGCGTAAAGAGAATCATAGTCTATCATCGACAAGCCTACACATAAGGCCCAAAAAGGTCCAAATTAATTATTTAATTTTTTCTTTTTATCTGAATTTGACACACACCATGCCTTTTGTCAAATCCATGCGAGTACAGGAACACCGCACTATTATAACCGGTGGGCCGGTCACACATAGAGAATCATGCCCTAACCACTATTATTATCGGTGGATCGGTCACATATAGGATAAAACCCTAACTACTATTCCTGACCGGTGGATAGGTCTGGTTCCTGCTCACATGGTGTTCCACTGTAAGTGATTAGTATCTTTTAAGAGCTTTAACAATTCTTGTTTGTGTTTATTGAGCTCGGGTCACCCGACTATTATTGCTAGTGGGCCGGTCACATATAGAACCCCATGTCCTAACCACTATTATAACTGGTGGATCGGTCGCACATAGTGCAAAACCCTAACCACTATTCCTGACTAGTGGATCGGTCTGGACCCAGCTCAATAATCTTCCACTTTAAAAGATTAGTGTCTTAAATATTTTATTCATAAACATTTTCCTAGATATGCATGACTAACTCCATGCAACCCTAGCTACCACGCAAACCCTAACTCCATGTAAACCACACTCCCTCCATGCAAACCCTAGCTCCAATACAAACCCTAACTCCACGTAAACCACACTTCCATGCAAACCCTAACTCCACGTAGACATACTTCTATGCAAACCTTAGCTTCACGTAGACCACACTTCCATGCAAACCCTAGCCCCACGTATACCACAATCCCATGCAAACCCTAGCTCCACATAAACCACACTCCCTCCATGTAAACCCTAACCCCCATGCAAACCCTAACTCCACGTAAATCACACTTCCATGCAAACCCTAACTCCACATTGTTACACTCCCCATCATTATTTCACAATCCTAACATGCATGTCTTAAAGCCACAACATACAATAATAATAACATAAATATACACATAATTCTCATGCCACAATTTATTCACATCAACATACTTCAACTCCATTTTATACCACATAAACAATAATTAATAACAATAAACATAGAATACATGGCATATGAAGCACATTGTAACACCCCAAAATTCACTACTTTTTTTTTTGAAAAGCGGAAGCAATTAAAATAGAAATACTTAAAACTTGTGAATTCTGGGAATGTTACCACCACACTTAGTACCAGACCGGTTCTCTCCAACCGTTCCAGTACCAAGTGCTAAGGCTAAAGAAAAGATTTATGTTCAATTCAAATTAACGATTCATAAAAGGATTCGAAAGATCATACAACAAAATCAGAGTACGAGAAATTAAGAGTTAATTACAATACCCTTGAAGTTTCAAATAACACTTGTAACTTCCAAATAGAAATACATTTAAATAAGATAAAACCAGATGAGTCAAATTCCGGATTGCCTACTCACTCAAGTCAGGCCTGCCACCCCAAAACAGTCTCTGATCTTAAACCTGCAAAGGAGGTCTGCTCCCCATCATCAGTGGATCATCACAGGACCCATCAACCAAGGTAGTATCAGTACGGGTCCAGTACTGAGTAAGGTGACTTGATCACTAAGGCCAACACACAAACACATAAATCATGCAGAACATAGAAGAACACAATCATAAATGCATATGATCAACCAGGTAGAAGTACAAAGGCCCAATTGTAGTCCAGATTAATCATTTAATTGATCTCTTATCAGAATTCGATTCACGCCATGCCTTTTATCAATCCATGTGAGCACAGGAACACCCCACTATTATTGCCGGTGGGCCGGTCACTTGCGGGACAAAGTCCACACCACTATTATTAGCCGGTGGATCGGTCACTTGCGGGACAAAGTCCTCACCACTATTCCTTACCGGTGGATCGGCTGGTTCCTGCTCACATGGTGTTCCACTGTAAGTAATTAGTACCTTTTAAATGTTTTGGCAACTATGATTTATTTTTATTGAGCTCGAGTCACCCCACTATTATTTCCGGTGGGCTGGACACTTGCAGGACAAAGTCCTCACCACTATTATTACCGGTGGATCAGTCACACATAGGGTTAAACCCTATCCACTATTCCTAACCGGTGGATCGGCTGGACCCGGCTCAATAATCTTCCACTTTAAATGATTAGTGTCTTAAGTATCTTATTCAAAGGCTTTCACCATACACATGCACGAATCATAAATCACCACACATCAGAAATCATAAAATTCCATAATTACACTTTAATTACCAAATACACGTGATAACCCAAAACTCTAAGCAGCCTCAAAATCCATAGTCAACCACTCCAAACCCTAATTCAGTGTCCTCCGTACCCTTAATTTGCTCCACGTGCTATTTTCCATCCCAAGTGCTCAACACACCCAAACAACACTTACATTACCTTCCTTACATCCCAAATTAACTTTCCACACGTAAATTTCATACCCATGCAAACATTAATCCCCCCATGCAAACCTTCGAACTTTTTTCATGCAAACCCTAAAATTCCACGTGAAGCCCTAAATTCAACCATGGAAACCCTAATATCACCATACAACCATCAATATCACCATATAAATCCTAATACCACCATACAACTATAATTACCACCATACAAACCTTAATATCATCATACAAACCCGACTACCAACATACATCCATTAATACCACCAGGTAAACCCTAGATTCCGTCATACAAAACCATAAATTCAATCCAACCAAAACCAAATATTCACCCATTCCAAACCCTAAATTCAAACCATAAAGATTCTTCCATACCAAACCCTAAATTCAAGCCATAAAGATTCTTCCACATAAAATCATAAATTAGAATCTCCCAAGGAAAACTATAAATTGAATTCCCCCAAGCAAATCATAAATTAGATTCCCCCATATAATATCATAAATTACATTTTCCCAAATAACATCATGAATTAGATTCTCCCAAACAAATTATAAATTAACTCTCCCAATCAAATCATAACTTAAATTCTCCCATATAATATTATAAATTACATTCTCCCAAATAACATCATAAACTAAATTCTCCCAAACAAATTATAAATTAACTCTCCCAATCAAATCATAACTTAAATTCTCCCATATAATATTATAAATTACATTCTCACAAATAACATCATAAACTAAATTATTCCTTATAAAACCATAAAATTTAGGTCAACTCACTTCCCTTAGTCAATTTCTTTCCCCATCCTCCTTTTTCATCCTTCCTCTCACACAAATCACATCAACTTCCTCACATACACAACACATATCATCATACATAATTAATACACATACCATGCACAACATACTTCAACTCCAAGTCATACCACATATAAAATATTTAATTATAATAAACATTAGATACATAACATGCGAAACACATAATACACATAAGCACATAAAAGGCCTTAGCACTCCTTACCTAAAACGACACCGGTCTTGGAGCACGCTCCTACGCCTCCTTAGGGTTTTGAGCAAATAACAACTTACTAATACAAATAACATTAATAAAATTCTAACTTTGCTAAAGATATAGAAATAATATAAATATTATAAAGGTTGATAATATAGGGTTAAATACTTTACCCTAATAATAATAATGATACTAAAATAATATAAATGAGAATATAAATAAGAATAATAATAGTAACAATAATAATAACAATAAAAAGGACATTATTCAAAAATAAGGTGAAATAAATGCTTCGGCCCCTTTTCCACGATAATACTAATAATAAAATAAATAATCAAATTTAGTAGTAGTAGTAATAATAATAATAATAATAATAATAAAATTTAGTAGTAGTTATAGTAGTAGTAATAATAATATATATAGATATATATGTGTATATATATACTTATAATATAAAAGGAAATAGTGCTAAAAATGATAATATATTAGTAATAATATTAAAATGCTAATAATAGTAATAAAAGGCAAAAGCTACGAGGCTTAATTAAAAATTTAGGTTTCTACGCCTCCTGAAATAATTACACTATTAAATAATTAATTACACTAATAATAATAATATTAATTATATTATTAATAATAATTGTAAACATGTACTAATTCTATTAAATAACTAAAATTCGAGAATAATAGTTTTTCTAACTCAAGAATACTCCCAAACCTGTAAAGAAGATTTAACCAATATATTACAGTTGATAAAAATAATAATGATAATTATAATAATAATAATTAGAATCAAATTAACATTAAAAATTAGGATAAAAGCATAATAATTATCAATAAATCGAAAGTAAGTGTTTAAAAGGTCTAGGGTTTCACCTTGAGTTGGAGGATGAAGGTGGCACCGGCGATGGTTCCCGGAGGTGGCCGGAAAATGGGTCTAAGGGGGCCAAAAATTAGGAAAATGGGTGATGGAGAGGAAGAAAATTAAAATAATTATATGGGGCTGTAGAGGATAATTAGTAGGAGTTAATGGTTGGTTTGGAAGGTGTTAGAAGCGGTGCATGTGGTGGTGGAAGGTGGTTCAACGTCTCGGGGTGAAATTTTCTGTCGAAGCAACTAACCAACTTTGTGCAATTATGGAGGCTTGTAAAATATGAATTGAAGGTTGTGGTTAGTTTAGTTAATTAGGGGGTATTGCAGGGAAGAGATTGGTAGCAAGAGGAGGTGTTGAAGTTTGCCGGGCAAGGAGATAATGGCGTTTGATGGGGCGGTGGCAGGCAGATCTCTCTTAGGATTTTCGAGAAGAAGAAGTCTTGAAAACATCCACCATTAGGCTATTTAAAGAGTTTAGATGGGTTATTAGGGTTTTGGGGGTTGGAAGGATGGGTTTGGGTGGCCGGCGTCAGAAATCGGCCAGCGACTGCTTGGGTTGGGTCGAAGGTTCGAGAAGTAATAGAGAGGGAACGAGTGAGAGTTGAGGATAATTGATCATGCCAAGCTCATGTGTGGGTCGAGAGGGAGAAAAAGAGAGGTGACTCGACCGGTCAGAGTCCTCGTAGCCGGCGCCGCCATTTTCGGCTGGGAGTTGCAGGCTACGGTCGACGGTATCGGGGCTGGGGGTGCGAAGCTGGGGAAGAAGAAAAGGGATGGATCGGCGGTCCAGAAGAAAGAAGAGAAAAGAAAGGAAGACGGGCGAACCGGGCGCGACGGGGAAGATTTATTAAACAAAACGACGCGTGTTGAATGGAGAAAAGAAGAAACGCGACGTTTCGAGAGGGGCGACGGGTGCCTGGCGCGGCTGGGCCGAAGAAGGACGAAAAGAAGAAGACTGGGCCGCGAGCTGGCCCAGTTCGGGGTGAAGAATGAAAAAGAAAAAGAAAAGAAGAAGAAAAAGAAAGAAAAAGGAAAGAAAAGGAAAAAGGAAAAGAAAGAAATAATTATGCTGGGTATTTAAATAAATTAAAATATTTGGGATAGCTAAAAATAATAATATTTGAATAAAATAATATTTAAATCCCTTTTAGGCTAATTTAGGATTTTTAAAAGATTTTCTATAAATTCCATTTTAATTTGCAAAACACCTCAAATTTTTCCAATTAATTTATTTATAATATCATTATTAATTTAATACTATTTTCTCATTCTTATTTCAAATAAAATAATTTATTTAATTAATTTCTAAAATAAAATCCTTATCTAGTTAAAATATCAAAATTCCACCTAATTAAAACACTTATAAATTTATTCTAGATTTTCCCTAATTAATTCTCTTTTTATTTTAATAAAAACAATTTATTAAATTAAATCTTTCTAATAAAGTCTCATCTAAATATACTTTATAAAATTAGAAAATTTTGGGACATTTCACTCATAATGCATATAAACACACAAATGGCCTTAGTAACACCATTACCTAAAATGACGCTGGTCTTGGAGCACGCTCCTACGCCTCCTTAGGGCTTTGACTAGTTTCACCTTTTATGAGGGAAAAGCTAAAATTAGACTCCCTCCTATCAAAATACTATTAATCACTAACTTATTATAAGACTAGGTTTTTAAATAAATAATAATAATATATTAATAAAATAACATTAACTAATTACTAACTTTGCTAAAGATATAGAAATAATAGAAATATTATAAAAGTTGATAATATAAGGTTGAAAACTTCACCCGAGTAATAATAATAATAATACTACAATAATAATAGCAAAGCTCCTAAAAATAATATCAACGATAATATAATTAAGAATAATAATAACAATAACATTATTCAAAACAAAGTGAAATAAGGGCTTCGACCCCTTTACTAAAATAATAATAATGGATATTACTATTACTAAAATAAATAACCAAATTTAGTAATAATAATAATGATGACATAATAATACTAATAATGATAAAAGCCATAATAATATTACAAAATAATAGTAACCATAATGGTAATAATAGTAAAGATAATGATCGAATATAAAAAGAAGTAGGGTATCCACCCTACATTGAATAATAATAACTTAATAAATAATAATAATAACACTAATAAGAATAAATACTAATAATAATAAAAATACTAATAACCCTAATAATAATAAGACATGATATTTATCATACTACTGCTAAAATTTAAAATAAACACAATAGGGCCTTAGCCCTATATAAAATAAAAATAGTAACACTTGAGAATAATAATAATGCTAGTAATAATAATAATAATAATAATAACAAAAACAATAACAATAATAAAATTATTAACAACACTTATGGTAAAATATTTGTATTAATAATAATGGAATAGTAATAATAGAAATTCGAAATAGGAAATAATAATAATAATTATACTTATAACATATCAATATTAAAAATAGTAATAATAGAAATAATAAGGGTAATAGTCCTAAATTTGAATTAAAAATTAAAATAGGGCTTCAACACCCTCAACAGAATAATAATAAAGACATTAATATTAATAACAATAATAATATATATTAAAAATGGAAATAATAATAATAATAATAATAATAGGATTTATATTAGAATAATTGAAATAAAATAATTTAAGGCTTGTAAAAATAGGGAAAAGTGCTGAGAGGGTCTAGGGTTTAACTTTAGGCTGGTGGGGATAGGCGGCACCGGCGGTGGTGCATGGCGGTGGCGGCTAGAAAAAGGGAAGAAAAGGGGAAAAGTTGAAGGCTGGGAACAGAATAAGAAGAAGGAGGGTGGAAGTAAGGGTGATTACGATTGCCCAAGGAGAGGAACAAAATAATGGAGGCAGTGTAGCTAAAGATGGTGGCGAATGGCGGCGCTGGCGGTGGACGAATAGGGGAGAAGAAGATGAAGATAGGAAGAGAGGGAGAAGAGGAAAAGGAAGGTAGGGGGAGATAGAGGAGGATCTGCAGCATAATTTGGGAGGTGAGAGGACCGGCAGAAGCGGTAGGAGAGGTGGCTAAGGGTGGTTCGAAGGGCGACGGTGGCAGAAAATGGTTTGGTTACGAAGGGTATTTCACAAGGTCGGGGTGGATTTTTCAGGAAGAATCAAAGGGTATGGGTGGTCTAGTAAGCTAGAGGGAGGTGCAGGGAAAGCTTAGGAGGAAAGAACGGGTGGCGGTGTTGGCCAGAGACGGCTAGAGTGGTGTTTAAAACGGAGATGGCATGAAGGAAGGTATTTTCTGAACATCAACCAAAAAACTCGACTCACGCTACTATGGGTTCAAAGGAAGTTAGGGTCGAAGGGAAAGTGGGGGAGTGGTAGTCAGGCTTCGTAACCGGCCGATGAGGGCAGCCGGCTCACGTTTTCCCAATCGTGTCTACAAGTGGCCAAGGGAGAGGGAATCGTGCAAGGAATGGGGGAGTGGATTGGTTCAAAATGGTCGAATAGTTAGGGGTAAGAGAGAGGAAGGAAAACTGCTGATCAAAATGGGTGTAACCGGTAGCGAAATTTTCGAAGGTGGCGGCGGAGGTTGCAAGTGCTCGAAGGGGACGGGGCGAAGGGCTGGGGAAGAAGAAAGGAGGAAGAAATGGTTGGACTGATGGTCTAGGGAAGAAAGAAAATAAAAAAAAGGAAGGAAACCGGGCGGTTCGGCGCGCTGAGGGTAATGTTTTTAAACCAAATGACGCGTTTAGACGGAACAAGAAGCAAAACGCAGCGCGGAGAAAGACTGGTGAAGGGCGACGGTCGCGCCGGCTGGGCGTGGCTAAATTTTATTTAATGAAATGGTGAATTTTGAGGGAAAGAGAGGAAAGGAACGGTGCAGCAGACTGGGCTGTCAAAGGGAGAAGAAAAGAGGAGAAGAATGGGCTGTAGAACGCAGGCCTAATCGGGAGAAGAGGAAGAAAAGGAAAGCAGAAAAAGAAAAGAAAAAGAAGAAAAAAAATGGAGAAAGGGAAAAAAAGAAAAGAGAAAAATAATTAGGTTGATTAAATTAATTAGGATATTTGGGATAATTAAAAATAAATTTTTTTAAATAAAATAATATTTAAATCCCTCTTTAGGCTAAATTAGGATTTTTAAAAGGTTTTCCATCTATTCCATTTTAATTAGCATAACACCCTAATTTTCTTCAATTAAATTATTTATAAAATTAATATTAATTTGAAACTATTTTCTCCTTCTTATTTTAAATAAAATAATTCATTTTATTAATTTCTATAATTAGTTAAAATATCCAAATTTCTCCTAATTAAAATATTTATAAATTTCTTCTTGACTTGCCCTAATAAATTTCCTTTTATTTTAGTAAAAATAATTTATTTAAATAATTTTCCTAATAAAATATTATTTAATTATAATTTTGAAAAATAAAAAATTTTTGGGCGTTTCAGTCTATCCAAATGTTCTTGCAGCAACTCCAAAGTCTTGTGAACTCCAAAGTGTCTTGTATTTCCTCCTTCTTGCACCTCTTTGACTAATATGTCTCAAACTAAAGTCTTTGGCAAACATAATTTGTTGTGCTTGAATAAAAACCAATCTTGTATAACATAAGCTCTAGAGCTCCCTTGTTTCTTGTACTCTTCAAACATTAAAGAAAAAACATCATACATGGCATATTAATTCTTCAGCATCTCGAACCCCAAAAGCTTTGCATCCATTATGGTAAGTGCCATGGTCCTTCTCAATAATGCATATGCCACAACATTTTCTTTGCCATCCACATGTCATATAGAGAACACAAATTTTTGTAAGAAGCTTATCCACTCATCATGGCTTGGAATCACCTTCTTTTGTCAATGTAAATACTTTAAGCACTCATGATTCGAATGAAGTATAAAAGGCTTGGGTCTCAAGTAATGAATCCATATCTCCAAACAATGCAGAATAATATAAAACTCTTTGTTATAGGGGGAATAGTTGATTCTTGTACCATTGAACTTATCACTAAAGAAAGCAATCGGTTTCCTTTCTTATGAAAGCAAACTGCCAATGCCTACACCACTCACATCACATGTTACTTTGAATAATTTATCGAAATAAGGTAAAGATAATACCGATGCATTTGAGAGCATTGTCTTCAAGTCTTCAAAAGCCCTTGTCCATTGATCATTCCAATGGAAATCTTCTTTCTTCATCAATTTTGTGATAGCTACTACAATGGCAGAGAAGCCTTTGATGAAACTCCTATAGAATGAGGCTAACCTATGGAAGCTTTGACCTTTGTGGACATTAGTAAGAATAAGCCACAATTGTATAGCTTCTACCTTTAATAGATCAACTTGGATACCATCTCCACTCACAATATAACCAAGAAAAATCACACTCTCCATCATGAAGTCACACTTCTCCATCTTACCATAGAGCTTCACTTGTATAAGTTTATCAAATATTCTCTTCAAGTGTTGTATGTGCTGGAACTCACTCTTGTAATATACCAAGATATCATCGAGGTAAACAATAACAAAGACCCTAAGAAATGGTCTAAGTACCTCCATCATCAATGTCATGAAGGAACTTGGTGTATTACATAGCCCAAATGACATTGCCAACCACTCATATAAGGTGTACTTAGTCTTGAAAGTTGTCTTCCACTCATCTCCTTCCCATATCCTTATTTGATGATAGCCACTTCTAAGATCAATCTTACTGAACACCTTAGCACCATGCAACTCATCTAACATGTCATCCAATCTTGGCAACGGAAATCTATACTTGATTGTGATGTTTTTGATTGCTCTCGAATCAATACACATTCTCCATGAACCATCCTTCTTTGTAACCAACAAAGCTGGAACTCAGCATGGACTTATACTCTCCCAAATATAACATCGGTCTAAAAACTCTTGCACATATTTCTATAGCTCCTTAGCCTCCTCTAGATTGAATCTACAAGCTTTCTTGTTTGGTAATGGGACTCTTGGCATAAGATCAATAGCGTGCTCATTGCCCCTTTAAGGAGGTATCCCACTTGGAAACTCTTCTCGAAAAATATTAGCATACTCTTTCAATACTTGTTGCAACTTTGGATCCATATTCGTATTCTCCCCTCATTAGATCTCTTTTATCATTAAGGCATAACATATCTTCTCATCCCTAATGGCTTCATTCATCTCACACTCCGTAAGGATTAACATCTCCATGACACTCTTCTTCTTCTTCTTCTTACACTTGACATCCTCCTTCCTTTCATTACTCAAAATTGATTCCTCCCCATCTTGATTAGGTTTGAGCCTAAACTTCTTTGGACCCTTGAATACCACGTACTCTTTAAGAACCCTATCATGCATAACATTCCCATCAAATTGTCACAGCCTCCCTAATAAAATGTGTCAAGCATCCATAGGCAAAATATCACATTAAAAATCATCAAAATATTTTCTAATCTTAAAAGAGATAAGCGTTTGTTTGGTTACCCTTATGCCTTTATCCTTGTTGAGCCATTGGAGTGAATATGGTCTTGGATGACTCTTGGTCTCCAAACCAAGCTTTTTCGCTATATTCTCACTAGCGACATTAGTTCATGAGCCAGTATCAATGATCACTTCACATAATTTATCACCAATTCTATAGTTGGTCTTGAAAATCTTCTCCCATTCATTAAGTAATGGTTGTTGTTGTGCTTGTAGCTTCCTATGCAACACATAACAATCCACTCGGACTCTTCCAATATATCCTTTGGGCTATCACTTTCTTCTTCTAGTTATTAATGAAGCTCTTCATTCTCCTCACAAGCCTTTAAATTTGCAATCTCGTTTAGAGTCAATGATGTTTGGTTTGGATAATCCTTAGCAAAGTGGCCATAACCTCTACATTTGAAGCATTTTTTGTTCACCTTTTCATCCACTTGATCCTTGCCCTTTTCTTCATGAGTCAACTTTGTAGCATTATCTTGGTTTGCGGCTTTAGAAATTGGTGGCTTCAACATACCATTGAAAGTTGAACCATATAGAGCATTGGTTGACTTGCTTGGTGGCTTTGTCCTCTTCAACCGTTTCTCGAACTTGATGGCTAAGTTAGATAGGTTTTCAAACACTTCATAAGGATACACCTCTATCCTCTCTCAAAGATTCATATTTAAACCCTCAATGAATTGTGCACACCTTTGTTCTTCTCGTTCTTGGACATCACATATAAGAGCTCACCTTTCGAACTCCTGATTGTATTCTTAAACTCCAAGTAACCTTTGCCTCAACGTAGTCATTTTTATAAAATTTTCTTGCTCGTATTTCTGAGGCACAAACGTCTTCTTCAAATGTTTCTTTAATTTTTTCTATGACCTAATCTTCAATTTCCCTTCCCTATCCCATCTCCTTTTGAAGTTATCATACCACACTCTAGCAAAATTTTTAAGCTTTAATATCACTATTCGGCATCGTTTTTCATCATCAATTTCCTTATACTCAAAAATTGATTAAAAAATTTGCAACCATTTAAGAAAAGATTCAGGGTCGAGATTACCTTCAAAGTTGAGAATATCAAAGCGGATTCATTCTTCCACATCATTATAAGTTTTCCTCGAAGTGTCACCTAGCCTTATATAATTTGAAACGTTCTCTTCTTCTTCTTCCACCCGGTATTGTTGCCCTTCTCACATGTCCGTCCTGTACTTGTTCCCTTCATTTTTGTGGATACACATGGGATTCATGGGCTTGGGAAGCTTCTATTCTCCCCACTTGCAATTTTACCTCCTTTATTTTGTCCATTAAGGTCTTTAGAAAATTTCTCAAGCCTTCTCTTTGGTTCTCCATCCTTCTCCTTATGAACCAAACACAACACTCTCAAACACGCCCTTAAGTACTCAGTCCTCTTGTGTTTTTTTATGTGTTCTTAGAGATTCATGAAGATGGAACACTTTCTTGATGAATCCTGAAGAATCTTGAATAATCTTGAAAGAAATATTGAATTATGATTGCTATTCCACTAACCTATGGTTTGAATGTTGTTTACTAATTAGCATATGCATTCATTGATGGTATGATGTTAAAGTTAAGCTTTGAAGGTTAGGGTTTGATTCAAATAGGATGATGAAGGTGATGTTTTGTTTGTATGAAAAAATTAGGGTTTCGAATGGAGGGTATAGGGTTTCGATTGTGTATACTAAATTAGGGCTTTAATTAACCATGAATTAGAGTAGGATTTTGAGGGTAGTTATGGCAAGAAACATATGGATTAAGGAGATTAGAAAATTTATGGATTAATCTATAATTCACATAGAAGAAGAGATTAAAGCTTTTAAGCTAAACCATTCACACAAATTATAGCAGCTTTTAACCTTTCTTCCACTATCTAAACGCATAATTCAAAAGATTCAAATCTAAAGAGATGTTATTCTGCCTTTATGCTAACTTTATTATCTAACTTTACTACTTAATTAATAAATTAGCTAAGTTACTAATAATGCTTGACAAGTCTACAAAGAAGCTCCCCAATGCACATGGTTATCATTCCTTGCATGCCATGCGTATGCACGTAGGCACTTAATTGCTTTTTTGTTACATTTCTAGCAACGTAACCATCCGTTAGTCTTCAAATTTGCGGAAGATACTTTCCAAATGAAGGATAATTGGTTCCATAATTATGAAATCCAATTCTTGGGTGTTTGCTCCTGCATCATAACATCAACCAAATATCATATTATCAGGAATCATATATTATTTCAAATAATCCAATAACATGGTATAAAATAAAATCATGCATAAAACTTAGTAATCAAAGGCCTTAGACTACGATAAGTATCCTTACAAAACTGGCTCTAGTACCTATAATCAAAAAGCCTATTTAACCTCTTTTGGGACCACGGGGAAATCACCTAAGACACACATAACAAAATATAATTAGGATTAAACAACCTAAGTAAGTACATGGTTACGGAAGTAGAAGGGTAAAAGAAGGAAGAAAATCGAACCAAGAAAGGCATTGTTTAGGAAAAGCTTGCATAACCAAGAAAAGGGGGAAATGGAGGGTGAGTGATGACCAAACATGTCATTTTTAAGGAAGGTGCAACGGTAGAGGAGGCCAAAAAAGAGGGATGGTGTTTGGTGTCAGAAGTTGAAGGGGGTGATATGCTAAGGTTGGAGGTGTAGAAGGATGGATGAAGGGCTATAGTAGTGGCTATTGAAAAGGAAGAAGGATGGCTGAGGTTGTGGTTACCAAAATAAAGGATGGATGGTTGTAGTTGTGGATGCTAAAATTATGGGTTGAGCTTCACCCAATGCTGCAAAAGAGGAGTGGGTTGGCTACGGTGAGAGTTGCTACAACGAGGAAGGGAAAGGAGAGAAGATTGTTGTAGTGGAGTTAGTAAAAGGGAAGAGGTTAGCTTTTATTGTTTTGGATGATGGTAGGGGGTGATGTATGTTAAAGATAACCGAGGTAGTGAGGGAGAAATGGAAAAAGTTGTTGGTGGTGGTGTGGTTGTCTCGGTTTGGCTCACTAAAGGTGTCTTTTTGGGTAATTTATGCAACAACAAGGAGGTGGTGAAGGAGGAAAAATGGTGTTGTGTTGGTTATAGAAACAAAAGGGAGAGAGGAGAGGTGGTAGGAGGGTTTAATGTTGAGCATGTTTACATTTATATGTCCATGAATTTATAGAGATGGACAAGAGGTGTAGAGGGAAATTTTAAACCCCCACCCTCATGTGTAGGAGTTGGGAGTTGATGGAAGAAGGGAATGGCCTAGTAGGTGGTAGGGAGTGATGGGTGTGTAAGCATTATATGTGGACAATTTTCCTTTTAGAGTGAGGGGGAAAAGGAGAAAGAAAGGGAGATTGGATGAGAGAGAATAGGAGAGAAAAAGGAAAGAAGAAAAAGAATAAGGGATTAATATTTTTAGGTTTTAATTATAACAAGATCTATATTATTTAGGTTAGGATAATATGGTAGATTAATTATTGATAAATTAGGATTATGTTAAACTCTAGGGTTAGAGAATTAGGATAAGGTTGAAAATTTATTTTTTGAAATTTGGATTAGGTACATCATTAATTACTTAGGATTAGGGTAAGCCAAAAGATTTTATCGTATTATAACAATAATTATTTTCTTTTTTATACTCAAGAGGAGTTCATATAAACCCAGAGAAACTATAGTACTCTGGTTATACCGGCATATAAAGGCAACATACTATGGTAGATGCTATCATCACAAGAACTATAAGATATCCTAGTGGCACTAGCACACAAACATAACATTATACCTGATTGACAAGAATACCTAATCCATAAGTATGCATAAAATCTATAAATACATAGAGAAAAATATAGTAAGATATATAAATTTGTTGGGAAACTAAGGTGTAGTGAAAAGAAAATCCATAACCAACAATGGGTTTAACCACGTCTTTAGTGTAACATCCTTAAAGATCTGTCAGTTTCCATCTTAAGGTCTTTTACTTTAAATATTAATATTATATTATAGGGATCACATATATCACATAATACATCAATAATTCTTATTTTCTTACTTAACCATTTCTACTTGTTTCAACTTATTCAAGATAATCATAATTAAGGTCAATACTAAGGTTAATCTACTAATCTACCATGGTTATCCAATGTTTAATTATTCTTATTCAGGCAGACTAGGCGAAAAATAATTAGAATGCCCATTGGACGATAATTACCACATTATCATCCTTTTTCTTATTATCATGATCCCTATTTTATGCTACCATGGTTATCCTTTTTCTAATAATCTACTAATCTACCATGGTTATCCTTTTTCTAATAATTCATGATGAAATTAAACACAATAATTTAATTATTTAATATAGAAATAAATTATGCTAACAAACCATTTTTCCTTTACACATGGTTCAACACATAAAATCCTGACATGCATTTCTAAAGCATCAAATCACATATTTCCATGCTCAATAATAAATAACATGAGGAGTTATTGGCCCATGGTTACATATACCACAGTGTGTCTGTTAGAAGAATTTATAATAACGTACATTTTTGTATGATGGTTGAATAAAAAATTTTGCCGAATTTTGGGCCTTTAATTTTAATTTAATGTTATGGTTTGGTTTGGGACACAGTTTTATCTGAAATCATGTTGAAAAATAAAGCTTATGGAGTTTTGAAGACAAACCCATCAATTGACTTTATGGACTAATTGACTAGTTTATCAAATTAACATTTTAGGTTTTTTAACTAAACTAATCAACAGATTTTTTTTAATTGATCGACATGTGGTTGAACATTTGATTGGTAGACCAAAAACTATTGACTAGTTTACTGAGGTGGCCAAATTTTTGAGCTTCATTTTTCTAAAAAAAATCCTTTCGGTAACTTGGAACCTTACCAATCTATGCGAGATTGTCCCTAAGAGATTTATAACCATTTTCAAGACGTACTTAACTCAAAATATTGGCTTGATTTTATCTAGAGGTTGATTGGGACAATTGAGGGGGAGAAATGACCTCAGCACTGTCTTTTTCCTCCTCTCTTCTTTTACACAATTATGAGATCAAATGTTTTGATCTCAGACATGCTTCTGAGCATCAGGAAGATTCCTTCCATGTAGACTCCCTATTAATTTATTCGTGAATGCAAATTTTAGCTTAAATGACATAAATTCTCAAGAGACACCATTTGAGAACTCGATAAAGAGTTAGAATATCCTAGACTAACTTGTTTGTTCTAATCAAATTTAAACAACAATAGTAAGGTTTTGAGTCGATATACAAAACCTCAGTAATTCCCTTCAATTGGTTGGCAACAAATAACTCCAATCATGCCTGCATTTCACCTTTCTTTAAGCCACTAAAATTTCTTAAGTCTTGCATTCCCTCTCTTCATTCCAAGTTTCGAGCCTTGTCAATCTATTTTCACACACTCTAGCTCTTTCTTGTTTTGATTCTCAAGCAAGGTAGAGTCATATTCTTGAAAATAGTTGAGTATTTTAGTTAGACCTTTTTCTTTGTTTTGGCCTCAAGTGGTATGTTCCTACTCTCTTCTATTTTAAGTTTGAAATTTGATATTATTTTTATATAATTTACAAGTTTAAGATTTTCAATGCTATGAATTTTCCATAGTTGGAATCTCTATTTTAAGAGGATATTTTCTACAACATGTAATTGATTCTTTCTTCTAAAATTTTTAGTACGTTTTCCTGCAACATAGGTGTTAATTTAAGTTGGTTGATACACATTGGCATAAAGAAACGTAGTTTTATATCTTATTTGTATGCTTAAATTGCATGATCTAAGTAAAAAGCATGAAAATGGGTAAAAGTAGATTATGAACGTTTCATGTTGAGAAATTGATGTAATTTGGTTGGAATTAAGTTAGTTGACATTGATACATGTTTTAATATGACTAAAAATGACTTATATGAAAGAATATACATGAAATTTGCAATTTGGTGTTGTATTAAGGTTAACTGATCGGTTGGTTAGGTCAAACAAAATGAAATTTTTATAGAACAATCAACTGGTTGACCAAACCCATCAAACGGTAAGCTGGTAGAGACCTTGGTCTTTCTTACCGCTTAAACCCATCGACTGGTTTGGTAAAACTGATGGATTGGTTTATGAATAATTGACAAGTTTGATCAAACTGGTTGACCGATCCAAGTAAAGCATGATCTGGTTGAGTTAAATTGATCGACTATTTAACCTAAACTAATAGATTAATTGGTGCAACCAATTGACTAGTTAGGTTAGATAGATCAACCAGTTTAACTAGTTTACTCAATTTGTTTATTTTTGGGTCAGTTATGCTTTAATATTATGATTGGCATTGTACTATAGTTTTTAGGGGGATAAAATATATATTTTATCATGGACTATTGGATTAATTAAAAGATCAAAATGGATCATGAACTATTGTATACTCTATAAGTAATGAAAGGACTAAATGGGCATTTAACTTATGATAAGTAAGGCTATTAGGAAAAGAGTAATAAAATTCTGCTTATGATGGAATTAAATATAATAGTGGATATGAATAACATTGGCCAAGGATAATTAGAAAACTAACATGGTTTGGAAAATTGGAAAGGAAAGGAATAATATAGATTAATATGAAAGTTGACTTGCTTGCTTGTATGGGCCTTGTATAATCAGCAATCATTATGAATAAATTACTAATCATGCAAAGTGAAAGAAAAATAAGTTGTGTATGGGTCTAGGTTACTCGATCCACAAATAGCTACTATGGATTAATCAGCCTTGGGGCATTTTTGGTGCACTGAAACAAGATCATGAGAGGTTCTGATGCCTTTCATACTCTAGATACCGATGATTTACTAGGAGGTATCAATACTAAAGGGTTTGGTTACGTAGGTGGTTGGCTTTAGCCTAGACTTATCTTCTTATTGGTTTGTATCAGCCTAGACTTATGTCCATTTTGGTGGTTGGCTTAAGTTTTGACTTTATATACCAAATTAGATAGTCTTACATTGTCTATGAGACTATGGGGTGGTGTACTATCCATCACTCGATGATAATAAAATATGGAAGGTAAATATCAGTTGATAATTAAGAACGGTAACCTTGTTAGTGATTAATGATTGACTAAGAAATGGAAATAACTATATGATTGACAAAGATGAGTAAAGCTGGGTTATGCATTTACTAATTAATTATGGAATGGAACATTAATTGAGTTATTGGCCTTTCTCTTTCATGAATAAATGAATTTCATATCCTAAGGAATAAGATAATTAGAAAAAACCAAAGGGATTGCTTGGATACTCTCTGCGATTACTTATATAAGTATTTATGTGACAACGTTGAGAATATAAGTATAATGTTTTCTACTATACTGGAATTGTATATGATGGAATATCTTATGCACTCTTACCATTATATATGGCCTTATCATGATGCATGTTGCACATTATGTTCATGTATGATAAATTAGTATACTTAAGTAACATGAAGGGAGCAACTTAGCGTACTCAGTATATAACAATTTGATGTGCCAGTTTGCTAGGTCACCTACTCATTCCCATGAGTAGAAGGCCATGTGTAGGTATTTGAGAATGGCAAGTAAATGCCCTACTTTAGTTGGGTAAGGGCTTACGGGCAAGGACATCCGTAAGGTTTCAATGGGATCCGTGGTGGATCATGATTTGGATTTGGTTATCATGGTCCCAATTATGTTTTCTAACCTTATAATTTATTCACATGCATTTTGTAGTGATTTGATCAGAACCCGTTAGGGACCTCCAATGCAAACACTATTGGAGTTGGTTAATTAAATATTATTTTTGAACTCCATTGTGTTAAGTGTTGAATGGTTTAGCCGTGTATCTGATATGGGGTTGCTAACGAATGTCTTTCTTATGTTAGGTATGACAGTAACATCCCATTTTTCCTAGGTACTTTAAGCTTTCGCAACTTGTTTTAACGAATTTTTTTAAGTAAAAAATGGGGGTATTATAGGTTCATGTTAATGTTTTTTCTTAAAAGCATATCACTTTCAGCAATAATAGAGTTGATACCATAGGTTTTATCACAACATTTATACAAAAGTGCCCTACCTTAGAAAATGAGTTGATAGATACTCCATGTTTTGTCAATGCATTTTTACTCTACATATTATTTTGAGTTGATACCATAGAAAGGTATTAGTTCTTGATTTGAAATTATTTTCTTGATTTTTGATGAGTTTAATTATTTCAAAGCCTGATGTCCGTGAGTGAGAGTGGGGTTGGGAATATGTTATAGATAGCTTATGTTAATTGTTATGTGCAAGTTTTAGTACTTGGTAGCCTTATCCCTAGCTTCTTCTTGTCTTTAGGATGTGATGGTCACTAACTGCCGCTATGAGCATATCAAGGAATTCATGGAGACCATCAGAGCTTATATAGAGGGCTAGATCCTAGCACCTCAACTTCCACCAGTTCCCATAACTACAACGGCTCTAGAGGACATGCATCATCACCTGTCAATCTTTGAAGACCAAGAGGACCCAGAAATCGTGGAATGGGGGATTTGAGATATGTAGAAGACCTTTACTACTTATAGTTGCCCTGGAGACTAGAGGGTAGATGTGGTCATCTACTATCTCGGAGGAAGGGCAGACACATGGTGGTGGAGCATCAAACATAGAGGTGTAGAACCTATAAGGAAGGGGCCATTCTTGGAGGCATTATAGGCCATATTTTACTTGACTCATCAACATATGAAGAATTATGATGAGTTTATGCCACTTTGAAAGGGCCATGTCCATTGAAGAGTATTAAAATTGCTTCATAGACTTGGTCCAACTCACCCCTAAAGTAGAGGTCAACTAGGTGATGCAAATTCACCACTTCAAGATTGGATTGGGGATCTCATACCAAGAGCTTCTAGTGGGAGTCACTCCACCAGATATGGTTGAGATGTAATAGCAAGGTCTAGAGACGTCTTGAGTTATTTAGGCTAGAAGTGCTCAATTAGGGAACAAGATGAAGTTTGAGGGTTTCCAGCATTCCGGATACCTAAAGAAGGCTTTTTCTGAGAGTAGCTTGCCATCAAGGTTTAGTTAGAGGATATGGTCACCATCTTGATCTAGAGGATGATTTAGGGGTTATGTAGAGGAAAGAAAGTACCACTACAATAGTTGTGGGTCAGACCACCCAAGGGTTGATTGTAGAGGTAACTAGGTGACATGCCATGAATGTTATTTGGTGGGACACTGAGCATTCGAGTGGCGGGTTGGCACTAGCAACATTAAGAGGAGCTAAACTAGAGCTCAGACCATGAGATCTATCTAGTAGCCACAACCTCAGATACTAAGAGTTCCTCCATCACCAGCTAGTGCCATTGGCTAAGCGAGTCATCTTAAAGGTCCGAGGCCTCACCTTTTTTAGCAAGGGAAAGGATTAGCTAGTGCCCTAGGAGTTCCGTTAGTAGGGTGTCTGAATATGATGACTCAACTAGCGGTATAATGCTAGGCTAATGTAGTGACCATGATTCTCCCTAAATCTACTCATTTTTCCTGTGTATTATTTTATTCCAGTGCTTCGAATTCCTTTGTAGTATATGCTTTTGTAACTAGAGATGATTTTTTTCTTTCAAGTAGCTTTCTCTACTTCTATTATTTTTCCTTCGAGGGATAGAATAGTATGATTTAGGTGGTACCAAGGGGTATTGATGGTTATTGCATGAGTAGAGTTTTTGTTGGACCTCATAGAGATGGGGATGCTAGATTTTGATGTAATTATCAGAATGGATATGATGGGAAAGTACCGAACACTAATAGACTGTGTGCAAGAACATGTGGTTCTGTGAAGACGAAAGCATAATAGGGTTTCAGATTGGAAAAGTGAACCTAATCCTTCTACAAAGTTAGTGTCTACGATTGTGTTGACTAACCTCGTACAGAAGGGATATCCACTCTACATGTGCATTATCTGAGACACCTAAGTAGTGGAGACCTCATTGGAGCAGATGACGGTAGTTCATAAGTTTCCCAACATTTATCTTGAGGAGATCTTGGAATAATGCCATTTCAAGACACTAAGTTCACCATGGATGTATTCCTAGGAACAAAGCCGACATCTAAGGCTTAGTACCAAATGGTACTTGTAGAGATGAAAGAGCTCAAAGCTTAGTTGGAAGAGCTATTGGAGACGTGTTATATCCAACCAAGAATATCGCCATGGGGAGTGCTAGTGATGTTCCTAAAGAATAAGGATGGTAGCTTATGACTGTGGATTGAACTAGGTGATGGTGAAGAATCATTACATGTTACCAAGGATTGATGACCTATTCAATCAATTGATGGGAGCTAAGGTGGTCTCCAAGATTGATCTTCGATCTGGCAATCATTAATTGAGGATACTAGAGTAGAACATTCTTAAGGCTACTCTCCAAACAGAATATGGCCATTATAAGTTCATAGTAATGCCCTTCACACTCACTAATGCGCCTGTAGCTTTCATGTCCTTGATGAACCAAATCTTCCGTCCCTTTTTGGACCAGTTTGTCATGGTGTTTATTGATGATATCCTCATCTACTTTATTAACCAAGAGTTGTATGAGCAACATCTGAGGCTGACTTTAGCCATGCTCAGATCACACCAATATTATGCAAAACTCTCAAAGTGTGACTTCTAGTTATATCAAGTGGCTTTCCTTTGTCATGTGATCTCCAAGGATGGTTTGGTAGTAGATCCTTCCAAGAATCAAGTTATTTTGGATTAGTTAGTGCCCATATTTTTTAAGGAGGTGCACAATTTTATACGGTTAAACGGTTACTATCATTGGTTCGTGGTAAACTTTTCCAAGATCTCTCGATCGCTAACCCAACTTTTGAAGAAGGCTACACGATTCCAATGGAATGAGAAATGTAATAAATATTTCAAGGAGTTGAAGAGACATTTGACCTCAACTTTAGTGCTTACATTGTCAAGTGGAACTCATGGTTTTGAGGTGGACAGTTATGCTTCCAAGAATGGGCTATGTTGTATGCTAATGCAACATGGATGATTGGTGGCTTATGCCTCAGGATAACTAAAGTTGCATGAATAAAACTACCCAACACATGAGCTCAAAGATTCTATGGTAGTGTCCACTCTTATGATTTAGAGGCACTCCCATTATGGAGTTTAGTGCAAATGCTACACTAACCATAAAAGACTCAAGTACATCTTCCCACAATAGGAGTTGAACTTGAGACAACTTTTGTGGTTGGAATTAGTCAAGGAGTATGACTTGGAATTGACTTACCATGAGGGTAAAGACAATGTGGCAGCAGATGCACTTAGCTGAAAGATATCTCATTCTTTGGGCATGATTATATAATCAAATCATCTATACTAAGAGATCAAGAAGATGGAAATGGAATTGATCATTTTTGGAGGTCTCGAGGCTAGAATTAGTTGAAGGATTCTAGATCCATAAGGATGGGAGTATCAAATATCATGGTAGATGGTGTATACAATATTGGTGAGTAGAGCATAAGAAAAAGATCCTTGAGGAATAACATTGCACTCCTTAATTTGTTTTCCTTAGAGGTGATAAGTTGTACAAGGATCTAAGGCAGAGTTCATTGCTCAATGTCTAACCTATTGAAAGATTAAGATTTAGTAGAAGAGACTAACAAGGCTCTTAAAGCCACTAGATGTTTCCTAGTGGATGTGGAATAACATATCAATAAACTCCGTGGTGGGTATCCTAAGCACACGTAGTGGTTTTTATTCTATTTAGGTCATTGTGGATCATTTGAATATGTCGGTTGTGTTCATAT
Source organism: Tamarix chinensis (assembly GCA_030549775.1). Taxonomy (NCBI): domain Eukaryota; kingdom Viridiplantae; phylum Streptophyta; class Magnoliopsida; order Caryophyllales; family Tamaricaceae; genus Tamarix; species Tamarix chinensis. The sequence goes on along the minus strand of CM060173.1, from coordinate 21,919,180 downwards.
TGATGAAGTCGACTTTGAACATAAAGTAACTATCCAATTCCTAAAGAAAGCATGTGGTGGAACTTCATAGAGTTTCTAAGGATGTTGTGTTTGATTGAGACTCAAGATTCTTGTCACACTTTTAGAAGAAATTGCAAGCTACTTTTGGTACTCAACTGAAGATTAGTATAGCTTTTCACCTAGAATTGTATGGTTAGACTAAGAGGACAATTAAGACTCTGGAAGACATAATTTGAGCATGCATGCTAGATTTTAGGAGATATGTGGAAGATTGTCCAGACTTGATTGAGTTCTCCTACAACATTAGTTACTATGATAGTAACAAGATGGTGTCTTTTGAAGCCTTATATGGGAGAAGTGTCATAGTCTCTTGTGTTTGAATAAAATTAGTGAAACATTTGTCCTAGGACTAGAGATGATTGAGAAGATGACTAGGCATATATGCTTGATTCAAGATCGGATGAAAGGGCCAAAGCCTAGCAGAAAAGCTACGTAGATCTAAAGAGACAGACTGATGTAGAAGGTATATGACATAGTCCTTTTCACAACCTCTCCCAATAAAGGAGTCATGATGTATGATAGGAGGGGTAAGCTTAGTCCAAGGTACATTAGACCGTACGAGATTCTTGACCGTGTCGGTGAAGTTGCTTAGCACTTAGCTTTACCAATGTAGTTGTCATGTGTGCACAACATCTTTCACGTATCACAGCTATGAACATATGTAACAAACCGTTCGCATATTATTCAACTAAAGTTGCTAGATCTCGATGAGTCTTTGAGTTATAAGAAGTGATCGGTGAGTATTATGGACGCCAAGATAAGAGAGACATGTATGAAGATTGTTCTTAGTGAAAGTTCTGTGGTCACGACTTGGTATAAAGGAGGCTACTTGGGAGGCCAATGAAGAAATTCAAGCCAAGTATCTAGAGTTGTTTTCATAGTTAATTCATCATTGTAAGCATTTTTCTTTGAGGGGGTACTACCCTTTTTCCTTAGTTGTGAACATGATGTGTGTATGACATTATGTGTAACATGTAACATGATTTTTATAAGCTTCAGGGTCACAAGCCCTTTAAGGGTGTAGTGTTGTAACATCCCACATTTTGGCATGATGGTTAAATAAGAATTCTTGCTAAATTTTAGGTCTTCGATTTTGATTTAATGTTATGATTTTGTTGGTGACAAAGTTTTTGTTGAAATCATGTAAAAAAATGAAGTTAGGAGTTTTGCAAACATACCCATCAATAGGTTTCCTAAACCGATCAAGTGGTTTGTTTATTTAGCTAATTGGGTTGCTCGACTAAACCGATCCATTGGTTGTGGGAAACCGATCAACTAGTGGTTGAAAAGTTGACTTATAGACCAAAACCCATCTACTTGTCTGTCAAGTTGACCATATTTGTGAGCTTAATTTTTGTGGAAAAATCCAATATGTGAAATTGGAACCTTACCAACCTATGCAAGGTTATCTCTAAGATTTTCCTAGCCATTTTCATAATTCATTTAAGCCAAAATATTACCTCGATTTGATCTACAGGTTAATTGGGACAAGTGAGGGGGAGAGATGACCTCACCATTATCTTCTTCCCCATCTCTCCTCTGCATGGTTTCAGATCAAATGCTTCAATATTAGTTATGATTCTCAGCAATTAGAAGATTAGCTCCATGTTAAATCCCCATTGCTCCATTTGTGAATGCGAATTCTTGTTTAATTGACCTACATTATCCAAAGACACCATCTAAGCTCTAGATAAGAGGTTTGCGAATCTTGGACAAATCCATCCTGTTTGATCAAATTCAAATGGCCAATGGTAGTATTTTAAGTAAATCTCAGAACCATTAGTAATTACCTTCGATTGGTTGGCTATAAATAATCTCAATCATACCTACATAATACTTTTCTTTCAACACCCAAATTTTCTTAAGTCTTGTACTCCCACTCTTCCTTTCACACTTTGAGCGTTTCTAATCTATTTTTGTACACTCTCCTGATCTTACCTCTAGCTCTTTCTTTATTTAATTCTCAAGCATGGTAGAGTTTGATTTTAGGAAAGGATTGATTACTTCAGTTATCCATTTTTCTTTATTCAGCCTCAAGTTGTATGTTCTTACTCTCTTCTATTTTAAATTCAAACTTTGATAATATTTTATGAGTTTAAGATTTTATTTTATGGCTATCAAACCTAATAAATTTCCATAGTTGGAATCTCTATTTTAAGAGGATTTTTCCTACATCAAGTAAGTGATTCTTATTTCTAAAAATGTTTAATATGGGTTCCTACATGATAAGCATTATCTTTAATTAATTGATACATGTTGGCTTGATGAAATGGAGTTATATGTCTGATTAGCATGCTTCAATGACATGATCTGAGTAAAAAGTATGAAAATGGGTAAAAGTAGGTTATGATGGTTTCATGTTGAGAAATGCATATTAATTTGGTTGGAAATAAGTTAGTTAATGTTGATACATGTTTTAATATGACTAAAAATGACTTATATGAAAGAATCTGCATGAAATTTGTGAATTGGTGCTATATTAGGGCACACCAATAGACTGGTTAGGTTAGAGAGATCGATTGGTTCCTAGAATAGTCAATTGCTTAACCCAACCTATTGATTGGTATGCTTGTAGAGACATTGGTTTTGCTCTCTACTTAAACCCATCAACTATTTTGGAAAAACCGATTGACTATTCTATGAACAGTCGACTGGTTTATCAAAACCAACTTACAGGTTCGAGGAAAACAAGGATTAGTTGAATCAAACAGATTGCCTAGCTAACCCAAACTGATTGACTAGATTGTGCAACCGATCGACTGGTTGGGCCAAATCGATCAACTAGTTTAACAAGTTTGCTTAATTTGCTTCTTTTTTGTTCCATTATGCTTTGATATTATGAATGGCACTATACTATTGTTTATAAGGGAATAAAATATATATTTGATCATGGACTATTAGCTTAATTAAAAGATCAAAAGGGATCATGAAGTATTGTATATTCTATGAGTTATGAAAGCACTAAATGGGCATTTTACTTATGACAAGTGAGGCTATTAGGAAAAGAGTACTGAAACTCAACTTGGGATGGAATTAAGTAAAATTGTGGATATGAATAACATTTACCAAGGATAATTAGAAAACACACACTATTGGGAAAAAATGGAAAGGAAATTATTAATATGGATTAATATGAAAGTTCACTTCCTTGCTTGTACATGCCTTGTATAATCACCCATATTTATGAATAAAATACTAATCATGTAAAGCAAAAGAAGGTTGAGTTTAGTATGGCTATCGGGGGTTACTTTGCCTTTGGAAATTTTTGGTATCTTTGGGCAGGATCAAGAAAGGTCCCAACTCTTTACCTCCTCTTGACACTAATAATGTACTAGGGGGTATCGATAATAAAGGGTCTAATTACTAAGATGGTTGGCTTTGTTCTGGACTAATGCTGATATTGGGTGGCTTTAGCCTAGACTTATGTCTGTTTTTGTAATTTGCATTAGCCTGGACTTTATATCCGTTATTGGATTGGATTCTATGGTATGTGAGACCATGGGGTGGTCCACTATCCATCACTTGATGATAATAAAATATGGAAGGTAAATATCAATTCATAATTAAGAATGGTAACCAAGTGAGTGTTTGATGATTAGCTATGAAATGGAAGTGATGATATGATTTACTAAGATGAACAATGCTTAGTTATGCATCAACTAATTGGTTATAGAATAGAACATTGATTGGGTTTTTAGCCTATCTCTTATATGGATAAATGAATGTCATATCCTAAGGAATTAGATAATTGGAAATAAACTTAGGGGCTTCTTGGATACTCTCTACTATTACTTATGTAAATAGCTATGTGAAAATGTTGGGGACCTAAGTATAATGTTTTTTACTATGCTATAATTGTATATGAATGCATGTCATATGCACTCTTACCTTTATATATGGCCTTACCATAATGCATGTTGCATATTATCTTCATGTATGATAAATTAGTATACTTGCGTTATATTGAGGGAGCAACTTGGCTTACTCAGTACAAAGCATACTAAGGTGCATATTTCTTCTGTCACCTACTCATTCCCATGAGTAGAGGACCATATGCCAGTATATGGCAATGGCAAGTAAAGTGCTTACCTTAGTTGGGTTTGGGCTTCAGAGTAGGCATATCCAGAAGGCTTCGATTTGGTCTATGGTAGATCATGGTTTTGACTTGGGTATCATGCCCTCAATTATGTTTTGTAATGCTATACTTTATTCAATTCCTTTTTGTAGTGATTTGACCGGAACCCGTCAAGGTCCTCCGATGAAAACACTTTTGGAGTTGTTTAATTAAATGTTATTTTGCACACTGTAATGTGTAAAATGTTGAATGGTTTAGCTTTATATCTAATATATAGTAGGTAGAAGACATCTATCTAATGTCAAGTAGGGTAGTAACACCTTAATTTTCCTAGGTTTCTTCTCCTTTACAACTTATTTTATCAAAATTTTTTAGTAGTGAAAAATGAGTTTATTATAGCATTTGTTTTCTTCATGAAGAAGAAGGATAGGAGATGTCACCTGTACATCGGTTACTTGGGTTTGAACTAGCTGAAGGTGAAGAACTTTTATCAAATTCTGGTGATTGATGACTTGAGGTCAAGATATTATCAGCTATGTATTACAAAGGGTGAATGTATGAAGATGAACTTTAGGACACGATATGGTCATTATGAGATAATGATGATGCCTTTTAGCCACACCTATGTTCCTATTATATTTATTGATATGATGAGGATCATCTTCTAGGCCTTCCTTGATTAGTTTGTATTTGTTTTCATATAAGAGATTCAGGTATACTCTAGGAATGGAGAAGAGCATAAGCAGCATCTTCACACGACTTTATCAATCCTTAGTGAGCATGGGTTTTATGTAAATCTATCTATGTGTGAGTTTTGGATTTTGGTGGTTGTATTTTTAGGCTATGTGGTGTCCATAAGTAGAGTCGTCATTGATCCTATAAAAAAATTGGTAGCCACTGAGTGGAATGCACCCACTAGTGTTGTTGAGGTTTGTCATTTCCTTTGTTTGGCAGTTTATTGCATGAATTTTCTTCAAGACTTCTCAAAGGTAGATCATCTCTTGATGAACCTTTTAAAGAAGACTATCATATTACAGTGGGATGATGTATATGGGGACACTTTCAAAGAGTTAAAGTGGCATTTTACTACAACACCGGTTTTGACTCTACCAACGAGATTAGATGAGTTTTATGTCTATGGTGATGCATTGAAGCACTGAAGGTGTTTTGTGTTGATATATTATGGCAAGGTAGTGGCTTAAATATCTCATTGGTTTAAGCACCATAAGAAAAAATATCTAATGCATGATTTTGATTTGACTGTAGTTGTCTTTGAGATGAAGATTTTGAGGCACTATCTTAGTGGGACTCAATACAGACTCTTCAATGAGCATAAAAGCCTTAGGTATATATTCACTTGAAAGATTTGATTATGCGGTAGAGGAGGTGGCTATAGTTAGTGAAGGACTATGATATTGAGTTGACCTACAATAAGGATAAGACTAACATCATTACTAATGCCTTGAGTAGGAAGACATCACACTCCTTGAATTCTTCAGGGGTGGCTAGTCGGTTTTTTGAGGAGCTCAGTGATATGTTGATTGATTTGATCTAGTAAAGTGATTTAGATATCGGGATGATCCATTAAATATTACACTGATGGTTTTTGATGAGATCTGAGAGGGACATCCTGGGGATATGAAGCTCCATAGGAATCGATAGAAGATGTTGGATGGCAGAGAGAAGGGTTTTCAAATCTATAAGGATGGTGGCATTCACTTTAGGGTTCTCTAGGATGTACCTAAGAGTTGTGCTAATCTTAGGAGTCAGGTATTAGAGGAGGGTCTCGGTACTCTATATTCCATCCACCAACAGTGTATAAGTTATACAAGAACCTCAAGAGAATCTACTAGTGGTCTTTTATGAAGCAAGGGGTAGAGAAGTTTCTGGTGAGGTGTTTGACCTAATAGATGGTCTAGATTGACCATGACATATCAATAGGGTTTCAATCCTTTAGATGTTCTGAGATTTAAATGAGACTCCAATTTATAATTAATGAAGTATTCTGTAGATCCTACCTATGTTGTCAGGCCTGATGAGATTAACCATGACGAATCATTTTCCATTGAGGAGGTACCATTGTAGATTCTTTACACTAAGGTATATAGGACTCGGACGAGCTTAGTTCCACTTGTGAAGATTCTTTGGAGCTACCATAGAGAATGGAAGGCAACTAGGGAGATAGTGGAGGATATGCATGAGTCACATCATAAAACTTTCAACATAGGTGTGTTAGGTTTTGGTTGTAATCCCCCAAAATTTTAAAAGTCTATAATTTAATAAATCACTTTTATTTTGGATAACATAGCCTTTAAACTTACTTAATTTAATTATTTTGTGGATTTTACCTTTTTAATTTATTTAATTCAACTATTTTGCGGATTTTTGTGAATATAAAATTAGATGTGAATATTTAATAAATTTAAATAAATAAATTGTTATTTTATCATACCCATTCTATTTAAATAACGTTTCAAACCAATATTTTCTAAAATTTACTTTTAAACTAATATATTAAGTTAAATTATTAAAATTTGCTTATCTACCCAAAAAATCCTAATTTAAGAATCATGGTAGAATGATGATTTATTAGGAAACTTAAGAAAATAAATTATTTTATTAAATAAAGAGGAAATTAATTGAGTTAAATAAAGATAAATTAATAAATAAATTATTTAGAAAATTTTGAGCATTCTACTCATTAAAATGGAAGTTAAGAAAAATTTATCCAAAATAGTCTAATTAATCTATAAATGAACTTAATTATTATACTAAAAAATAATAATTATTAAAATTAAAAATCTAACTTAAATATATAAATGAATAAACACCAAATACCCCAACCCAACCATTTTATCCTTTTTCCTTTTTCTCTTTTCTTTTCCTTTTTCTTTTTTCCTCCTTTACTTATTCTTTCTTTCCCCCATTTTTCTCTCGATTGGGCCATCCCACCGGCCCAGATCACCTCCCTTTCCCTGTCTTCCACGGCCCAAGCCACGACCCTTGATTCATTTGCCCGAACTATCGGCCGGTCCTCTCCCTTTTTTTTTCTTTTCTTTCTTTCCCCTAGACTGACCGGTCCACCCAGCCCTGTCTTCTTCTTCCCCAGGCCCGACCTACAACGCCAACTTGCAGCCACCAGCCAACAACCGGCCATCCTCACCTACCCCTCTCCCTATAATTTTCATTCCTTTTTTTGACCCCAACAAGCCCCATCTCTCCCCTCCCCGCGTGCCCATCTCCTTTCTTCTTTCTCCCCGACCCGACCTAACCTGCCATGGCAGGATTACACTACCTGCCACCGGCGGCCGGTGGTCCTACCACACCTGCCCCGCACGTCTTCTTCTTCCCTTGTCTTTTTCCTCCTCAATTAGCCTATAAATACCCCCCATTAACAGCTTGGGTCGAGCTTCCTTTTTCGCAGCCCAGGAACCCTAGCCGCTCATCGCCTCCCAAATAGCCCCTTATTCCGCGGCCTTCGACAACCGCACGTGCCGCCTCGGCCTTGCAAAGCCGCCAATCCGAGCAGCCACTCCAACCCCTCGCCACCCTTCGCGCCACCTTCTTCCACCACCCTCGCCGCAACTAGCACCTCCTCCACCCTCCAAAACACCAAGGGAACCTTCCCCTACCTTTCTATACCATCATCTCCCCTTGACTCCCTCTCCTTTTACCTCCCCTATCTTCCACCACTTTCCACCACCTTCGGCCGCCGCACCAACAACTATGCGCCACCACTCCCAGCTACACCACCACCTTCATTCCACCCCTCTTCACCTGCTGCAACTTCCTCCACCTCAAACACCCCTCCACTTCCCCTCTCTTAGCCTACATATCCATATTTCCCCTCTCTTCCTCCTCCACCGCCGCTGTCGTCACCACCACACACCGCCGCCGGTTCCACCACTAACCTGAGGTGGTGTTCCAACTTTCCCAGCCCCTAAACTATTTTCTATAAGTGTTAATAATTTTATTTAATATTAATGGTATTATCCTTAATATTGCTATTATTATTAGTTTGTATTATCATTGTTAATATTATTATTATTATTATTATTACCATTATTGATATTATTATGTATGTATCACCCTTATTTGCTAACCTAATTTCAGAAAATACTTATAACTAGGGTAAACTATTTAAAAGGCTACAAATTTACCATTAAAATGGTTATCATTATTACTACTAATGTTACTATCCTTATTATTATTATTCACAACTTTAGTATTAATATAGTTATCTCTATTATTATTATTATTATTATTACTATTACTATTACTATTACTATTATTATTATTGTTAGTGTTAATTTAAACCGAAGTTGGCATATTATCATTTTAAATTTTTAAAGAAGAAGAATACTCAACCTTAGTATTATTACTATTTAATATTCAAATATTACTAATATTATTCCTAATGTCTTTGTCACTAACATTATTAGTTACTATTATTACTATTACTATCATCATCATCATCATCATCATCATCATCATCATCATCATTATTATTATTATTATTATTATTATTATTATTATTATTATTATTTTTATTTCTATTATTGTGAAAAAAATATTTGAACCCTTATATTATTAGTATTCAAAATACAACATTTATCATTATTATCTTTAGGAATATTTGTACTTTTTTAGTATTGTAATTATTATATTATTATTTTAACCCTAACACTATTATTAGACTTAGCCTTAAAAACACTAGGGTTTCTATCACTATAAGCATTAGCATTACTATTATTATTATTAGTATTATCACTATTTTTGCTATAATTAGTATTAATACTATTATTAGAAGAATAAAGCTATTAGGCTAATAATATAAGTATAGGAATAAATATTAACATAAACATATTTTGACTAGTAACATCTAGTAAGCTAACTTGAAGATAAAACTCTAGTTTCACATATAATACTCTATTTAATAATAATAATCATAATCTTAGACTAAAATAAGGAGTGATGGTACTTTTGATGGAAACTAATACTTAGTATTTTCCCTTTTATAGGTGAATCAAACCAAAACTCTAAGGAGTCGTAGGAGCGTGCTCCAAGCCCGACGTCGCTTTAGGTAAGGATGTAGCTAAGGCCCATGTGTGTTATGTGACTTGTATGCCTTGGATGCTATATATTATGTTATCTTGTGTATCGTATGAATGTCCTTAACTTGTCTTATGCATAGCGCAACTTGGAGTTGAGGTATGTTTGTATGTGTTTCTTGTGACATGAGTATGATATGTATATATGGTGTTTATGGTGTGATATGATATGACCCTCTAGGACATGCATGCTAGGACAATTGATAATATGATATGGGAATGAAAGGACAAAGAGAAAGAAATGGGAAGTGAGTTCATTAAGGGGGATATAAGGTTGACCGAAATACCTCATGATCCATGAGAGGAAGTTAAAGAGGAAGGAATGACCAAAATGAATGAGAGATGGGAACCATGCATGGGAATCTTAAAATTTGTATGGGGACTTTGGGTGTTTGCATGGGATGGATAAATCTTGCATGGGGGTGATCTTTACGTGAGAAAAGTTGATTTAGGGTGTAAACAAGCTAATGGGAGAGTTGTGGAGTGATTAGAGACCTGTGATGAAAAATAGTACATAGGTTGGTGTAAGGGTGTATAAGGGAATCCGATTAGGGTTTTGGGAAGAAGTAGTAATCTGGAAAATGCAGAGGTAAAAATGATTAAGGGAGAGTGGAGTATGGGTTCAGAGTGAGATTTTACTATATAAGGGGTGAGTATGGATTCCATGGGAGAGAAGAGATTTTGGGTGAAAGGAGAGAGGTTACTTGTGGGAGAAGAAAGGTAACAGGGTTTGAAGTGGCCAACTAGGGTTTTTCCAGTCACATGCGAAGTCGAGAGGTAAAGTGATACGTTTGGGGATTAGATCTAATTAAGGTGAGATGTGGGGAGATGAATGGAGCAATGGTAGTGTAAGTGAGAGGAAGTTAGGCCACATAGGTCTAATTAGGGTTTTTAAGGGAAAACCCTCGAGGGTGATGGTTGGTGGAGTTGATTTCAGGAGGTGTTGGGCCCAAAACCGCACCCTTAGGAGTTGGGTTTTCATTAAAGGGTAAGTGTAAAGGGAAATGGATGTCAGGGTGTGAGTTAGTGGGCGCCAAGTCTCAAGATATGGGACGGGCCCTCTTTGGGGAATAATTATAGCTGGAGTTAGTCATGCATGTCTAGGGCGGATTTGTTGAATAAGATACTATAAAATACTAATCATGTAAAGTGGAAGAGTACTGAGCCGGGTCTAGCCGATCCATCGGTTATGAATAGTGGTTAGGGTTTTTACCCTATAAGTGTAATCCCCCAAAAATTTCGAAAACCCATATTTTAATAAATAACTTTATTTGAAATAAAAAATTAGCTTGTAAAATTATTATTTTAATTATTTTGTGGATTTTAGAGTATGAATATTTGGATAATAGTATTTAATAAGTTAAAAATAAATATTTTGCTAATTATCATATTATTCCATTTAAATAATTTTCCCAAACTAATATTTTACCAACTTTACCCTTTATAAACTAAAATATTAGGTTATAATAAATTAAATTGTTAAATTAAATAAATTAGCAGGGATATTATATTTTATGATTTTATAAATTTAATTAAACTAATTTTCCTATTTTTTTTCCATTCTCATTTTTCTTTTCCCCCCTTTCTTCCTTTCCTTTTTCTTTTTCTTCTTCCTTTTCCCTTGGGCTGCCTCGCCAGGCCAGCCTTCCCCGTGCGTTGGGCCTTCGGCCCGCCTCATCCCTCTCCCCCTCAGCCCTCTCCCTCTCGCACACTGACCCGGCCGGCCCCCGCTCGTTTTTTTTTCTTTCTTCCCCCTCCCTGGACCGGTCGGCCACCTGTTTTCCGTTCCCCCGACCGGCCGCCACAGCCCTTCCTTCTTTCTCCTTTTTCTCAGGCAACAACAGCCCGACCCTCTGCAGCTACCGCCCGACCACCTGCGCCTGCCGCCGCGCCTGCCCCTGCTACTCCCTCCCTCTACCCTGTCCTCTTCTCCCCTCTTTTGAGCCGAGCTACCCCTGCACCCTATCCATTTCTGCAACTCCCCCCTTCCCGTCGCCACCCTCTCCCTGCCACCCTACCGCCTCCCTGCCGCCCTATGCCCTGCCATCTGCCCCCTTGCCGTTCCTCTTCTTTTCTTCCCCCATTCGGCCAGTTTATTGTCCCATTTTCGAGCCATCTCCTTCCCCCGGGCTCCCTCCTCTCTCCTCCCTTCCTTCCTTTGTTTTTTTTGTTTTCTCCCTGCGCCGCCGCCGTCCGCCGCTCCGACCGCCGCACCCAACCCCTGCGCCGACCCTTGCCACCACCCCTACTGCCCTGCATCCCCAAACCGCCCCCTTGAGCCCTACACTTCCTCCCTTCTCCACCCCTTCTTCCTTTTCTCCCCATTTTTCCCCTTATCACTAGCCATCTTTGCCGCCTTGCCGCCGCCGTATCCGCCGCCTCCAGCCGCCGCGAAACCATCCCTGGCCACCACCAACGCCCCCTCTTCACTCCTGAATCCTCACCTTGCCTCCAAACCTTCCCCAACCACCCTCTTTTCTAGCCCAAAAACCTCAACCCGATCATGGCTCATTTTTCCTCCTTCACCCCTCTTCGAGCCATTTCCCCACCCATTTATGCATGAGACTCACGCTACTCATGCAGCATGAGCTTCCTCCTTGTTTTGGGTTTATTTTGGAAAATTTTTGAGGTATAATGATAATTATTTAAAATTTTTTATTAAATAAATTTCTTTTATAAAGTCTTATCCTTTTTATTTCTATATTCTAACACAATAGTGATGGATGTTATTTTAGGTGTTGAATTGCTAATTGTGCTTGGTAAGGTTTGATAATTTTGCGAGATTAAGGTAACCGTTAAATCCCGCTTAAATGCATGGATTAACGCATGTTATCATATTAGGCATTATTAATGTGTATTATGCTTGATATATGTTGCTTAGCATATCATATGTGGTTATTGTGTTTATTGTTGAAAGGAAGCATGATAGATTGATGATATGTATGGGGATAATATTTAAGGTAATAATTTGGTGGTTAGAGAAAATGTTAATTATTATCCATGTGGTTATATGCTATGGTGGTATTTAATACATGTTTAATACTTTATTAGCATTAGGAGATTTTATTAATATATATTGTACAAGAGTATGGCCTAATATATATATACATGTGCTAATAAGCATTACATTAATTATAAGAGTCATGGGTGAGACTTTAAAGTTAATACTTCATATAGCATTAATAATAATTTAATAATAAGGGTGTATAAAGAGTAAAATGTTAAATTTGTTAATAAAAGGAGAAAATGGTAATTTTGGAAGTAGGGGGTAAAATTGTAATTTTGTGAATAAAGGATGAAAGAGTAATTTTCGTAATAAAAAGGGGAAATTTGGTAATCTTGTTAAAAAGAATGGCAATTTGGTAAATTGTAATAAAAGGGCAATTTGGTAATGTTATAATAAAAGGGTAAAATTGTAATCTTATAATTAAAGGGCAAAATAGTAATTTTATGATTAAAGGGCGAAATGATAATTTTACAATCTAAGGGCGGAATGGTAATTTGGAAATTAAAGGAGGTAAGATAGTAATTTTATAATTAAGGATAAATGGAAAAGTTATAAGTAAAAGGGCGATATGGTAATTTTGGGAGTTAAGGGGGTAAAATGGTAAAATTGAAGGTAAAGGGGTAAAACGGTAATTGGGTAAATCACAGGGGTAAAAGTGAACATTGGAAAGGAGTAAATGGGAAATAATAATTATTGAGAAGGGTAAGATAATAAGTTAAATAACTAAAGGGTAATTTGATAATTAATAGTAGAAAAGGGTAAAATGGTAAATATGATAAATGTGAGGGGTAAGTTGGTAATTTAACTGACTGGAGGGTATTTTCGTAATTTTGGATAATGGAGTAGGGTAGTTTGGTAATTATGACGATTAAGAAGGGCAATTCGGTAAGTTAAATAACTAAAGGGTAATTTGGTAAATTTAATAACGGAGAAGGGCAAATATGTAATTATGATCATACGCAAGGGTAATTTGGTAATTTCACCAACCAAAGGGCAATTTGGTAATTTTGGACAATGAGGAAGGGTAGTTTGGTAATTAATAATAAAGGACGGTAAATTGGTAATTAACTAAATAAAAGGTTAATTTGGTAATTAGGATAAGGAGGAAGGGTAATTTGGTAATTTGACCAACTCAAGGATAATTTATTAATTATAATAAAGGAGAAAGGGGCAAAGTGGTAATCTAACCAATTAAATGGAAAGTATATTAAGTGTAATAATTATTATGGGGGAATTAATGTCCTAATAAGTATGATAAATAATTTAGTAACTTAAATCGAATAAGGGATAACTTGGTGATTTTGTAATAAGGAGGGTAATATGGTAATTTATCAAATAAGGAAGTGGTGACGTAGTGATCTTATAAGTAAAGGGGTAAATAAGTAGTTGTATCTAGTATATCATTATGATCCTGGAATTCGTAACATGGCTCTAATAGTGTTGATTAACGAGGTAAGAATGTTTGATGATTAGTAAGTATCACGAGATTGAGTTTTAATTCGGAATTAGATGAGGTTAGGATGGCCTTAATGATTCTCCTATGTTATGTTGGATGACCATCTGAATAAGAAATCTCTGATGATATCTGAACGATTGAAAGAGGATAATTATCTTATTGTTGTGCCTTTCTGGTCACCCTTAATTAAGATACTAATACTTAAAGTGAAAGACCTCGAGATCGGGAATGGTGACTCCTTAGGGGTCGCTACCCTAAGGACGTGGTTTAGTCCACGATTATTATGGTATTTGCTGGTGTGCCTTTGTGCCCCAGCCAGGCCCTACATCTACTCTATCTAGCTCTACGGACCTAGTTAGGGGGTATGCATACTTAAGGATTAGGTGTCCTTGTCGGTAGGGTACTGAGTTAGCTTTATGCACCAGTACGACTAGGGTACCTTTGCGTCCCTGGGTTACTAGTTGAAGGGTACTGAGTTGCTTTTATGCACCAGTGCGACCGGTGTACCTTTGTGTCCCAGGTTCTTGATCTCCCTATCGAGGCAAATAAAATGGAATTGTTGTGCTGAATAAAAAGGGAAAATACAAATTGTTAAAGTGAAAGATTAACGAGCCGAGACCAGTTGATTTATATGATCCTTTATATATATCCTGGTCCACCGGTTATAATAGTGGCCAGGAGCGTTGTGCCCTGGATGATGATTCTTTATATATATCCCGGTCCACCGGTTATAATAGTGGCCAGGAGCGTTGTGCCCTGGATGATGATTTTATATATATTCCGGTCCACCGGCAATAATAGTGGGGGTCCCGAGCTCAATAAAATTTATTTTGGATGCGAATGAGTTATGGAAAAATACTAGTCATTGAGACGATTGATTAATGGCCTCAAGGCCCGAGAAATATCTCGATTACTCATCATGGCCTATTGATATTGGTTGATTTGTTAATGAATTATGGAAGTGAATTTTAAGTATACATTATTAATGTATGATTGAGTTATTGGATGTACAAATAAATGGGTCCGAATACCATGTTTATACCTATGGTTATATCTGGATGTAGTAGTATCATGTGTAATATGGCGTGCCTGTACTTTAAGTGTGTTTTTAAAGGGTTACTCAGTACCGTAGTACTGAAGGGTTCCCTTCATGGGGCCCCTGCCTATTCAATGGGCAGTACCCCTTGCAGGTTGTGTTCAGGTGCTATTCAAGTGGGCCCTTGGGGAGAGCGTAAGGTACTGTCCGGAAATTTTTAGGGTTTTAATTTGTCTCTTTTAAATTCAACGTATCTGTTATTTTGTAATCACCGTGGTTGAATGTTTCTCTTGTAAAGTATTTACTATGCTACTCTGATCTTCAAATGCTTAAGTTCTCGTAAAGTTTTATTTTACTCCTTTAGCCTTAGCACTTAGTACTGGAACGGTATGAGTGAACCGGTCTGGTACTAGGTGTGGCGATAATACTCCCAAAGTTCACGGTTTATTAAGTTGCTTCCGCTAACTTTCTTTTAATTAAACGAAATTTTTCAGTAGTGAATTTTGGGGGTGTTACAATAAGTGACTGCCACCGGCGCATAATAGTGGTGTGGACATCGTCTCGCAAGTGACCGGCCCACCGGCAATAATAGTGGGGGATCCCGAGATCAGTAAACCAAACCCTAATTTGTTAATACACATAAAAGATACTAAATACTTACAGTGGAACACCATAAGAGTCGGAGCCAGACCTATCCACCGGCATAAAATAGTGGTTAGGTGCGTTCTGCCCTATAAGTGACCGATCCACCGGCTATAATAGTGGTTAGGTGCGTTCTGCCCTATAAGTGACTGATCCATCGGCTATAATAGTGGGGTTCCCGTACTCGCATGGATTAATAAAGATTTTGATGTGAATCAAATATAATTACCAGAGATCTAAAAGAATAAGTCTATCCGGACCATAGCTAGCCTTTATCATCTGTTTTACCACTTGTTGTTCATATGACTATGCGATGCATACTGTGTAGTGAGTTTTGTTTGTTGGCCTTAGCGCATTTGTTACCTTACACAGTACATAGCGTACTGATCACCCGTTTTATGGGTGTTGCTCATTCGCACGAGCAGAAGGCCTATCTGAGCTTGTGCAGGTAGGGGATGATGTCTTCGATGCCTACGACACCTATGAGGCGTCGGGTGGAGCTGAGCGTTGAGCCTAAACCTGACTTGGGGATCGAGAGGGACTTGGTCGGACTCTATTTCTTTTAATGGACCTTGTATTATCATATTTTAGTTTTGTTTTTGTACTATACTTTATGTTTTAAAAACTCTAGTCACGTACTCTTTGGTTTGTAATCCTAAATCGCACTCTGATTTCTGTATGACTTGTGTTTTATTAATGATTCATGTTTAATGTTAACATTATTTAGCCTTAGCACTTAGTACTAGAATGGTAGGAGTGAACCGATCTGGTACTAAATGTGGTGGTAATGCCCCCGAGTTTACGGTTTTATCTTTTCGCTTCTGCTAAACCCTTTTAATTAAACAAAATTTTTCAGTAGTAATTTGGGGGTATTACATTGGGGTCCTCTCTATTTTATGAGGGTAGTACCCAGTAGAAAAGTATCAACTTCCCAATAATTCACGACTAAGATTTCCTTTCCATACAACCTATTTCTCTTCTTTCCCAACCTTGACTTGTTGACTTCAGGGACGAAGTCATGAACCGCCACTACCACCTCACTACCACTCCATCATCGTCCCTCATCATCACCACACCATCACCACCCTAATCCTCATAGTTTTTTCCTTATCACAATCCACTTCAATTTCACTAAGACGCACAACCATACATCCTCATATGCCCCAACTATGTCGCTCTTGCATGACCGTGCATGGTTTATACGCATCACATGCGCTCCCTTTTTCCTTTGCCTCTGAGCTTTGGGCATTGCTTTGTACACCCTTTTTCCCTTACCCATTTACTTTACACACCAACATGTGCGCCTAAAAAACACCACATGTGCACATTCCAAGCTCTAAACGCATGCATCATTTGCTTGCTTTTCCTATTCACCTTTGGCACAACCGTGCTTTCCTCCGAGCATATACCATTTGTTTTGGTTATCCCCATTTCCAACATCTTTTACCTTATTTTTTTTAGGTTATTTTGTTATGTTCTAATTTTATCTTATAATCCTGTTCTTAGGTTATTTTTCAGTGATCTCGGAGGATATGTGCTTAATGACCAATCTCCTTATTAGTAAAGTTACACATCATAGTTAGGGATTTTATGTGTAACATTTATTTTTTTATATAACATCATGTGATGAATCGAGAATAGGTAACAAAAGTGGCCTTTGAATGTGCTTACTTGAAATATCTACTAATAAGCTATGAATATTTATCTTGACATATTTTCTATCTTGTAGTTAGCTTACCATGGCCATAAATGGTCTTTTTGGTGGTCTGGAGAAGACTTTTGAGGCCTTCATTAAGTTTGTAAAGCATCTGCCATAGCCACCTCCATGTTACAGACATGAGGGTAAAGGAGGAGACTGGCTTTAGGGATTTACTAGACATCACACGGTGATATAAGATAATGATGAGGATAAGATCACCCTTGATGGATGGATCCAGAACTTTGATAGGACTTATGAGGTTGTTGATTGTTCACCTTATTAGAAGGCGAGCATAACAACTGTTTTTCCTCAAGGAGTCATTAAGACCTAATGGGTAGGTCATCAAGCATAAGAAGGACATGCAATTTCCTAGGAAGAATTTAATATGGTAATAAATACTAAGTTTTATACTTAGAGAATGAAGAATGATAAGCTTAAGGAGTTCATGTAGTTGACCCATGGGAGTGTGATAGTGAGGTAGAGAAGGATATGCATGGTCCACATCTTGACATTTCTTGCACAAGTTTGTTTCATTTTGGGGTCCTCTCTATTTTAAGGGGTTAGTACTTGGGAAAAGAGTATCAAATTTCCTAGAACTCATCACCGAGATCACCTTTCTTTTATCCTCTTTCTTTTCTTCCCCAACCTTTCCTTGTTGAATTTAGGGAGGAGTCTCTTATAAAGGGCTAGTGATGTAATACATTGACTTTTATCTAATCTTAAATCCAAGTAATTAATATCTTAACCTAGTTCTTATTTTAAAAAATTGATATGTTTAGCTTACCTTAATTTCTTAATCCTAAATCATAACCAAATTATAATGTTTATTCTATGTTATTAATGGCTTTTAACAAAAAACTAAACCACGATGGTTGATAATTAATTTTCACGAATTCCCTAATTTAAATTATTTTAACCTAATTTTAATCCAAATGCCAAACTTATTTCATCTCCCTCCTTTTTTATCCTCCTCCTTTTCATTTTATTTTTCATTTTCACCTTCTCGGTTTCCTTCTTCATCTTCTTCCTTTTCTTCCCATACATTTCAATCCTCTCCTAAAGTTTTTCCTTCTACCATGCATACATCCTACCATAATGCCCTAAAAATATTCTTAGCCTAATCTCATGTCATTAACACTATAATTTGATTCTAATTTCAATAAATTTTATTTTACCCTTAACCTAATTTCTTAATCCCAAAACTTTAACCGAAACCAAATCATTAACTCGAATAAATCATAATTCATAAATCAAAATCAAAACCCACTAAAGTTTCTACTAATCCCAATTACTTTTGGCTAATCCAAAATCATCTAAAATAATCCCCCAACCCTTCTCTTTTTCCTTTTCTTTTCTTCTTTCTTCCCCTCCTTCTGCCATCCTTAAGCTGCAACATTTGAACTTGTTGCAACTCACTTGCAAATTTCACCACTCACTTGCGCTATCACCTTTCTACATCCATCACACATCACCTTACTTCCTTTCTTCTTCTACTTCTACTCCCTTATCCCTGCCTGACTACACAACCATACGCACACCTGCACACTCCAAGTTCTGCTACCATTTTACTTCTCACTCAACTCCTACATATAACCATCACCACCCTCACCCTACACCTACTACCCTACCCCTAACCATCACCTACAACCATCAGCATCATCATCACCTTACAGCTACATCATCACCATCATCATCATCACACACCACCCCCTTATTCTTTTCTTCCTTCCCGATGCAGACCACTCATACACACATGTATGTATATACACACACACACACTTCACATTGTCCTTCTTTCTCTTTAGTTTTACGTCATTCTACCCATCTTTGTGTCAAAGAGCCATTACTTAAGCTCCATCTTCCTTGCCCTTACATTCTTATTTTTTCTCCTTCTTATTCCCCCTTCTTTTGCTATTTTTGGCTTTCTCACAACCAATCCACCACTATGCACCACCTCGACCGCCACTCAAAGCCCACTAGCTAGTGGATTGTCCACCATGGTCACCCGAACCTTCCCCAACATTGTCGTCATCCATCACCGCTAACCACCACCTGCTTTCCCTTCTTTTTTTCCTTCGTCTGTGGCACTTTTACAGAGCCACGACCTATGCACGGCTGTGCAATACTTAAAATCTCCTTCTGCACAACTATGCCACCTTTTCACTGCTAGGTCGTGTGTCTTTTTTTCTCTTAGTTTGTTATGCACTCCTACTGCATAGCCTTACAAAATTTGCACCATCTGGCCGTGCATTATATTTTCTCTAGACCAGGAGCTACACCGCCAGCTGCATAGGGGTACAACTTCCTATTTTTGGCCAAGCACCCCTAATTTCACCACCAAAATTTTACCATAACTCCACAACACATTTCTCTACACATCCACACATCTCAAGCTCCCATTTGAATATGGTTATATCTATTTTTACCCTCTTTACCTTGATTTCTCATTCAATTTTACTCTTTGAGTCTAAACATGAATTTTATTATTTTTCGTAGGTGGTATTCCTATAGCTTCAGAGGAGGAAGTCTAAGATTTGCATGCGTAGAGCCCAATCTTGTAGTTTATAAATATATTGTTCGATATTTTTAATTTTTGGTGTCATTTCCTAGGATAGTCATATGTGTTTTTCATGATATTGTTGATATATGTTACAACAAGTGTTGATCATGATATTTTGTGATGATATGAATAATATGTTGAAAGGGAGTAACAATTGATAAGAAGTACCATTATATTATTATTTTGTTTTGATAATGTCATATTTGTTGAAATATATCCTATGGCATGAAATATGAACTTAAGGATATTATATTATTAAAATAATATAAAAATGGGTAGGAGGTACCATTATTATTTTGTTGTGATAATGTAATATTTGTGGAAATATATATTATGGTGTGAAAAATGGGCTAAATGAGTTCTTGATAAATAGACTTATGAATTCTCATGAGGTATGATGATTAATTGTGTACTTGGAAAATAATATGTGTGGAAAATAAAGGTTTTTATTTGTGCTTGAGGGTAACTTAGTCATTATAGTATAATAAGAAAATTTTGGTATTTTATATGTTAGGAGGATTAAAATATGATAATAATAGTATGAGGAATTCATGGAAGTATTATTGTTTTTTGGGGTCCTTAAATGATTGAATGGATAATTTGGGGTAAACTATCTTGTAATGATAATACCATTATTCCATGTTTAATATTTAGAGGTTATCTATCGGAATTGATAATCATGAAAATTTTATGGGAGGTGTTATGACAAATCTGTGGAATTTGAGTCTTGGATATTTTTGTGATTAATATATCGGGATGAGATTATTAAATTATACTTTTGGGAATTAGATTGTGCATTTTAGGTATGATAATAATGATGGGATTTGGAGATGATATAATGTATGTTGTGTGGATTAATCAATATGGAACAATGAATACTAAAGGGTTTGTAATTAGGGTTTGAAAGGACTTAAGGGCTTGGACCTATGCTATGCATATCTATTTTAATGTATTTTATGCATGAGAATAACCATTGAATAAAATACTAATAATTTAAAGTGAAACAACACGTGAGTAGAGCTAAGGTGATCTATTTTTCTATATATGTATAAGTATTCTTTTTCCACCTGGGAGAATAGTGGCTTGGGTACATTTTTCCCCTAGAATATATTTTCGATCTCCATTCCACTGAAAAGAATAGTGGCTTAGGAGCATTTTGCCCCGAGATGGTGCTTTGTTCCGTTCCACTGGATTAAGAATATTGGAGCCCCTACTCATTGTGAAATGAAAAAGTATAATTATAACTTATGGAAAAGATAATAAATATTTAAAGTGGAAGAATACGTGATTCAGGACCAAGGTGATCTATTTATATATATATATATATATATTTCGGTTCCACGTAGGAGAATAATGGCTCGGGAGCTTTTTGTCCTAAAGAGATGTTTTCAATCTCCATTCCACCTAAAAGAATATTAGCTCAGGTGTGTTGTCTCTAAGATGATGTTTTAGACCGTTCAACTAGTTTAAGCATAGTGGGGTTCTTGTACTCAATGTATATAAAAGTATTAAAATGGATTATACTTAATAAAAGAATTAGGATCATATTCTATCTTATGAGATGTTCCATTTATTTAGTTATTCCCTTATTATCTAATGTAAAATCATGTGCTATTTGTATCCCTTTTTTGATAGTATTGTTCCCTTACTCAATACGTAGTGTACTAACCACATGTTTTATGGGTGCTTCTTATTCCCACGAGCAAAAGGCTTTGAATCTTATGTGCAAGCCTTAGAAGATCAATTAGATGATTATGCTGCCTATGACGCCATATGTGGAGATAAGTGACTTCATCTTTGTTAGGGGTCGAGTGAAGAGTAATTATTATCATGTTGATGTATTTAACTGGATACCATTTTTTTTTACTTTAATATTTTAGCCTTGTGATTTATGTAAAGATGGTTGCATAAGCATGGATTACATCGATCACTGCGGTAACCGCTAATATTTTACTTAACTACTTCTGCTGCAAAATAAATTTTTTAGTAGTAAAAATTAGGGTACTACACCTACACCTATCTATCCTACCCTCATCATCACCTCCATACCTCCCATATCTAAAGGGATGTGTCCGTAAAAAATTTTACCCCAAAACTCTTTAACAAATCGTGTCTATGCCCACTTCCCCTGATTACCTTCTCTATCATCCCTCTCTATTCACGAAACCTCCCCCCACACATAAACACACCCCTTCCACACTCTCTCTCTCCTCAACTTATTTAAATCCTTCATTTCCTCCATTACCATCAATTATCAAATTCCATGACAAACACCCTATTTTGTGTTGCAAAACCAAATAATACCCAACATTATCACAACTCTAGACTGCCACTATTCCCTTAAAAAACCAACAACCATTACCCCCCTATCATTACGTCTGATTGTCACCCAACCATTGCTACAGTAACCCCATTCCCTTTCCTTATCCCCATTGTAATCCAGTTCAATTTCATTGAGTTTCAGGATAGTACAAACTCGCATTCCCCATCCATTCCTTCTTTGCTTAACCCATGCACAATTCACATAAAACCCATGCGTGTTCTAATCTCTTAACTCATGCATGAGTTGCATGCTTCACCTTTGTAGTTTGATTTTCTCTTGTCATAACTGTGATTCCATCCTACCACACCCCATAATCTATTCTAGGTCCACTCTAGCACCACTATAGCATTACCTTAACAAAATTATAGCATTACCTTAGCACCACCATATATTTTACCATAATCTAATACAACCCAAGCTTTTCTATTTGTTTTAGTTATCCTCATTTCCACTCTATTTTATGTTAATACTTCTTTGGCTGTATTCCATTTATGTCTTATTCTAGGTTTTGTAGGTTGCTTTCCAGTGATCTCCATGTAGATGGGTGAAGCTTACTTTCTTAGTGACTAATACCTTGTTGGTAAAGATACACCTATTAGTTAGGGATTTTATGTGCATTATTTATTTTTGTATGTAATATCATGTTGGTAATAAATATATAGATTTTTCCATCTGAAAATACTATTATAAGATATCTTGAAATTGATAAAAATGTGAAAGTATCATTTGTGTATTTAATCGGTTGGATTAGATCTAGATACTTGATATTTATCTATCTATCTATTTGTCTGTCTATATATATATATTTAGGGTTAGGTATTTCATATAAATATTGAACATTAAAGTTCATTAATATTCAGCATCACAAGATCATTAGGAAAATATGTGCTTTTTGGATAACACAAGGTCATGGTGGTCATTTGATGATAACATGTGAAATAATCATGGCATGATAAGTTTTGATGGTGTTATCAATTATTTCATAAGTAATGTTATTAAGTAATGGTTGAGTAAGACATAAGTTACCTAATGAGTTTTAAAAGGGAAATAACTTTAAATACGCTAACTCTGATACTTGGAATATTCATGGATACTGATATAGAAAAATGAGAAGTTAATCTCATGTTCTAAAATTAAGGTTTCTTAGGGAAATTAGGGACCTTCTCCTTAGGATGTCTCCATAACTAGGTTGTTGTGCTTTACTTATTTTAAATGTGTGTTGCACACATATATATGAGCCCTAAATTTTCTTGATTACACAACTCTAAATGAGATATTGATCATTCAAAGTGAAATATCATGTTAGTGGGGATCAGGTATATTGTGTGTCTATTCCAGCGGATGATAATAGTGGTCTTTGAGGTGTGTAATAGTTCTTTCCATTGGATTAAGAATAGTGGGGCCCTAAACTTAAATTTAAATTGAATATGATCATGAGACAAGGAACTTATGGATAAAATGTTAATCACTCAAAGTGAATGATTATATAAGCTAGGATTGAGGTGTTATGTCTGTTCCACCAAATAATAATAGCGTCTTAGGTGTATTTTTTCTTGAGGAGTGATTCACACCATTCCACTAGTTTAAGAATAGTTTTCAAGAGTGTGTTGAATTAGTATATGTTGGGTTCATTCCATTGGACGATAATAGTAGATGTATTTTACCATGAGAGGTAATTCTATCCATCCCATTAGATTAAGAATAGTGGGGTCACTGAACACCACGTAAATAAATTAATGTATCTTTTATTTATGCAATATTGAGTCATGGAGTTATTGTTTACCTGAAATTACTTTTCATTAACTCAAATATATGATATATTTGTTTGTACCCTTACTTTAGCTATATTGTTACCCTACTTAGTGCATAGTGTGCTAATAATTTATTTCATAGGTCCGACTTATTACCACAAGCTAATAGCCCAAATGAGTTTATGTAGATCACTAAGGACCCTTTGGATGATTTTACTGCATATGATGCCTTATGTGTTTATGAGTGACTCCTATGTATTAGAATTTGGCATAGGGTCATATTATTCGGTGGTTAGATTTTATTTGGATACATTTTTAGACTTTTTGTTCCATAATATCCCTTCTTTTGTATTTTGATATTCTATGCAACATTAATCTCCAAACTTTATATATGTTTATGAAGATTCTCTTATTATCTGCTTATCATGTTTTATGTCTTAACTATTTTACCTTATATTAGATGTAAGAATGGTATGGTAAGCTATAATTATATTAAGTATAGTGGTAACACCCAACAAATTTCTTTTTACGCTTCCGCTAAAATGAAACTTTTTAGAAGTAAATTTTGGGGTGTTAGATCTAATTCCCCGTCTAATTCAACTAATATATGGGTTTGGGAGGAGGTGCGTGATCGATTAAAAACCCTTCATGCTCAAGATTTATGTGAAATTTTTTAGTAGTAAATTTTAGAATTATGTCAAATATGGTCATTTTCTCCCCCTGCTCTACTTAATTTTGACACAAGTCTTCTAGAGATATTGAAGATTTATGTGATTCTAGAAAAAGAGAGGATTGTTGGATGCTTAAGGGAGAACATGGAATGAAGATATTCTAGGAAAAATTGATAAATAACTCAACAAGAATTTAACCTTTAAATGTCACCCTATCAAAGATTACTCCATGTATTCTTATGTAGAATTATTGAATCACAAAGAGAGAATTACCTAGGTGATTTAATTGTATTAGAGATCAATATATAGAAACATCATAATGCAATGTTATCCACACCATGATTTATATAGGAGTCTTACATTGTTAACTAGCACACTAATTTAACTAGATAACCCATAAATGGGTAACTAGCACTTAAAAAAGTATTAACAATGTAATTATACCCTATAAAATACATGATTCAACAAAGATTATTACAAACAAATGACCTATTTAGTACATTAAAAAACTAACAAGAATCCTAATAAAAATAAATATATTGACTTGAAATTTTGACTAGGCCTCTTAGCATGTAGAATTGACTATCATGCACATTAATTCCCTTTGTAATAGCTTGTAAGACATGAAATATTATGTATCTTAATTTCTTAAATGGCATACCTACATTAATGACTGAAACTAACATATTAAGTTAGTCATATTATTATCAAAGTTATATAATGTGATCATTTCCACAATCAAGTATGCCAAATCATTATCATCTCGAGGATCGTATCATTCTTCCCAAATTGAGTAGAAATTTTCCTCAAATTGGCATCACTAAAGTAATGAGACAAATCACTATTATTAAATGTCTTCAAAACACTGCCATATGACTTTGGAAGTTCATGTTTGTAAGCAAATTTCCCCAAATTTTCTAAGGATTTTAAATTATCCATTTGCTCTTAATATTAGTTTATATTTTCTTAGATTAGGAAATCTTTCTTTTCACAAATTTAACCACACTAAATCACGAAAAGATAATACCTATTTAGTGCAATTTTTGTTACATTGAATTTGATTTCTTATATTGGATCATTTTATGTTCCCCTTGATTTGTTGATGAAATATTTGGAGAAACTCTACTCAATCATTAGCCTTATAGCTTTAATTTCATCTTTCTTCATGTGTACCATATCAACTTCAATGTGAGTTTTCACTCCATAAAAAATCTCGAATGGACTTGAATGTGTAGTACTCAAAAGACTTTGCTTATAAGCAAACTTTGCATGAGAATACTTAATATCCCAATCTCTATTACTTTTAATTAACAATCCTCTTAACAAGGTGCGAAGAGTATATTTTGTAACTTCAGTTTGTCCATTGATTTGTGGATGATGTAAAGAACTACATAATAATTTGGTGTGTAACGTGTGCCACAATATTTTCCAAAAATAAGTAATAAACTTGATAACCCTACAAAAAAATACTTTTAAGTCTCCCATATAGTCTGATAATTTTTTTAAAATACAAATTAGGAACATGCGTAGCAACATAAGTTTTATAACATGAGATGAAATGAATTATTTTAGAAAACCTATCTACCAGTACCATAATATAATCTTTACCACTTTTTATTCTAGGAAATGCTATGATAAAGTCCATGCCAACTACTTCCCAAGTTTACTAGGAATAGGTAATGGTGTATAGAAACCTTTGTGAAAGAAACTTTTACTCTTTTCACAAATAGCACATCGGTTTGCTATAATTTTTACACCTTTTATCATGCATGGTAAATAGAAATTTTCTTGTAATATCTCTAATGTTTTTGAAGTACCAAAATGGCCTACAATAGCTCATTCATGTACCTCATTTATAAATAAATCACTTATACTTGACCTCAATACACAAAGTCTATTAAGTTTAAATAATAATTCATCCTTTATTATATAATTACCATGGTTTTCATTTTCTTCACATGCCCGATATTCTTCATGAAAATCTACATAATTAGGTTACATTTCTTTTAGAATTCAAAACACTAACAATTTAGCATCCAACGTGACATCTAGTGTAGATCTTCTAGATAGAATTTTTAATTCCTTAACTTCTTCTAGATCATAACTATAGGCATGTCAATTAGGTAAATGTATTCTAAGAGTTAAATCTATATCATGCTCTATAACTTTAATAGGTTGTAGTATAGGAGGTAAATCATCTAGAAATACATCACTACATTCATCAAGAAAACTAGTAAAGTTTGAATTGCTAGACTTTT